>CAMZMU010000020.1:99797825-100397825 GCA_947311845.1 Poa pratensis
GGCTATGCTTTAACTTGTGAATCTACAGCACTGTATCATGACAATGAGATCCAGCTGGCTATGCTCGTGTCGGCGTGGATCACGTTGAACCGGTTTTGAATCACTCGACCTTTGTTTCCCTGGAGAGGATGATTAGAGGAAACTGGGAGATGTCCAGGGTGGACTATTCTATGGCCCAAGAAAATGATCAAGTTTCCAGGCGGGACACCGCCAGGCCACCATCGCCTTCTCCGAGTCGACATGACGACACTTACGACGACCACCACGACACGACTCCATCTCGATCTTCGTCGCCGCGTCAGTCGCCGCGTCAGTGACTTCGTCGCCGCGTCAGTGCCCGCGTCAGTCGCCGTGTCAGTCGCCGCGTCAGCCACGACTCCTCAGCCGATCCTTAGCCATCTCACCGCCTCCACCCGCTAAGGCTCGAAAGGGGAGGAAGACCACCGCTATGGGTTTCCGATCACCCAAACGCCGACTTGAGCCCCTCCCAAAAGTACCGAAAGTTCCTCCCCCGAGACCTTATGACAAACCTCCGTGTACTACAGAGGAAGCCAGCATGTGGCTACAAACAGATGCGAGAAGACAGGCTGCAGAATCTAGGGAGAAAAGAAAACCCCCCGCCAAAGGAAACGTATACGGAAGAGCAAACACAATTTGATGTTAGTTTTCTTACTGCCATCGCAGGTTTCGATGAATAGGCCAGATGACTATGTACGTCAAATGAGGGAGTGACCCCTCCGGCGGGAAAAGGAGAAGAAGTTGTTGCCCAGCTAGGACATCAGTCAAATCGTCCATCTCCCGCTCAAGGTGACCACTGATATGGACTCTGCGCTTGAGAAGGATCCCGCTTACCACGCCGCAATTTGCTGCAGATGCTGGTATTTCAGTTTCTCAACTGGACAACGAAAATCTCCTCTCTCTACATTTGAACTGCTAGATGGCCCCTGGGTATACGGGAAGGATCTAGTGTCACCTGATGAGCTCAAGGATCTACCAACACAAATGACAAGACTGCATAAATGGTTACAAGGAGGTCGTTTTGGAAGGTCGAGAAATGATCGTTGTGAGAATTACAAGTGAACATTTCAACGGTGGTACGACCAGGTAACTATTCCACTTGAAGAAATCTATCAGTTATACCAGCTTGACGCCCTCGACTTGAGCATCCTCACTACCTATTGTCTGTAAGTGATTCGATACATTTATTTTTTGTAAAGATAATGAACATTGTCTGTAAGTCTATAGCTTAGCTCGGTCATTGCCTGTTCTAATTATGCTCACTACGGTATTATGCAGAATGAAGAGCGATGAATGTGACAGAAGGGTCGTTTGAGATTGGGTTCGTCGACCCAAGCCTAGTTAATCACAAAATGTTTACAACAAACCACGAGGAAACGGTGGACACTTGTTTAGGGCCTCCGAGAGACCACATTATAAAGGGAAGATATTGTTTCCTTACCACTTTAGGTAAGAGTATTACTGTCTTATACACATTGGTTAATTTTTGCTTACTCGATGTTAAGTGTAACTGATTAGTTACTGATATATATAAACATGGCAGCGGTTAATTTGTACACATTCTGTTACTCATTCAAGTCGATATAGCAGAAGTTGATATCATGGACTCATTGGACTGGCCCAAGAGAAGTACATATTTATCCAAGGAGTGCTCGCACGGTAATTTCAATCTTTATCTTATTACATCGGTCTCTTTCCTGAGATATGAAGTACCTAATTAATAACTCATTTATTCAATTGTTTGCTGGCAGGGTTTGGGAACTTTTTCCGAAAGTGTACAGCGGTGACTTTCCGGAGAAACTTACTTTATAAATACCCAGAGTAAGTAATAGTGAGCTAGGTGTTCGCGCATCCCTTTCATTAAAATTTCAATACCATCGTGATGCTTGATTATTATTTGATTGAAATCTATTCTCGTGTAGTGGTTGGATAGGCAGCCACAAGGGACCATATTGTGTGGATACTGCGTCTGCGAGTGGATTCGCAAGATAGTCTCTGAGCGGAACCGAGACACATTTCTCGAAGTAAGTGAACAAATAAATTCGCAATTTCATTTTATAACCATCAATTGTGTTGAGTGTCATTCATAATTCTGTTATGATGATTGATATTCATATTAATCTCCCTTCTTTTATAGATGTCTAGAAACACGGAGGGACATGAGACTAAAGGACCGCTTTCGAGCAATTAGCGAGGATTGCGGGCTTTTTGATGAACTATGTCTTTGACCCGAAGGGAAAATACAATGGCGCCGTCTCAAGATAGATGACGGGCTCTAGTGGCTAGCTTGATGATCTCCATGTAATCGAATAGTTGACGGTTCTAGTCCCTCTTATATGGGATCTTTATTTGTAATCAAATAATCGAATACTTTCCCGTCTTCACGACTTTCCGTTCCGACTTCCGATTTCCCGACTTTCTCATAAAGCTTGCTCTTACGAACATTTTGATATGCTATATGTATTTTTCTGATTTACAGATAATTAACCGTATTTTTTACAATTATTCGTAATAACAACAATCGGAACGAAAAAAGCCACAGGCGCCACGTGGGTGCATCTCTAGTCCCGGGTGGTATTACAACCCGGGACTAGAGCTCCTCTTACATGCGCCATGCGCTGCCCCCGCATGGAGGGCCTCTAGTCCCGGGTCGTAACCCACCCCGGACTAGAGGGGGGGGGGGGGGCCTCTAGTCCCGGCCTCCATGTACCAGATGGCAATTCGGTACATTAGGGGTCTACAACCCGGGACTAGAGGGCTTGTTTTTCCACTGGTGTGTATACTGTGCCAAGACCATTTGGAGACAAACTCGTTGATGCTCCTGGGCTACTGTTTCTCATGACTGAATTGTACGTGTGCTAGTTGAACCAAGTTTCATATTAGTAGTAGAAGATGCAGCAACGTTATTACCGAAACCTTTATCCTTCGTAACCATATCTTTTTTGTGCACCGATCCACTCCTACGGTTTCAGTAGTGTTCCTCTGTACCATTATCAATACTTGTAGCTGATTGGCCTTCTCCAAGTTTCAGAGCATGAGCAGTATTTAAATCATCTGAAATTCTTACAGTCTGAGGTCCAGCACGCTTCACCGGCACCCAACTGAGCTTGCAGCCACCATTATATTTCCTGCCATCTGTATTGCGACCCGGTGATCCGTTAGCTCGAATGACAATTGCATCACGTGGTTGAGATTTCTCATTGAACCGGGCCTTTTTCTCATGTGAGTATGGTCTGAACATAGGCCTCGGTGGATCCCATTGTGCTTGAAAATAACATGCTGGAACTGTAGGGTATGGGCCGGAGGATTAAAAACCCCACGGAGCAAACTGTGGATATATAGGAGGTGCACCGCACCAATAAGATGACTTCATTGGATAGTGCGGCTGCTGATCATATGAATTTGTTGTTCTCCATAGCTCATAACCACCAGGTTCATAGGAGACTAGGATGCCTAACACTTCGAAACCGATTAAACACATTTTTGGTCTTGCGTGAAGTTATTTGTCCAACAACATGCTAACTGTTGGTTTTTGTTTTGGAGCTGGTCTTTTATTTCTGTTAACTTTCCTCACCTTTACTTCGGACCTTTTTGGTTTGATCATCCTCGGGCAGCACTATCATCGACGACAACATTTTTACCTCTGGTAGATACGGTTTTGATCCACCGAATAAGAACTTTCTTGCTCTCAAAATCAATCACATTGATAGGAGAAGAATCACTATCGATTTTCATGTTAGTATTCTTTGTAAATGTCAATCGTCCGTCATTAATGGACGATTGCACATTGGGCTGTGGAGAATGGTTTGAGCACCGGATGGAACGCAGTCACGTGGTGGAAACTCTGGCAAAGATGTTTGAGCATGCGATGTTTGCAACGGAGGACCACTAAAATATGTATCAGGTACCGGCCGTATGGAACACCGGTACCGACAGGCGGCAATGGTGTTGTATTGTATGCTACCGACTGATGACTAGCTTGCTGCAAATTAGAATTAAAGGATCCACTTCGGTTACTGTTGTGATAATTTTGTGGCACCGAAGTTGAGATAATAGGAAATTATTAGCCGAACTGCTTACATAATTCCAGCGAGCTTGATTGTTATCTAGAGGGACGTGAGGCTGGGCACCTTGAGGCGATGCATCAGATACATGTGTATAGGTAGAAACATTATTAAATTTGGTACTAGCCGGATGCGTCGGCCTTTTCTCAGAATTCATGGTTGCTTTCGAGCACTACGGGACGAACATGACCAGATAGGCTAGTTTCTAGCTGCTCCTTAAATTTATCAAATATATTATCTAAAGCTACTGTCTAATAACTAGATTGCTGCACATTAGAACTAAATATTGCACTTCGGTTATTGCTGTGATAATCTGGTGTAACCGAAGTTAAAATAGCAAGAGGAGCAGCGCTAGGTACAAAGGCTTCGGCCGAACTACTGGCATAATTTTGGCCACTTTGAGCGGTACTTGAAGCAACGTGAGGCAGATGTGCTAGATTAGTCGAAGCGCAGGAAGTTTGATTAGGAAATTTAATTAACCTACTGCTTTCGGCCGGAAATTTAATTTTCATCACTACTAGGCAACAGTACTGAGCGAACATGACTAGAAAGACTAATTTGAAGCTGCTCCTGCGATTTCTCAACTCTATTAGCTGCCGATATACTAATTGCGCTTGCCATAGTTAGATATCAGAATCATTCTTACTAGCTACGGATGCATCAGCTAGATGAGCAACTTTTTCGGTTGGCTTTTTACCTCAGCGCCGAGCAGATCGAGGGACTCGGCGCAACTACCTTCTTGACAACGTGGTTCTTTGCCTTTTGGTATGCAGCCAACCTCACTTTTCGTTGTTCAGTCATATATTCTTCAACCTCCCGTTCAACCTCGCGCCGATCATCTTCCGACAGATCGTCGAGGGTAACAGCGATGGTGTTGTCGGTTCGATGTCGCGCCTGTTCTTGAGGTCGGTTGTCATCATATGTGTCCTTGTTCTTCGTCCCCAGCGGAGTCGCCAATTGTGTTGCCACGCAAAATTGCCGCGCAGCACCACGATACCGTCTACTTTCGTGACGACGAACGGATGCTTTCCGAGCAAAGCAACCAAATCCCCTCGCTTTCGTGGAGGAGGGACGGCCGCTTTTCAGCGCAAAACGGCAAAGATAACCGAACCCTAGCTGGTAGAGCTCGGCAGAGAAGAACGATAGGTAGAAGAAGGATAAATAAAAAGGTAAGTAAAAGATAGATGTATTTTTGATGAATGTCGATTGGGGGCACTTTCAATCGGCCGTACGCCTATTATATAGGTTGCCTGGACTTTGGCTTACAGGGCACGGATCATTTCCATGGCATGCAAGCCAAATAAAATGTTTCTATTCTTAACTGATCCGGCCAAAGGTACCAAGTATCAGCTTAATGCTAGTACAACCCAGATTTCGGTCTTTGCTTAGCCACCGAATCAATAATGAAAAATCGGGTACCTTCCAAATCTAATCTACAGTACGTATCAGCTCCGAATCCTAAACCAGATATCACGTACAAATAATCTCAGGCTAACAATGGAAAGAATAAAATATCGGCCATGATCCTAATCATACCAACTAATGGAGATCTGATACGCGCCTCGTCTATCACCATGCATAAGTGCTTTTCCTGGTACGTTGTTTACGTGACAGCCTTTGCAAACATGATTCGGCTTGGCATCTGAGACAGGCTGGGACTTGTCCTAGGCATACGTAGACCAGAATTTGCCAGAGGACATGATGTCCTAGGTTGCTGCTGGTCCATGCAAAACTTCACGTATTTGTCTCAGTAAATAGCTTTGTACGCTTGATCTGACAATGTGATATTTGTATTTGAGTCATCAAGCCTGCATTTTAGACTAAACAGCAAGTCCAAATATATATGTCAAATCAATGATCTAAACATAATCGTGTAAATTAATTTGGCTATAAAATACCTAGCAGCCAAATTATGCCTTCAACACTATGATGCATGTTTTCTCAAGATTGTTTAATTGTTTGTTGTGCTATGTAATGCACGTGGAGATAATTAGCCGAGGCTAAGTGTTATGCTTCTGTTCTTGCTATCTTTGTTGACATGCCGTTGTGTGCAGCCCTATTTGACTCAAATCAATATGCATGAACCTGTGGTCGATATAATGTGATTCCACTCAAACAAATTGTATTGGCTGAAAAAAGCCCCCGCGTCGTCTCCTTTGAGACGGCACGGGCGGAACCCTAAATCCGCCGCCGCCGGCCACCTCCTGCCCCTCCCTCCGCATCGCCGCTGCCGGAGGGGTGGTGCCGGCAAAGCCGGGCGCGCCCCGGGAAGGTGGCGGGCGGTTTTTTCTTTGTTTGTGGCTCTCTCGCGAACGGCTCACTCGGGCGGCAGGAGCAGAGCTGCGTGCGCGGGCTGCACGGAGGCGTGGCGGCGCAGCAGGGCGTGGGGGCTCTGCGGCATGGTGGGCTGGTGGCGCTGCGGCGCGTTGGTCGCGAGTCGGGGGCGCCGGCCAGTGCTGCGGAGATGGCCGGGTTCGATCTGGGCCTTGGAGGGCCGGTGGGCCGAGACGATGAGAGGTGGGCGCAGCAGGAGTACGACGGGCTGCAAGAGGAGGGCGGAGGTTCCGGCGTGGAGGCAGGAGGTGGCCTCTCCTACCGCGTGCTCCGGCTCCCGGGTGCGAGGAAGCGCGAGCGGTGGCCCCAGAACGATGGCTGCAGCTGCAGCGGGTGTGGCGTGGGTACCGCGGCCATGGGCGCCGCAGCTGTCATGGCCGGCGGGGAAGCTTTCGTGGTCGGCGCCGTTCTTGCCGCCATTCTTGTTGCTCCTCTCGCCTTGCGGTCGGATGGACCTCCTGGGTGAAAGCTCTGCACGGTTTCGGTCGGTGCCGACGACGGCGGCGCCTTTGGCGTTGTTCCCTCTCTAGTTTGCGTCGTTGTGGTGGTTCCATCCTGACTGACGTGGGTGGTGATAACCCACAAGTATAGGGGATCGCGTAGCCTTTTCGATAAGTAAGAGTGTCAAACTCAACAAGGAGTTAAAGGTAGGACAAGTATTCTCTCAAGTTCTATCAACCACTGATACAACTCTACGCACACTAAACGTTTGCATTATCTGGGAAATAAAACTACGGTAGCAATACGGGTATGAGAGATAGTTTTGCAGGATAATAAATACAAGAAAGTAAAACTTAGTGCTGCAGCAATAAAGCACACTAAGTAACCATATACTAACAGTATGTGATGGCTTTGTCCAAGATTAATTAGTCAAGATATCAGGTTCATTGTTTCGATGCAGTTTTCTATGTGGGAGAGGCTAAATATACATGCACTCCACTAATTGGGATTACAAGTACTATATGATGGATTGTTAGCACACATCCATAAATACTAACAATGCATTAAGGTTTCCCCAACCATAGCCTTAAGTTCATGTTCCTCTTACTCCCATACATGCAACTAACCGGTTTGAGCCCTCAGGTTTCTGTCACTCCGGCAGGACTACCCCCTTCCTTTGCACATACTACTAATCCTAGGGTGTTGAGCCATGCGCGCACAAATATAATGGACATCAAAGGACAGTACCATATCAACATACAACTCTAATGAACCATAGACATTCAACAAAGCAATCAAAAGACAAATAAACTACGCAAACATGTCATAGATCATAGGATAAATTTTATTGTCGGGGGGCTACCCCCGGGTAGGGTCATGATACGGTGTTAAGAGTGTCCAAGTATGGTCCGAGGTACGGAGGTGACCGAGGTAAACATCTCCGGGGTAACCGATATGTGATATCGGAGATAGTTGGTCCGACATGCTCGGGCCGACATATTGGATCCGACATAACTATGCCGACATACAAATGTCGGTGTTACCAAGTTATTCTTATATGCAGGTGAGGAATCTAAACCGAGGTAAAGAGTCCGGCATACCCTTGCCGGGTTAACCCAAGGTGAAGATCCGGCATAGCCATGCCGGGTTGGAGCCCAGGGTGATCCGAGGTACCCTGGCCGGATTAAAGGAAGAGAGCGGTGTAGTGTCGGAGCAGGAGTCAATGCTCCTGTCACCTCCCTTCTGGCACGGAAGCGCCTAGCATGGAGCATGTCAGGGGCGTCCAGCGTAAAGGGCGGAAAGGTGGTACTTCACTGCTGACTCCGGAGCAACTGCGGAAAAGGCTACGAGGTGGCACGGCCAGGCCACGTCTTGTCTCTGTCAGAGGGGACATCCTAGCTCTATCGTTGCGCTGCAGGGGATGGGCAGGCAACGTCCTGTCCGTGACAGGAGTGCCATCATGACACATCGGAGGCATGGCTACAGTACATCCAGGGGCATAACCGTAACTTGGTTAGCCTATATACAGAGCATCATTCCCTCCTGCGCGTGGGACGATGCCCTAAGATTCATTTACCCCCACCGTAGCTTCATCTTCTTCCTTGAGCACTTCATAGTTTCACCATTGTTGGATCATACAGCTCGAGGAGCATTTGTACTTGTGAGACACCGAGATATATAGTGAGAGGCAGGCAGGAGTAGGGGTTTTACCTCCATACGAGGGCCCCGAACCTGGGTAGATCTTGATGTGCTTGGTTCTGTGTGTGTTCATCATCGCGTGCTCCTTAGCACGCAGACCCTCCCCGGATCCCCCAGCGTCCATCGACCCCACACTTAAGCCATACCCATGGCATCTGCCGTGATACCACCATGACATTTGGCGCCCACCGTGGGGCTGATAGTGGCGCTTGCTGGATCAATTCGGATGGGACCTTCGTCATCAACGCGGGGACTCGACATCGCCATTGTCCCCGCACTCTAGCTTGCTGCCGTGAGCTGAGGCTAGCGCGGCCTCCGTCAGCGGTCGTCATCAACAAGTCTCGTAGGCACTGTCTGGACTCGGGGACTCGACTCCGGCATCATCCCCGGGTTGGCAAGAGTCAAAATCGGCGTCAGCTGGTCAGATCCGAGTTAACTTGGGCAAATCCGAGTTAGTTTGGTCAAAACTGAGTTAACTTGGCCAAATCCGAGTTAAATTGGTCAGATCCGAGTTGAGTTAGTCAATTTCGAGTTATGTGGGCCACATCTGAGTTACACACAACCAGATCCGACTTAGTGGCAGCACAGATCGAGTTAAGTAAAATCCAGGCCATCATACCCGTCTGCTGGTCCGAATCAGTTATACCTCGGATGGGCCGAGATACTCACCTCGGATGGGCCGAGCCTCCGGCCTCGTTAGGCCGAAATGCACTGCCTCGGAGTGGGCCGATTTATCCTACTTCCCGGGTGCCACCGAGATATCGCGCTCCTCGGCAGGGCGAGACCTCCTGCTTGGCGAACCGAGGCATGCCTGGGTCAGCTTCCCTCAGCTGGACCGAGTCTTCTGCCAGCTCTGTGTCGATGGCCCGAGACGGCCTCGCATCGGATGGGCCGAGACAACCTTTCTCGGATGGCCCGAAGTATCCTTCCCGGGTGGACCAAAGCCTCCGCGTGGCGGCTGCCTTCTCTAGCTTCGGGCGGGCCGAAAGCATCTTGTCTCGGCTGGGCTAAGGTATCAGCCTCGAAGTGGGCCGAGATTTCTACGCTTCGGAGCGGACCGACGCTGCTGGTGCCACGGGCTCCTGTCCGTCGATCAAGGCGGCCTCAACTCGGTTGGACCGAGGTCGTCTCCTAATCATGGCTTCGTCCAGCAGAGGTCACTCCTTGCAGGTCTTGCGTATCAATGCTCCATCGACTGGATCGCCTATCGCTAGCCCCTGGCCGGGTTGTCAACGGTTGGCCCGAGGCAGTCCCGACCGAGGTTCTTCCGCGTTGCGCTGAGCGTTGTCTCCAGCGCTTGTCCCGGATCGCCTACTTCTACTATTCGTCAACAATACAAGTGTAAGTGCTTGCTGCATATAGATCTGCTCAGCGCTTGAATAGTTAATCCTGAAAGTTACTCGGGGACTGCCCCTTCGTACCTTGCTTTACTTAGTTATTTTCCCCGGGAGCGAGATGTCTTGACCCGGGACTGGCCGGCCAGTCAGCTCTGCTTTTTACTCCTAGGTCTGTAAAGTAACTCGGGGACTCGGTTGAGACCGAGTCTGTGTCTGCATGCATAGGTTTGCTACTAGAAGTAATCTCTGTCATATGCTATAGTTAGATTTACCTTAGTTTGTTAAATGAAGTTGTTGTTCCCATTAAATATTTAGCATACATATATGCTTGTACTAACGTTGAAAGGTGGCATTGGTTTAACCGAGACAATATTCATCACCAAGATCATGGTTATATCGGTTATCTCAAATTACCCAAGGTATCATGGCATTGTCGGTATTCTCTATATCGCCATTTATTTCGGTTTGCCACAGTATCACGGCATCGTTCCATATCCCAGATCGCCGTTTATTTCGGTTTGCCACAGTATCACGGCATCGTTCCATATCCCAGATCGCCGTTTTATTTCGGTTTGCCACAGTATCATGGCATCATTCCATATCCCCGAGAGTCATTTATGTTGGTTTGCCAAAGGCAACCTATGAGGTATGTCCGTGCAGGTTATATGTCGGTCCAGCTAATGCTGGCGACATCCAATGTCGGTAAACGCCCAAGGTGGCAAAAACCGACATAGAGATATATCCATATTTTGGCTCCATGCTTTGACAGAAGCTCCAGAGAGAGATGCCAACCACTTTGGCCGAGACAATCCGCATTGCGGATAGTTATGCACTCGGTGATCCGATGCAGCCTCTGCTTAACTCGGTTGAGCCGAGCAGGAGATACCCGGTGAACAACAGGCCCGGGCCACTTAGGAATGATCGCCAGGACTTCGGCAACAAGAGGAGAGAACCGGATTACCGGTATGGCTCGAACCAAGTTGTTGTGGTGAGCCAAAATCAGCCAGATGCTGGTAGCAACCAGCGTCCGAAGTTCATGGTCCGGCATGGGGCCAAAATCAAGAAGGAAAGAAGCCCTGGGGTGATCAGCAGCAGGCCTTCACTTATGAGTCCATGCTGGATGGACCTTGCAGGTTCCACACCACTGACCTTAGAAGACCGGCGAATCATACGACTTGGCAGTGCAGTTGGTACACTCGGGCAAAAGGAGAAGGAGCAAGAGCCGGAGGAAATCTGGCGGGGGCACAGCGGAGATTTCCACCGAGGCAGAACTTGCCACTCACCGGGGAAAATGCTACCCCGGTAAATGCACCTGCTCCGAGGCAAGCTGCTCCGAAGCCTGTGAATCAGGTGGATGCAGTGGAAACAACAGCAATGCTGGCCCGAGTAATCAGAATGATTATCCTCAGGGGATTACAGAGAGGCTCATCAGACGTATGTGATCTTTGTGACCGAGCCAACTGACAAGAAGAGCTTGCATCGGCGTGAACTGGAGGTGAGCGCTGTTATGCCGGCAGTGCCGAAGTTCATGCACTGGTCGGAGCAAGAGATTACTTGGTGCAGGAAAGATCACCCCCGAGTCATGCCAACCCCGGGAGGTTATGCTCTAGTGGTGGATCCGACATTCGTTGGACCTACCATCAATGTTCGGTTCACCCGAGTTCTGATTGACAATGGCAGTGCCATTAATATCATGTACCGAGACACCATGCTGAAGATGGGTATCTTGATGAATATGCTGCTGCCTAGTAGCACGACCTTTCATGGTATAGTGCCGGGTGTTTCTTGTGCTCATATGGGCAAGATCTGGGTGGATGTGCTATTCGGCACCAAGGACAACTGCAGAACTGAAAGTCTCCAGTTCGAGGTAGTGGACCTCCAAAGTCCATACCATGCATTGATTGGTAGGCCCGCGCTGTCCAAGTTCATGATCTCCACCCATATGGGCTATCTCAAGATGAAAATGCCGGGTCCTAATGGCATCATCACTATCTCGGGTGATTACAAGCGCTCCATAGAGTGTGCCTCGGCTGGATCTTGCCTGGCCGAGTCTTTGATCATTGCTGCTGAGAAGAAGAAGATCCTGGAGGTGGTGGCGATGGCTCAGTCCACGCAGCTCGGTATGCCAGGTACGGCTAACCCGGAGATGAGTGCATCGTTCCGGGTGCCCAAGGAGACGAAGAAGATCAATGTTGACCCAGAATGCTCTGACCGCAATGTCATCATTGGCACCGGGTTAACTGAGAAATAGAAAAGCGAGCTCAGTCACTTCCTCCGTGAGAATCGGGATATCTTCGCATGGTCGAATCAGGACCTGCCAGGTGTTCCGAGGGAGTTGGCTGAGCACTCTTTGTTCGTCTGGCCGGACATGAAGCCCGTGAAGCAACCGACACGTCGACTGCCGGATGAGAGAAGGAAAGTGGTGGGAGATGAACTGGCCAAGCTACTTGCGGCCGGTTTCATCATGGAAGTACTGCAGCCGGACTGGTTGTCTAACCCGGTCCTGGTAGAGAAAAAGAAAGATGAACCTCTGGTGGCCAAAGTGTGGCGTATGTGTATTGATTTCACGAACCTTAACAAGGCATGCCCTAAGGATCCATTCCCGTTACCTCGGATAGATCAAGTGATCGATTCCACGGCCGGGTGTGAGCTGTTATCCTTTGTAGATGCTTACTCCGGGTTTCATCAGATTCCTCTGAACCCGGATGATCAATTGAAAACTGCTTTCATTACCCCGTACGGGGCTTATTGCTATCGTGTCATGACTTTTGGCTTGAGAAATGCTGGTGCTACATACCAGAGATGTATGCAGAAATGTCTGCATGACCAAATAGGTCGGAATGTGCAAGTGTATGTCGACGATGTCGTCATAAAAACTAAGGAAAAGTCATCTTTGATCGATGACCTCAGAGAGACATTTTTAAACTTGAGAAAATACCAGATGAAACTTAACCCGGATAAATGTACATTCGGTGTGCCGGCAGGAAAGTTACTCGGTTTCCTCGTGTCTAGCCAAGGTATCGAGGTTAACCCGACAAAACTTCGTGCTATTGAGAGCATGAGATTACCGACATGTCTCAAGGACGTGCAGAAATTCACTGGATGTTTAGCATCCTTGAGTCGGTTTGTAAGCAGGTTGGGTGAAAAGGCATTGCCTTTGTATCAGCTCATGAAGAAAACCACTCATTTTGTGTGGACCCCGCAAGCAGACGCGGCGTTCACCGAGCTGAAAAAGATGTTGGCAACTGCGCCGATACTAGCCTCACCATTACCCAAAGAGCCGATGTTGCTCTACATTGCGGCCACAAACCGAGTTGTGAGAGTCGTAGTGGTGGTGGAGCGAGAAGAAGAGGGAAAAACCGTGCAGAGGCCGGTGTACTATTTGAGCGAGGTAATCTCGCTATCCAAGCAGAATTACCCTCACTACCAGAAAATGACATATGGTGTCTATCTGGCTGCAAAGAAGTTGAAACATTATTTCCAAGAGCATTCAATCACAGTGGTGTGTGAGGCTCCTATCTCGGAGATCATCAGATGCAAAGATGCAACTGGCCGAGTAGCCAAATGGGCTATCGAGGTATCACCTTACACTCCGCACTATGAGAGAAGAGATGCTATCAAGTCTCAGGCATTGCCAGATTTCTTGTTGGATTGGAACGAGATGCAGTATACACCACCTGTGCCGGACTTTAATTATTGGAGGATGCACTTTGATGGTTCCCGAACCAAGGTTAGTTTAGGTGCCGGGATAGTCCATACCTCGCCAAAGCAGGACCATCTAAGATTTGTGTTGCAGATTCATTTCGCGGGATCTAATAATGTGGCTGAGTATGAAGCACTGGTTCATGGGCTCAATGTAGCTAAAGAAATTGGTATCCGCCGAATTGAATGCTTCGGAGACTCGGACCTGGTGGTGTAGCAAGTCTCGGGAAACTGGGATGCTTTGGATGCCAATATGGCACTCTATCGGTTTCACGTCCAGAAGATCTCGGGATTCTTTGAAGGGTGCGAGTTCAAGCACATACCTCGGGCGGAGAATGAAGCTGCTGATGTGTTGTCCAAGGTCGGTTCGTCTCGGGATGCTATTCCGCCCGGGATATCGTTGGAGCATCTGTGGAAGCCATCGATCAAGCCATCCCCCGAGTCGGAGTCAATTTTTATCCCGGCAAAACCGGAGTCTGGTGCTGTCCCCATGGACATTGATGTCGGGTGCATTTGGGAAAACCCGGGGACTGCTTGGCAGAACTCGGGGACTGATCACCTGATCTCGGAGGAAGCAATGTCGGTTGATCCCATGGATGAAGACATAGAGATCCCGGTCTTTCCTGTGCGCCCTGTCCCGGAATGGGCACAACCAATCATGGCGTACATGACAGATGGGAGTTTGCCGAGCAATGAAGTGGAGGCTAGGCAAGTGCAAAGAAGATCCAAAGCTTACACCATCATCAACAAGGAGTTGTACAAGAGAAGTATAACCGAGGTGCTGCAGCGCTGTGTCGAGCCAGCAGAGGGGCAAGAAATGCTTTTGGAAATTCATCAAGGGGAGTATGGTCATCATGCTTCTTCAAGAGCTCTGGTTGCTAAAGTGTTCCGGCATGGATTTTACTGGCCCAAAGCTTTGGAGCAAGCAGAAGATATCGTCAGAAGGTGCGAGGGGTGCCAAAGATTCGCTAAGAAGACTCATTTGCCAGCCTCGGCACTCAAAAGGATTCCCATCACTTGGCCCTTTGCTGTTTGGTGTCTGGACATGGTGGGAGAGTTCAAACCAGCCCGAGGTAACATGACTCATATGCTGGTAATGGTTGACAAGTTCACCAAGTGGATTGAGGTGAAGCCTATCCGGAAGTGTGATGGTCACACAGCTGTGTCCTTTTTGAAGGACATCATCTTGAGGTACGGGTACCCCCATAGCATTATCTCGGATAATGGTACAAACTTTGCTGTGGGAGAATTCGCTCGGTTTTGTGCTGAGAATAGGATTCGGTTGGACATTGCTTCGGTGGCACATCCCGATGCCAATGGGCAAGTGGAAAGAGCAAATGCATTGGTGTTGGCCGGCATAAAAGCTCGGTTAATTGAACCTCTGGTGCGAACTCTGGGATGTTGGATAGAGGAGATACCAGCGGTACTGTGGGGTCTAAGGACCACACCGAATCGTTCAACTGGCTATACGCCATTCTTTCTGGTCTATGGAGCAGAAGCGGTCTTGCCGACCGACATACAGTATGACTCGCCGAGAGTTGCGATGTACACAGAAATCGAGGCAAAAGAGGCTCGGGAAAATGCAGTTGATCTGCTCGAAGAGGCCCGCACTAGTACATAACAACACATCGGAAACGGGCCAAAAAGCTCATCGGCAACAGAGAAAGGGTCCGTGTCCCCACCTCTGTCACTAATGTGAAGCCTCACAATGGCAACGGAGATTTTGATCGTTTGCGATAAGTTTAGCAACGGGCATAATATATAACCGTTGCCTTTAGTATTTACATCAGATACGGAGATTAGTTTTTAACCGTTTGTATTGAGGGCTAAAGGAAACAAAAAAAAAGCCGGTGACGCCTGCTGCGCCGTCGACGGAGCCCTGTGGTTCCTGCCTGACGGCCGCCGGTTCTTCACCTTCCTCTTCGCCCAGCTTCATTGCGTGGTCGTCTTCTACCTATTTAGTACTGCACAAAAGTCTTGCTCCTGGAGGGGCCGGCTTCAGTGGACCGTGTGGGAGCCCCGGTCCTACGTCTTCACGGCCGCCGCATAGTCTCCAGGTTTCCTCCTCGCCCTAAAGGAGATGAAAAAAATCAAAATGTAAGCTCCTTCATCTCTATACACAAGACAAATGCTTCTTCATCGGCATTACAGAAAATATAGAACTAATTACACTAGAACATCGCCTAAACAATGCCTCATATATAGGTAGATTGGACACACAAATTCCAGGGATGGAGCTAGTGAGCCAAGTAGGATGCACAAGATCGGTATTTGTGCATACCACAAGGATCACTAGCGCCACCCCCGGATCACACGGTGTCACCTAATTTTAATCATCGGCATAACAGAAACAAAGCTAAAATCTATGTGTAAACAATGCCTACTATAAACAGAGCAAATCTATGGATAAACAATTAGCTACTTACAACTAGAAAACAGCTAAAATCTATGTGTAAACAATGCCTACTATAAACAGAGCAAATCTATGGCTAAACAATTAGATACTTACAACTAGAAAACAGCTAAAATCTATGTGTAAACAATGCCTACTATAAACAGAGCAAATCTATGGCTAAACAATTAGCTACTTACAACTAGAAAACAGCTAAAATCTATGTGTAAACAATGTGTACTATAAACAGAGCAAATCTATGGATAAACAATTCGCTACTTACAACTAGAAAACAGCTAAAATCTATGTGTAAACAATGCCTACTATAAACAGAGCAAATCTATGAATAAACAATTAGCTACTTACAACTAGAAAACAGCTAAAAATCTATGTGTAAACAATGCCTACTATAAACAGAGGAAATCTATGGATAAACAATTAGCTACTTACAAGTAGAAAACAGCTAAAAATCTATGTGTAAATAATGCCTACTATAAACAGAGCAAATCTATGGATAAACAATTAGCTACTTACAACTAGAAAACAGCTAAAAATCTATGTGCAAACAATGCCTACTATAAACAGAGCAAATCTATGGATAAACAATTAGCTACTTACAACTAGAAAACAGCTAAAATCTATGTGCAAACAATGCCTACTATAAACACAACAAATCTATGGATAAACAGTTAGCTACTTACAACTAGAAAACAACAAAAATCTATGTGTAAACAATGCCTACTAAAAACAGAGCAAAACTATGGCTAAACAATTAGCTACTTACCACAATGCCTAATAAGAACAAAGCTAATCATCTAAAACGAGCAAAAAGAAGTGCAAAAAAAAAAACTATCCTACTGAACAGGGGTCTTACATTAGGCGAGGCGGGCTCGTTTAGCGTCGCCGCCGGTGACGGAGCTACCGCCGGCCTCCCCTGGCGGCGCCTTGCCCTCGCCGTGGATCAAAGAGAGGGCTATGGCGGCCCGGAGGTCAGACTGGTAGACCGCCTCCTCGGCGCGTTCGACCTGGGTTGAGGCCTCGGAGAGGAGGACCGCCGCCTCCATATCGGCCTCGCCCTGACGACGCTTGGCGTCATCGCGCTCGAAATCGGCGCAGGAGAGTTCGCAACCGATCTCCAGATCACGATCCACCTCCTCTTCCTCTTCCTCTTCCTCTTCCTCTTCCTCTTCCTCTTCCCTCTTCCTCTTCGTCGGAGGACGAGGACGAGGAGGAGGGGATGACGGATGGTTCAGAGAGCGAGGACGTCGGCCGGGGTACATCGCCTGGCGGATCTCGCGGTAGCTGCAATGGCGGCCAAATGAGCGGGTGCGGCCGGAGACTTCGCCTTGCTCTTGTTGCGGACGAGCGCCAAGGTTGCAGGACCGGCCCGCGGGGGCCGGAGCGGCGGCGGCCTGTTCCGCAAGCTCGTCCCGCAACACCAGCTGACGCTGCTGCTGCCTGAAGGCCCGGAGGGTGGGGCGGCCACGGCCGCGGCCACGGTCGCGGCCGCGATGTCCGGATCTACCAGCGCCGACGGTGGAAGCCATGCGAGAGAGTGGAGAGAGATCGAGGAGACTGTGCGGCGGCTAGGGTTGGAAGTGAGACAGTGAGAGTGAGAGTGAAGGGCATAGTAGGTTCTTATAGGCCGCGGTCTGTCGGGCTGCTTCTAAAGGCAACGGAGATTGCGAAACTGTCCGTGTGCGATGAGCACACATCGGTAACGGAGGCAAACTGACCTCCGTTGCCAACATATATTCCACTATTCACCCGTTGCCTTTGTTGTGGGCCTGCTTTACGACCCAGTGCGGGCACGCGGGGGATGTCGCGATTCTCCGTCGCCTAACTCCTGCCGTTGCCATAGAGGGGTTTCGGATGTGTCGTTCTGTACTAGTGCCGAGGTTGACCTTATCTCGGTCGGCTATATATCGGCAAAATCTCCGACGCTATCATAGCCGAAAGATCAGCCCTCGGGTATTCCGAGAAGGAGATTTAGTACTGAGCCTGGTGTAGGGAAGTGCAGGCCGACATAAATTGTCACCTTCATGGGAGGGACCATTCATTGTGAGCAGAGCTCTACACAATGATTCATACTATCTTATAGATGCACAGACACCGAGGAAAAATGTAATGGACAAATCTGGAGAGGAGACCAAATGACCCTGGAATGTAGCTCTACTTCGTCCCTTTAACTCCTAAGGGAGTAGTGTATGTATCTCGGTTTCCTTTTGAATGAAATACCGGCACTCCGAGATGAAACTCGGGGACTGCCTTGTTCATATGCATGTGTTTTATGTCTGTTTTTATCTTTGTCGTTCATATGTCGGATAATTTTTTGACTCGTTTCAAAGTTCAAGTAATGTATGCTATCTTGTTGTGATCTTGTGACTCGACTGACGAACGCCGAAATGGTAGTCAAGAGCCGAGGTTGTGGTATATGGTAAACATGAAAATGAACTCGGGGACTCGGTCCTAAAAGGATCCGACATATGTCATTTACTAACCCGGTTATTTCATTCCTTTTCTTTGTGTCGGATGACTATGAATCTTACCCCAAAATTTTACAAGTATTGTATGCTATAATTTCTATCTTGTGACTCGACTGTCGAACGCCAAAATGGTAGACAAGAGCAGAGATTGCTAAGTATAGTAAACGAGAAAGTAAACTCGGGGACTTGATGCAGAGTGATCCGGCATCAAGCCAAGTTTTGTTAAACTAGCAAAATAGAGTAGCGGTGCAAACACTTAAGTATAATTACATATGCACCCGGCATTCTGGGGATTTGATAGTTTTACTCATGATAAGTTCAGGAAGCAGTGCCGGAGGAGCTTGGGTCGATCGGAGCTTCGGCAGGGACAGCCTCGGGAGCAGGAATGCTTTCAATTGCTGGAACAACTTTGGGAGTAGGAGTGGCACCCGAGGTTCCGGCAGTATCGGAGGCTGTTGCTGGAGTTACCTCGGTTGCAGGTGGCTCCGCAGTCTCGGCCGTGGTATCGGTGGCAATGTCGGCTGCCTCAGCTTCAGGATCCTCGTCTAGGGCCTCATCATCGGTCTTTTCATCATCATCGTTGTCGTCATCGTAATCTTCAACATCGGAGTAAATGTCCCCAAGGACAAAGTACCGAGTTGGAGCATAGTTGGCCATGAAAGCAGCACTCCTTTTGCGGCGCTCAACCAGTATCGGGTCATCGGTCCATTGCGAGCCAGCGCGCAGTGACCTCACATTGTCGAGGTCAATTTCCTTGTACCAAGACATCACGAAGGTTAATGCCTGGTCCACGCCGGCACGAGCTGAGGAGGACTTCTACTCCCGGAGTCTTGTCTCGGCATTCAGCAGACATTTGGCTAATTCGGCAGTGGAGGCCGGAGTTTCAGCTGTAGGCCACAGTGCCTGGTAGACTCGGATGCTGGCTTCAAGAAGCTCAATGCCAATGGTTTTCAGTGGAGTGATCCGAGCTTTCAGTGCCGTGAGATGATCTTCAATGGTCCACTCATCCGGAATGGGGCCAGCCTCGGATCTTCTTTCTCGGGCCCTATTGGTGATGTTCAAGGCAGCAATTGAAGTATGCACAAAGTTTTCTGCAGTGAGAAAGGTTGTAAGCATGTTACGTCATATTCCGACATAAGGACGAATGTCGGGGTAGGCGGAAGAAGTGGGACAGAGAAAGCTTACGATCCATCTCTCGGTTGATCCAGGCCAAAGTGGCCAGCCAAATGTCGCATTGCGCCTGAAGGGCTTCAAGGGCTTCTTGAACCAAGGTAGCGCGGCCATTAATTTCGCCAAGGATCTCCATGTGCTTCGAGGCATCGTCCTCCCGGAGTTTCTTCTCCGCAGCAACAGCCTCCTGCTTCTCCTTTTTCAGCTTCCCGCTGCTTCTGCACTCGCTCCAATTCCTTCTGAAGCCGAGCTACTTCGTCTTGCTCCTTTTTGAGCGCAGCTTTGTGCGCCTCATCCTTTTTCTTCTGCTCCGCTTGCAAATGCTTGTGGGAGTCCCGGAGCTTCTTGTGGTCCAGCAGCAAGGTCTGGAATAGCTTCGTCCGAGCATTGTGGCTATCCTGAAAAAGGGGATGTATCGGTGTTAGTATTAAGACTCAAGCCGAGCAAACTCAACTCGAGTCTCGGGGACTGGAAATGTCAGATTTTTTTCCGAGATTCAAGCCGAGTAAGCTCGACTCGAGTCTCGGGGACTGGAAATGTCGAATTTTTTCAAGACTCAAGCCGAGTTAAACTCGACTCGAGTCTCGGGGACTGGGATTCGAGGTTTTTTGTGGAAGATTCGAGCCAAGTGATTTTTTGCTCAGTTGAGCCTCAATCACTTAACCCGAATCTCGGGGACTAGGGATAATACATGTGTGTTCCTTAGTGAAGGAAGAAAAGGCTAAGTTCGGGAAGGTTTACCTCGGTAGTTTTACTGACGTGGAGGGCTGCGACCTAAAGGGCATGCATGGCCTGAGCAATAGCACCCGGTCCAGCAGGATGCTGGGCAGCGGGATCTAGGGAGGAAACCTCTTCTATGTCGGCGGCGTGCCAGTCCAGATCATAATGCTCCAGTGAGCCCAAGCTGTTGCCACTGGAGGTGCGCAGCAGGCGAAATCCCCAATGAGCTGCTGAAGCTTGAGAGACCGAGGCAGTCAGGGCTTGCTTCGGAGTCGCCTTGGGCTGCTTGCCTGAGGTAACCAGCTCTGTCCCGGCGGCCTGTTTGCCGATTGTCGGCTTGGACGGGGAGGAGCTGATTATCCGATATGTTGTGGTAGGAGACTTCGCAGAGGGAGATGGCCTGCCTGGTGACTGCTGCGGTGGCTACGGTGGCTGTTGCTGCTGCAGGGGCAGCTGCTTCCGCTGCTTCAGTTTCGGTTGCTGATGTTGCTGTTATTGTTGCTGCTGCAGCTGCTCCTGCTGCTTCCGCTTCTGCTGCTGTTGTGTAGATGGTGGCGGTTGAGTTGGCTGCTGCTGGTCCGGTACGACCGGAGTTTCAGGCCGCACAGTGTCGGGATCCAGAGTGTGGACACCGAGGTCTGCATCTTGGTCAGGGGCCGGAAGCTCCGGATTTACTTGATGAGCTTGAGGGTTCGGCGGCGATGTGCCGGCAGGAGTAGGAGGTGCCGAGGAATGGCCAGCCCTGGTCGGACTAGCAGTCTCAACCTCGGGAGTCCGAGTTACCTTGGGCGCTGATATGGGCGAGCGCATCGAGGAAGCACTCTGAGAAACCGTCTTGACATCTCTGCAGCGAAGTAAAAAGAGAAAGTTGGTCTCGGGAAAAGGTTATATCGGTTAAGGAGTAAAGAAAGCAAATATGTTGGTAAAGAGTTCGTTACCCTTCAGTAACGGGTGGCCTCTTGCCCCGAAGTATCTGGCCGGACTTCTTCATCCTCTTGACTTTCTTCGGAGGAGGCTCCGAGGTAGTTGATGTCCCGGTCTCCGAAGGTCCGGTCCCTGCGCGCTTGCGAGTGGTGCTCGGACCGGTCGGGTTAGCTGAGGCCGAGGATAATGGGTGAGCATATGCGAGGGGAGGAGCATCTATGGGCTCTAAGATTCGGCAATCATCGTCATCGTCATCTGACCAATCTCGGAGTGTAGCTTGAGCTCGAGGCTTACCCGACGCAGAGGTGCGAGCTTTGGGGATGGGCATCATATCCTCGTTATCCGGATCTTCAGTCTCTGAAACGGCCGGGGCAGGCAGATCCTCGACCCACTTCGCAGAAGGGTCCGCTCCATCTTCGATGGTCTGCCGAGTAAATCTCTACAGCATAAATGCAATGGATTAGAGTTACACAGAGAAGTAAATGTGATGCCGACATAAAGGTTATCTCGGTCAAAGAGTTGGTCGGAGGAGAATGCGGGATACTCACATGTGGGGGGAGATGTTCTCTATCGTGGGATTCCTTGCCCCATTCCCACTCATCCTCCATCTCGGTCTTGGCTATGGCCTTAACCCGGCATTTTACCTCAAGCTTGCTGAGCTCGTGGGTGCTGATCCGGGTGGGATCATACCGGCCACTCATATGGCATATCTTATGAGTTCGCTCCTGGAGGGGTGAAACCCGGCGGCTGATGAAGGTCCGCAGCAGGTCATCCGCCACTAGCCCATCGTCGTCCCGGAAGGACTCGACGAGCTTGTGCACCGAGTTAATCTCGGGGATGGAGAACTTCGGGTTGTAATCCCAAATGAGCTGCTCCGAGGGAGTGGCGGGGTTCCATTCGGTCAAGTTGAGGAAGTCATCATCTCCATCCGGATTCTTCACGTAGAAGAACGTCTGCTGCCACTTCCGGCATGACTCGAGGCAGGGGATCCGAGGGAAGATTGACTTCTTCCGAGGTGTAATGGTGGCTGCCTCGCAAGCAGTCATTTGCTTCAGAAAATCCCTGTTTTCTGGGTCCGGGATACTTTGTTTCCGGAGCTGGAAGTATTTGGCCCAGAGGTCGACAGTGGGCCAGAGGCCGAGGTATCCCTCGGAGAAACATATATATGAGGAGAGTGTGGTGATGGCGTTCGCCGGGAGATGGTGAGGCTGGAGGCCAAACTTATCAAGGAAGGCTCGGAAGAATTTGCTGGCCGGGAGCCCGAAGCCGCGCTCGAAGTGCGCGGCAAAGACCACCCGTTCTCCGGGTTTAACGTTTGGCTCGGCCTCCTTGCCCGGAACCCGGCATTCCACCCACTCCGGGATACGTCGGGTTCGCTTCAGCCATGTAATTTCATCTTCAGTGACGTCGGATCCTTCCCATCCACCCCGTTCACCCTCTCCCTCTTCTTCCGGTATGTCGGCAGGCTCCGGAGTGCTGCGGGAAGACATCTCGGAGGGAAGATCTGCATAGATGCAAAAGTGTGTCGACATTGAGCATTTGGGTATGTCCGGGATGGAGAAAACCAAGGTATCTAGGAATAAACTAGTTTCTATGGACAGAGCATGATGGAGAAGATCTACCAAGGGGAAGAAAAGAAAATATATTCAAGAACTAATCAAGAACCGCGGCGGAAGAGCCTAATCCTAAACAGAGCGGAGAGAATCGGATAGATGAAGATCTTACCAGTGGATCGGTTCCGCGGTGCGAAAGAAATGCAGATCGCCGCGGTGGAATCTCCGGCGCGGCGGCGCGGCGGCAGGGTCCGGTCGTCGGCGGCGTGGGAAGGTCTCCGTGCGGTGATGGCAGAGAGTTTCGCGCGGTGGCAATGGAGCGGAGGGTCGATGAGGAAGAAAGGGGAAGAAGAGATCCCGTGCCCCTATTTATAGGCGCGGGGAGGGAGCAGTTAAGGGAGAGATCGTGGGCGGATTTCCTGCGCACGATCTCCGCGATCAGCGCTGCGAGGTAACTGCCGCAACGGCCACATCGCGGGCCACTAAGATCTTAACTGCCCAGAGCGCCGCTAGTGGAGCACTAACGGGCGGGAGATTCAAAAAATGCGGTTTAAACATGTCCTTCATGCGGTCAATGCACTCAAGTGTGTTGACACGATGGGACCTGTGGTGGGACCAGGGTGACCTGTGTGCAGGACCTGCAGGAGTATGTCTGCCTGTGCACAAGAAGCGAGGAGATAAACTCTGTATCTCTGTCAGAAGCGAAGGTACAAACTCGACCGAGGTTAGGAGAACCTCAGCATGTCGGGAAAACCGGCATACGAGGAATGTCGGAGAAAGTTAAAGAAGAGGCAATAACTAGATGTTCGGAAGAATCGAGATAATCTCGGTTGAGTCGGTTAAACCGACATAAGTATTTATGACGAGAAAAAGGAAGATGGAATCCTTGCAGTTGCTATGGATTCGACATAGGCATGTCGAATGTCAATCTCAGATTGGTTTGATTTTGGTAAATCTGGTGTGGCCCTTCATCCACGGCTGTAGGACCGCACCAGCTTCGGGGACTAATGTCGGGGGGCTACCCCCGGGTAGGGTCATGATACGGTGTTAAGAGTGTCCAAGTATGGTCCGAGGTACGGAGGTGACCGAGGTAAACAGCTCCGGGGTAACCGATATGTGATATCGGAGATAGTTGGTCCGACATGCTCGGGCCGACATATTGGATCCGACATAACTATGCCGACATACAAATGTCGGTGTTACCAAGTTATTCTTATATGCAGGTGAGGAATCTAAACCGAGGTAAAGAGTCCGGCATACCCTTGCCGGGTTAACCCAAGGTGAAGATCCGGCATAGCCATGCCGGGTTGGAGCCCAGGGTGATCCGAGGTACCCTGGCTGGATTAAAGGAAGAGAGCGGTGTAGTGTCGGAGCAGGAGTCAATGCTCCTGTCACCTCCCTTCTGGCACGGAAGCGCCTGGCACGGAGCATGTCAGGGGCGTGCTGCGTAAAGGGCGGGAAAGGTGGTACTTCACTGCTGACTCTGGAGCAACTGGGAAAAGGCTACGAGGTAGCACGGCCATGCCACATCTTGTCTCTGTCAGAGGGGACATCCTAGCTCTACCGTTGCGCTGCAGGGGATGGGCAGGCCACGTCCTGTCCGTGACAGGAGTGCCATCATGACACATCGGAGGCATGGCTACAGTACATCCAGGGGCATAATCGTAACTCGGTTAGCCTATATACAGAGCATCATTCCCTCCAGCGCGTGGGACGATGCCCTGAGATTCATTTCCCCCCACCGTAGCTTCATCTTCTTCCTTGAGCACTTCATAGTTTCACCATTGTTGGATCATACAGCTCGAGGAGCATTTGTACTTGTGAGACACCGAGATATATAGTGAGAGGCAGGCAGGAGTAGGGGTTTTACCTCCATACGAGGGCCCCGAACCTGGGTAGATCTTGGTGTGCTTGGTGCTGTGTGTGTTCATCATCGCGTGCTCCTTAACACGCAAACCCTCCCCGGATCCCCCAGCGTCCATCGACCCCACACTTAAGCCATACCCATGGCATCTGCCGTGATACCACCACGACAATTATTGCATCAAACACCATGTTTACATAGGACGGTACAGAGGTTTGTGGGAGGATGAACCACTGAATACAAGGAGGAGATGGTGATGGAGATGGCGGTGAAGACGGCGGAGAGGGCAGCGAGAGGCGCAGGGCGGCGGCGGCGCCGGCGGCGCGGGAACTCCTTCCCCGCCGCCGGCATCATGGGGGAGCGCCGCCCTTTAGCCTCCCTCCTTCATGGATTCTTGGGAGCCCTCCCCCATGGAGATGGGATCCATGGGGGAGGCTAAAACGTGGCTTTGGTGGCTGAAAATTCGTGGGTATGGGGTGTCCTTCACGAGTTAGGTTTCCTCACTTTATATATCTTCTCGGATTTCCGTCACCCCCTTTTAGGGTTTCACCATATTGGGCCTACATGCCGCATCCGAACTCCGATTGGGCTGATCTCAGACTTAAACTCTTCGTATGGAAATTTCTGACAACTTTCTAGACTGTCGGACCTCCAGTGGACGTCATCTTTGAGGGTCAAACTGACAAACTCCGAAAACAGTTCAGGGACAGATTTCAGCAAAGTCCCAATTCGACTCCAACAAGGTTTCCTCTTGTATTCTTGATAATTCCTACACATCAAAGTGTAAAATAAGAACATTGTGCACTTTTGCAACTATTAATAGGTTAGTCCAAATAAATCATAAACTTAATATAAAAACAAGTGCTAAAGGCATAATTTTAACATGAAACAGTCAAAAATTATAGATACGTTTTGCACGTATCAGGCGGTCCTGTGCATGGTATCCGGGTGAAAACCCAAGCTCCTCCGGAGCGGGCGGCGACCTTCTTGGAGGCGTCGTCTTGGAGACCCAGGCCATCACGGCGCGGTTGGTTCGCGGCAGCTGGCGGGTGAGTTTTGGTGGCTAGGGGACGTGGATGCCGGGGCGGCGGCCCCGGACGGTGGTGGACGTCGAGGCAGTGGCCTCGAACTCCCACGCGCGACGGTTCTATGAGGCAGGGCCCTTGCACTGCGTGGGTTTGGGTCGCGACTTGAATGAAGACTCTGCCGGCAGAGAGATCGTCGACCTGACTGGATCGCTTTCGAGTAACGCGAAGGTCGACCTGGTTGCTACTCCGGGGCGGCAGCCCCGGTACATGGTGGTTTTGGTGGCAACCTGGATGAAGACTGCGTGGCGGAGGGTTCGTCGACCATGACTGGATCACTTTCGGGCAATGCGAAGGTCGATCTGGTTGTTACGTCGGGGGAGCGGCCCCGGAGCAGGTGGTGTGTGTTGTGGCGTTTGTCGACTTGGGTCGTGTGGGCGGCGGGTCGCTTCGTTTGTGTCATTCTTTTGTACAGATTGTATGGTTTTGGACCCGGTTTCCTTATAAACTGGGTCAATTCTTTCTATCTATTCGGGCGGTGGATACGACCACCTTCTACCTAAAAAAACAAATTGTATTGGCTTTACTAGGAATTTCATCTGAGGAGATTTAATGTGGAGATTTTAGAGTCCGTAGTTTTGCATCAGTAAAAGAAATGACTGGTGTCCAGTGTCGATAGAAAACCCGAAGAAAACATTTCAACCCAAACAAAAAGTGCCTTCTAGTTTGGAAAAGTATAGTTATCATCCGGGGGATCGTCGTCTTGCATCCTCCGCACGCGTTGCGCCCCACGCGTCCAGAGTCGTGGCAGAAGAAACGCACCCCACACTTTAGGCCCACCCACGTTGCTGCCTATCGTCCTCCCCTCTCCTTATCCTTTGGGCTCTTCCTATCCACTCGTTTTCTTCTTCCTTCTCTCACCCGAGCAAACAGCTCCTCCTCTCGCCCAACACCGGTGCACCTCTACCGCCTCTCTCCCGCTCGACCACCATACGCCGGCGGCTGCTCCGCCACCAACGCGCCGCCCGCTTCTCCCCCACCCAACGCGTCTCCTGCTGCTCCCCATCTCTTTCGATTGCTGTCATGGGGGCTGCGAGGTCGGCGGCCGTTTTGCTGCACACCCCCGTGACCGCGAGCGGAGACGGCGGCGGCGCTCCCGCGTGCTGCAACCCCGGTGACAGCGGGCGGCGACGGCGTGCTGCAAAAGACACATGTCGATGCTACCACAAGAATACATCGATGCTACCGCGGCAGGTGGCGGAGCTGGCGTCTTCTCCGGCGACGGCGGCGCGGTGCTGCATACAACATACGTTGGGCTGCGGTGCTGCCGAAGGTTCTCGGTGGTGCTCCCATTGGAGGGCGACGGTGCTGCCGAAGGAGGATGGCGGTGCTCCCATGCAAGGCCGCCGTGACCGTGCTTCGACGTCCTCCACCTCTGCTGCAGCGGTGCGCCCGCGTCGTTGGGGAAGAACATGACCAAGGTGGCAAGGCGAGCCGGAGGCGTGGAGCTGCATACGTTAGGATGTTGTGCTGCCGAAGGTGCTCGGCGTTGCTCCCGTGGGAGGGGCGGAGGCGCTGTCGAAGGTGCTCGGTGTGTAGGGAGGCTGCGCTGCCGTTGGTGCTCGGTACTGCTCCCATGGAAGGACGGCGGTGCTACAGAACGAGCACGGCGGTGTCCCGTGGCAAGGCGCCGGTGCTTCCGGTCGCAGTTGCAGGCAGTCGACATCGTCGCTGTTGCTTTCTGCTACGATACTGTAATGTTTACAATTTTTTGCTTCAATAGTTTCGTGGGTTTGCTAAAATAGCACAACGTTTTTGCTACGACGTTTTTGTTCATGTCTGAATTTTTGCATCAATAAGAAATTTTTTGCTACAATTTGTTCTGATGTTTTGCATCATAAGTCTCAACTCCTCGGATTTTTTTTGTAACGATGCTGCAATGTAACATTTTTTTGCTACCACCATTCTCTGTCTTTGCTACAATCGTACAATTGATTTGCTTCGGAGGTCTCCGGCGATGTCTCCGGCAAGAGTTTCCGACGATGTCTCCGGCGAAGTTGATTTTGCTACAATAGCACTTTTTGTTGCTACAATAGAATAAACTTTTTGCTACCACGTCTCCGGCGAGGTATCCGGTGAGGTCTCCGGCGAGGCCAGATTTTTTCTTTTTATGTTCTGTGTGCGAACCGTTTTTTGCTACAATGTAGCAAAAGCGGGACGTTTTGTAGCAAAAGCTGGAGTTTTGTAGCAAAAGCGGGATTAGCCTTTTTTAGTGGACACGTGTCGGGCTGGCGACCCAGTGGATCGGACGGAAAGATCCCCGGGGACGCCTAGTCCTGTCCTTCTAGTTTGCTATCTCTACTATATAATACGGCTTGAGAAGGTGTTGGTACGTTTTTTCATTTTCCGGTTTTGTCCCTTAGTTCTACACTGATCTAAGAAAAAATTACGCCCTTGCCACCGCTTAAACATAACTGTTCGGAGACGGTGGAAATAGAAAATTCCCACGCTAGCATCGTCGCCATTGACGGTGGCCTTCTTGTCTCGTTCATCGCCTCCGTCGCTACCTGTGAGCCATCTCTAGCCCGCCGTACGAGCTCCTCCTGAGCCGCCTTCTCTAGCTCCACCTGACCTAGATACGAAACGCATCCTCCCAAGCACCCAGGTCTTTGTTCTCCTCAAGCCCGGTTGCCATCCGCTGACCTCCTCCATCGGCAGTTTCTCAGATTGATTCGTGGCAATTTCTCAGATTGATTCGGGAGGTAAAAAACGAGTGCGCGTACCACCGCCGCGGCCCTCTAGGCCGAGGTATCTTCGTCCAGCTCAGCCCGCTGCCAGGAGCTCCCATCCCCTTGACGCGTCCCACCGAGAAGTCTACCGCGCGGGCAACGGAGGTCCACGCAAGGGTCGAGACGAGCTTCTCGAGGCCAGGGAGCCGCCGCGCAGGGGACGACGGCCAGTCCCACACTTCGACGGTGCCGTCAGCCACAGCACGCTGTGTCACCTCGTAGCGGAGAAGCAGCCACGAGCACACTGGCCGCCCCTTGCGGTGTTCGCGCCGTTACCGCTCCCCGTTCTTGGTGCCTCCAAGCTGGAGTTAATGGCACCCGCAGTCACGCAACTCGTCACGTATGTGCACTTAAGTCACACTTCTTCAGAACGTGATTTTTTGGTCACACATCTGGACAAGTGGGTGCACGCAGGTCTCTGGGCCCACGTGTCAGTCCGTTTTGGACGGTAAATTTTCAGAAAACCCCCTGGAGTAATATAATTTTACAAAATGGTACAAAATTAGAAGGACCATTTTGTAAAATTAGGAGGACCATTTTGCGAAATATCTAAAAATACAGGAGGTTTTCTGCAGAATTATTTGTCCATGTCAGCACTCCCGCAACGGAAAACGGTCTGACACGTGGGCCCAGAGACCACCGTGCACCCACTTGTCCAGATGTGTGACCAAAAAATCACGTTCTGGAGAAGTGTGAATTAAGTGCACATACGTGACGAGTTGCGTGACTGCGGGTGCCATTAACTCTCCAAGCTGCGCTGGTGGCGGCTATCCTCTGCTGCTTCGGGCTCTGAACTCCGACCTACGTCTCCGTGAACTCCACTGCTGGATCCCGTGCGATTTGTTCTTGCTGCGAGCCCACTGAACTGTTGTGCACTTGTGCACATAAACAAACGATGCAGGGATGGGAAGAGGGCAGCATATGCGATGGTGCCATGGTGGTGAGAGGATAAGATAAAAAATTGTGTGATAGAGAAACGAACCAGCTCATTTTCTGATGGCCATCAGAAAATAATCCAGTGGACCATTGTTGTCTTGATGTTTGGAAATCTGTCTAGAATAAGCTCCGGTTGCATTTTAGCTGAAAATAGATACACTGCTTTAACAACACAAGACTGTACGATTTTTTCTTGCCAACTGGTTATAATTAATATGAATCCAGCAGAAGTGTTAGCATGTTTGTCAGCAATAGGCAGACCAGGTTTCAAGGCCAACTTGAACTCCAGTCAGTGAATTTACATCACAATCTCTAAGAAGTCGAGCACGGTTGCAGGCACAAGAGGTCAAGTGTCTAGATGCCTCATGCAATGAAAATAGAGATCCATATATGTACATAAGGTATTCACGACATGTTGAAAAATTCCTTGCGGGGATCATAGTTCAAAGGAAATTATGGTTGGGGATTAGTCGTTCTCTGTGCATGGGCCTTGTACATCTAAGTACCTCACGGTAGCGAAAAATACCTAATTCCACAAAATCTCAGTTTTCTCTCGAAAAATTTCATCACCGGAAGAAAATAGTATTGATATTGACCTTTTTTGTCTATCTATGAAAGATGGCGCGACCAAGAAAAATTTACTCTTGTATATGATCTTTTGATCAGCAAAATTCGTATTCACTTTCATTGCGTTGAATTGTTTTAAACTTCACCGTCGCAGAATAATGATCATCTATAGCAACGCACATGTTGTTTGCTATGTTGTAGCGACAGGTTTGTGGCTCGTGGATAACAAATATACATTTTCTACTGAAAAATCAACTGAATCTAGAGTTTAAATGTTTGTTTTTAATATGTCTAATGATTTTACACTGAAATATTGAAACAAGACACGAGTTAACTTTCCGTACAAGTAACATTTAATTATTCAAAGTAATACTTTAACATTTATAAAAATATGTGCATCATTTTTTTAAAGTTTGTGTATTTTATATTTACATGTGCGGTATAAGTGACAATACAAAATAGCCCGTGGCAACGCACGGGCATTCAACTAGTATATATAATCATATTTCTTCTACAACATATTTATTAGTAGTTTACGGGCTCCCGCATTGACCCGACCGGCCGGCAGGCTAAATTCAGCAGCTCAAAGCTTAGGCCGTTCCGTTGACGAGCTGACGTGGACGACCTCCGTACGCTCGCCTTGCATGCAGCTCCGCCCGGCCTAACGCTATATAACAACACCAGGAACGGTCAACAGCGCAAGGAATTCCGTTCCTTCATTTGTCATCACACGACAAAAGATCGATCAATACCATGGCGTCTTCTTCTCCTCATCGTCACCTCCTCCCCCTCCTTGCCGTCGTCCTCGCCGTGTTGATCTCGCTGCAGTGCATCGACGCCATCACAGTCGAGGAGGCGTGCCGGCAGTACTCGAAGCACCCGTCCTACTGCGCGCACGCTCTGTCGGCGAAGGCGGGGCCATCGGAGACGACCCTGCCGGCGCTAGCGGAGCAGGCGGTGACGCTCGCGGCGGAGAACGGCGCGGAGGCGGTGTCGTTCGTGCGGAACCTGGAGAAGATACCCGGCGGGATGCCGCTGGGCTGCCTGGAGCGGTGCGTGGGCAAGTTCCAGGCGGCGGTGGCGGAGCTGACGCGGTCGAGGGCGGCGATCGTGGAGCACAGGGACGTGGCCCGCGTGAAGGCGTGGGTGAAGGCGGCGAGGGCCGACGGCGAGACGTGCATGGACGGGTGCCACACGGAGGGCGGCGCCGACCCCACCATCAGCCACCGGATCGGCGACCTCGGCAAGCTCTGTTCCATCGCGCTCTCTCTCACCGATGCCGCTGCTCATAACAGCCACATGTAAATCCGCGTAAGATTTGTGTGTCGTCTGTTCGTGTTTACCCTTGTAAATCCCAATTTGCATATATGGCCGTACGTCAGTACGTTGTACTGTTGATGATCAACATCATATCGAGAGTGTATACGAAATGTACATTCCATCTCCATGCGCACCCATGGCTAGAGAATCACGGTTGTAAAAAGAATGTAGGTTTCACGTTGGATTGATGCAAGAGTTCAAGGAAAATTTGCCGGATTTCACCGAATTTCGAATTGCATTTTTTTTTCCAAAATTTCGAAATGTATTTGGTTCCAACCGAAATTAAAGTCGTATTTACTCAGTTTAGTTTAAATTTGACGAACTTGAACACGAAAATCGAAAACAATCCAAAATTTCGGGAATTTCGTTTGTTTTCGAGTTTTTGCTTTTCCCCGCCTACCGGGCTGGGCGGGCAAATTCCACGATCCTATACCGAACTTAAAAATATGCCCTTTAACATTAGGAAAATTTAACGGTGATATTTGAGAATGAATTAAATCTTGTTTCTTTTCTCTTTTGTTTCGCCTTGAGCTAGCGACAATGTAGGAGCTCCCATGTGAAACCCAAACTAATTTTCCAACTAGCTTAGAAGTTTTTTTTAATTGTTTAAAGGCTGCTTGCATGTAAATTCTAGGGCCCTCACACTACAAAAATATGCTATCATATGACATTTTGCCGTAACATTCGAAATATTTGTCATTATGAACAAGTTGGTCGTAATCTGTTTTGGAGAGACCAAACCTGAAAAAATAACGACCAATTCGGTCAGAAAGGTATAATACAAATTGTCACACCCACTTTTGTGACGCGTCGAAATGACGGGGCGCCAACTCACCAATTTCGTCTATGTGTCACGCCCATGTGTCAAATTTTGCCTACGTGTCACATCCGTGTGTCAATTTTTGCCTATGTGTCATGTCCATGTGTCAATTTAAACCTACCTGAGAGGTGGGACCCACACACTGAATTGTTGACCATGAAGTCCAATTATATTCGATTTCTAATTATATTTCAATATTAAGTTGTGTTTTTTTGTAGCTAGATGCCCTGTGTGAGCTATATTTGATTGTAAACCTGAATTGTATGTTTGAATGTAATGTTCCAAGGTTTGCTTCTTTTGAAACCTTTTGATTGCAAACCCGGTCTACTATTTACTTATATATGTTGCGATTTAAATGTAGTTTATTTATTTACTGGTAAATTAAAACGTGAAGAATGTGAGCTGGGACCCCCTTACCAGTACCTGACAGCTGGGACCCATTTTTCGAAGCGTGACAATTGGAACCAATTAATCTCCATCTTCGTAAAAAAATATCTTAAACTGTTGAGCAAACGGGTCATAACCATCAAAAGAAAAGGCCCATATTGCTGAGCTTGCCTAACTAGTCACCAACATAGGAAAAATATTAAATTGGTGAAAATATTGGGCCTGGCCGATATAAACGAACCTGATCGGGCTAAATCTGGTGCACGACCATTTCGTTTAGTCACGAATTTGCCGCGTTGGATCTGACTTGTCTAGCCAAATGGCGAGTGACCAAAAAATTGTGTTAGAAGGAAAACTGGGAGCGATCGAGAGAGAAGCAAATGAATCGAACTATTCCTTCATTGATGGTTGGAATCTCCTTATATACATGCGGAGGGGACGTGGCGTCGTTTCCCAAAGGCGGTGCCCCAAGAAACAACTGCCGACGGTTCCCAGAACGTGGGGTTACAATGAGGGAAAGAAAGGGGATTAACTCCTAGTTAATGTGATATTAATTATTCCTAACACTCCCCCTAATCACCGCTTGACTCCATAAGGATCCATCATCTTCGATTAAATCTCCTTCAAAAACCCTGTGGGCAAAATGTGAGGAGTAGTGTAGTATATGCTGGTAAAACTCCTTCAAACCCTGTGGGGAAAATAAGGAGAAAATGATCCAACATAAAAGATTATTGCCTCCGTTAACTCGATATGAAGTGTATCCATAGAATTTGGAGGGCAATAAATATGTCGTGTATACTTCCCTAAAAACCCCGGCGGGGAAAACAGAAAGTATGACATACAATCTCATGTTGATATTACCTCATTAAAAACCTTAATGAGAACCTGAAAAGTAAACTCATAAAGGGAAAAAGAGTGTAATATGATGCTTTGAACAAGAATAGTTCAGGAAGATACTCCCCCTGATTCTTGCAAATCCCGAAGTCGTCGCATACCAATCCCATGAATGTATTTCTGGAATGTTGAAGTTGGTAGAGACTTCGTGAAAATATCAGCGAGATTATCATATGGTTTAAGTTGCAAGATGTTGATTTCCCCACTCTTCTGGAGTTGATGGAAAAACAACTTTGGGACAATATGCTTAGTGATATTGCTCTTTATGTATCCTATTTGCACCTGTGCAACACAAGCCGCATTATCTTTGTAGATAATGGTAGGTGATTGATGACCCACAAGTATAGGGGGTGTATTGTAGTACTTTCGATAAATAAGAGTGTCGAACCCAACGAGGAGGAGAAGGTGTTGACAAGCAGTTTCGATGAAGGATTCACTGTAAATACTCACAGACAAGTTTTTAGCGGTTTTTGATATAGCAGATAAATAAAATTCAAGTAAGAAAAATGCAGTAATAATAATTGCAGCAAGTGGTCCAATCTTTTCTACAGCAAAGGACAAGCCGGTTGGTTTACTTATGATGACCAAACGTTCCTGAGGACACACGGGAATTTAGTCTAGTGCTTTCGCTTCATATAGTTGATTAATCTTCATTGTTTTGATAAGTGTTGTGTGGGTGAACCTATGCTAATGCACCGCCCTTCCTAGGACTAATACATACTTGTGATTATACCCCTTGCAAGCATCCGCAAATACAAGAAAGTAATTAAGATAAATCTAACCACAGCCTTAAACTCTGAGATCCTGCTATCCCTCATGCATCGATATACCAACGGGGGTTCAGGTTGCTGTCACTCCGGCAACCCCACGATTGACAAACGAATACACAATGCATTCCCCTAGGCCCATAAAGGTTCAGTGTCATGTAGTCGACGTTCACATGACACCACTAGAAGAATAACACCACAACTTAAATATCAAACCATTAAATATTACTCAACATAATTCACTACTAACATTTAGACTTCTCCCATGTCCTCAAGAACTAAACGAACTACTCACAAGACATCATATAGATCATGATCAGAGGTGATATAATGATGAATAACAATCTGGACATAAATCTTAATTCAACGGTTTCACTCAATAGCATCAACCACAAGGAGTAATTAACACCGGGAAAGTTTCCCCTATGAAATACGCACGATTCAACCCTAGATGTTACAGCGGAACGGAGTGGACGGTGGGGATGACGGTGTCGGCGGTGGAGATGATGGTGATGATGATCCCAATGAAGTCCAGCTCGATGACGATGGCGACGATTTCCCCCCTCCGGGAAGGAATTTCCCCGGCAGATTTCTCCCTGCCGGAGAGCTTTTCTCTCTCTGGTGTTTTCCGCCCCGTGGAGGCGGTAGAATATTTCCTCGATGATCCCACAGGTGTTAGGGTTTCCAGGGGTGAAGTACGCGAAGGGGCGTCGACTGAGGTGGGCCTGGGCTCCCTCCCCACATGGCGGCGTGCCGGCCTAGGGGGCCGCGCCATGGGGTGGGGAGGGCCCATGGTGGCCCACCTTGGCCTCCCCTTTTGGCTCCCTCCGGCATCTGACAAAATAGGAGCTTCTGTATAATTTCCTTCAATTGTTGATCTTCAGAAATATTGTATCCTGACGGTGCTTTTTCCAGCAGAATCCTGACTCCGGTGAATAATTCTCCAATAATCATGAAACATGCAAAATAGGTAAAATAACATAAGTATCATCTCTAAATATGAAATATATCAATGAATAACAGTAAATTATGATATAAAATAGTGATGCAAAATGGACGTATCAACTCCCCCCAAGCTTAGACCTCGCTTGTCCCCACGCGAAAACTGAGCTCAGTAAACAAGACCACATGTTTATGGAGTGAAGTGTCGATAAGTAAAATACGGACAAGAAGCATCACATCTATTAACACACAAGTCATTTTAGATAACAACTTCCTCTCATATAACTTAATTTGAAACGAGTAAAGGGAAATCACAAATAAAGGTGCATAGAGGAAATCATAATTGGTGATGGCAAACTTCGCTCTTGGTTAGAGAACAATTAACAAATTGTACTTATCTTTCTATCAGAGTCTTTATATTAGAGCTTATATTGCAGAACTCGCATGCTCAACTATAACAGTCTCCTTACAGTCATTGATAACTTTCAAAGTTGCATTCATTCAGATAAAAGACTTGTGCTAAACAAGGAAGGATAAAAGACATGATTGCAAGTAATAACATATAGATGATTGAATCACAACAACTCAAATGCTTGCTTGAGATAGAGCGGAATAGGTTTACTGACTCAACATGAAAGTAAAAGATAGGCCCTTCGCAGAGGGAAGCAGGGATTAAATCATGTGCTAGAGCTTTTTATGTTTTGAAATCATATAGAGAGTATATAAAAATATATGTTTGAGCTATGTATGTCGTTGTCAACGAATCGTAGTAAAGAAAAGAAAACACTATCCCCTTGTCAACCAGACTTTCAAGAGCGGCTCCCATGAAGGACGTTATTTATACCCAAGGGTAGATCATCCCTCTTCTCTTTTGTTTACACATGCATATTTATAAATTGGTATGACACTCCTCCCAACCTTTGCTTACACAAGCCATGGCTAACCGAATCCTCGGGTGCCTTCCAACAATCTCATACCATGGAGGAGTGCCTATTTGATAGTTTAACATTTTGGTTTTCCTTCTGATAAATCATTGGCAAGCATGTGAAGAGAATCAAATGGTTAAAGTTATAATTAATTCGGGCTGGGCACCCCAATTGCCAGCTCTTTTTGCAAAATTAATGGATAAGCGGATGTATATGGCACTAGTCCAATGGTGAAAGTCTGTCTGACAAGAGTGATAGAGAAACTCTACATAACCCTCATGAGCTAATAAACAGTGACACAAATAAGGAGTAATAAGGTTTTGAATAATTTAAAGGTAGCACATGAAGTATTTACTTGGAGTGGCGCAAAATACCACATAATAGGTAGTTATGGTGGACACAAATGGCATGGGTTTTGGCTCAAGGTTTTGGATGCACGAGAAGCGTTCCCTCTCAGTACAGGTTTTTGGCTAGCAAGGCTGGGTAGCAAGCATAAGAGTTGAGGGATACAAACAAATATACATGTAGTAAAAACCTTCATGCAATCTTCCTTGAAGCACAAATAATTTTAACTTGAGAATACTAAGCTTATTAGCCAACAAGAAAGAAAGATAATGAAATAATATATCTACATGCACTTCCCTCTTTTCTACTTAAGCCTCAAAGTATTGTTGCTACTGACCAATGCTAAGTTTGCCAAAACCAAATAGATTTACTTAATACTCCCAAAGTGATGCCAATACTAACAACAAGATCATTCATATGACAGAATTGCAAACTAAAATAAGAAGTGCAGAAAGTAAATGATAAAACTTCTCATTAATATTCCATAACGGCAACTCACACCAAGGGATACATAGATAACCAACTAAAGGAGAGATACTTCCATACTGCAAACCATCCTATATGATAACTTCTCTACTCATGATATGATTTGATTGAAAGGTAAAAAGGTAAAAGATAATGATGTGATACCGCGGCACTCCCCCAAGCTTGGAACAAGCCAAGGGGATGCCAATACCAATGATGAATTACTCCTTCGGTGGCATGGTGGGATGACCTGGAGCGGGGTGAGAAACCGCTCCAGTATTCGGCGAAGCCTGATGTTCTCATCTTGGAGTATTTCCACCTCCATCCTCAGGACTCGATACTGATCACATAACTCATCGGTAACTCGAAGGGCTTCAGTTACTGCCGGGAAAGAGCTAAAATCTGGAACAGGCGGTGTTGCTCCCTGCAAGTTATGAGAAAAAGCACGTTGAGTGTTAACCGATCCCACAAAGGTTGGCTTGCTAGCCTTTAATCCCGCAGCCTGTTGTTCTCTTTTTGTTGATGACATCTTCTTCACTTCCTTCTTGACGCTCTCATCCATGTCCTTCCGCCTTGCCGTGACTCTTTCCTCTTCCGCCCATCCAACGAAAGTTCCTTGATCAAGATCCTGGAAGAGCTCACGTTTACGATGCAGCGCGTAGTCTTCCGAGGATGAACCCTGAGACGACATCTGGACAGAAACAGCTCGAAACAAAACATGACAAAAAGACGATATACTGACCTCGGGGATTCCGAGGGATTATATAGCAAAACGTTTTACGACAAAAGGAAGGTACGGGAGAGAAACCGGGTCGGAGAAGGGCTCCGAGGTGCCCTCCCCATATGGCGGCGCGGCCAGGGGTGGGCCCGCGCCACAGTGTGGGGAGGTGCCCTCGGGCACCTTTTCCTACCCGTTTCGATCTCGTAATTTTCCATATTAAATAAAAATAACAAAAATATCATTTAGAAAGTTAAACGTGAACTTTTCCTTACCAAAACTGTTACCTATTCGAAAACAGACTCTGCAGTCCCATCAATTTGCTTTTTAATAAAAGTTTCCGGAGTTACCACTCGAATAACATCAACGTCTTCATTATAAGAATCTCCAGAAATATAATGTTTGAGTCTTTGCCCATTCACCACTTGTGTAGCATTATCTTTCAGTGAAGCAATCTTTATTGCACCTGAACGATACACCTCCACAATGACAAAAGGTCCTTCCCATTTTGAGAGTAATTTCCCTGCAAAAAATCTGAGACGAGACCGATACAATAGAACTTTCTCACCAACATTAAACTCTCTCTTAATAATTCTTCTATCATGTCATTTCTTAACTTTCTCCTTAAAGAGTCTAGCATTTTCATAAGCTTCACTTCTCCATTCATCTAAAGCACTTAATTGGAGTAACCTCTTCTTACCGGCAAGTTTAAAATCTTTATTAAGTTCTCTCACAGCCCAATAAGCTTTGTGCTCTAATTCTAAAGGCAAGTGACAAGTTTTTCCATAAACCATTTTATAAGGAGACATACCCATAGGATTTTTATAAGCAGTTCTATAAGCCCATAAAGCATCATTTAACTTACTAGCCCAATTTTTTCTAGATTTATTAACAGTCTTTTGCAAGATAGATTTAATTTCTCTATTTGATAATTCTACTTGCCCACTAGTTTGAGGATGATAAGCTGAAGCAATTCTATGATTAACACCATATTTAGCAAGGGTCTTTCTAAAACCACCAAGATCAAGCTCCGCCGCGCTCTCCTCCGTATCATCCCCAGAGGTAATGCCGCTAATTTTTTGTCGAATCGCTACCTAATTCACTCCGCACCTCGTTCCCCTCAAATCTGTCTTGAATCTCATGGGTCATTCCTCGAATTTAATCTCTCTTCCGTGTGTTCTTTGCTGTTCTCGTTCCGTTTTGTCTCTATTTTTCACAAATTCTACTCTTGCTTCTTGCTTGCCATTGATTTATCCTCTTTCATACAGATTGATCTTCTCCAACCCGAGATCATGGAGAAAGAGAAGGTCAAAGCCGGTGGCCCCAAAGCGGCCAAGAAGGGGCCGAAGGACGCATCTAGCTCGGGTGCTGCTAAAGCATCTGTTCCAGTAAACTGGACACGATCCACTGCTTTGGAACTGATGATCCAGACCTTCGTCGATCGAGGCGAGCTTCCTCCCAAAAGCGAGATCGAATGGCGTGCTCCAGGAGAGGAGACCCGGCCTTCTCCTCGTGAAGGTGAAATCGTATGCCTTCTTGATCATGTGACCCGGGGTTTCCGTCCTCCCGGGTCCCTTTTCTTTCGCCAAGTGTTTCAATACAATGGTATCACTCCTTTAGACGTTGCTCCCAACTCTATTTTAAACATGAGCAACTATGTAGTTCTCTGTGAGGACTATTTGCATATGGCTCCTAGCTTAGAGCTATTCTTAGAATACTTTTATTGCAATCCCTCCAGTAAAACCAAATCTTTAGGCCCTTACGGCGGCGTCTCTATCCAACGCCGTAAGACAGCAGATCTCCCGGCTCTCATGCTAGCCAGCCACCCTAAGGGGTGGCAAAACACATATTTTTACTGTAAAGACACTTCCCCCATCACCGACGAAGCTCGTTACCCGGCCTTTCGTAACTCGACCCTGGTATTCGAGCCAAATATGAACAGCTATGCAAGTGACAAGGACCGGGTTCTGATTGAGCCCCTTCGTACCCGGGTCAGAGCTCTGCTAGGTCATGGCCTCCGTGGCACTGATCTGGTGAAATGCTGGATAGGCTGGATGATCCAGCCACTCAGTAGCAGGACCTGGCTGATCCACGAGTATACCGGGTCCGCTACGGATAACCTGCGTTACTCCGAGGTGACGCTCCTTGATAACCAGATTGTGAAGAACGCCAAGACTTTGCTTGGTGAAAAGAAAACTGCAATCGCTGAAACCGGGCTTGCCCCTTTTTATGCCAAACATCCCGCTCCCACGGTAAAAAACTCATTCCTTACTTTTATTCACTTGCTCATTTTTCTCAGATGTCTGGATGTTTCATCTTTCTAATTTATGCAGGACGAGGCCTGGTGGAAAGTGGATTTCACTCCCACCCCCTCTCCAGCTGATGATGAAGCTGAACCTTCTGAAGAAGAAGAAGGTGAGGTTGACTCCGTAGGCCGGCTCTTCCTTAACTTAACCGAGAATGAAGCTCCTTCAGGTTTCATTAATAATCTAACTCTTTACTTTTTATTCAGATATTGTTGAGCCGGCTAACGAGAATTTGCCGGCTCCAGATGTTATTGAATTGCCGGCTCCCAGCACTACCACCGCTCCTTCCCACAAGAGGACCAGAGCCGTAGTACAGAAGGTGCCATATTCTCGCATTTCTAGTTATATGATTAACACCTCTCAACTTCAAGCACTTCGACAGGAAAAAGACGCTGCCAAAGATGCTGAATCAAGCAAACGCCGCAAGACCCGGTCCAGCGCAAGTGAAGATTCCTTGAACACAGGTATCCCCTCGTGTTCTCTGTCTCGCTGGACCAAATCCATACAAAGGACTCCCAGCCCTTCATATCCCTTGGCTGGCAAAATCCGGGTCTCAAAATCCCAATCTTTGTCAGCATCTTCAGGTGACAGCGTGAATCTACCTGATGACTTTTTGGTCAACGTTGGGTATGCTTTTCTTTCACTTCAATTTTTTCGAACACTTTTTATTTCTTTCCATCACCTCTTAACCCTTTTTTTTTACACAGCACCAAAGCTACACCCCTGGACGCAGCCGGGTCTTCCTCTTATGCTGTCATGCCCGAGCCTGCTCGTACAGAGGCTCCTGTGCATGACACCATTGTGGAGGAGACCCTGGAACAAGTAATGGAAGAGAAGGTGCCTACACCTCCAGCCTCTCCACCTAAAGCAGACCCGGGCATTCCTGCCGGGTCTCCCCCTACCACTGCCAAGCCAAAACAGAAGTCACCTGAGAAATCTCCCGGGTCTGGCTCGGGCACAAATGATGAGGTGCAATACCTACGCACCCAGAAAACACCTGTTGAAGCTCCATCCACAGTGATGGCCAAAATTGTTGAACCGGAGGTGAAAGCTGAAGCCAGTGCTCATGGAAAGGAGCCCATTCTCTATTCCGAGCCATCCGCTCTGGAAAACATGGAACTACCGGCCCTTCTCTCTGAGTATTTCTCCCGGCTCGCCCAGCATAAAGGCCTTGAAGCTGAACTTGTTACTGCTATCAAGCATCGCCATGAGGTAACATCACTTTCTTCCATACTCCCTAACCCCCAAGCTCCAAGTTTATTTGACCTTGTTTAATAAGCTTGGTGCTTTGAAAGAAAAACAAATTAGCCCCCAAGTGCTAGTTTGTCTGTTTACAGCATACTAGAACTCTTTGTCTTAACTTTGTAAAAACTTCAAATTTCCCCAGCCCCCAAGTGTCGGGTTACATGCTTGCAGTAATCTGGGACTTGTATTCCTAATTCATTCGATTCTGATACTGTAGGACTTTTACCTGCGTTAAGAACTTTCAAAACCTGATAGACCCCAAGTACGTGGCACGTTCAAAAAGAAAAAAGAAAAGTACGTACATGGATGCTAGGAGCTGATAGATTGAACTGGTCGGTAGGTACTTTCTTTGTTTTACTTACCCCGCTTTCTAAGTTAGTAGAAGTCAAATTTTGTAAAGTTTGACAAAAGATGTACCAACAAATACCAACATTTATAATAACCAATTTGTTTAATAAAATTAAGTTTATTGTGATTTCTAATAATAGTAATTTAATATTCTAGATGTTGATATTTTTCCTATATATTTGGTCAGGCTTTATAAAGTTTGATTTTCCCAGAACATAAGATAATTATGAACGAAGGGAGTACGTTATTTCTTCGGTGGAGTACAAATAAATGACAAATTTATTCAACTGTGATCACACAACCACTCACAAAATGTCTGCCGCGGTTCATAGTAGTGGAATTTTAAAACTAACGAAGTCACGACATTAGTCGCTATACATACATTCTGTTCGACCATCAGACAATCCCTCTCACAAAACGTATGTGGATGTTTAGAGTTTAGAGTAGTGGAATTTAATATTAACAACGTAACAATATTAGTTGCACTATCAACAGGAATATCCGCTACAATATTACCCGCTTAATGATACACCCAGGGCTGACTGAACGAATATTCTTGCGAGAATAAGAATGTCCCTCCAATGAAGGAATATTCAAACTTAACAATATACAAAGCGTAAAAAATATATAATTAATGAAGATACAACATTAGTCGACACACTATCAGGGGAACGTTCCTTAGGCTATTTTTTTTAGATAAGTCACGACATATTTCAGATTGATATGTTTCATATTTAGTATAATCATGATGTGTCAATAATATGTTTGATCCAAGGATCTAAAAAGAGTGCACTTAAATTTATCAAATTCTTTTGACGGATATTGCTTATTGCTTAGTTTGTATGATAGACATATTTAGACTATTTTATATGTCTTTCTCTCATATAACAAAATCACTATACGAGCACATGTCATTTTTTATTGCACAACATACTTGATGACCTATAAAATGTCACATACTGAGTAAATAATAGAAGAAAGATCAGAACACGATAATTTTCACTTTTTAATGTGACTACTATAAGCAGGATAGATCCTTATATCTTTATTCAAAGATTATTTTTCAAAGATAACTATACTCGCGTACCAATCTAACTTCATGTACATTATCACTTACATGAGTGTTTAAACATATGTCGTGATAATCATTTGCCCACAAATATCATATCGTGAAAGAAGTTAAAGACATACGTGATATTTTGCTTACCAAAACATTTGCGACAGCTATAGAATTGTTTTTTGATTATTGTCACATAATGCAAACCAATGTGTTATCAATGAAACCATTTTTTAAAAACACTTTCAACCTACTACAGATGATGCCCTCGCATTTGCGAGGGCCACCTTGCTAGTTGAGCATAAACAAAAAAACAAATTGCCATTGTATACCTACATAATTGCCATGCAATGTCTACTTAATTACCGTACACAATGAGGAAACTATGGAAAAACACATGCCATCTTAAACTGCACATGAGATTATTAACCAGATAATGCATATTGAATTACCATGCAACAAGCAATAGATTGCCGGGGATAAAAAAATTAGTTATGCCAAACAACTGAGCATAAACAAAAAAAACAAATTTCCATTGTATACCTACATGATTGCCATGCAATGTCTACTTAATTACCATACACAATTAGGAAACTAGGGAAGAAACACATGCCATCTTAAATTGCACATGATATTGTTAACCAGATAATGCATACTGAATTGCATGGAAGAGTAAGAAGTTGTCAGGATACAAAACTAGTTAGGCCAAACAATTTAGCATAAACAAATAACAAATTGTCATTGTATACCTACATGATTGCCATGCAATGTCTACTTAATTACCATACACAATTAGAAAACTAGGGAAAACACATGTCATCTTAAATTGCACATGAGATTATTAACCAGATGATGCATACTGAATTACCATGCAACAAGCAATATTTTGTCAGGATAAGAAATTGGGACAAAAAACAACATAGACAAAAACAGTTGCCATCGCATACCTGCATAGTTAACAGCCAATACCTAGTTATTTACCAGACACAATCAGGAAACTAGAGATACCCACACCTTGGTGGCTTACTGGATAGTTAACTAAGATCCACACAAACCACCATAAAACAAAATAGTTGACCTTTGCCAGAAAAATGTATACAAAACATCAATTACACAAAAACAAAACCCTACCTAATATCCCAATAAGGATTATGCATGTTCGTACACAAACCTTTTTCGACATTAGACCCAATACTCTTTCATCGCCATCATCATTCCTTGGAGCTTTTCTGCGCCTACCCCATTACGACACAGCCCAACTGTTCACTGCGCGAAAGACCATACATCAGTTTCTGTATCACACCACACCACCCCATGAACAAGATAATAAGAAATCCTGGTCAACAGTAAGAAAACCTAGGTTACTAGACATGCATAACCTGGTTATTTCTGAAGGTTGAGGTGTGTTCAAACAAAAAAAATCCTGGTGGGCAGTAACAAAAAACCAGGTGACTAAAATGGCATGAATAATCTAGGGACTACACAAAGCTATATTGACATGGCTTTGATTTATAATAAGGTGGCTAAAAATAACATGGTGACTTGGTTCATATATACTGATTCATATATGCTGAGAATGGTTTGACAACCGGACCATGCCAGGAATCGCTGGCCTCTCCTCCCACCCTTCACGTACAAAGCAATTTCCCAACAGGACTACTTGTTGGAAAAGTAGGCATAATTTCCATGATTAATTCCAGAATAAAACGCATGATCGCAAGAGGTACTAACATGTTAATCTCGAAAATACTAGACGTATTAATTAACATGAATAGTAGCATGATATCTACAAACACAGCCATCAGAACGAGATGAACGTACCGAACAATTGTAGATGAAGTAGTCGTTGGAGCAGCGGCGGCAGCAGCTCGAAGAAGACGACGTTGGAGACGACTCGCCCGCGAACCCGGAGATCGTCCAGGAAGTCGAGCCGTGATGAAGAACTTGAAAGCAGTCGCGCAGAGCGCTTCCCAAAAACCTTATTCGCCCTCTCCCGTACAGGATCACAAGGACAAGTGGTTCCGGAGACCTGCTGTCCCGTTCGCCGGTGCACGCCGGCGCACGGGATGGAGTAGACTACGGTGGCGGCGCAAGGCACGAGATTGGCAAAACCTAGATTGATTCGATGTGTGACGGCGCACGGTAGTGCATATATAGTGCAGTTCAGAAAACCCTAACGGGTACAACGTGGGCCGGCCACGTCGCACACGTTCGAGTCGGTTACAGCAGCCCACGATCCGGTAGCGATCCGAATTGGCTAAGCTGTACACGTACGCTAATACGACTCGTGTTTTCCTGAACAGCAAAAATATAGGCATCGGCTCGGCTTATTCCCGTAACCCGCGGCGTGTCGTGACGAGACGGACGGACGGCAGCGGAGGAGGAGGAGTGCGCACGAGAGAGCCGCCAAGTGGTACAACACTCCACTATATAAGCTGGTGCAGCTCACTCCAAACTAGCAGTATGGGACTAAACTTTAGTCACGTACACACCTCCAAAATTCTGCCATGCACATGGGCAAATTTGAGATTTCCAGGAATTGCTTATATGGGCTGCCCACTAATGGGCCCAATATTCTAACAATCCCCCACCAGATCTCAAATTCGCATTTAGAGATTTTGCCAAACCTCGTTTCTTATTTATATACCAGTGTTTCAGCAGAGACTGTTAAGTTGAACTTCCGCCTAGAGCTTCAAGCTACATCTACGAGCAACTTGAACAATGGACGAACCGTGAATTGCAAGTTTGGTGCCAATAGACTTCACTCAAAGTCATAACCAGTACGTGGCTGCCAGTAGCGTACCCCGCGGGTGGAGCATATGCGTCATACTCCCTGGTCTCTTCATGAGCTTACTAGAGATCACCCAAATCTCATAGACTGCGACGTTTAACAGTCGGACTCATATAGGTGTGTTCTTTCAAGTCGCTCTGTAGGATAGCACCTTTGCCAACCTGCCTTACAGAATTTGAGAGTTACACATCTTCACATAGAGAGGGTTAAATAAAAACTCTCCTCTGTCAAACCACTAGCTTGTTCTTCCCAGGTCCTAATTCACGGGATCTCCGATCACATAGGTTGGGTTACCACTATGGTGTGACGCTCACGGGTCTCAAACCCATCTCTCTCGATGCGATGTCTATCACATTACGTGATAGTCCCTTTGTAAAGGGATCTGCCAGGTTTTTGTCAGTTTGAATATAACTAACAGTCATTACTCCGGAGTTTCTCATTTTCCTGACAGACTTCAAGCGTCTTTTAACGTGTCTTGATGACTTCGCATTATCCTCAGCACTGTTCACTTTCATGATAACCGTTTGGTTGTCACAGTTCATAAGGATGGCCGGTAATGGTTGCTCAACCACCGGCAAGTCCATCAAGAGCTCACGCAGCCATTCTGTCTCAACAGAAGCTGTATCTAAAGCAGTAAGTTCTGCTTCCATGGTTGACCTCGTTAAAATGATCTGTTTACAAGACCTCCATGATACTACGCCACCTCCAAGAATAAATACATATCCACTTGTGGCGTAGAGCTCATCAACATCTGAGATTCAGTTCGCATCACAGTATCCCTCAAGCACCGCAAGGTGCTCTAAATAGTGAATCCCATAACTCATTGTACCGTTCAGATAGCGCATGACCCTTTCAAGTGCATGCCAATGATCAATACACGGGTTAGCCATGAACCTACTCAACTTGCTCACAGCAAAAGAGATGTCAGGTCTTGTCGCGCTCGCAAGGTACATGAGTGAACCGATCACTTGAGAATATCTTAATTGATCTCTCGTTTCCTTCTTGTTCTTTCTGAGTATCACACTGGGATCATAGGGTGTTGGAGAAAGCTTACTGTCTATGTAGCCAAAGCGGCTCAAGACCTTCTCAACATAGTGTGATTGTGTTAACGTAATCCCACTCTCATCCCTAATCAGCTTAATGTCAGGATCACATCAACTTGTCCCAGATCTTTCATGTCAAAGCTCTTTGACAGAAAAGACTTGACCTCATTTATCACTATCATGCTTGTTCCGAAAATCAGTATGTCATCAACATACAAACATAATATAACACTATCGCCCCCACCATGGCGATAATATACACACCTATCAGCCTCATTAATGGCAAAGCCAGTAGAAGTTAAAGTTCTGTCAAACTTCTCATGCCATTGCTTAGGTGCTTGCTTCAGCCCATACAAAGATTTTAACAATTTCCACACCTTTCTCTCTTCATCTTTTACCACAAACCCATCAGACCGATCCATATAATTTCCTCTTCCAACTCTCCGTTAAGGAAAGCTGTCTTCACGTCCATTTGATGAACGAAGAGGTTATAGGAGGCAGCCATGGAAAGTAGTACACGAATGGTGGTGAGACGAGCAACAGGTGAATAGGTGTCAAAGTAATCTTCGCCTTCGCGCTGGGTGTAGCCCTTGGCCACAAGCCTTGCCTTGTACTTCTCAATAGTACCATCAGGCCTTAGCTTCTTCTTGAACACCCACTTACAACCCACAGGTTTGCAACCGTAGGGTCGTTCAGATAATTCCCAAGTTCCATTAGAAAGAATCAAGTCCATCTCATTACGGACAGCTTCTTTCCAGTCATTAGCATCAGGAGATGCAAATGCCTCTGCAATGGACGTGGGAGTATTCACTACAAAGGAAAATATTTATGTTGACAAATCACTTTCGTCATGTGTAGGCCAATTTTCGTCAAGGATTACATCGCGGTGACGAAATTTGATCATCATGGGGTTCATCAACAAAGCTCCGTCATAAAATATCGGGGGTGACGGTATGCATTTTTTCGTCAACGTCAAACGTTTGATGGTGACGACCTGAAAATTCGTCAACATCGAAGGTTGATTGTTGACAGACAGATTTGTCATGAAAAATTGCAACTTTCGTCAATATCTAAATCTTGGGAAGTTTCTGATTGGTCCAAAAAAAGCATACGTCGCCTTACATGTGGGTCCCATTTGGGTTCTAACAACATGGGTCCGACGGCGCTGACGTGGATATCTGTCATGTGGGACCGGCATGGTGCTGACTGGTGGGACCCACAAAATATTATGACAAGCTGGACCCACAATATTCTGACCGGTGGGATCCACAAAATTCTGACAAGTGGGACCAGGTTGTTGCCGACATATGGGTCCCAATAATGCTGACTGGTGGGACCCACAAATTCTGACAAGTGGGACCAGAAGTTGGTGCCACGTGGTTTCATTTAATAGTGACGTTGTGACATTTTCCGTCACCTTTTGAATTTGACAAAATTTGAGAGCATTTGAATTATTTGCGAAATTTTGGAAACAAAAAAACTGGCGAAATAAAAAAAAATAGACAATAAATATCATACATAAATGGTGGCACAAGAAGTATATATGTCTCTCACAGACCGAAAGATTCATAAGAAAAATTACAATTGGGTAAAGAACACAAAGAAATTAAAAGACCTATGATTAAGAATGTTGTAGGATGGCGGTGCGATAGATTAGTTGCCCTGGGATTCTGCCATGGATGGTGGCTGGGATGTCCTCAAGAGCAAATTAAGCACGGCATCCATTTCTCTCTACCTCTTTTCATAAGCCAGAGTCTTTTCTTCTTGGGCTTTCTTCACAGCTTCAAGTTCTGCCTCCTGCTTCTTCCTGATCTCTTCAAATTTTTGATCTTGTTCTTGCAGTCTTGCCTGCATCTCACTGTGGTACCTTTCAGCTGCCTGTATGGAGTTCTGCTCTTGATCTGCCAGTCTTTGTTGTAGCCCTCGGATGCGTGTAGCTGAAACAGAGGACTTCCTGGAGCTTGTTGCGACGCCCAATCTTGGTAGGAATGTGCTGTTGCAGGTGGTGGATGGGCTTTTCTCGCTCAGAACTAGCTGAACAATTTGCAAATCAGTCAATTCAGGTTCATCTACATTGCGTGGCGCCGCTTTTTTGCCACCATTTTATCCTGCATAAAGATTACAATCATTGCATGGACAACATACAAAACTGGAATATATAATATTGTGCTAATATGAAATATTTCTTACATATGCACTTTTTGCTTCAGCACTCATAATGTTATCTTTGTTAGTGTGTGTCATTCTAAAAAATTCAATTGGAGAGGTTTCTTCTTCCTGCTGCTTAGCCTTCTGCTTGAAAAAAATGTAGAATACACATTACCATTGTGTACTGTGTATGACAGAAGTATGAACTGTATGGGGAAATTCAGAACACTTACTACATGTTCCCAGTGAGCAACATAGCTTCGAGATCCAGTGGTATGGAACTGTTTCACAGCTTCTCTGTTCTTTCCATTTTTTACACACACTCCCTATGTTCAGTACATGCATTTTATTTATCCAGATCATAGAAATGTAAGAATTCAGTAGCTGTTATTGAAAGGAATAAGATTTATGTACCTGGTACTTCTCATCAAACCATCTGTTCACCAGTTCTTGCCAGCTTTTCTCTTCTACATGATCTGGCTTCTTCAGATATGCTTGCTCCACTGTGAGATTTTTAATTTTGGGCCAATACTCCTTCTTAAGCCTATATCGGAACTGCCGAATACTAACTTGCAGCATATCAGTGCACACATCTTGGGCCACCTCATCATTTCTGTCCATAGTAAACTTTCCCTGCAAAATAGTGATGCATTAATCAGTAGATTCTTAGAGAGTTGATCATGTAACATAATAATTAGGTTAAACATAGATTGTACTGGACTCACCGCTACTGTATTTATAGCATGAGGAATGAAATGTGTGAGAGTTGCATCTTTTTTGTACTGTGTCCAGTGTGTTGCAAGCGGCATTTTGGCACGGATGTGAACCCCAACCTCACTGCTCAGCTTTGCTGACTGGATATAATCCTTGGGTCTCCTGACACCGGCAGTGAAGTCAATTTGCATCTTATTGCCACCATTTCTTCTTGTGAACTCATGTAGTCCATGGCCCATAGTAGGTCTGCGTCCACCTCTCTTTCTCTTAGTATGGCCAGATGCTGTCATTGTCTCTGAAATAAGAGAGATGAAATGATTATCTTTTATATGAAAATATGCGGTACAGTGTGTAATTTTTACAAACTTTCATACCTTGCCGTTGAAAGTTTACAATTTGATTGTCCTCAGGAGATAAGTTGCTGCCTCCAGATGTCATGATCTGGTTAGGTGAGGGTGCTCCTTCAGTGTTCTGACCAGCAGTGGCCGTGGGCTCATCAGATGACCCAGCTTCAGGTTCAGTTGTTGCCATTGATCTTGTTGCAATGTTGGATGGTGGAACTTCTGGTCTAGAACGCTTCTTCTGTGCAACTGTTGCAGAACCAGCAACTATCTGCAAGCACAGTAGAGGCTACATTAGTAGGAAACATTTAGCATGTATTTGCTATCAGAGTTCATAAATAGTTCAACAGACCTGAGATGAAGTTTTGCCGACAGTGCGCTGATCCTCATATGAATGAAGATCATCATCAGCAGTAGCTATCTCTTCTGGATTCGGTTGGTACGAAGGGTCCTCTTCGACCTCCTTGTCTTGGCAGTCTGTGTCCTTTAGATTGTTACTTGTTCCTATTTGTCGCCCACCATACACTAATGAACGTGCATACAAGAGAAATCTTGCTGAATTTTGTGGCCAGGTCCATATCTTTCAGACAAATTTTTTTGCATGCGTACAATATTTTCTTGCATTTCTCTCTCCTTGACAAGCTCATATGCCGGCTTGACGGGGTTTTCTGTCTCCGCTGAAATAATCGGAAGAGCGGAGCGTGAACAAAACATAAGAGGGGGCCAATTCCATAGAAAACAGCAAATAATTGTCTATGCAAAAGATTGTACAGCCGCAAATGATTGAAAACAAAAGAGTCTACGATGCGGGATGGCAAAGATTGTATAGCAGCACGGCATGATTGTCTCTGGAAGAAAATCAATAAACCCTATACGTATGATGTCGGCGATTGGATCGTACCACCTTCGGAACCAATCAATCCAATCATGTGGTGTGTACGAACACGTACAACTTAATGCTATCATGCCCTGATCTATCAAATATGCAAGATCTAGATATAGGTCAAAACGGACCTGTTAGACATGTAAAACCGATCTCTCGATCGTAGCATCCGAAAAACACAACAACAAGCCGATCACCGACAGATCTACCTTGGGATTTCTTCGAGCTGGGCGCCTTCTTCGGCGTCTGTGCGCGATGTTCCTTCCCCCTGACGCCTCGACGACTACCGGCCATGACGACCACCGGGGAGATAGATGCGAGATGGAAGAACGTCCGGCGAAGACACCGGATCTGGGTGAGCACGAGAGGATGAGGTCTGGGGGTGGGGAGTTAAGATGCTCGTAAATCATGGGGGAGAGGCACGACGTATATAAGGGAGGGCGAAATATTTGATATGTGGGTGCGCGGGAGGAGTGGAGGGGACGAAAATTTGGGAGTTTTGGCAGCCGTCGTAGTACAATTTGGAGGGAACAAGATTTTGCCGTGAAAGAAAAAAGATTATTCTGAAAATGGAACTGTACATGTTTATTTTAATTAAAAAATACCAGAAAATGAATGAGACGCATGAAAAAAAATCTAAATTTCATTTGTAGTCAACAAGAAACTATACTGGGATCACATCACCTATGCTGCAACTGATGGGTTTCTCGCGGTCGAGTTGTACCGTGTGCCAAGCCCATGAGGTTGGAACTGGGATCACATCACCTATGCTGCAATCTCAGTACTGATGCCAATTATGGTACGTCAACACTGCTTTGAACTACTATGACATGAGGTTTGAACTACTTTAGTCGAATTTTTGAATGCTACCCACATTTCTTTGATAAAACCCCTACTTTTGTACAACTGCCCACATGAGAACCAACAGATACTCACATTCAGATTTCAGTTGATATTGGCATAATCATATGTAGTACGAATTTACCCTGTTGCTTGCGCAGTAGGCCTTATTTGTAGAGTTGACTCAAGGATCAGCATAAGAGAAAATAATTTGGTTGAAAACACAACGGCAACTCTTCAAGAATACTATTAAGTTCTTACAATCCAGAACATAAAATGGACAAAAAGTTTAACAAAAGTGCAACATTCAGTAGTACGGGAAGCAACATAAATTTTAAACAAGTGCAACATTGTCTTAACAACCACAGCTTAAAAGTTTAACAAAGGTGTTTGTTTATTTTTTTTCGATGAAAAATGACAGAAAACGAGTAAAACTCATAAAAATGCTAAATTCAATGTAAAATCATCATGAACTAGTGGGACTGAGTAAATGTAGTCACATTCATGTGGAAAATTCCAATTTAAAAATTTCATGAGGTTTGGTGTAGTTTGATGTGAATTTACACAAGTAAGGGCATTTTCGGCATAACGGTCGAATCGTCGAAACCGGAAGTTGTAAAACCTTTGCATATGAGGTTTTTGTGAGAACACATCCCACATATATATGTTATTGTTCACCACTGTGAGATTTTGTCTGAAAACACTTGTGAAACCTCATGTTGGTTGGATCCACCCATGTGTGGACCCACATCGATCATGTCGAAGAACGGCTCTTTTTCAAGCAAGCTGCACTTCAAAGATTCAGATTGAGCTGCCAATTTTTTTGAGTGGTCATGAAGGGTAGGTATGTGTGCTTGAGGAGTTTCAGATTTTTCTGACAATTGTAGGTGTTTGTTTATTTTTTTCGATGAAAAATGACAGAAAACGAGTAAAACTCAAAAAAAATGCTAAATTCAATGTAAAATCATCATGAACTAGTGGGTCTGAGTAAATGTAGTCACGTTCATGTGGAAAATTCCAATTTAAAAATTTCATGAGGTTTGGTGTAGTTTGATGTGAATTTACACAAGTAAGGGCATTTTCGCCATAACGGTCGAATCGTCGAACCCGGAAGTTGTAAAACCTTTGCATATGAGGTTTTTGTGAGAACACATCCCACATATATATGTTATTGTTCACCACTGTGAGATTTTGTCTGAAAACACTTGTGAAACCTCATGTTGGTTGAATCCACCCATGTGTGGACCCACATCGATCATGTCGGTGAACGGCTCTTTTTCAAGCAAGCTGCACTTCAAAGATTCAGATTGAGCTGCCAATTTTTGTGAGTGGTCATGAAGGGTAGGTATGTGTGCTTGAGGAGTTTCAGATTTTTCTGACAATTGTAGGTGTTTGTTTATTTTTTTCGATGAAAAATGACAGAAAACGAGTAAAACTCATAAAAAATGCTAAATTCAATGTAAAATCATCATGAACTAGTGGGAGTGAATAAATGTAGTCACATTCATGTAGAAAATTCCAATTTAAAAATTTCATGAGGTTTGGTGTAGTTTGATGTGAATTTACACAAGTAAGGGCATTTTCGGCATAAAGGTCGAATCGTCGAACCCGGAAGTTGTAAAACCTTTGCATATGAGGTTTTTATGAGAACACATCCCACATATATATGTTATTGTTCACCACTGTGAGATTTTGTCTGAAAACACTTGTGAAACCTCATGTTGGTTGGACCCACCCATGTGTGGACCCACATCGATCATGTCGGTGAACGGCTCTTTTTCAAGCAAGCTGCACTTCAAAGATTCAGATTGAGCTGCCAATTTTTGTGAGCGGTCATGAAGGGTAGGTATGTGTGCTTGAGGAGTTTCAGATTTTTCTGACAATTGTAGGTGTTTGTTTATTTTTCTTCGATGAAAAATGACAGAAAATGAGTAAAACTAATAAAAATGCTAAATTCAATGTAAAATCATCATGAACTAGTGGGACTGAGTAAATGTAGTCACATTCATGTGAAAAATTCCAATTTATGTTATTGTTCACCACTGTGAGATTTTGTCGATGAATTTTTTTAGAAAATGAGTAAAAGTCATAAAGAAAATTTGAATCACATTTTTTGCTGAGTTTTACGTCTGGTATGTTTTGATTTGAAGAACCCTCCTGTTCTGAACATTTAGTTTACTAGCACTTTGAAGTACTAGGAGGTACACAACATAAAATTGAAACCTCACAGGACAATTGTTGACATATCATGGCAAAATATTTACTTATATATAGTAGAAACCAGTGCTGGGTTGCAGACCATGCATACATATAAACAAGTAGCGAAGAGCAGCTAGAGTTTCAAAAGAACTGACTACATGGCTTATTTGGACACAGTCCAGGGAGCCAGAAGCACCTCACGCAGGAGGGAGACCCAACCAACAGATCAGGGGGTCATGCAGCAGAAGAGATGAGCATTCCACCATCAGCAGGTGAAGGGGTCCTAAGTATGCCAACGAAGCTTGTTCGCCTGACGATCAAGGGCTCTGTCGATCACGATCTTACGGTAGAGCTCGTACGAGACCCAAGCATCAATGGCTGCATACTCGATGTTCATCGTTGGAAGTGGGATGTCCCCCCACATCCTGTGCCGAGTGTGGTGGAACTTCTTCTTCATATCACCGTACCATGAATCAATGAGTCTTTTTGCCATGGTACTCATGCCAGCCTTCTCATGACCAGTGTACTTGAAGTACTCGACCTGGAGATCGACGTAGTACTCAGGAGGAATCTTCATGTGCCATGTCCTCCACAGAACTCCCTTGTCACCACGGGTGTCAACACTCGCAAACGTAATTCCTTCTCGAAAGAAATCGGCGATAGCCGGAGATTCCCACCAGTCAGCACTGCAGTAAACAATGTAATGTACAAATTAGGGATCAAGTAAACTAAAAAGGAGTCACAGATCGAGCATATGAACTAGTCAAGTAAATGAGGAATCAAGTAAACTAAGTAGCTTTGCTATGTCCTGCAATGATAAACTACATATTTGGAAAGATCAGATCCAGAACTGGGTGTCGATCAAGCATACTTACTACTACCAATCTACGAACCAAATAAATCTCGTTGCAATGCATTTATTTGAGTTACAAATATGCAAGAACCTACACAGGAGACAACGATGAAACAAATTAATAAATCAGGAACAATGTCTAGCATATTTAGATCGGGAATCTACTGATTTTGGATCTAGCACAGTACGTATGCAACAACCTATTACTAACGAGAGTCGAAGAGAGACACAACGGCGGCAACAAAAAAACCCGTAATCGAAAGATTCAAAAAGGGGATTAATCCTTACGCTGCGTAGTGGAACACCAGCACATGTCGACGCATGGAGAGTTGAATCACGGCGATCTTCTTCTCGTCCTCGGCGGCATGGTTGGTGTACTCGAAGTCGAGGCCCATGAACTTGTGGTCTTCCTCCTTGAGCCACTCCGTGTACATGTCGAGGACGCGGCGCACTTTCCAGGGGACGTTGGTGTAGACCACCTCGAGGTCCTGGCCGTCGTGGATGCGGACTGGGCGCGTCCTGGAGAAGTAGTGGTCCTCCTGCTCATCCATGTCCATGGCGACGCGGCGGGGGGAGACGAAGCGAGTGAGGGAGCGGAGACGACGAGAAGTGGGGAAACCAGGGGGCGGTGCGGAATATTGAGACGATAGGGGAGGGGGGTGGGGATAAATAATATTAATCCCCATTACTCCGTGTTAACCACTGGGCCGTCGCGGGTCTTGACGTGTGACGTGCAGTCCAACTTACCAGTGGGGCACCGCCCCTCTGCCTCTCCGCTTGACCTACCGCAATTTACTCCACGAAATAACTGGCCATCATAGCACGACCTCCTTTAGCCGCCGCCAGATCTCGCCACGTCTCTCGCCACCACAGCTCGCCACGTCTCTCGCCGCCACATCTCGCCACATCTCTCGCCGGCGAAATTTGTAAGACTCTCGCTCCGCGTCGAGACCAAGGATGGCGCCTACCAATGGAGTACGTAAATAACATCTACGTTTCGCGATCGTTGTTTCCGATTTGTAATCTTTCTTCATATTTTTTCAGTGTCCAGTTTGCTTTGACAAGAAGGGGATGTGCGGCGGAGGGGGAATCACGTTAGGTTTTTTCGTGCAAACACTACAAGAGGGTTTTGAGGAGAAGACGGTACATGCAATTATAAGTTTATAATTCATTCAGATGTTTTATTAATTCACCGCCACATCAAAGTTTAACACGTGATCCTAGTAGTTATTGCTAGTTTAGTACTATTATTCAGATGTGTGTAATAATTGTTGTTCACCATATATATTAACCGCTTATTTATGGTTGAGTTTTAGGATAGTTGTAATAATTTTTACGTTCATATGAGTTTTAGTGTAGCTACATGCAATTTGTGATTCTTGAAGGTCCTAATATGATACGATGTGTAACATTCACATGTTTCTAGTGCAGAACAACTAAATCATCTACTATTTGTAGGAAAAAGTACAAACAATTACTGTTATATGATCAATATTTCTGTCTTATTGAATTTTCAGAATAGTTAACTTACTTTTGTATTAACTCTACTGAATTTAGGTCATCCCTTGCTACTTTAGACCGTATTTCCTTCAGAAGTATGGTGTCCAGACCTCCCACAGGACAACTTTTGAAGCTGCACTTAGAACCAAAGATGGCCATGCATTTGTTGTTAATGTTACCAACAGAGCTGGCAGAACCTATATCAACGGAAGATTTTGGAACGAATTTGGTAGAGTGTACAATTTTAAGGTTGGCATGGAGTTAATTTTCAAAATTAACTCATCTGGTCAGGATACTCTTGTAATAACTGGAACTGAACCACTAATCCATTAATTTTCCACCTTTAGACAGAATGATTGATCATATTAATTATTCCATCTTATGTCAGTTATTTTAATTATGCAGCTTACTACCAGTTGTCCCGTACGAAGCGTGACATTGTTGACTCACTCAGTGCTACTGATGGAACAATGATAAATTGGAGGATGATGCATACCGTCATTCTTCAGGTGGACAACTTGGACTACCTTGTTGAGTACCACAATGCTGGAGATTATGATCAAGGAGCACTAGTTGTCCCAATGCTGCATACTCTGAATTGGACAAACAGTGAAAATTACAACAAACACGTGGTAAGCAGTAGATCATATCATTTCATTAACTTTGCGAGCTACATTGCGTACATGTGTTAACTAAACTATGTCTCTACTGTTGGAACAGAAAATCCCTAGCCGTTTGGTTCCTAAAGATATGGAACAATATGGTGCAATCAATATTGTGTGCCATCCCAGTACTTTGGTGCGTGCGTCCTACGCAATTTCTTCTGACGATGGTCGTCTCTGCGTCAGTGGCTGGAAGGAGTTCATGGACAAGGAAAAGCACCTTCAGATGGGTGACAAGATGCTGTTCTTGCTTTACCTGGGAAATGCAGGGGTTTACTTGTTTGCTACCCATGTGCCTGAAATTGATCTGGAGTAGCTAGTCAGTGATTCATGGTGCCCGTGTGTCCAACTATGCAGCCCCTTTAGGTTTAAATTCAGTGTTAAGACTCTTTATGCGATTGTCGATTTTGCTTGTGTTAAAACAATATTTAGTCATATCGTGCTGCTGGTTGTAATCCTGTCAAGTGTCGATTAATTAAAACCATTGTCGAAGTTATGTTACCTACATGTTGGCTTTTCTTATATCTGTCCATATTTTAGCTTATATTAATTTGCTCTTAAACCCTTCTGGATAATTCAATGCCAAGTTTGAGATCGTAAACATCTAAATAAGAACATTTCAAATGTTTGGAACAAAACATATAGTTGTATGCATTACACGTTTCTATCAATCTACATCACTATCTATATCTGAAGTTTTTCCCTCGTCATCATTTATGTTCTCTTCCAATATGAAAACTTGTTCATCTTCGCTCATATCCATGTCAACATTGGGACTGTCTTCCTCATTCTCTAGTTCACGAATTGTACGAGCATCATCAATATGTACAACTTCATCAACACGATGATCATCCTCCTCTTCTTCCACCTCTGCTTCCTCGTCTAGGTCCACAACATCATGAAATGTATGGTCCACTGAACCTTCATCCTCCTGGTATGCGTCTTCATTCCGTACAAATGCATCATCGTTAGCAACTTCTAATTCTGGAACATCGTACACGTGTCTATGGCTGAACTTCTGCACCACTTTCCACGGATGACCAAACTTTGTATCCTCCAAATAGAAGCATGTTTCAGCTTGACTGGCCAATATGAATGGTGAATTCTTGAACCATAGGACAGAAGTGTTAACGCTTTTAAAATAACCATCATCTTTTATCTTGGAACCCCTGCCCGCAAGGTCGAACCAGTCGCAACGAAACAAGTACACAGACCTGTCGCCGTGCTTGTTAGTCCCGTACTGCAGTTCAAGAACTTCTTGCAGAACACCATAGAACTCGCTCTCATCTCCATCACCAAAAGATCCCTTAGTCGCTACGCCCGAATTTTGAGTCTTCAGGTCTTTATCCCGAGTAAGCGTGCGAAACCTCGCACCCTTTACGTTGCAACCAGCGTATACTACTACACGCCGGTCTGGCCCAGCAGCCAGAGACTTCAAATCTCTGATGCATTGTCCAACTGTCTCACATGGTTTGCAAACCAACCTGCAAACTCTCTCTGAACCGTCTCCTCGATGTCACGCACACCCCTACCTCTCAATTCTTGTCGGAATTCACTGAAACAAACAAAAAACACATATGAAATACAAGACAATTATGTCTGCAACATTGAGAAGTAGTTAGTAAAGTGAAGCTAACTACTTACTTGATATAACATTGTACATCGTCACAGTTGTTCAGCACATACCAAACCATTTTGTCAAATTCCTTGTCAAAATGTTTCAAAATGGATTTCCCAAGACCTTTAGCTCCAACTGAAAATACTTCCATCTCATCACGATCAGGTTTTCTCCGTATGTCTTGGTTCCTATCATCTTTGTTAAATCTTGTTTCTGTGTCATCCTTGAAAAATCTAGAGCAAAAAATCAAACACTCATCAACAATGTAGCCCTCTGCGATAGAACCTTCGGGCCTTGCTTTGTTACGGACCGTAGACTTTAGATAACCTAATCTTCTCTCAACTGGATACATCCAACCATAATGAACAGGCCCCCTCAAAAGAGCCTCGTCAGGAAGATGAATAGCTAAGTGCACCATTACATCAAAAAAAGCTGGGGGAAGAGCTTCTCAAGTTTGCATAGGATCACAACAATTTCAACCTTCAATCGATTCAGCACATCAACTTTCAGGGTTTTGGCACACAGCTCCCTAAAAAATCTTCCTAGCTCTGCAATAGCCTCATACATTCCTTAGATGCAATTCCCTTGAGCCCAGCCGGCAACACTCGCTGCAGAAGTATGTGGCAATCATGCGTCTTCATACCGGTAACCTTACAACCATCAATATCCACACATCTTCCCCAGTTTGCGCAATAACCATCTGGGAACCTAGTGTTTGCCAAATACCTACACAAATGTCTCTTCTGTTCCTTCGAAAGCGTCCACGGTGCAGGGGGCTTCGCATAAGTTACTGGTGCATCATCACCATCCTTCACAATTTTCTTCAACCAATACTTCTCCCTGATTTTAATTTCTTCAAATCAATTCTAGCACTAACAGTGTCCTTATTCCTGCCCTCAAGTTCAAGTAGTGTACCAACAATATTGTCACATATGTTCTTCTCAATATGCATCACATCTAAGTTGTGAGCTAACTTAAGTTCTGGCCAGTACGGTAGATGATGTAAGCTGACTTTCAGGTGCCATGTTGGTTCACCGGGTACAGTTGCACGCTTCCGCTTTCTACTTATTGGATTTTTCCCATGTTCAAAATCCTTAACCCTTTCTACCTTCTCAGCTACTTCTTTGGGTGTGTACCTCCTTGGTGGATCTCTAATCTCAGTTTTACCATTGAAAAGTCTGCTTCTCCTGTATGGGTGATCTTCATGAAGAAATCGCCGATGCCCAATATATCCAATTTTGTTTTTCAAAGATTCATAGCAAGGATTCTCATCGCAATGCACACACGCATGAAATCCTCTTGTGCTTCGGCCTGACATAGTGGCATATCCAGGATAATCATGAATAGACCAAAGAAACGCAGCATGCAATGTGAAATTATCCTCTGTGCATGCATCAAATGTCTGCACACCACTCCATAGCTCCATCATATCTTTAATCAGTGGCTGCATAAATACATGAAAATCTTTCCCTGGGGAATACTTTCCGGGGATTAGCAATGCCATCATGTAATTGGATTGATCCATGCACATCCATGGTGGGAAGTTGTAAGGAATGACAAAAACAGGCCACATACTGTAAGGATTAGTCATACTTCCAAAGGGACTGAAGCCGTCTGTGGCAAAACCTAGTCTTATGTTACGAGGATCTTTAGCAAACCAATCAAACCTGTCATCAAAGTGCTTCCATGCCTCACCATCAGCAGGGTGCCTCAGTACATTGGCCTCAACAACCCTCTTCTCTTTGTGCCATCTAGTATGTGTCGACATTTCCTTTTTAACAAATAGTCTCTGCAACCTTTTAATTATAGGAAAGTACCTTAACACCTTGTGAGGGATTTTCTTTTTTCCAGTAGGGTCTCTATATCTTGATAATCCACAAACATGGCAGTGCGTATCGTCCTTGTGATCTCCCCAAAATAAAGAACAATCAAACTTGCATACATGAATTGTCTCATAACCAAGCCCAACATCAGAAAGAACACTCTTAGCATCAGCATAGGATTTGGGAAAGTCCACATGTGGCAAAGCTGTACGTAAAACCAGAAGTAACAGATCAAATCCTCTGTTTGTTATCCGGCTGTATGATTTGACATGAAGGAGCTTAATAATGAACGACAACCTAGTGAAAGTGGTGCATCCCTCATGAAGTTCTTTTTTGGCTGCCTCAATTAGATTAGCATACAAATTTGGCAGGTTAGGACCTTTATTTCCAGACTTCTGCAGTTCATCGATCATACTAGACGAATCATCAACATAACAATCACCATTGTCTTCCTCTTCATCATTGTCACTATCATACGCACCATCATCGTTTCTATCCCGCCCTTCGTCATCACTAAAACCTTCCCCATGTCTAGTCCATCTTGTATACGTCATGGACATACCTGAACAATTGCAGTGATCCTCGACTGTTTTTATATCCTGACGTATCAGATTTAGGCAGTCCCGGCAAGGGCACAAGATTGGTTCATCTGTATTGTCCAAGTGTTCTCGCGCAAACTTGATGAAATCCCTAACACCTGCCATGTACTTTGTTGTCAACTTCTTGGTGCCATCAGTTATCCAACTTCGATCCATTGCCTACAATTCAGTTAAGAACATGCCAACGTTCTTCAGAACAGATCTTGACAACTGATTAAAAAATCTAGACCTAACGAACAATCAGGAGAACTCACCGATGATGCGGCTCGCCGCCCCACAATGGAGCCTTCACGGATATCTTCTCACCTCGACGAGAACCCTAGTCGATTCGACTGTTAGCAAGATCACCTAGATAGGCCGTGTCTGCTAGCGGCGCGACTTAAACGAGGCACCCGCGGCCGAAATAAATATTAATAAGGAAATTATTATGTCGTAACATCTAGATCACACCATTGAAATAAATATGTTGCCCTAATGTATATATCAAATAGACTAGTTACGGATCCAGATCAAAATTCCATATCTACCTCAGCGGTAACACTCCGCGTCGGTCACGCCAAAGCCCTGGGTTCGATTCTTCCAAACCACAATTTTTACTTAATTAAATATGTTCCTGACAAGTGGGTCACGCATGATATATAAAACTAATAACATTTAATAAAGTAACTTAGTATTATTTACCTGCTATGTGGGTCCGTTTTATATTCAAATCACGGTTTACATACACCACGATCTTTGATTTCGTCACCTATTAACAGACACGATGGAAGCCCTTCCCGGTTGGGTAATGGGTGACGATTTTTTGTTGACGAAAAATCATACCGTCAAGCATTACCGTAAATGCATGACGAAAGATGAATTCGTCACCTATAAGGACACATCCATGACGGTATGCATTTTCGTCACCAGGGTTTTCGTCAACAAATATCGCATTTCATGTAGTGATTGTCCATAAGGTACACAATGAAATCATCACCAAAGGATTTTTCAGTCCTCTGTCTCTTGCTCCTCTTGGGAGCTGATTCATTGTCATCCTTCTCAAGGACTTCCTCAATATGTGGTTGTTCAGAATGATCAATAGATGTACTAGGTTCAGCAACTATCTCAGAAGAAATTCTAGCAATGCAATGCATATCCTTCATAGGAAACATGTTCTCAAAAAAGGGTGCATCACGAGATTCGAAGATAGTATCAACATGCATATCAGGTATCTCAGATTTAACCACTAAAAATCTATAGCAAATGCTCCTCTGAGCATAACCTAGAAAGACACAATCCACTGTCTTTGGTCCAAGCTTACGTTTCTTAGGAATTGACACATTGACTTTCGCCAAACATCCCCAAGTGCGTAAATAAGAAAGTGATGGTGTTCTCCCAGACCACTCCTCGTAAGGGGTCTTTTCTTTATTCTTGTTTGGAACTCTATTCAGGACATGGCACGAAGTCAATAAAGCCTCCCCCCACCATGCCTTAGATAAACCAGCAGTATCCAACATGGCATTCACCAAGTCGGCCAGCGTGCGGTTTTTCCTCTCAGCAACCCCGTTTGATTGGGGAGAATAGGGAGGTGTCCTCTCATGAATAATACCGTGTTCCTCACAGAATTCATCAAATATTTTGGAGAAATACTCGCCACCACGATCCGACCTATGACGTTTGATCTTTCTCTCTAATTGATTTTCTACTTCAGCTTTATAGATTTTAAAGTAGTCCATAGCCTCATCTTTAATGTGCAACAAGTATACATAACCGAACCTAGTAGCATCATCGATTAAAGTCATGAAATATTTCTTATCACCTTTTGTCAACACGCCATTCATCTCACATAGATCAGAATGTACGAGTTCTAGAGGTGCCAAGTTTCTCTCCTCGGCTGCCTTGTGAGGATTTCGAGGTTGTTTAGATTGCACACAACTATGGCACTTAGAACCTTTGGCAACGGTGAAAGTAGGAATTAAACGCAAGCTGGAAAGTCTACTCATTAAACCAAAATTAACATGACATAAACGAGAGTGCCGCACATTGGCATCCGGATCCACACTGCCACAAATATGGTTTACTGACTTATTACAAAAATCTGATAATGAAAAGCGGAACAAGCCTCCGCACTCATACCCTTTACCAATAAATTGTCCAAACTTTGACACAAATATTTTATTGGACTCCAAGACTAATTTAAACCCATCTCTGCATAGAAGGGAGCCGCTAACGAGATTCTTGTTCATAGTAGGGACATGCTGCACGTTCCTCAGCTGCACGATCTTCTCCAAAGTAAACTTCAGATCTACCGTGCCAACACCACGAACAGAAGCATGTGATCCATTCCTCATTAAGACGCTTGAATCTGCAACCTGATAAGAAGTGAACATAGAGATGTCAGCACATACATGAACATTAGCACCCGTATCAATTCACCAACACGGAGCTTGAAATACTGAAAGCACAATTGGTAAATTACCATACCCATCAGTATTCTAGCGGTCACGACGTTGACATGCTTTGGCTTCTTCCCTTTCTTGTCTGCACGATCAGGGCAGTCCACACAGAAGTGGCCGAGCTCTCCACAGGTATAGCACCCTAGCTCAGATTTGTTCAGCATCTTCTTCTTCTTCTTGAACGAAGTAGTCTTGGTAGGCATGTTGAAAGCGGGCTTTCCCTTGGCCTTGCTCTTGCTGTGCTGAAAGTTCTTCTGCACCATATTGGCGCTAGACTGACCTTCGCCTCTCTCAGCAGTGTCCTTAGCCCGAGCCTTCTCCTCAACATCAAGAAACGCTATCAGGTTTTCAACCGATATCTCCTGTCTCTTGTGTTTGAGAGTTGTGGCGAAGTTCCTCCATGAAGATGGCAACTTTGCAATAATGCATCCAGCCACAAACTTGTCAGGTAAGGCACACTTAGCGTGCTCAAGCTCCTTAGCAATGCACTGTATCTCATGAGCCTGTTCGACTACAGAACGGTTGTTAGCCATCCTGAAGTCATGGAAGCTCTCCATGATGTACAGTTCACTGCCAGCATCTGCTACACCGAACTTAGCGTTCAGTGCCTCCCAGAGCTCTTTGGCATCTGTAATGTGCATGTACACATCAAACAACTTGTTGCTAAGAGCACTCAGAACGAGTCCCACAAAGGCAGTATTGGTTTCCTTGAACTTGTTCTGATCCTGGTCAGATATAGTTCCTTCAGGTAACCCCTCACTAGCCTCGAACACTTTCAGAGATCGCAACCACAGTGTGGTCTTGTACTGCCATCTCTTAAAGTCCACACCGGTAAACTTGTCCGGCCTCAGCGCATCAGATAAATGTCCCATGTTTAACTAAGGAAATTGACGAACAAACATAAGGTTTTTGGATTGTTGGAAAAGTAGGCATAATTTCCATGATTAATTCCAGAATAAAACGCATGATCGCAAGAGGTACTAACATGTTAATCTCGAAAATACTAGACATATTAATTAACATGAATAGCAGCATGATATCTACAAACACAGCCATCAGAACGAGACGAACGTACCGAACAATTGTAGATAAAGTAGTCGTTGGAGCAGCGGCGGCAGCAGCTCGAAGAAGACGACGTTGGAGACGAGTCGCCCGCGAACCCGCAGATCGTACAGGAAGTCGAGCCGTGATGAAGAACTTGAAAGCAGTCGCGCAGAGCGCTTCCCAAAAACCTTATTCGCCCTCTCCCGTACAGGATCACAAGGACAAGTGGTTCCGGAGACCTGCTGTCACGTTCGCCGGTGCACGCTGGCGCACGGGATGGAGTAGACTACGGTGGCGGCGCAAGGCACGAGATTGGCAAAACCTAGATTGATTCGATGTGTGACGGCGCACGGTAGTGCATGGCAATATATAGTGCGGTTCGGAAAACCCTAACGGGTACAACGTGGGCCGGCCACGTCGCACACATTCGAGTCGGTTACAGCAACCCACGATTCGGTAGCGATCTGAATTGGCTAAGCTGTACACGTACGCTAACACGACTCGCGTTTTCCTGAACAGCAAAAATATAGGCATCGGCTCATTCCCGCAACCCGCGGCGTGTCGTGACGAGACGGATGGCGGCGGAGGAGTGCGTACGAGAGAGCCTTCTATTCTCAACCAGCACACCAAGTGGTACAACACTCCACTATATAAGCTGGTGCAGCTCACTCCAAACTAGCAGTATGGGACTAAACTTTAGTCACGTACACACCTCCAAAATTCTGCCATGCACATGGGCCAATTTGAGATTTTCAGGAATTGCTTATATGGGCTGCCCACTAATGGGCCCAATATTCTAACACTACTGTGTATTGCTGCTTAAAAGCACAAACTGCCAAAATGGTTCCAAAAAACGACCCCAAATTCAGTGGAGCAAAACTGATTAACACATACCGACGACCAATACTTGTTCGGGCTCCTTTCTATCTGATGAATGACCTAACGAAACAACGCAGCGTACCCAGAGAAACATGAAAACGGTCTAGAATAACTGCACGTTCGCCGCTCACCGGGGAAACAAGAGGGACACCGGCCGGAACAACCGCGCGCCCGTGCTGCTGACGCAGGAATCACCTTGCCCCCGTGATTCTTCTCGCCGAAATCACCAGGCGCTCGTGCTGTGGTCGCCGAAATCACCAGGCGTCCGTGATGTGGTCGCCGAAATCACCAGGCGTCCGTGATGTGGTCGCCGAAATCACCGCAAGTGCTACAATCGCCTGCGGCGAGCTCTTTCTCGCTCGAACCCTACGGAAATGGCATGCCAGAGAAGTAAATCAAGCCACCACCACTTAAAATCAAGATAACTCACCGCAGCCCTCCGGGATCCGGCCGCTGGGGCACGTTCCCCGCCTGTGAGTGTCGCCGCTAGCGCGATTCCCCCGCCTGTGAGCGTCCCGCTGGCGCGCCTCCCCTGCCTTTGCGCGTCCCCGCCAGCGCGCGTACCAGTCGACGCGCGTGCCTCGCCGGTGAGAGTCCCCGCCGGCGCGCGTCCTCCATGGATGTGGTGGCTCCAAGCGGCACCGCGAGTTCGCCGGAGAGAGAAGAGGGAGGATAGAGAAATGAGGGAGAGGAAATGCGAGACGTGGCTCCTGGAACAACACACGTCTCTTGGTTTGGACACGAATTGGGTCCACCCGTTAGCGTGTCCAGTAAGGAGAGGCAACGACTTTTACGTCAGCACAAATCTTGACGCGCCGGACGGAACAAGTTGCTAGGGCACGTTCCCCAAATAGATTACCCGTTAATACAATTAGTAAGTTTTGCTTTATACTAAGTATAGATTCGATAGGCGAAGCAAAGGGCGATTTTTGGGCGACCCTCGCCGAACCACCGCGTCCGTGCCGCGGGGACGCGGGATTCCTCCCCTCCGTCGGCCGCTCCGGCGGCGGGAGGGTGGGGGATCCCCGTCCCGGGCCTGTACATACGGGAGGTTAGGGTGGAGGCCCCGTCGACGGCGCCATGGAGGTAGGGGTGCGGGCGGTGGTGTTTTTGGTGTCGCGGCGATCTCCTCCGGCGGTGGTGCTCCTCGGAGCCGGCCGTCGTCGCGCGCGTCTGGTGGTGGCTCGAGGCCCGGCGTGGTGCTCGAGCCCGTCTTCCCCCATCAGATCTGGGACGGCAGATCTGGCGGCAGGAGAGGAGGATCCAAGGCGGCGCCCTGGCTGGCGCGTGGCAAGGTGGTGGAGGATCTGGGGCGTGGCCCCCGGATCTGGAGCAGGTTGGGCTCGGGGGCCTCCCCCGGCCGATGTTTACTTGGCGTCGTTCCCAAGGCCGGCTCCCCGGAGGCGGCGACTGTTGCGGCTCTTCAACGCCTGATGGCTAGGGGCTCTGCTGCTCCTCGGGGTTTCGATCTTCACGGCGGTGTTCTTCGTCGTCTCCGGCGCCGTGGAGCTCGTCTGGTGGTCGTACCAGAGGTAGAAGAAGGTGGTTGCGAGGTGTGCTGGCCTCGGATCTCTCTGTTCCTCCGTGTGTATGCTTGTCGGGTCGATGTAATCGTTTGCATTTGAATACAAGTATGTGCATTATCAAAAAAAAAAAAGTATAGATTCGATATGTATGGGTGAATATCAAAAAAAAAAAAAGACTCCAAAAAAAAGCGGACGATGTCAGCGGTAAGATGGCCGGACACAACGAACGGCAATCAAACAGCCGATTCTTTTTTTTTTTTTTTTTTTTTTTTGCGAAACACAGTACAACGCAAGCGCTCATATACACGCGCACACACTCACCCCTATGAACGCACGCACGCACACCCTACCCCTATGAGCACCTCCGAGAGACTGAGCCGGCGGGTTGAGTCTTGAGATTGACGAAGTCACCACGGGCGCCTCGCTGTCGACGGGAACGTCGCCTCCCACTGAAGAATATTCCGCCTTAAATGAGAAACACCAGCGTCAAACCTGGGGTTTGAACTCTGGTGGGCTGGGGGTACAACCACCCACCTAACCATCTTGCCACAGGCAAGTTCTCATCAAACAGCCGATTCGGACGGCCAGGTGCGGTAGTGGCATTCATGCATAGAATGAGCCACGAAACACTCCCGGCCACACGCCACAAACAAGCCGGTCGCGCGCGTATATACTCACGGCTCCCTCGCATTCTCGTGACCGATCGGAAACCTCCCGGCCGGACGGAGTGGATCCTACGTCGACCATGGCCACGCGGCGCAGCAGCACGAGCCTCGCCCGGATCATCTCCACCTCCCTCCTCCTCTTCCTCGCCTCCGACCTCCTCCTCCTCGTCCGCGCCGGCGTGGACGTGAACGCGACGTGCGCCAAGACGCCGCTCCCGATCTACTGCACCATGGTGCTCAACGAAGACTCCGACTCCAAGACGGCGCCCAACGTGCGCGCGCTGGCGGAGATCGCCATCCGCGCGTCCGCCCGCATCGGCGCCGCCGCGGGGACCTACGCGCGCCGCGAGATGGACGTGGTCAAGGACAACGCGCTGTGGCAGTGCCTCGACGAGTGCGCCGAGGACATCGAGGACGCCGTGTCACACCTCGACGACGCCGAGGGCGGGATCGACGACGAGCAGTTCAGCCTCGTCGCCCAGTTCCTCGACCTCTCCGCGCAGGACACCTGGTCCTGCGACGAGAGCTGCCGCGATACTCCGCCGTCGCAGGTCAGGACCACCGTGCTCGCCAAGAACACAGACTTCGAGAAGATCATGAACATCACCAATGCGCTCATCAAGCTCGCCGACGGTCCTGGCGCCAAGCCCGCGTCCTCACCGCTGCCGGCCAACCCATGAGATTTACACAGTTTCTTCCAACCCATGATATGATATCCCGTGACGAGCATATATACCTAAGATACTGATCCATGTGTTATTAGCTAGGCTGATTGTAGTACTTATTTTAATTTTGCAAAATCTGTGTCTGTCATAAATAAACGGATTGGTGAATATACCTTTACCGTGTCGTTCTTGACGTACGTGTTCCAAATAACTTGAGCTCTCCCCTGTATAAGATGTGTTCACGGAAAAAAAATCTTATGAACAAGAAAATATGGGATTGCGAACTCACAATTAATTGAATCTTACGCTTCTTAATCCACATCACGATTCAGTGCTAAGTTAAAGATTCCGAGATAACAATATGAGAAAAAGATTTACAAAGATACATGGGTTAATGGATTTTTTGTATGAATATAGTAAAACAACATCCTTAGAAAAAACAATCGTATCCTCTAGAAAACAACCTTCCGAGATGAAACCGTACACAAAAACTAAGTGTAGAAAAAATTCAAACAAATCTAGAATTGCATGAATCACAAAAATAAGAAACAGGTAAACACTTTATTACAATGTTGTGTCCACTTAAATCATAAAAATCAACTGGATTTGCATAAAAGATTGTTTGTTTCCAACCTAGGCAAAAACCGAAAAATTGAAGAATCTTTTCACATTTCCGAGTTTTGAAGTGAAGTGGATACATCTTGTTCCATATCGAATATGCATCACTAATAATCAGGACTCCAGTAACTTAAATTTTGAAAAGTGGTTTCTTTACAAGATTAAAGGTTTATATAGTTTTAATCCTTCAACTATATATTTCGAAGTCAACTTTTGTCCCTTAACTCTATATCGGACATTCTTAGGCCCTCGTATCAAAATAATACTCCGGATAACACAAAGATTTTCTCCATTGTGTCAATGACAGCGGTTTGACATACGTGGCAATCCGGTTAACACAATGATTTAAACAAAGGAGTCGCAAAAGTATACACCAATCGTAAATGCAATATTTACAAGAAAAACAACAGGGATATTTGAACAAGTTATGTACTTTTTTTTTTCAAATCAAGGACTTCATAACTTGTATAAATACAGAGCGTACATTTAGTTGCAACTTACAAGCGAATATTGAAATACACTATGATGTCGTCAGCAGTCACAGATAATATTTTTACACAGAAATATTGTTTTCTGTGTTTTTTCCCATCTTCACTAAATACTCCCTCCGTTTCAAAAAAAAAAAAAAACATAAATTTAGTCAAAAGAAGACATACCGATTTCTTAGCTATGTACTCACTATATATATTATCGGAAATAGTGTGCATGTTTATTTCAAATTTACGAAAAAAGTCTAACGTCAGCAATTTTGTGGGACGTAAGCTGTATAATATTATCGGATTATTACTGACCTACGTCTAAGATCTAGTGTTTGCTTCACTTAGGACGTGCACGTTTGTGTAAACTGGTGTTATTGAAAAAAAAAATGAGCGTGATAATGTGCGTAATTTTGCAGTCTTCTAACTACGAAATGAGCGTGATTTCTTAGTGTAAGCCTTTTTTTTTGCGAAACACAGTACAACGCAGACGCTCACATACACGTGCACAAAATCACCCCTATGAACGCACGCATGCACACCCTACCCCTATGAGCATCTCGAAAGACTGAGCCGGCGGTCAGGTTTTGAGATTGACGAAGTCACCACAGGCGCATCGCTGTCGACGGGAACGTCGCCTCCAACTGAAGAATATTCCGTCTAAATGAGAAACACCAATGTCAAATATAGGATTTGATCTCTGATGTGTTGGGGGTATAACCACCCAGCTAACCATCTTGCCATATTCAAGTTCTCCCCCTAGTGTAAACTTCTTAGCGCGCGGATCGTTTTGCTTAAAGTTTCTGCCATTGCCGACACGTAATGTCGTGTTCGTCAGGTATATGTAAAGTTTTTTCTCTGCTATTACTGCTGGATCTTTCAAAAAAAAAATTTGGCTGCTCAAAATATATAGGCGTCGCTCGTCGCATATTTTAACCAGGCAGGCAAATCCCAGGAGCCGCTCGCCATATCGATCGTGCATGCATGGCACCAGAAGAGTTTGCCACGACGGAAATTAATTGGAAAACCGCGCGTGGCTCTCCATGCTCAATCGCAAAACACTCCTGACCAGCGACCACGCGCGCCAAAACAGAGACGCATGCAGCTAGCTCTCGTATTCTCGAATCTCGATCGATCGTCAGTTCGTCACCACTCCAAAGAGTGAGCGAATTGCCTGAAGTGCGCGCAGGACACCGATCGACCTTGGCCACGGCGGCGCGTCGCAACACGCGTACTGTCAACCTCCTCACCCTCTCCATCACCTTCTTCCTCTCGGCCACCCTCCTCGTCCCTGCCGCCACCGGCGACTCAGTCAAGGACGCCTGCGCCAAGTCACCGGATCCTACCTTCTGCGCGGCATTCCTGGCTGGCATCCCGAAGAGCGGCACAGCCGACCCCGACCCCGACAACGGCATGCAGCAGACGTACCGCTAGATGCAGGATCAAACTCGGCAGCTTACTGATGTGAAGGGGGCGAAAGGAAGCCAACAAGAGTGTTATTTCATGCTATGCAGGTTGCTTCATAGACATACAGTAGTACCTTGTTACGTTTATACGTGTGCTCTATGAAGACAGGCGACGTACGGATGATGACGAGAACGTTTGGTGCATTTTGTTCACTGAAAATTTGTATTTGTTTGGTGGCCACCGGTCGGCCGGCGTTTGATTTTTGTTGAATAAATGGCAATCTTTTGTCCAAGCCAAACTGCTAATATCTCCTCTAGCCTGGATGTCCATCATCGTCGCCCAGCATGCAGCAGATGTACCGCTAGATGCATGATCAAACACAGCGGCTTAAAGGTGCCAAGGGATGCACCGTGCACGGCTATGTAATTTTGTTATCAAGGGTCTCTCATGTATGCGCTCTCTCATGTAACCTAACTGTATAAAAGGATGTCGAGAGATTAAAACTACAATAGAGAGGGGGACAGTGCGTCCAATAGATCCCGGTGGTAACACGCGGAGACATATTACATACAGGTTTGGGCCTCTTATACAATGAGATAAAATACCTACTTCTCTTTGTGGCAGGATCTATTTATTATACTGATTTGCAATCTCGAGAAGAGGTATTGATTCCACTACGGTGGTGGTGTTTGAGGGTGTCAGAACAAGCCTCAAGATTAAGGGTACAACTCGTCAGACCCCTCCCGCAAAATCACAAAATTGTGGCTCTGAAAGGCAACAAAGAACTCATTTTTCCTTCCTTCAAAAAAAAAGAACTCATTTTTCCTCACAACAGTTGTCCTTTTTTGTGCACATCACATATGAAAACATACTTTGATGCAAACTCAGTCGTACATACTAGACATGTATACGCCCTTGTATGCTCTTTTTATAATTTTTAGAGAAATTAAAACAGACTTTTAAAATTTTACAAGAAAAAAACATAACGTACTGGAATTTTCGCCAGAACAAGACGATGCCACCATGATCACCGTCACTTGGAACGGGCTACTACTTGCGCTAGCTGGTGCTAGATGCAGACGATATTATCCTCGATCGACTTCTTCTTATTTCGGCAAACTATTACTCCCAACTCGTTCAAGTCGTTGGTGGCTGGTGGTAGCGATACGAATAGCGTGGCTTCCAATCCTAGGACTCGATGTCATATCCAGGAAAGTGCATGGAAACTGCATAGAGTCATACACCCAAGTTGGCCAGGCTAGTGGATCAATGGCTTGTCATCAACATTTACGTATGCGTTGCTAGAGGCTTGTTCAGGTCAAGGGAGCGTTGCTTGACATGGTGGCTATCCATTTCCTACCAAATTAAACCACGATGAAGGGATCATTGGTTGGATGATCGAACACTTGCTCATTCATCCACGCCGGCTATATAGAAGCACCGTATCCCCGCAGCAAACTCATTCATTCCCAGTGCTTCGATACGTCGAGATGAGCTCTCCCGCCGCCGGCGCTTGGTCCTCCGACCTCCAGCCTCTTCGACTGCTTCGACAATTGCGGCCTCTGTATGCACCATCTCTAACTCCTTGTTCCACTCATGCATGCCTATTATCTTCAGCGCCATGAACGTATCTGTGATACATACATTTTTTTTAAGAAAAGGGGAGAAGCCCTAGCCTCTGCATCGATTGATGCACACGGCTTTTATTGCAGCGTCATAAGTAGTTCACAGTTTACATCTCAAATTAAGGTACAAAGTATTTAAGGGAAAAGACAGCGCGACAAAACAAAGGAAACCAAAAAAGCCACTCTCAAGCGTCTATCTTCTTAAACGTCTTGAATTCTTCTAGACAGCCGCTAGGTACCCCGGAAATAGATATCCAAAGCGACCGCCTCCAGCCGGGTGCATCCAGAGTCGATAAGCGCATGTTGCGCCTCTGCGACCAGGAAAGCCCACTCGTGAATCCAGTGAGTAGCCATGCGTATTACCTGTAAGAAGTTAGTATGACCGTCTTTGTTAAAAATGATATCATTCCCGCATCTCCATATAGACCATAGAAGAGCACAAGTTCCCCCGCGAATTTGTGCTTTAAAGTTCTTTTCCACCCCATTTAGCCAATTTCAAACATATTCGTACTATTAGCCGGTGAAATGATGTTAAAAACATATTGCACTACCGTCCATAAGAAATGCGCAAAAGGACATGTAAAAAATAAATGACCTATAGACTCCGCTAAATCACATACCTCATATTTCTTACACCCATTCTCAATGACCCAAGTGGTGCATTGAGACGGTATCCGAGCTAAACATTTATTGGCAGGAAAATGATCTTTGAGCTCTCCATTCTAGCGTGCCTGTTGTTAGCAGGGCCATTCCATAAGGTGGGAAAACATGTTATCTTCCCCGGGCCTAGAGAGGTGGAGTCCCCAAGTACTAAATTATACTTATGACCACTATATTGTTGTCCTTTATCGTCCAGAGAGTTATTGAATGTGTGAAATGAATCAAAGACTCAATTTGCATGAGCAAGTTCACACCATGAGCGCTATGGTGTATTTAGTTTGATGCCAGTCTCTCTAATGGATGCTCGGTGGTTTTTACTAAAATCAGTGTTACCTTTTTTGAACATGGGAATTTCCTTGTCTTCTACATCAATCAATGCATACAATCATTTTTATTGCAAAATGTTATCCTTTAAAGTATTACTAATCAAAGGGCACAGAGAGTGCATACAAATATAAATCAACGAAACCTAATACACACATAGCTCTTATGCATCATCGATTCTATTATTGGACCACTATCTACACTGCGATTGAACATATCATGTGCGAACATCTTAAGATGGTTGCCCACAAACTCCATGAGATCATGCTCGTCCATAGAGGTGAAAATAGGACAACAAATCTATATTATACTGATTAATACATTTAAATTTGTTCCACGATTTTTATTGATATAAGTTGGGAGGGGCACTTATATTCGCAAGTTGAAATTAATTGCATTCAAGACCAGCATGCCAAATTATAAAGTAGAATATGTTGTGACTTTTTTGACGACGCACAAATTTCCTTGAAAACATCTTTAAAAATATATATTTGTGTCTTGGTCCTAAGCAATCCAACCATTTCTCTCGTTGGCTTCCCCACATTTGTAGAATATACACTATTTGAATAATATGTAGATAGAATACCATGTTGAAAACTAATTACTTAGCCCAACTTGATAGACTCTTTTTTTCAATAGTTCGATTTATATTCTACAAGTTTTCATAATTAGACTTATCTATACTACACTAGAACTACTACTAAATATTTCTTCGACATATGCTTTAGATGTATCTATCATGTTATTTAATGATATCATAGTTTTTATAATTCACACACACCATATATAATTTATGCAATTGTGTAAAATAGTTCAAGAAGAAATTATATAGCAATTTACAATTAAAATTAAACACTAGCTAACTTTGCGGTTATACACATTACAAGCGTACAATAAAGAACACTACAATTTATGATCCAAAAATTGTTATTTTGTTAACTATGCAATGTAAGTAAATAATTTGTGTAACATGATAATAAAATAAGTGTAAGAGAGAAGTATAAATGTCTAATATAAATATGTTTATTTTAAGTTTCTCCGAATCAAAATTTTGTTTGAACCGGCCTTGTGCGTTAGGCAGTAGGTATTCAAGTAGGCATGACGTTGATCCCGGATCCCGGTCATAACATCAAAATTAAATGAAATACCCAATTTGATCATGTAATTTTTTAAGAACTCGCTCACATGATCCTTGATGGACACCCGATGGTAGACTGTGAGAACTCGTATAGTATGGACTAGAGGAAGTACCCGTGGGCTAATCTGACAAAGTCTTAGAGGTGGGCCGCATAGTAACCCTGATTGGAACGGGTCTAGGGTACAAGGGCATTGCAGGGAGGTTTTGGAGGTGACTTCCTAGTCTGGGCATCGGAACTCTATGTAGGCGTGGAGAGTAGAGATCGTAGATAATTATCTCCCATTAAGAAAAAATTGAGCACAACGGTTATGTAAGTAGTTCCGCCTAGGCACTGTCTTCTCATATACTTAAATTTTTACTATTTTTTCCCTACTAATCTTAATGTTAATTGACCTCGTTATTTGCAGCACAAAGAATTGCTAGCTCACTACAAGCTTGTTTGTTTATTGACCTCGGAACTGTATGAAGGTGTGGAGAAGGTTGGCAATGCATGATCTGTCAGTTTGAGAAACCACCGGTTGTGCTTACCTCAGACTTGTTTGTTTATTGGATCTTCTACTCGTCATCATGGTTAATGGTGATGGCCTCTGTGATTCTCCACTCGTATGTTGCAGCACTCTCTGAGAGAAATACATATTGTATTAATACGAAGAAAATCATGAGACGTGAATATGTAGTATAACAATAACTTGCGGTTTTTGTAATTCATGTTTATATGTCATGTTTTTTATGGCATTAATGACATATTTACAATTACTTTATAATAAAGTGCTACAATCTTTGAGTGAGGACTACCAAAACAATCGTCGGTAGCAGGTCTAGGTTTAGAGGAGTGGAGCCCATGTGGTTGCACAAGCCGGGCCCCAAAATTTCCGAACAAGCCTATAGGCTTAGCACTAGCAGTCCTTCTGCTGGAAAATACTAAATATGTGTTGTTCGGCCTTGTGAGTTCATCGTCAAGTTCCAAGGGATCGGCGGCCTCCTTCGGCTTTCTCGCCTAGTTTGTGAAGTGAGGTCCCCAAATATGTTTTGCTAGATCTTGGGTGGTCTTCAAACCCTGTACAATATTGCTCTCTCCTCCAGGATGGTGATTCCGTTGCCCTTTTGGGCTGTTGTGTTCAAACTTTGTGACTCTCCTTCTTTATTAATACATAAAGGGAAAATCTTTTGCCTTTCGCTTCAAAAATCATTATCGTATATATCTCATGAACAATGTTTTCCTGGTTTCGATGTGATCTTGAGATTCGCTCTTGGCGCGCCACCGACAAGGTTTCCCCTTGAGACGTATGTGTAAATTTGTTATGGTATTTTTAGTGTTGGTTTATCTTCATGCATGGTGATACATGGCATTTGGCCTCTTATTAAAACTCAGACTTCGCGTACGTACCCAGGAAAGTACACCGAAACTGCATACATACAACCAAGTGGCCAAGTTGGTCCATTGGCGCGAGTTGATCGATGGAGTGTGGGTGCGTCGATCCGTCCCCTCTGGATCGCTTCATGCATCCAATCGCTCTCGCGGCTAGCTCGTATACTCGCCTCCTGGACACATAGCCCAAAGTAACGTCACCCTCGGAATAATTAACAGCCTTGACTGTCACCATTCACAGTTGTTTCACCAGCGAACAGTTCTTGTACCAAGGAAATCATTGCCGTCGATTGGTTAATTAGGAGAGTTTGTGCTTGCAAGACGTATATACATATCAGAAGAAGAAAAAAAAAGAAATGATCGGATCACGTCTTGAACAAAAAAGTATTGGTTGGGTCAAAAGAGAAGTTATGCTAAAGTTTCTCATTGGTCAAATGTGTGGGCTACTTAGGGCGACGAGATTTACAACACAAAGTGGAAAAATGTCTCTGCAAGTTGCAGCTGAAATCTTCAATACGAACAAAGATTGGTCGCCGCTGGTTCTCAGGATTGCGGAGTGGTGAAAGATCTCCCCGAAAAGATGATAGAGCGGCGTTGTAGTTTCAGCAAAAGGATGATGTTGTTGTTCTTGTTCGTTGAGCGTTAGTTTCCTGGCAGCTGGCTGTCACCCTCAACGACGCAAGCACCTAAAACCACGGTTTGTTCGGATTCAACGAAGCGCGGCTTGACTTGGCGGCTAGCCAAGTTGGCATATGACACACGGCTTCATAATCATACCCGGCCATCTCCGCCTGCCCGCGAGCTTGTACTATATAGCCACCCCCTCCGCTGCGACCTATCTCATCCATCCCAGCACAAGACAACAGCTAGCGACACCTCGCATCTTTCTCTCCGACTGGTTCAACGAGATGAAGCCCCAAGGCCCCCAACCCGAGCCGGTCGCCACCGGCTTCCCCGTCGGTATCGCCCCCGGCGGGAGCGCCGGCCACGGCACCGCGAGCGCCTGGTCCTCCGGCCTCTGCGACTGCGCCGACGACTGCGGCCTCTGTACGCTCTCCATCCCGATCCTCCACGACCGTGTGACTCCATGTCTTGATCGCCATGACCCCATCTCTGATACATACGTACATATGATTTGCAGGTTGCGTGACCTGCTGGTGCCCGTGCATCACGTTCGGCAAGGTGGCGGAGATCGTGGACAGGGGATCGACGTCGTGTGGGACGGCCGGGGCGCTGTACGTGCTGCTGGCGTCGCTGACAGGGTGCCAGTTTATCTACTCCTGCACCTACCGCTCCAAGCTGCGCGCCCAGCACAGGCTACCGGATGAACCCTGCTGCGACTGCTGCGTCCACTACTGTTGCGGGGCCTGCGCGCTCGTCCAGGAGTACAAGGAGCTCAAGGCCCGCGGCTACGACCCCGAGATCGGCTGGCAGCTCAACGTCGAGCGCGGCAACGGCGGCGCCGCCAACGCGCCCGGCATGCAGTACATGGGCCGCTAGCTGATGATCGGTTCTGGATCGATCGAGCAATGTGTTGTTTCGTGCTTGGTAAAGTGTTGTTTTGCGCTCACGAGTGGGAGGACGATCGAGAACGTGCGTGGGTTGATGTTGCTCTGCATTTTGTTCATAAAAATATTACGTAATTACAGTGTTATATTGTACTATTTGTTTGGCTGGCCACCGGCGTATGGATTTGTGAATAAGAAAACAACAGATTATTTCCAAGACAAAGTGCTAATCTGTCATCTATAATTCCCTAACTTGGATGTTCATCATGGCGCCCACGATACTCCTTCGGTGTATGTTGCTCGTCCATTTGCCATGCTTGCCCACCACCGGATTTCATGCATATATGACACGGATTATATGACTTTGTCCCTCTTACTTTTCCCCGACTTTGAGTCACTGGGGCATAGGCCCCACCAAACGTGGGACCCACTTGTCAATGACTCAAAGTCACCATAGACTAAGTCAGAGAATCCCCGCTGGCTCCGGCGGCGATGGCGATAATTGGTCAACAGGCGGGAGCTCGCCTTGTAGTAATCCTGTCATCAGCACGATAAGACGGATGCGGTATTACACACAAACGGCTGGGGATATTCAGAACCAAGTGACTTCTCATCTGGATTACCGGTTCTGGAATGCATTGTACTCCCTATTCCCTACCAAAGCTTTGGATACCGTCTTTCTGGTAACCGTGGTGGTTACCGGACTAGGTATCGAGGCAAAATATATAAAATTCTAATTTGAAACGTTAATAAAATTAAAACCCAATTTAGGAGGAAGAATTTGGCCTAAATTCAAACGGTCCGGATTTATTCGCCCGATAAACTCATTTACCGATGAGAAGGGGGAGGGGGGGTAGAATTCCGGTTACCAGCCGGTAAACAACTCCTTGGTCCTTACACCGCATGTCTGTGATCATACACGCTTAGGATGACTTTTCAGAAGTGGATAATACTCCGGTTTCCTCTCTCTCCTTTTTTTTCTTTTCGAGGAGAATGGGCCGGTTCGAAAGTACACTGGCTAATAACTTCAGGAAACCCACGTTTGGAGCTGTCCCTGGTAAATTTCCGTTTTATTTCATCTTGGATACCATGAGTTAAAGTGATCTCCTAGCTTAGACCAAAGCTCTAGGAAATCCTCTATGTGTAGAACATTACAGCCGGCGTCCATATGTTGAGTAACTCTCACGGTGAGTGCTTTGGCCACATCAAGCTTTTTGCGAGAAGAGAGTCCAAGTCCTTCGTCATAGGAAAAGGTTGCCATTCAAAGTGAGATATACGTACGAGTCAGGAGCAACCAGGCGCGTACGAGGCGATTAGGTTAGCCTCTCGTCGGTGCCGCCGCTGATCTCCCCCGCCTGTGTGGCCTTCGGGCTATGGAGGCGCGGTGGATCTTGACCCTCGTCGATGGGAGGTCTCCGTTTTCTGGGTTTTTTTGTCAAGATTTGTTGGGGCGCCGTTCTGATGGCGGCCGCGGCGTCTTTTTCAATAAGGTCTCCCCGGCTTCAACCCCATCTCGGTGGAGATGTCGAGAAGCTTGTGGGAGTGGTGTGTTTCTCAAGGGCTTCTTCTGGCGGTGACGATCTCCGGATCGTCGTGGAGATTCATCGACGGTTCATCCTTCTTCTTCGGCACCGGGACGGATGTGGTTTTCTTGACCCGTTCGGCGACTTTCCGTCTGCAACCAACAACGTCAGGCCGACTCAGGGAGGAGCAGCGGCGGCGACGCGCCGTCGACACGGTCTGGAGGTTGAAGACGAAGGGCATCTCAAGGATCTCGTGGTAATTTTCGTTTTTGTTGACATGTTTTGTACGGTTCGATGTTTTTTTAATGCCAGTGTCCATTTCGCAAAAAAAAAGAAAATATTGCCATTCACCCGGAGTATCGATCCTCCGGCTCCTCTCATCACTCGAGCTATGGGCCCCCCTTGTTGCGCATGTTTCTCTCAGCTAGGATAGGCCAATAGCAAAAAAGGTAGGAACCTTCAGGATAACACTCGACATCTCTTGTCCGCTCATTCCCTCTATCGTCTTCCCCCAGGCTCATCTTCCATGATGGCTCCGAGCCGATTAAATCCCCCACAGTCGTCTTCCCTAACGGCCTCCATGCCGATCAAGGAAGAACCGATGTTGCAAGTCGCTCCCTAGATGCTGCAAACGCCAGCTAACACCACTACAAAAATTGGTCGGTGATGCTGCAAAGCTTTTGGATGGTGCAGCAGCTGCAAGTCGGTTGTGCGGCGTCGGACCTGCAGCAAGACGGGGATGCCACTTGTTGCAATTGCATGTCGACGAAGCTGCAATGAGATAGAGTCGAAGCTATAAAGTATATCGCCGGAGCTATAAAGGACCACCAAGATACTGCAAGCGAGACGCCTGTTGTTGCATGCGGCTACCGGTAGCCAGAGCTACAAGCGACTACAGTGATGTTGGAAGTGAGAGGCGGCACTACAATCTTCTACCAATAGAGCTACCAAGGAAACCCAATGTTACCGCCAGAGGCGGACAATGGTGCTGCCAGGATAGGACGGCGATACTTTCATCACACGCTGAAGAGACTGACGCCTACCAAGTGAGGGTGTGCTGATGACAGAGAAGCCAACGACCGAAACAACGGTGAACGGCGGCCACCCCCAAAAATGGCGGGTTTTCTCTTGATGCCATGGATAACATATTACTTACCTATAGACAAAGAACATAAACGATAAAAAAGGAATTATGTTTCGAATTGATCTGATCAAAAGGGGAGGTTAGTTGAGTGATTAAATATTGTCAGAAAATAAAATACTTGAATGATTAGGCCATGGGCGTGAGTTTCCTGGCTGTCACCTTCAAAGTCGCACGCACCTGCCCACGGTTCTATCGGGGTCAACGAAACACTGCTTGACTTGGCAGCTTTTTTTTTTTTGACACATGTTGACTTGGCAGCTAGCCATGTTGGCCTGGCACGCCTTCATACCCGGGCACCCGGCCGGCCATCGTTACTATCCCGCGCTATACGTTTTACTTTATACACTCAGCCAACTCATACACCATCAGATTTACATAGCGATTTGTGCATATGAGTTGCAACTATGAATTTTTTTCAGCTCCAATTGGATTACATGCATCTGAGAAAAATTCCAAAACAATTAGATTTACTTCATGATTCGTACTGTCCATAATTTGCAACTCAAATTCAATGATGTCACCTGACTGAAAACTAACTTAATACTCGTTGTGAGAATTAGTCACACACTAAGATAAAACTTCCCCCTCCGTAACTATCTATCCCATTCATCCTAGCACAAGACAACAGAGCTATCGACGCCTCACATCTTTCTCTCCGATCGATAAGTCGACATGAAGCCACAAGCCGACTCCCCATGGACGCCGCCCCGGCCGGGGCGCTGGCCACGGCGCCATGGGCGCTTGGTCCTCCGGACTCTTCGACTGCTTCGACGACTACAGCCTCTGTATGTTCTCCATCTGATTTTCCCGTCTCCATGACACTGCAATACTCCATGTCTTATTCGAATTCCACATGAACACATCTCTGATACATATACATATATATATATATATATATATATATATATATATATATATATATATATATATATACTGTATATATGATCTGGCCTTTCGTGCAGGCTGCGTGACTTGCTGGTGCCCGTGCATCACATTCGGCAAGGTGGCGGAGATTGTTGACAGGGGGCCCACGTCGGCCGGACCGCAGTACGTGGCGATGATGGGGTGCCAGTGGAACTACTCCTTGAGCTACCGTGCCAAGCTGCGCGCAGAGTACGCCCTCCCGGAGGCGCCGTGCTCGGACCGTTGCGTCCACTTCTGCTGCGAGCCCTGCGCGCTCGTCCAGGAGTACAAGGAGCTCAAGGCTCGCGGCTTCGACCCCGAGATCATATGGCAGCGCAACGTCGAGCGCGGCAACGGCGGCGTCGGCAGCGCTCCCGGGATGCAGCACATGACCGCTAGCTGATATGTTCTGTGCTCTTTTGTGCTTCCTAAATAGCTTTTTTTCGCGAGTAAATAGTTGCATACTTGTAGTAACATGTGTTAAGGTGGTTTGTAGGAGTAGTATGTATGAAGACTGGCGACATACTAGTGGGAGGACGATCGAGAAGGATGTCGCTCTGCATTTTAAATCGCCAGCGGCCGAATTTGAATAAATAGATGTCGATTAATACGGACGGACGGAGTAGCCTATTTCGAAGCCCAAGTGCTAATCTGTCATCTAATTCCTAACTTGGAGTATGTTTCTCGTCCATTTGGCATTCTTTTGCCCACATGCATGCAACTGCCGGATTCCATGCATGACCTGTGCTCCGGCGGCAGTGGCGACGGCGATAATTGGTCAACGGGCGGGAGCTGACCTGGTAGTAATACTGTCATCGACACGATAAGCACTTGCATTAAAGAAGCACGGTTTTAATCACCATTCACCATCAGGTCGTCAAATGCAGTTTTACACGCAAACGCCCCCGGATATTCAAAATCAAGTGGCATCACAACTATTAGATCAGTACCTGTTCTGCATTGCATTGTGGGCTTGTCGCCACCCTCCCTGCTCCCCTTCTCCTCGCCGCTACCTGAGGAGGTCGCCGGGAAAAGGGGGGGCAGCGGGGCTTCGCCGCTCTGGCGGGCCAAATGGATGAGCACGACCGCCACCCACGTGGCTTAGGACGTCGGCAAGTATCCGCGGAGTGGCGACGCTCATGGGTTCCGTGCTCCCTCTCGAGGCATCGTTGAGGTTCGGTCTCCGCACCCCGGCTCCTTCTCCCAAGTGAAAACCTAAAATCCTCTGGATTGGACGTCGGTGACGCCATGTGCGTCGCTCCCTCCTTGGAGGAGACACCTTGGGAATGAGGGTTGCCGGTTGAGAGTTGTCAAGCTTGGTAGGTGGCTGGTGGTAGTATTGTCCTAGTGGTGGCATTCTTCGGCGAGGTTGTCGGGTTCGCGGTCATCTTCCTGCTATGGTGCTCTCTGCACCTCCCAGTGTTGTTGTTCGCCGGTGGGCTGGCGCCCTCGATCCTGGGCGGGAGGGGGAAAGGGTTTCTGCTTCCCTACGACAGTGGTTGTGGAATGCCCGAGCTTTTTGTTGCCGTCGACTTCCTGCTTGTCATCGCCGTCTCTGCATCTCGGTGTCCTGCTCCTTCTTCGTCTGCGATCGTGGCCCCAACTTATGCTCCTATGTCCGTCATCTCTGGTCTTTGGCAATTCAGTCACCGAGGTTTGTCAGCTCCGGCGAGGTAACTTGATTTCTGGCCATGTTGGCTTTGTGGTCAGTACCCTCCCTAGCTTGTGAGCGCCTCCGGGGTCCAACTGTGAGGCGTCCTTCAATCTCGGACGAGAGGGAAGGGTTCCCAGTTTGGTGTCGGAAAAGGAGATGCTGCAGCCCCCCAACTTGTGTTGCAGATGATTGGTTCTTCCTCAAGGTAGTCGGCGGATCTTTGAACCTGCTCGTCTTCTTCTTGGTGGCTTCGTGAGAAGGGCATTGACTTGTACATGCTTAAGTGCTTTCATATATTTTTTTTTCTGTTCTTGTGTTTATTCGATGTTTGTAAGCTGGTTCCAGCATTCCTTTATCAGACCTGGCCATTAGGGGCTTTATTAATTTAAAGATGGGCACGTGTAATATACATACAAGTTACACCATGGAAAGCCAGTTAGCAGTCTTACTAATGAACTATGTTTGTCACATGGCAAATATTTGACCTGATCACATCTCCAACAAAAAAATAACTAATCGGAGCAAAAGAGAAAGTTACCTGAGTTCCGCAATTTGCTGGCGTCACCTTCAACTGCGCACACATCAAATTCTTCCGTCCCCATTTAGATGGAACGCAAATTTTCCAAGATCTACGTTTGACAATCAGTTTGTTCAATGAAACATAGCTCATATGTCACTACAAGTTTGATAATAAATTTGTTTTCGAATAAAATTTCTAATGAAATAGTAACTTTTATAACAATTAATACATATTTTAGTTATCAAAGCTAATACACACAAAACTGCTATGCTACATGCATTATGACGCAGAATGTACCCACGGTTCGGCTGGGGTCAACGATTGAAGCCCAATTAGTTATTTTTTGGCCGGGGCCTAAAAAATCCCGACCAAAAAAATAAGAGCGTATGCGCATACATTGGACTTCAATGGTTGTTCCGGAAAACGGTTGATTAGGGGCTAACTGAGGCGTCAGAGCGAGAGGCTAAGAGAACAATCATATAAACAAACCAAGTAAGCCATTGAGCGAGAAAGAAAACAAGCGCTCACGTACATAGGTTGATCGGTCAAGCTTATTTCTATCTCAGATGGTCGAAATAGATAGATAGAGAGAAAAAATCAACAAAAGAAATGCATATGTGTTCATATAATATACGTACAACTTACAAGTTAGACCATATATAGGAAGCCAATTATTGATCGGATTACATCTCCAACAAAATAATAATTAATCTGATCAAAAGAGCAAATTACTTGAGGGGCTGCATTCCTGGCAGCTGGTTGTCACCTTCAACGGCACACACACATATCATTATTCTATTTATTTTGATATCCATACTTTGATCGAGATATTGGACATAGAATGCGACTCTTTAAAATGGAAGAAAAGAAGAAGTAATCAGCCGTGACACGATAAAATGAATCGTTTTGTAGCTCATCATTTATTGGCAAAAATAGAAAAGGTAAATATGAAGGAGGAGAAAGAAATAATAGTAAGGGTACTCTAGGTGGCCTGCCGGCGGCGCGGAGGAGGAGGGGGTGCGGTCGGCGCGGCGTTTTGTGGTGGAGCTTTCCCTCTCCGGCGGCGGCGTTCTCGGGAGCTCCGCGGTCGAGTCTCCACCGTCCTCAAGGTCAAGGGTCTTCGGATCCGCCGAGCTCGTCAATCCCTCACCGGCTTCGGCGTGGCGGTCAAGCCGGATCTCGCAGAAGAAGAAGATGGAAGTGGTGTTGAGTCTCACGATGAAGATGGTGGACCGAGGTGTAGGTTCTCAGGAGCCGGCGACCGGCGACTTCCCGTCCGCGCGGCGGCGCGCCACCGGCGGCATCGAGGTCGTCGTCATCGACATCAGGGTCCAAGGGTCTTGATTGTAATTTTCCTTTGTTTCTGGACTTTTCTGTAAGTTCGAGGCTATAATGTCACTTTCTTTTCCCGCAAAAAAAGGCTAAAACATACCAAACTACACTACATGCATTGGGACACAGCCACATAGGGAATACTGACGGTTCGGCCAGGATCAACGAAACGCTGCTTGACTTGGCAGCTAACCAAATTTGCATGACACGCCTTCGATCGTAACACGGCCATCTCCGCCGGCCCGCGCCATGGACTTTCTATAAAACCACCCCTCCGCTGCTACCCATCCCATCCATCCCAGCACAAGTCAACACCTACTAGCAGAAACACACTTCGTATCTTTGTCGCCGATCGATACATCGAGATGAAGCCAGCCGCCGAGCCGGTGACCGGCACCCCCATCAGCGCCGCCCCCGCGCACGCCGGCCACGGCGCCATGGGCGAATGGCACTCCGGCCTCTTCGACTGCTTCGACGACTGCGGCCTCTGTACCCTCTCTATCTGATCCTCCTCGACCGCGTCCATGCATGACTCCATCCATTTCTTAATCGCCATCAACACCTCTCTGATACATACGGCTTTGCTGCAGGTTGCCTGACTTGCTGGTGCTCGTGCATCACGTTCGGCAAGGTGGCGGAGATCGTGGACAGGGGGTCGACGTCGTGCGGGACGGCCGGGGCGCTCTACGTTCTGCTGGCGGCTGTGACAGGGTGCCAGTGGATCTATTCCTGCACCTACCGCGCCAAGATGCGCGCCCAGTACTCGCTCCGGGAAGAGCCGTGCCGCGACTGCTGCGTCCACTTCTGCTGCGAGCCCTGCTCGCTCATCCAGCAGTACAAGGAGCTCAAGGCCCGCGGCTTCGACCCCGAGATCGGGTGGCAGCTCAACGTCGAGCGCGGCAACGTTGTCGCTGCCGCCGGCAGCGCGCCCGGCATGCAGCAGATGGGACGCTAGCTGATCGAGCAAGTTAATCTTTGTATCTATCGAGTCGCTCGATGTCACGAGTGTTCTATAACGTGTGTGGGTTGATGTCTCGCTCTCCATTTTGTTCATTGTACAATGTCGTATTGTGTTTGTGTCTCAGCTGGCCGCCGGCAGCCGGCTGGGTCTGTATTTGGATAAAACAAGAGCTTGGAGCCAAAGTGCTAATCTTCCATCTAATTTCCGATCTCGGGGTGTCCATCATGGACCTCCGACGGTACTCATTTGGTCTATGTTGCTCGTCAATTTGGCATGCTAGATTGCCCACATGCAGCCACCGGATTTCATGGAGGGACTGCTCCAACGGCGGTAGCGACGGCGATAATTGGTCAACTGGCGGGAGCTTGCCTGGTAGTAATCCGGCCTGTCATCAGGGCCGGTCCTGAGATTTCGGGGGCCCGGGGCGAAAACTTGAACCCGGGCCCCTTAATTCAAACATCATAACAATAACTAGTATATGTATATATAAAATTTTATAACACTAAGTACATCTGAAATAATATCAATATCACATAATGAATAAATATTTGTGTTATCTTGTTCTCTATCAATATAACTCACCTATTGCCATGGACGGACCAAGCGTCCCTAGTCCCTACAGCCCGGGCGGCCGCCTAGGCTAGTCGAGGGCACAACGCATGCATTTTATGATTCATTAGACCGATTTGTCCTAAAATTTAGCATCGTAACCTTGTTTGCCCAGGCTTTCGAAAAGTTCTGGGTACACCACTGCCTATAACGTCAATTCTGCAACTGATTGGAATCATGTCATCGCGGTGGCTGGTGTGCATAACGAGGTCTTCTCTCGACGATTGGGGCTCTCCTCTCAGCGTGGATTAATGAGGACCAGCGAAGGGGCGTCTCTGGGAAAAGTCGAACGACACAGCAAACGCACACAAGATATGGAGATTAGATTCGTACAAAGCCATGACGTTGTAGTTTTGTTCATTCTTTGAACTACACTAAACTAAAATTTTATTTTATCTTTCTTCATATGATAGTCGTTGATTTATCTCATGCTGCCTATGCCTCTATCGTTTATTTGGCTGTCACCCTGGCCTCTCGGATCCGCTGCGTTGTGCCGTTTCTTTGTTTATCACACTAGTGTTGAGTGTTGTGTCTTCGTCAAAATTTTGAGGAATCAACGATTATTTTTTAGCCCGGCAAAAAATAGGATTTTTTAGAGAAAATAGAAGGGGAACGATGAAAACAGACGGCATTTTTTTTAGGGAAAATCACATCGTATATGGTATACTAACCAAAGGAGCAGCCGAGCAGGTCAAAAAATAAGCAAGGAGAAAAAAGGCCCAAACTAATATAATAGAAAAAGGCCAGCATCAAGCCCATTGGATGTAACGCTGCCAGCATTTCCTTCTCCTCCTTCCTGAAACGCACGGGAACAAAACCTCCGACCTGTCTCCATGGAACTTCTCTCCCAACGCATCTAGATCGACGGGGCCCCTAGGATTCGGGGGCCCGGGGCGGCCGCACACCCTGACCCCCCTCAGGGCCGGCCCTGCCTGTCATGCATCAACACGACGGGGGTTTTTTTTTTAACAGTGGCGGGGGATATTCAAAATCAAGTGGCATATCAACTGAAGTACCGGTATTACACGCAAATGGCTGGGATATTCAAACTCAAGTAGCTCAAGTACCGGTCCTGGATGGCATTGTTGTCCCGAGTCCCTACACGCTTAGATCAAGGGAATTGTAGTGTCAAATGCTGAGCTTTTTGAGGACTAATAAGACTAGTTCCTTTGGATGAAGGCCACTTAACTGCTGGCAGTGGGCCCTATAGTGACTAGTTGACTATCAACGTGGCCAATGAGGACTTTTGTGTTATGTGCAACCAATTACGGCAAAAGGTGTTGTTTTACACGCAAACGGCCGGGGATATTCAAAATCAAGTGGCATGTCGTCGTCAATCGGAGTATATACCGTTTCTGGATGGCATTGTGCCATTGTCCTTACCAGCTTATGATTTTTAGAACCTAGAGGCCTGACGTTACCTTATTTATTTTGTCGAGGAGAATAAGGGTGTATTCCGAAGTGCACTCTCTCCGAACTACACGAAATCCACCTTTGGTGCTGTCCCGGATAGTCTCGATCTGGACCCACAAATTTGAGGGGAAAATGTGTGCATATTGTGGACCTAGAATTTTGGGATCTGCGGATCTAGTAAACCCTATAGTTCATAGTTGTATTATGTAAAAAAACAATACACCACCGAGTGAATATTGGGTCGATGTTCTTTTCTCCCTACCCTGCCACATGCAATTACACCTCCCTCATCTTTCTCCGGTGCCGACACGAACCCTAGAAAAGGCACACTCACGCGTCATCCTAGCTCGACCACCCGCGGCCACACGAGCGAGCTATCCAAATACAAGCATAAATTGACACGCATATTCAAAGCAAGATCACATTCTAGGTGCATGTAAAGGTATCATACTTAGCGGAAATACTCGATGCCGCCTCTTACAACTAGGTTATACCTCCCCACCTCGAGAGTTTAATCGTTACGATGATTCGCATGATCTGGTGTCGAAGTATACACCACCGCTGGTGCACATCCCGAGTAGCGTCACCGTGTTGTCGTATGATCCAACACATAAACGTAGCGTGGAATCAACTTGATGAGAAGATATGACTCTCCAGTGTCTGTCCTCTAAATAAGATCTATAAGAGCTAGATAACCCCCCCAGCAGTTTACAAGAGAGACGTCAACTGTGCACGACAAGGCACTGAGAAGGGTTGCCGGCATGAAGCCTAGGGGGGGTTGTTTGGGTAGTCGGGCACCTCCCGAGTCCTTACCCACCACTAAAACAGTCAATTTCACCTATCTGTTGAATACGGGGTTAATATTATTTTCAGTTTCACCTCCCTCGTCTTTCTCCGGTGCCGACAAGAACCCTAGAGGAGGCACGGTCGTGCGCCATCCTAGCTCGACCAACTCCTGACCACTCATGGAAGTGTTGGGAACGAGCTACCCAAATACAAGCAAAACACGCAAATTCAAAGCAGATCACGTTCTAGGTGCATGTAACGGTATCATACCTAGCAGAAATAGTCGATACCGACTCCTACAACTAGGTTATACCGCCACACAGCGAGAGTTTAATCGTCATGATGATTCGCATGATCTGGTGTCGAAGTATATGACATTTCCGAGACATCACGCATTTCGACGTAGCGTCCCCGTGTTGTCGTCTAATCCAACACATAAACGTAGCGTGGAATCAACTTAATGAGAAGATTTGACTCTCCAGTGTTTGTCCTCTAAATAAGATCTATAAGAGCTAGATAACCCGGTAGCGGTTCAGGGAAGAGACGTCAACTGCGCACGACAGGGAACTGGGAAGGGTTGTAGGCATGAAGCCTAGGGGGCGTTGTTTGGGTAGTCGGGCACCACCCGTGTCCATACCCACCACTAAAACACTTTGGATAGTTTTTTCCACCAAGAAATCACTTTCATCTTAGCATGGAATGGTTCAACACGGAGATTCCACCCAGCGTGACATGTCTCCATCTCATCAACGGCCATGGGTGTTCCAAAAATTTTGTATGTCTATTTTGCGCTTTCAACATGTCCATTTTCCACCTTCACACTCTTATAGTTGTCAAAACGTACATGTACACCTTCCTCCCCATTTTTTCTCAACCTCTACTCGTTTTGTCCCGCAAAGACTATAGCCGGCATCCGCAATTGTTCTCTTCTATCAGGCACACCACCGTCATCTACCGTGCAACACTACCGGCATCATCGTCCAAGACGACGAAGCTTCACCCCTTGTTGAGCGTCGTCGTCCTTGAGCTCTCCATCATCCCCAACCACTACTGGATTCGTTTTCCGGAGGCGTAGCCCAATCTGAGCGCCATTGTCCCCAAGCTGGGGGTCGGACATTCACCGCCTCGTGGGATTGCCGAAGAGATTGACTTCGGCCTAGCTAGGAGATCCTGCAAGCCTCGACTCGGGCCAACCGGATTAGGTCATCTCCCGGGGTAAGGACGACACCGTCATGGGTGTGTGGGGACAGAAACCGGTTGCCGAAGAGTGTGGATGCATAGGCCCGAATGGCCGGCGGCACAAAGGTTCGGCCTAGCACGGGGTAGCTATGCGTTGATGATGTGGAAATACACGTTCGTTGGGAGACCCCAAGAGGAAGGTATGAAGTAGTGCAGCAGCAATTTTCCCTTGAAATCTACCAGGATTATCGAACCAGTAGAAATTGGAAAAGCTTCAGTTCGGTGTCAATGGCGCCAGAAAATATGGTTGTTGATGTGGACCTTCACACAACACAATCAAAATAATTTGCCCCAACGAAACAGGAAGGTTGTCAATCTCGCTGGTTTGCGGAATACAAAGGATTAAACGTATGGTGTGGAAAATGATGATGAGTGCAAAAAGGAACAACGAGTAAATAAATGCAGAGCGTGGTGAAAACGGTGTTTTTATCTGTGTGGAATAAAGGACCAGGGTACATAGTTCACTAGTGGTGTCTCTCCATAAGACAGATAAATATGCTGGGTAAACAAATTACAGCTGAGCAATTGACAAAGTGCAAATGCATGACAATGCTAATTATGATAAGAACATGTTCATTGTTAGATCTATTGGGCATTACATCAATATACATAAATCGCTTACTAGCTGCATCTATGACTAATAATCCATCCCCGGGATAGCATCCGTGTCTCCCGTGAGTATTAAGTTGCAAGCAACAGATAAAAGCATTAAGAAAAATGTGTAATGTAAATAATGCATATGACATATAGACACAACAAAGTTGTTTTCTCCCTAGTGGCAACAGCACATCTACAGCCTTAGTCGTTTCTGTTATCTCGAACCCAGGCTACCAGAGGCATGAACCCACTATCTAGTATAAATACTCCCTCTTGCAGTCACTAGTATCTACTTGGCCAAAGCATTTACTAACAACGGAGATCATGCAGGAACATAGATAAAATATGGATATAAATAGATGAACAAACTTGATCATAACTTCACAATTCATCGGATCCCAGCAAACACAACATATAGCATTACCTAAAGATGATCTTGATCATGTTAGGCAGCTCACAAGATCTAAACATGATAGCACAAGGTGGAGAGACTACCAACTAGCTACTGCTATGGACCCGTAACTCACGCATCACTCCGGAGGCAGGCATGGTGATGAAGAGCCCTTCGGTGATGATTTCCCCTCCGGCAAGGTGTCGGGAAGAACTCCAGAACCCTCCCGAACTAGGGTTGACAACGACGGCGGCGTCGGAACTTTTCGTGGATTTTTTATCGGGTGTCTAGGGTTTCTCGAATAGATGCAATTTATAATCGAAAGAGGGGCGCCAGGGGGGCGCCAGGTGGGCCAAGCGGGGTCACGGCGCGGTGCCACCCCTGGCCGCGCCGTGGGGCCGCCTTCCCCCTAGGCCGCCTTTTGGGCCTCTCCTTCGGGCAGTGGCTTCGTTCCCGTGCAGAAATAAATCACGTGAATTGGCGTGTCTTTTGGAGAATATTTCCCGAAGACAATTTCTCAAACAAAAAGACAGCAGAAAACAGGAACTGGCACTGTGGCATCTTGTTAATAGGTTAGTCCCAGAAAATGCATAAAAATGATATAAAGTGTAAATAAAATATGTGGTATTTAATATATAACAGGCATGGAACATCAAAAATTATAGATACGTTTCTGAGTTGGACAAGCACATAGTCTAGAGTAGAACATAGATGAGGGTAGGCATGTAAGGATGTCGCTTACTGGTAGAGTCCATGATCACTATAAGTGACAAAAATAATGGTAGATTGAGAAACATAAAAAATATAAATTATCTGCGTACAAGGCATATATGACATTGTCCAATAAGTTCGTTCATAGATGTTGTTTTCCATACTATGTATGAGTGTGTGTATAAATGGAGAGAGCAAAACAAAGTTGAGTGAGGTCATTTGGATATTAGGCTAAACAGAGTCTGTATTAACAAAAATGAAAATAACATTTAACAGATTTAGAAAAGATTAAACAATTTATATATAAAATTTATGTAGCATGTCATTTGTGAATACATTAGCACAGTAACTCCTCTAAACAGACTAATTGATGTATTTGTAGTAGAAAATAGTACGTGCACTATTTTATGTATGGAAATATACAAATATCGCATTTTAGGAAAATTTATATGTACCCATATTATGTTCCAATTTGTAAAACATGTGGCTGATATGCTTTAGTTTTACGATTTTCTAATAGCTTTCAACTTCATGTTATTGTTTCTCGTCCCTTTTCACCTCAAATTTTTACGTGGTCATGTACTGCATTTCATTCTTATAGTTTTGTTATTATCCATGGGTTTATAATAATGTCATCAGGTAATTGTATACATATAGTAACCTAGGTTTCATGTGCAATGGAACCGGGAACTGGTCCCTATCAATCTAAAAAAAAGTTACCGTGGATTGTAGGCCGCACGCCACTGTCTTCCAACGGTGTGTACTCCGAATGAAGTTTCCCATATTGGTATAAGAAAGCCAAATCATTAACCTTTTGGGGGCCAGATTTCTCTCTGTAACCTTTAGGCTGTCAGAGTTTAGTATTGGACCAGATCTCACCTCCTAGGGCAATTGGTATCAATCCAAAAAAAAAGAGATCACGCGCAAGATATGCATAGTGGTGAATTTCAAAATCGGTAACTAGAGAGAATGCTGATGCTACCGTAGAAATATCAGTACCCATACATTGCGTTGATGTGATAAAAAATTTGTACACAAGGATTCAATTTTGGCACAAGCGTGTATCTATATACTTTATGGAGAAACTAAATTAGAAAGAATGTTGGAGAATGTTTGACCCTAGGTTTTTTTATTGAGAATGTTACCAGCATCGTTATAAATCTTGAGAATGGGGATCTCTACTGATCAAACATAAACCAAAGTAGAAACTTTTCTTTCGTGTAGCCTTTCTGAAAAAATACACTTTTTGTGTGAGATAAACTTAAATCATTAAGGTTTTAGTGGACGTATCATTGCCATCAGTTTTCTACTTTTTACTTGGTTCGCGCTATTTTACATATGTCAATCAAATAATTGACCTAACGTATTGACACATAATGATGATTACTACCGAGGAGAGTTAATGATAAGCTAGGCCTAATTTTGTGGTGTCATGGAAATAGTAGAGATTAAAGAATATGTAATAACCTAGTGACTAATTAAAAATTTGAAAATAGTTGTGTGACAAGATATGACAAATACATCTGAGTAGGACTATAGATCGCCTCGATTGTAGTGGGAACAATATGAAAGTGTAAAAATAGATCAAAATAGCACTCCTATTACAAATCACTGACATGCCATTTTTGAAAAATATTGCACTCAGTATCAGGCCACAAATTGAACAGGTTCAGACTATTTTTCACACATATTAGTTTACTTACCATCACATTTTTGGTGTCCATACAACCATGTAATTTAGAATTCCATACTTATAGTATTTGAAACCAAAAATAAAATTTATAGACCTATTCAATGCGCTAAAGATGATGGCCTCGCATTTGTTTTTTTTTAGGTTTAAGACGGTCGTATCCGTCATCCGATTAGATAGAATAGAGTGTTATGTACAGAATTTCGAGATAGGGAAAAAATCCCTTCACAAGCAAAAAAAGCAAAAAACAACAAGACAGACGTTGTGAGGGCACCCTGCTAGTTTTTTTAAAAAGACAGACGTTGAAAATATGCGCTTGCTTTTTATTCAAAACCAGAGGCTGGCGGCCAGCAAAACAAATACAATACAATAATATACAACGAACAAAATGCAGAGGGACATCGATCAACGCACACACGTTGTGGCCTCCTTCCACTCTTGAAGCGACTAAACACGTGTGTAGTAAATAATTTACGAAGCACGAATAAAGAACACTTGCTCGATCGACCCACGAGGCCACGACCGATGGATCAGCGTCCCATGTGCTACATGCCAGGCTCGCTACCAGCGGCGGCGGCGCCGCCGTTACCGCGCTCAGCGTTGAGCTGCCAGCCGATGTATGTATGTACGCTTTTGTAGCCTTATACTCCCTCCGTTTCAAAACAGATGACTTTTATTTGTCTACATGCAGATGAATCTAAATGTGTAACAAGTCTCCGTATCTAGATAAATGCAAGTCATCTATTTTAGAACGGAGAGAGTAGGTATGTACTCACTCAGTCCCAAAATATAAGGCGCGCTATTTTTGTGCTGGTCTTCGATGTTCAACTTTGACCATTAATATATAATAAATTATGGGATCTAGAATGTATAAATGCTACCGATTTGTCTTGCACAATTCTTTAATTCCATATATTTTTGTAATAATTTATGGTTATATTATAAGAATAAATCATGGTGAAAGTTGGACGTCGTTGACCAGCGAGATTAAAGGGCGCCTTGTATTTTGAGATGGAGGGAGTATTTCTTACCCCACAGTTACACATTCGTGATACTTGAAATTCTGAACATGGTTTTACCACCATTTGCCATGGAAGTTTCGTTAGAATAGATCGACATGTTATGTCTATGTGGTACGACAAATTATGTAAAACTCGGAACACGACACCAGTGATCATGTCTATCCTTGTTCGTTTAATTCCTCGTCGTTGTTGTGTTATTTTCGAGGTTCAATCAACACTTCACACCTTGCGCGCCCAAGTATATGCATCAAAAAAGATGGTCCAAAATTTCTAGAATAAGTAATCTAGACGTTCTTTCACTACAAGGTGTATGCAATGACACAAATTCGTAACTAGATGGTGAAAACTAGAATTCACTCGAGTTTTTTATGTGCGCATCTCCAGCTCTTACTGCTCTTCTCGCCGGTTTAGACAGTTGTCGTGTGGCGGAGGCACTCTGGAAGACTGAGTGAGTTTCGTGATGACCTCGCACAATCGAGAAAGGTCACGAATCCTCATGCATTCTCACTGTATTGGGCGGCACCTTTTAGTATCGGGCTCGATCGCAAGAGAGGAGCTCTCATTGTGTCGACTCGGGACGTGCATCATCCAAGTGCTCGATGTTCGTGGAGGCAGAGGAGCTCGCTAGGTTGTCAGAATCAGCCGAACGTTAATGGCCGCACGGGTGGGTGTGGCTGGTGCACTATTCTCTGGGCATTTCATGGCGGATGGAGGGGTGCCGGTGATGCAGGACGGCGAATGAGTCCGGTGAATGGTCCGGCCGGATAGCAATGAACCCGATTGGCCCACTAACATGGTAGGCACGAAAAGTTTCGAACTCGCTAGTCAAAGCTCCGCGGGTGGAATTTTCTTTTGGATCTGGTTTTGACAGCCCCTATTTTATGGAGGGACAATAAACAGGATGAAATTTGACACTCGTAATTTTCTATACAAATTGGGATTTTTGTGGAGGATCACTTTTGCTACTCCCTCCGTTTCAAATTACTTGACTCACGTTTATCAAAATATGAATGTATCTAGACACTAAACAAGTACATATACATCCGTATTTAGACAAATGCAAGTCAACTAATTTGGAACGGAGGGAGTATTTTTTACTGATTATGGCGGTTTATGAGATTAAGGGTGAGTATTTGAGACCGTAGCGGAGATGCTGTCCAATATGTCCTGTAATTCTTGACATACACGGCTCTATCATCAACCGGCAGTATAGCCGAGCCTACGATATTCTTGGTCGATGTTGCTGATCCATTTCGTACGGTTGGCCACATGCAACCGCCGGTCGCCGGACTCTCATGCACGACCTGCTCCGCCGGCGGTGCATGCTGATGGGTATAATTGGTCAACGATAAGCACTTGCATTAAACAAGCACGTTCCTAATCTCTGGCAGGTCCATCGGACTGCAAAGGGGGTATTCAAAATCAATTGGCTTTGCCAACTTTTTTTTTATTGCAACTTGATCTTGGATGACATTGTCCCGTACGCGTCAGTCAATGGTCACACGCGCTCATAACTTTAAAAATGGCGATAAAACTGATGTTGCATGCAAAATCTGTTTTGCCTACTCGACCCTTCTGTACTTCTGTGGTTTGCATCCTGTTTCTTCGTATACTTCGGACTGTGCGTTGTTCGGACCCCTCAAAAAACAAGGCGTTGCGTGGGCCGAGGACGGGCCTATTTGCCACAGGGCCTTGAAACTTGTCAAATCACAACAGGGTAGAGATTTGGTGCTCCCGAGCTCCAGTGATCTCACCATTTTCAAAAAATTAAAAAGTATATTTAGAAGTTTTAAAAAATTCTCAACAAAAGCATGAATATTCTTAATGATATATGATACAAGCGTGCAAAATTGCAATACAAAATAATTTATATTTTGTGCTACACAAAAATAACAAATGTATAGATTTGAGTATAGTGTATAATGTATAGTTTAAATTTCCAACTTTTGTCATTTTTGTGTAGCCCATAATACAAAATATTTTGCATTGAGATTTTACACGCTTATAGTATACTTCCTTAAAAACATACATGATTTTTTTCAGAATTTTTAAAAAACCCATATATATGATTTTCGAATTTTTTAAACTAGCAGGAGCACTGGTGCTCGGGAGCCAAAAGCTATTTCCGAATCACAACCGGGAAGAACATAATGCGTGCCAAAACCTTGAGATTTTTTAAAGCGTTTTGGAATGCACTTGAGACGACTTTAGCCGGCTTAGAGCATCCGCATCCATAGACAGTAAGGACTAAGCAGACTCCAAGTGAACAAATAGTTCTCGTTGGTACCAAGGGATGTGCAAGTTGGTAGTAAGATTTTTTAAAAAAAACTTAGCACCACCGCTATATTTTTTATTGCCGTGAAATTTCCTTATCAACTACAAGTAATTTTTGTAAAGGAATGCCTAGTCGATTTATTTCTTAGATAGAATGGTTGAACTGTTTATTGCAAATGGTGATATGAGTAAAGATTCATGGCGATACTCTTTGCGGTTGGTCCTACCCTCTAGATCGATGCGATCAAAAATAAATAAGGGTATTGTTATTTCTAATTTAGGTAGTAGGCGGTGCTAATCTATTGATTAATTCACAACACGTTCATTACAAAGTACCACTCCGATTAAATTCAGAGTTTCAACAGACCAGGCAACTTTGACATCATTGTCCACAAATCATGCGATATACTGAGCCAACAAATTACACGCTTGACTAACAAGAAAAAAGGAAACTAAAAACAAACTACAAAGCTAGAATCTTGATGTCGTAGATAATATAAATAATGGACCAATCAACTTCACACATTCAACTTAGACATGAAGGAAGAACAGTCAAAAGCTAAAACGTTGTTATGCTAAAGTAACTATCTCTAAGCTGACACTAAGAACAATCCAAATTTTACCAAGAAATACAAAGGCTAAGAATGTTGACTGGGAAATACAAGATAATTCAAAGTCAACTAAGATTTAGCCACTAAAAAAATCACATGAGCATTATTTTTGTTCTAGCCGAAGAACAGTCTAAAGCTAAAACGATGTTATGCTAAAGTAACTATCTCTAATCTGACACTAAGAACAATCCAAATTTTACCAAGAAATACAAAGGCTAAGAATGTTGACTGGGAAATACAAGATAATTCAAAGTCAACTAAGATTTAGCCACTAAAAAAATGTACCACATGAGCATTATTTTTGTTCTAGCCGTACTCCAACTTTGGCGGAGAGATTAGTGGAATGCACGTCTATCTCACTAATAGTATGTGCTCGCTGCTCGTTTTGCCCACGGTGGGTGTCAGCTTCATGGACCGGCCGTAGCAGCCAAGCCCACGGTGTTCCGCAGTGGACGTTGCTGCTCCATTTGGCATGGTTGCCCACATGCAACCGCCGGACTTTCATGCATGAACCTGCTCCGGCGGCGGCGCCGCCCATAATTGGTCAAGGAGCGGGAGGTAGCTGGTAGTAATCCTTTCAAGAAGCACGATAAGCACTGTTATTAAACAAGCAATGGTCTAATCGCTGGCAGGTCCATCTGATGCGGTAGTACGCGAAAACGATGATATTCAAAATCAATTGGCATGCCAAGTTGATCTTGGATGACATTGTCCGCCAGTCAATGATCACGCGCACTTAGGGACTTTTAAAATTTGCGACAAGACTGACTTTGCCACAATTGTTTTCTTCCGAGGGAAAAAAGGGTGCGTCCTCTGAATTGGAAGTTTCGAACAATCGTTGCTCTGCTCTGGCAAAAGACAATTGGTTGTGAGGTGGGCCAAAGGATAGGCCTATTTTCCAAAGGCCTTGAAACTTTTATGAGATTTCGGTCGGGAAAAACAAAACGCGAGAAAAAAGGGGTTTCCTTACCAATCGCTCGTTGCCGCATCCACTATATATCGCCCTTTGTGAGCGCGAGTTTGGGCTCGCCCATAGCGTTCCGCTACATGGGCCAGCCCATCTACGCGCAGATTCGTTTCCTTTTTTCTTCATCGTTTTTTTGTTGTTTGTTTCTTTTTTTTCCTGATTTTTTCTGTTTTTATTTTCTTTTCTGTTTTAACTATATACTATTTTTTCAAAAATCTGAACATTCTTCAAATTTTATTACCAATCTGAGCATTTTTTAATATAAACATTTTTGGAAAATAGATTTTTACAACATTTTGAACATATCGAACATGTAACTTCCCTAGCCCTTAGAACATAGATAAAGTTTGAACCTAAAAGCACAATATGTTGAATTCAAACGAAATGAGCTACATTACATTCAAAACATTTATAGTCAAAATTATATTTCTAAGATTCAAATTTTGATTTTAAGAGAAATTTTGTCAAACAAAAAATTCCTAAGTGGCCAATTAACTTGCTGCATGTTCAAAGCAATATACATAGATTCTTCCCATATCGTTTTGGCTTGTCCTCTCAGCCCTCTTCTAATTCTAACTAAAATACCTTTACACACAGCTAAATTATACAGTCTATTATATTTTATCCTAAGAACCTTGTTACCTAAACTGTAAGTCTTCCTAGGATCTAGTTCTTAAACCATTAATACTACAATGCTTTTACAAAACTTTAGAAAATTTACTTGAGCTTTCATCATACCCTGCCAAATTAAATTGAGAATGTCCAGGCTTAGCCTGACATTGACCTATTTTTTCATCTTGAGATATTTATTTCGCAATAGAGTTTTTAGAAGATGTTCTGTAGGCCCCGCTTGGATTGGGGGTTGCAAATTACGGAGGGGAGTAGTTCACAGAGCTCCTCCGTATTTTCTGCTGGAGGTCCGAAGGTCCGAAGGTCCGTAATCCTAAACATAGATAAATTTTGAACCTAAAAGCACAATATGTTGAATTCAAACGAAATGAGCTACATTACATTCAAAACATTTATAGTCAAAATTATATTTCTAAGATTCAAATTTTGATTTTAAGAGAAATTTTGTCAAACAAAAAATTCCTAAGTGGCCAATTAACTTGCTGCATGTTCAAAGCAATATACATAGATTCTTCCCATATCGTTTTGGCTTGTCCTCACAGCCCTCTTCTAATTCTAACTAAAATACCTTTACACACAGCTAAATTATACAGTCTATTATATTTTATCCTAAGAACCTTGTTACCTAAACTGTAAGTCTTCCTAGGATCTAGTTCTTAAACCATTAATACTACAATGCTTTTACAAAACTTTAGAAAATTTACTTGAGCTTTCATCATACCCTGCCAAATTAAATTGAGAATGTCCAGGCTTAGCCTGACATTGACCTATTTTTTCATCTTGAGATATTTATTTCGCAATAGAGTTTTTAGAAGATGTTCTGTAGGCCCCGCTTGGATTGGGGGTTGCAAATTACGGAGGGGAGTAGTTCACAGAGCTCCTCCGTATTTTCTGCTGGAGGTCCGAAGGTCCGTAATCCTAAACGATCGTTTTGGCTAATAAACGATATACCAAGCGGGCCGTAGTCTCTAATCTCTATATCACTTACTACACAAATCATTAATTGTAAATCCACTGCACCCAAGTACCCTTGATCCATACTTTTGCACACATATTTCCAATTACCAAATGATGCTTATTACTTTCCTGGTCATTTTGCCAAAAAAGTATCTTCCTATAAATATCCATTTTTTATAACCCCTTTGGAATCTCGAACAAAGATAGCATATAAAAGGAGAAATTACTCAAGCAATATCTAACCAAAATGCTACCACCGCAAGAATTAAATCTACCTTTCCAAGTTCCTAATTTATACTCAAACTTATCTTCTGCAAATTTACATTCCCCAGCCCCCTACACAACCTCTTATAATTCATCGGTACACCTAAGTACTAACACGGTAACTGTCCGGCCAATAATCTTCAAAGAAGTCCAACATAGCCATGACGGAGGAACAATAAGAATCTAAAATGATCTTATTATAAAATATTTATCTGCCAGTGGACACTAGAACCATCTGGACATCTGATGTAAATAGTATTTCCGTATGATTAGAAAAGGATGAAATGATCTCCATCCAATGTTTGCGACTGTTTTTTTTTTTTTTTTTGAGAGCCTCTCTGGGATTACAAGTTGTAGCACCTGTTCGGACACACAGGACGCACACCACACGCACACCACACACACGCACACCACACCTATGTGTCTAAACTAGACCTACTCCCTATAACCCAGCACTACGTCCTGAGAGACTTAGCCGAAGACCAGTGCTTCGGTGACCGACGGGCACGTCGATCTCGCCTGTGGCACATAGACGTGAGGCAAAGCGGACTACTTTAATGCACTGCTCCTAATGAACAGTGTTGCTACAGTGTTCCGTGAACAGTGCAGCTGCGGGTACAGTGCTCTGTGAGCAGTACCGGCTGGTGAGACGCCCGGAAAATCGCTCCCTAGTGGAGTCGATCCCGGGTGGGCGAGCTGCACACCGGCAGATCTCGCCACTGCGCTGAAGCGCAGTCCTCAATGTTTGCGACTGTTGAGTAAGAAGTTCTAGATATTTCGTGGTCCACTCAAATTAAGAGTGTTTGGTTAGGCTTAATTTTGGATTTATGCTTTTTGGCTTATAAGTTAAAAAACGAGGAGATAATTCAATCGTACGACTTCGCAAGTGCTCTTCTCTGGGGAGGAGACACAAGAAAAAACCTCTCGCGACCGCGTCGCCCCCTGCGCGGGCGACCGGCCGCGCCGCCGGCCACCTTTCCGCAAACTCCTCTCCCTCCTCTCCTCCGTGGCTGTCGTCGGCGTGCGTCGCCGGGCTAGTCCCGCGCGGCGCCGGCGGACCCCTGCTCCCCCCCCCCCCCCCCGCCCCCCCAGTGTCCAGCTCGCGCGGGGCGGCGCGGGGCGGAGCGCTCAGGGGCGACGCCGGTCCGGATAAACGATGGAGGAGCCTCCTCTGCTGCAGGTGGTGAGCGCGGCGGCGCCACCGCCGTTGTTGGCGACAGTGGTCAGGGCAGATTCGGCCAGGGCCCTGCAGGCCCAGATCTGGGTCAGGGCAGGTCTGGATCAACCTTGCTACCCCGTTTGACTGACGAGCGAAGCTTGAGACGGAAATGGCGGCGACGACGCCGCGCCTGCTGCAGCGTGGCGGCGGGAGCTTCTCGGACCCGTCTGGGTCCGGCCGGGCCTTTGGAGCTGAACTTGAGGGTAGCAGCGGTGGTGGTCTACGTGTAGCAGCGTGGCGGCGGAGACTTCACGGGCTCGTCCAGGGCCCGGTCGGGCCTGCCCGGCCTGGTGTGTCTCTGCTGCCGCGTCCGGTCGGCACCCGCCGATGGTGGTGGAGGATGTCCTCCAAGGGGTTGTGCTGCTGCCGCCTGCCGCCCTCCGGCTCCAATGTGGCTTGGTGTGCTCTTGCCTGTTGCGTCCGGCCGGCTACCATCTATGGCGGTGGAGGCTGATCCGTCCCGCGTGGATGTGGTATTGCCGCTTCTTGTCTACGGCGGACTCTTCTCAGTTTGGCTGGACGTGCAGTGCTTGCCATGGTGATGCGACGATGGTGACATCAATTCCATGGTGGCGTAGCTTGGTGGGTGGCAAGATGGGTGGAGCGCTTCGAATTGTCCAGAGTTGTGATTTTTTTGGGGTCGGGAGAAATCTCTGTCATCTTGACACCGACGCGGTGATGCTTGTGAGTGTCGCCCTTCCTTCCTGAAGGGCGTCGGGTGTACCTCTTCCGCACTACCTGTAGCATACCGGGGGAAACCCTAAGACCAGTCCGGGCAGCAGCAGCGTCATCGTTGTTTTCCTTCTTCGAGGTGTTGCTTGGTACGTGGCGATTCAGAAGGCTAGGATTGTGGTGGGAGTATGCCGGAGAGGACGCAGCGGTTACGAGTCACTTTCGTTTTCGTTGATCCGCCGATGTTGGCATTGTTTTCTCTTTCTTTTCTTTTGGGTTTGGTTGTGCTGTTTTGCCCCAGCAGTGGACTCAATGTTATATCGGGTGGTTGCTATATTAATATAGCGGGGCGAAAGCCTATTTCTTCTGTTACAAAAACACCTAATGAATATGTGCTTTTTATTTTGGATTTTGTCTTAAATTTTCATGTAACGATATCCAGTCAAAAGCCAAACCTTGTTTCAGTATTAAAATTTTCAGTACTAAATTTCGCAAGTCCACATATAACAGTACGGAGCTGCATATATGAATTGCCAGAATTTTGTGCAAACATCTCATCCGGATCGTGTTCCCCCCTTAACGACCAATTGGCCAAAATTGCAATTGAGGCTGCCACGCACGTCCAAACCTTTTTTCACTCACGCATGCCCTATAGTGCAGTAGCGCTCGCGGAGTAGTGAGTAGTCAGTACCCGATCCGCCGCTCCCGCTGCTCTCTCCGCCACGGTCATGGGCGAGCGCATGCACCGTCGCAAAAACCTCGCAGCCACTCTCCGACGAGGAGCACCAAGAACCACTCCCTGGCCGAGCGAGACAACCCCACGGACACCCATATATATCCGGGTGATCCATCTATCCAGCAGTGCACTACCACGCAAACCACAGAGGTTCTCGATTCCAAGACCGGCATCGAAGAGGAACTGAAGCAAATGGCGGCGTCATCGACCGTGCTGGTGCTCGCCCTGGCCGTCCTCCTCCTCCAGGCGGCGGCGCCCGCCGCGGGCGCTCCCCCGGGGTCCAGCCCGCTTGTGTCCGCGTGCATGGGGGGGCCCTTCCCGGCGCACTGCATCAAGGAGCTGGGCCCGCGCCTCCTCGACATCCAGACGGCGCTCGCCTCCGCGTCCCCACGCGGCGCGCTCATCGCCGGCGCGCCGGGGACGGTAGACTTCTCTGCCCTCGTATCCGTCGCCATAGAGACTGCCACGGAGGCCGGGGCCGTGGCCACCACCATCTTCGAGGGCAAGCTCCCTGGTTTCAACACCGCCGTCCCTGACTTCAAGAAGTGCCTCGACAACTGCACCGTCACCATGACGTCCGCCATGAAGAAGATCCACGGCGCCAACGCCGCACTGAAGGTCCACGCGCACGAGGTCGCCATGAAGCTGGCGAACCGGGCCATCGTCGACGTGTCGTCGTGCACGCTCAGCTGCAGGAGCGTCACGGGGGACATGAAGCTCATCCTCGAGGCCAGCCTCGTCGAGTTCCAGAAGATGCTCAGGATCGCCGTCGCCTTCATCGCAAAGCTCAAGGCCAAGACCCCGCCCGGCCCTCCCCCGATGATGCGCCGCCCCTGAATGATCGGCCACCCATGTCGGTTTCCGGCATGCTACGATCGACCGACGCAATAACAGAGGGGTCGATAGGACTCAATAATGATGTGAGAAAATTGTTGACATTCGTGCTAAAGGGATGTAAGACTTAGTTCTAAGATTTAAGGAAAAACACTTATGTGAGATGTGCTAAAAGAGGTAAGATATGCGAATGCATAGATCAGGCACAAATGTCTACATTAGCGTCTAAAATACATTAGGATCATGCGGATGCTCTTAGAGCTGCAACGTGCAAAGAACAATTGTTGAATACTACCACAAAAACACAGTTGCTAGTTGCTAGAATACTTGACCTCTTAGTAGTTGATCACATAACCGTAGATTAAGAAAGCGGCTTCCAAACCCATGTGTAGGCTACTCTCCTGGCTCATATTACGCAGACATATCTTCTTGTCGGACACCCCTGGCAATAGGACTTGCCATGCCAGCCATAAGCTATCTTTGTCTAGGATCATCATAAAGGTGATCAATAAACTATGCTGGACATTCATAATTAACCACATTCCCAGGACACAATTTGCTCTTTGAATTAAGATAATATAGACAATTACCCGGCCCAAACCCATCATTTTTAGTTTCAATATATTTGCCAAAGCAATCAAACCAATTACTATTAAACTCTTCAAAAGGGTATAAGTGAAATAAGAGAGTCATAATCCTTTCTATAAAAGAGACCACATTGTGCTCTAACAAGTATGAGCGAAGCAAAACATGAATAAAAACAACAAAAAAATCAATGGATATAAGTGAAGCATAAAAAACATTCTATAAATAAGCAATCAATGTGTGTCTCTCCCGTAACATGTTTACCACAATATGATGATTCTAAATACGACCAAGCAAAACAAAAGTAAAACCAAACAAAAATAAAATAAAAATGCTCCAAGAATAATACATAGTATGTGAAAGAATAAAATATAGGTTCAACGCAGACAACCTGATGATTGTGGATGAAAAAGTGGGAATGTACTTGGTCATCCCCAAGCTTAGATTGCGAGTCCACTTAAAATTTCCTTGGGGTGCCTTGGGCATCCCCAAGTTAACAGCACAAAAAACTAGGATATGCAAGATAACAAGCAAGGCTTTTCTTTCGAAAAAGAATCCGCACAATATCATGTTCAGGTTATTTTATATAAAATTTCTAGTATAGGCTAAAATCTATTTCAGCACAGCCAAACATCAAAAGCTTCAAGTTTAATTAACTAGAGGCAATTCTTGGCACATAAAGGCTGTGTTTGGGAGGGCTCTTCTCCACTCCACTCCACTCCACCCCTAGACTCCACTCCACCTGACAAGCTCTAGAGCAGGAAAAAGTGTTTGGTTCACTAATTAGCTCCAGATTCGCATTTGGAGGAGACAAATACGGGCTGCCGTTGTATTTAGTTTTCTCATTTATTTTTTTACTACCGATTTGGTACTGTACCATCGTGAGTCTCACGTGAGGAGAAAAGCAGCCTTTTTTTTCATGAGTGAACGTGAGGAGTGGCTGCCATTGTTTTCTTTGGTTGAACGTGACATTTTTTGTAATTTGCATGACACCGTACGTGAGGAGTGAGCAAGGTTATACGAAGTACAACTTGTTGATAGCCATTTTCAGTGCATTAACGTAAACATATTTAGACAAAAGTCAAGTTCTCCACACAAAAGATGACATATCTGAGGCTAAATCGGTACACTTTCTCCTAAACTGACAAACATGCATAGATATCACCATGAAGCAGCAATACCAGTCGCGAGACTGTTGCGGAAGACATCCATAGTCATCTCGTTCTCTTCCGACGTCGTACCATCAGACGCACTTTGTGAAATTGTATACTTTCTGTACCTTGATGGAATAGTTGGAATGTAATCCGGGTCTCGATCGCACCTTTGGAAATGTCGATCTCCACTTTGATGTTCGCGCATGTAGTTGTGAAGCACCATGCAGGCGGCTACGATCATTTTTTGCTTCTCCATTGAATAGCTGGGCATCTTAAGCAAGATTCGCCACTTCATTTTGAGTACGCCAAAAGCTCTCTCAATCACATTACGTACCGATGAGTGCACTTTATTGAACTTTTCCGTTGGAGTAGTTGGTTCCACACCTCTTTGGAAATCGGGGACATGATACCTTTCACCCTTATATGGAGTAAGGTACCCTGGTCGATTAGGATAACCAGCATCGACCAAATAATACTTTCCTGAAACACATGACCAAAAACTAGTTATGTTAAGACTGAAAAATGAGTCATAAATTATCATAATTTGGTGCAATGGATTTACCCTTTGGAGGATGCGGAAAGATATTATGGTCTGCTCGCATTGCATGATATAACACACTTGTATCATGCATGGCACCCGGCTGCCCAATAGATGCGTATATAAAGCGCATATCAAAATCACATATCGCCAATACATTCTGAGATGGAATGCCTGTTCTTCCAATGTATCTTATTGACTTTTCACCAGCGATTGATGCACGAATGTGAGTACCATCTAGTGCACCAATGCAATCTTTCAGGTGTGGATAAGCTCGTCTATCATCTCTAATCCTTTTATGGACAGCCCGGAAGTTTGGATCCTTTGGCTTCAAGTAATGGGTTGCCATCTTAACGACACAACCAAGAACTTCAGTAAACTTTCTGCTAATGGTCTCACCCGAGTGCTTGAACCTATTTTGCGTTTTCCGGTTTGATTCACATCCTCCAACAGTCCATAAAAATATTGCAAGTGCCTCGTGACTACTCAAATCAAAGGATGTGGTTAGATTGTATTTGCTCACCAACAAGTCATGAAGATCAAAAAAGGTATGGTTGTTCACGTGCAACATCCTATAGGTCTCTCCCGGAGTTGCCAATGTCTCTCTCAACCAACCCATTCCACTGAGAATAGAGGTTCTTGGGCTTGCCTTATCCAAATATGTGTCGCAGTAGAGGGCAGCAATGTTGCCGACACCAATATTTATAGCGTTTAAAGCCTGCACGTGATTAGGAATAATCATCTCTCTCTCATCATCATCTACCCCATCGCTATCACTATCTGACGACATCTGTACACATAGATAAAGCATCAGAATGGACAATCGAAAAAATATATAACAAGTATATGAAGATCAAAAAACAGTCAACAAATACATGGAAAAAAAGTTAACAAGTATACGGAAAAAAATGCATAACAAGTTTACATAGACAAACGACACACCAAGATAGACAATATCGAATATATAAATAAATTCTCAACTATAGTTCATAGGTTCTCACAATCACATAAAACCTAACACAACCCAACACACTCAAATGGGTCCAGAACGACCATATTTGGCTATATACTTTCACTTAAGCCAATTAAGACGATCATGCAAGCTTTGCATATGGAGGAACATCTCTCTTTGCTCTTTTTTAACAAACAACTCGGTGGCAGTGAAATTCTCAACACTACCGACAACCCCACCACACTGAACCACCAAGTCCATCACAGCATTGACAGTGCAAGTGTCATCTTTCTTGGTGTAAGACTCTAATGATAATTGAGTTCTCTCGGCCAATGCACCAAGTTTTTTAATCTCATCTTGTATCACTTGGGATGTCTTCATCTTCTTCGACTTCTCACCGACAACCTTTGCGGATCTCTTCCCTTTGGAACTCTCAGGAGACTCATCTATCTCGTCAATGTCAATAGCGTCCTCTCCATCAATATTAACAACATCTTCAGTAGTGGCTGGCCGTGGCAAATCTCCAGATGTTGGACACCAATGATCACTTCCATCATTATTGATATCTTCAAACATAACCTTTACATGATCCTCGTTGCAAATACCTTGCTTTTGAAACCTACCACAACCTGGAATGTCCTGTTAAAAGATCAAACGATTATTACCACAAATAATAATTTGAAAACATCATTGCCATACACATTGCAAAAATAGACACTTACAATTTTTGCTTTCTTCCACCACTCTTTGTCCTGTTCGAAGGTCCCCTTTGTATGATCCCATCCGGCACCAGTTTGTTTCAGCAACTTTTTCCATATGTTATAATGATCCTTCAGTTTGTCCCATTTGTTCTTCAGTTGCGTCTTCTTTAACTGGATACCCATCTTATCTTTAAATCTCTTGGCTACCTCCTCATACCCAAGATTATTCAAGTGGGTGCTTGATCGATTCCCACGACCAACTTCCTCGGCAAATAACTCAGTAACTATACTAGTATTTTCGTCGGTCCATTTCATTGCATCCATTCTTCAAAAACAATATTCAGATTTGTTACTGTACGTGCCATCTAATCTAATCAGTACTAAAAAAATCTTTAAGCTTTTAACTGGAGGTTTCAGACAGGTTCATATCATGCAGCTAATATACTGTGACCAAAACAGGCCTACAAATTGAAACCGGCAAAGAATCTACTCATCATGTACTACTCATTACGTACTCGTACAAGAAAATCATGTAGTGTTGAACCAATCTACTGCTCATCACGTACTGGTACTAGAAAATCATCTAGTGCTCATCGTAATTGAGGACAAGAAGCGCAGCGACGGACATAGCACAGAAATAATACGTACACGCAGATCAATCTACAGCTAACCATGTTGAGCTGGTATTAATCATCAGGTTAACCAATCGGAAATAGCACACAGATTAAACGAAAATCATGGTAGCATATGCGGTACCTTCAGGAAGCGAGCTACTCGAGGACAACAATGGCAGCGACGAGGTGGGTCAAGAACCAGAAGCAGGGGATGACGGGGAGAACGGCGGGTGGATAGAGGCCGGAGAAAATAGGGGCGCCGGCGGGGGAGAGTGGAAGATACTCGCGGTGGTCGCCGGCAGGGCCTGTAGATGGAAAATCTCGCCGGATTGGTGGTGGCGGCGCGCGCCCTAGTCGCCTGGCATGGAGAAGCTCTGTTCGTGGAGAGTAGGGATTTGAGGAATAGAGGAAAACGTTTCGATCTAGGCAGGCATCATAATGGCAGTGGCGGGTAATATCACACAAACTCTACGGGCAAATAGATTTTATGGAGATGGAGTGGAGCACGCGAAGCACCCCTTCGGCCGCTTCGGTAAAATGCACTAGCGAGCGCCTCCGCTCCGCTCCGCGTAGAAGGTGGAGTTGGGCGTTTGGGATGGCTTCACTGCTCCAGCGGAAAATAGGTGAAGCGGAGCTGTCCCAAACACAGCCAAAATAAAGAAAAATATAAAAATGAAAGGGAATACAAAATCTTATGTTAGACACATTGCAATTTTAGCTAGACACAACAAATTCTTGCCCAAAAGCGCCTTTTTAATGCATTTTAGCTAGACACATTGCAATTTAAATTTTTTATCACCTCTAACATCATAACCATAAGTAGCTCCCATAATAAAATAAAAAAACTTAATCTCCTGTTATTCCTTGGGAACTGTTCCTTACATTTCTTCATGGGAATACGAAATCTTATGTTGCTCTTTTCATGTCAATATCTGCACCAGCAGTTTTAGATAAAGGGTCTACCAGATATTTTAGGACAGGAGACATTGCATTCTATATCCATAACAATAAATCAATATGAATGTTTACTCGTTTGAAGTAATAAGCACATCATCCACTCTCCCCAAAGGTTTCTTAAAGGTAGAATATGAAAGATGCAAGTTTAGATAGCAATCAGTCCAAGTTTTAAGATCTAGAACATCATATAAAGCTTTAGCCATGGTGAAAAACTAGCACCGAGATTACGCAGAGCATTGCATCATAGTTATTAATCTTTATCTTAATAGTGTAGGTTCCAACCATCCTGTAAATTCCTAGGAACTGAAGCCCCTTGCTCAACCTTCCCTTTTCTAGCCTTAATAAGAGATTCTGTAATATGTCTAGTGAAAGTCATATTATGTTTACTAACATCATGAGAATTATCAAAAATTTGTAGCAACTTAATAACTTCATCAAGAGTACTGCATTCGTCATAATCAAAATCTTTAAAATCAAGAACAGTGAGAGAAACACTATTTAGAGTTTTGACCTCTTCAAACCCACTTTTAGCGGCTTTATTGCAAGAATATTGAATACTCTACAAAATTTTAGGACTCCTTTTAGCTAAAGTTGAGAACTCTCCAATCTCATTTTTTTAATCAGTAGCAAACATTTGTCTCATAGAAGAATCACTAGTTCTCAAAGTTTTAAAATTTTCATTAACATAGACAGCTCAATTTTAGTATTAATATGCCGGAATAAATTTCAGCATCCCTAAATTCTCTTTCCCTCCTACCTTTTAACATATCAGTCATCCAGTATTATCAAGAGTAGCATTAATAGATTTCAAATATTCCTGAATTTCATCTTTAGGAGGCATAATTTTTATATTAAGCATTTTCAATATCATGAACAAGATTATCAACTTTTTTAGCAACGTAGGTGAGCTTGTTGAGGTGGCCACCTAGCTAGTCATATCAACAGAAGATATAACAATCCAAAATTGGCGGTCATCAACCAAAATATGGTCGCAAAGTATATCGCCATTTTATGCAATAGAACTATGATATTTTTTATTAAAAAAATCGTTAATTTTTTGTGTTTGAACCCTTCCAAATGACTCATTTGGTGCGAAATCGTCATAGATTTGTGACCAATTCATCCACGATCATTAAAAAGGTCACAAATCAGCACATGTCTTGTGGTGATTACAAAAGATTATCATGATCTTCATCTAACAGGTATGGATGTTAGTGAGAAAAACTAATATTTTCAAGTCAAACAAACATGAGCTTCATTTTTCCAGTTAGACTCAAAACCCGCAAGAACGCATGCATGCAAGACGCGCAGCATTGCAGACAAGAACAAGACGCCCGGGACAGTCGCGCTCGCTAAGTAGTGAGTACTCACTACCCGATCCGCCGCTCCCGCTGCTCGATCTCTCCGCCATGGTCGTGGGCGTGCATGCACTGTCGTAAAAGGCTCCCAGCCACTCCGACGACGAGCACCAAGAACCACTCCCTGGCCGAGCGAGCGGCCCCACGGACACACATATATACCCGGGTGCTCCATCGATCCATGCATCCAGCAGTGTACCGCCACGAGAACCCAGAAAAAACACAGAGGTTCTTAATCCAGCTTCAAGGCCGGCACATCGAAAGGGACTGAAGCAAATGGCGGCCTCAACCGTGCTTGTGCTCGCCCTGGTCGTCCTCCTCCTCCAGGCGGCGGCGTCCGACGCGCGTGCCCCGCCGGGGTCCAGCCCGCTGGTGACTACGTGCATGGAGGGGCCCTTTCCGGCGCACTGCGTCAAGGATCTGGGCCCGCGCCTCCTCGACATCCAGACGGCGCTCGCTTCCGCGTCCCCACGCGGCGCGCTCATCGCCGGCGTGCCGGGAACGGTGGACTTCTCGTCCCTCGTATCCGTGGCCATTGAGGCCGCCACGGAGGCCGGGGCCGTGGCGAGCATGGTCTTCGAGGGCAAGCTCCCCGGGTTCAACACCTCCGTGCCCGACTTCAAGAAGTGCCTCGACAACTGCACCGTCACCATGAAGTCCGCCATGAAGAAACTCCACGGCGCCAGCGCTGCATTGAAGGCCCACGCGCACGACGTCGCCATGACGCTGGCGAACAGGGCCATCGTCGACGTCTCGTCGTGCTCGCTCAGCTGCAGTAACCTCAACGGGGACATGAGGCTCATCCTCGAGACCAGCCTCAACACGTTCCAGAAGATGCTCACGATCGCCGTCGCCTTCATCGCAAAGCTCAAGGCCAAGACCCCGCCCGGTCCTCCCCCGATGATGCGCCGCCCCTGAATGATCGACCACCCATGTCGGTTTCCGGCATGCTACGGTCAAACGACGGAATAACGGAGGGATCGATACCTTGGGATTCTTAAGATAGGAACAAGATTGATCTCCCGATTAATCCTCGTTTTGAGTTTTCATAGTTTCTTCTCATGTTTTGTGCTGTTCTTTTGGGTACAGATCGCATGAAATAAACTGTTGTAGTTCAGATGTTTCGTAGGAATAAAATGGAATCTCCGCCTGAATTTTACTCAAAAACTGAAGAATGTTGTCCGTTTTTGAGAAACGGCGAGACCAGAGAATAACATTCACTTTAAGTCCTCAAAAATAAAATTCTCTGAAGTCAGCTGTTCGACATCAGCGCATCTGGATGCACGCATGGCAGCAAGCGGAAAATCTACAGTTGTATCTATAACAACTGAAATTCTAGTCCCGTATTTTTATTTGTAGTTTGAACTCCGTAAAAAGGTTTCTTTTTGCGCCACCGCCAACTCAGGCTGGGTCATATTTCCCATCCCTGAATCCTGAAACCCGAATTCCCGATCCCGATCCCGGATTTCATGAACCCGACAATCCCGAACATTTTCTCACGAAGCTGTTCTGAAATCCTGAATTTATTTAGGGTAATTATGAAATATAGTGTTGAATCCCGACAATCCTGTATATCCCAAAAAAATAAAAAGCCCAAAGGTCCAGGTGTGAAACGGCAGTCTTTTTCAGCCCAGCCGAAACCCATGTGCGCTATGTCTGGCGAATTCGTGACTAGACCCGGTCTTTTTCCCATAGTGGCCCAGCAAACCTGCAACAACCCTATTCCCTCGTGCAGACCCCACCCCACTCGCCCAGCTAGCCGAAGCCCATGTAGGTTGAGGTCTGAACTTCAGGAAATTCAGGATTTCCCGAACCCGATCCCGAATTTCCCGAATCCCGATTGTCGGGAATCAAATTTTCTCATGTAAAATCGGGAGTCAATTTTTGTACCCTGAACTTTTTTTCCTGAATTTCCTGTCCCGAAATTTCGGGAAATCTCGAACGCCCACCCTGACCACCAACATCCCACACTCCCAGCCTCGTGCCTCCCAAAAGACAAAGCCGCCCCTCCCCGTGTGTCCGCACGACACTTTAAGTGCCTTTTGTACTGTGGAAAGAAAATTTATTTGAGCTACTAATGTTTATGTTTTTTAGATGAACATAATGTTTATGTCGCACAAGAGATGTACTACTGACTGATTACCAGCAGAGTTCTCTGGTTGGAGATTTCAGAAATTATTAAAAAGACATTTCAAACAAAGAACACGAATGGGAAAAAGAAAAACACAGGATAAACAATGTTATAGCACACGATGCAACCAATGAGAGAATCTCCGCCTGAATTTTACTCAAAAACTGAAGAATGTTGTCCGTTTTTGAGAAACGGTGAGACCAGAGAATAACATTCACTTTAAGTCCTCAAAAATAAAATTCTCTAAAGTCAGCTGTTCGACATCAGCGCATCTGGATGCACGCATGGCAGCAAGCGGAAAATCTACAGTTGTATCTATAAGAACTGAAACTCTAGTCCCGTATTTTTATTTGTAGTTTGAACTCCGTAAAAAGGTTTCTTTTTGCGCCACCGCCAACTCTGGCTGGGCATATTTCCCTTCCCTGAATCCTGAAACCCGAATTCCCGATCCCGATCCCGAATTTCAAAAACCCGACAATCCCGAACATTTTCTGACAAAGCTGTTATGAAATCCTGAATTTATTTAGGGTAATTATGAAATATAGTGTTGAATCCCGACAATCCTGTATATCCCAAAAAAATAAAAAGCCCAAAGGTCCAGGTGTGAAACGGCAGTCTTTTTCAGCCCAGCCGAAACCCATGTGCGCTATGTCTGGCGAATTCGTGACTAGACCCGGTCTTTTTCCCATAGTGGCCCAGCAAACCAGCAACAACCCTATTCCCTCGTGCAGACCCCACCCCACTCGCCCAGCTAGCCGAAGCCCATGTAGGTTGAGGTCTGAACTTCAGGAAATTCAGGATTTCCCGAACCCGACCCCGAATTTCCCGAATCCCGATTGTCGGGAATCAAATTTTCTCATGTAAAATCGGGAGTCAATTTTTGTATCCTGAACTTTTTTTCCTGAATTTCCTGTCCCGAAATTTCGGGAAATCTTGAACGCCCACCCTGACCACCAACATCCCACACTCCTAGCCTCGTGCCTCCCAAAAGACAGAGCCGCCCCTCCCCGGGTGTCCGCACGACACTTCAAGTGCCTTTTGTACTGTGGAAAGAAAATTTATTTGAGCTACTAATGTTTATGTTTTTAGATGAACTTAATGTTTATGTCGCACAAGAGATGTACTACTGACTGATTACCAGCAGAGTTCTCTGGTTGGAGATTTCAGAAATTATTAAAAATACATTTCAAACAAAGAACACGAATGGGAAAAAGAAAAACACAGGATAAACAACGTTATAGCAGACGATGCAACCAATGAGAGTGAAATGCATCTACGGTCCTCAAAGTTGTTGGCCATGTCCATCTATGGTACTAAATACGAATGGTTGACGTATAGTGGTGATGTGGAAATAGAGCAGGGTCCATGCGGTCCTCGAAGTTACGGATAATGTCCAACACAGTCCTAAACCTCAGTATTTCCATTTTTTCTAAAACCATGCAATTATTTTTTTACATATAAACCATGTTTGATCACCAACGAGGAAAAGGAGTTTGCACCCAGCACGACACACCGACACCGGGTCATGCATTTAACTAATTTCCACGTAGATTAAAAGAAGAGGTCACGCAAAACAGACTAATGCGGAAAAGAGTTTGCATGCAACTCATACAGCTGACCAAAAAAATCTAGATTCAAATGAAAAAAAATCAAAATTAGCCTTCTATAAACACTGCATGTGAGTCCAAAATAGATAATTTGTGAACAAACTATGAAAATTATTAGTAACCATTCACCAATATTTGACTTGATTTCTTGTATACATATTATTCCTTCCTACGAAAATTGTCGGTAGTCATGCATCAATATTGTTTTGGCTTATGGATCTGAGCATAGTATAATTAAGAAATTTCCAAGTAAAATACATGTAACTTTCATAATCTAATCCCCTGGATAAGGTGCGGGATATTTTATGAATTGGATTAGCTCTGCAATTACGTGCACCATTACACGATCAGACGCCATCAATCCATAAAAATCACACATAAGTAAGTCAGAAAATTATCTATTACACCGTTAAAAACATAGAAAACAATGTGTGGAGCTTCATCATTTCGGACTCCACATGGACAGGGAAAATACAACATGGATAATTCATAATTCCAAAAATAAAAATGCATCTACGCCGAGACAGTTATGACACTTCGATAATCGAAGTATGACCAAATGCTCGGAAAATCAAGAACCGCAAGACATGTTACTCACACGCATGAAGATCCCAACACTATGATCATTGGAGGCATGGAAAGACTCTCGGGTAATAGAAAACACCATCAACTTTCATGCAGTAATTTCCCACATCGGCAAATAATTATTTAGTAATCATAAACCTCTAATTTCTTGGATTTGATATATATTTATATTATCCGTTGCTATTAAATTCTGCAAGCAAAAACGGTTATAAAAAACTATCCGTTTGTTCAGTTAGAGTAGCCATACCAGAGCAACTAAGAGTATGAGGATAATGCAAATACCCTTAATATTCTAACAGATAGACGGCAAATCTATTGCTTTGTTTCAGAAAACTGGACATCCTTAGTTTGAGAACTATTTTAGACATCGTCGGTAACTTTGAGGACCGCACTGAATATGTTGTATTGCCACGGCAGAGCTATATGCTAGTCATTCGTACTTAGGACCGTAGATGGACACGCAGAGCAATTTTCAGCACTGTACTGAGGCAAATCTTGAGCTTGGGAAGGACCGTAGATGCATTTCACTCTACATCCCCCCCCCCCCCCCCCCCCCCCCGGTGTACTTTTGCATTCCGGCACGATCTTCTTCTTAGTGAAAGTCAGTACTCCTGCTGATTACTCGGGAAAAAATTACTCCGTCCGTTACTGAATGTAAGTCATATAGTTTTTTTAGAAAATTTGCAAAATATAGGGTTTATTGCGATTCATGGACGATTTTACCCATCAAAAAATGAGTTCCATTCTCGAACGGAGTGATTTACTGATTGTTTTCATTTGGTGGCTATTAGGGACTCCTCTCTTATAAATTTTTTCTGAAACAAATGAATCCATAGTATGCAAAATACCCATGTCTTAATATTTGTGAAGAAAACTATACCTCTTACATTTAGCAATGGAGGGAGTATTTGTTTTCAAACACACACAAACCGGAGCTCAGAATGACCCGGCAATGGACATACATGCAGCCACTGGTGCCTACAGATTTACGCACTGCATGGAACCCACCTCCACCCCAGACACAACCCAGCTCCCGCGCCGCGCGCATAAGTTTACACGTATATACGGAGTACATATCAGTACCGGCTCAATTGTTACCGAGTCAGTTCGTGTCTCGATCTCTCGGCGACGGGTGAACGATGGCCGCTTCCGCTGCCACGCTCGTCTTCCTCCTGTCCCTGATCTGCGTCCCGTCCCGATTCATCACCGGCGCCCTGCCACTACCACCACCACCGACGGTGGCGAAGCCCGTGACGCCACCTCCTGCGACGCTGCCCAAGCCCGTGTCGCCACCTCCTGCGATGCCGCCGAAGCCACTGCTGCCACCTACTGCGACATCGCCCAAGCCCGTGACGCCGCCTCCTGCCGGGCCGTTGAAGCCAGTGCTTCCACCCCCGGCGATGCCGCCCAAGCTAGTGCTGCCAAGTCCTGCGACGCCGCCCAAGCCCATGTCACCGCCTCCTGCGATGCCGCCGAAGCCCGTGCTGCCACCCCCAGCGACGCCACCCAAGCCATTGCTGCCACCCACGATAGCGCCTTCGAAGCCCGTGCTACCACCACCAGCGATGCCTGCTAAGCCAGTGCTTCCTCCACCGGCGACGACGACGCCACCGCGCGCTGTGGCGCCCATGCCAGTGATGCCGCCCGCACTGGCGCCCGCTCCCTGGGACGAGCCAGGCTACCAGTCGAAGCCCGTGCCGGAACCGGTTCGGAAGGCTTGCGTGAAGACGCCGTTCTCGGACCTGTGCGGGCGCGTCCTGGCGTTCGCCGTGGACCCGCAGAGGGCGAACGACACGCGTCGCCTCGCGGAGGCGTCCATGCACGCCGCCATCGACGCCGGCACGGCGCTGGCCGCCTTCGGGTACGTCCACATCGGGGGCGCCAAAAACGGCACCAGGCTGCGGATGTGCGTGCGCGACTGCACCGTGCGCGTCGACGCAGCGGTCAAGAACCTCACGGCGTCGGCGGACGTGCTGAAGCATGGCGCGCGCGCGGACGCGGCGAAGCTGTTGGGCGAGGCGGCCAAGGGGGTCGGCACGTGCTGGGGCAGCTGCGCGAGGTTCACCGGCGAGGCCATGGTCGTCATGATCAAGCGCGCGCGCCAGTTCGAGCGGCTCGTCATGATCGCCAGCGCCATCATCCTCATGATTCTATGAGAAACGCACGTTCACACGCGTATGTGCATCGTTGATCGATGCATTTGCGAGAATCTGAGCCTGTTGAAGCGTAGGCTGCCAAGTGATTTATTGGTTAATTTGCTAGCTGTTTAGTGCAGTGAATAAAATGTACGGCAGAGTATTCAGAATAGCAGATCAAAGGAAATAAAGTCATCATAGCTGATGGTATCGCCAAAAGATTTTCAGATGTGTCATGAATGGACTTAAAATCCATTAATCATCTTTTCTTTGAATATCCTTTGGCTAGATACATATGGAATGTGGTTGGATGTGCCTTTGAAACTGGTTTCCAATTTACTTCAGCTGAACATGCCATATCGGTTTGGCTTAAAGGAAAGAATAAGAAACAAAGGGGGTTATGGACGGTAGGAGTAGCAGCGACTCTGTGGGGGATATGGAAGACTAGAAATACTGCTTGTTTTGAGAAGAAGTGGCCAGATGAGCCATGTGATGTTGTTTTCAGAATCTCATATTGGATTCAATGGTGGAGTTTTGTTGCAGGTGAAACAATGCGCAAAGAATCGTCTGGCTTACTTCGCTAGACTCTTGGAGAAGGTGGCGAAAGAAATTTTTGGAGCTAGAAGAATTTGGACCCCGTGGATACCCAAGTTGACAATGTGATGATGGCAGGAAAAAAATGCGAATAAAAGGGAAGGAAAAAGGAGAAGGGGATCACAAGGAGCGCGAGACTCTGTTTTAGAATTGCAATAGATAGGGGTAGTCTTGTCTCTGTAGCTCTATTCATGTGCTCCTGGTTCTTGTACTCTCTTTTTTCTTCTTTTTTTCTCTTCCGGTCTCTTGTTTTCTGAAACTGGTGGTTGTTGTGTTTTGGTTGTAATGACATTGTAGTTGTGGTTTCATTAATGAAATCGGGGAGGAGCCCTCTTTATCTAAAAAGGATGAGAGGATTTGCTCACTGAAGACCTGAAGTAACACCATCCTGAAAGAACTGGGCCAAATTTCCTCTAAAGCCACTCGCGAGTTGTGGCCCGGCTTAACTGGGCCAAGAGTTCCGGACAGTTAAATTAAAATGGAAAATCACGTCACTGGGACGATGATCAGGAAACATAAATAGATCCCCTAAAAAAAGGAAACATAAATGGACCCCATGTTCAATTGGGCCTTTTTCTAAATAAAAAATAAATAAGACATTCAAAAATTTCAACATATTCATAAAAATAGGTAAAACTTAAGAGCAAATCCAACGGAAGCGCCAAATTGACTCTCTATATATGTCCATCGGAAATCTTTTGCAAATCACTAATTCAATTTGCACCGACATTGGATAGACTCTCTAAATCTCACTCCCTAAATTTCATCAATCTATATTTTATCAATTTTGTGTAACTACCAATTTGATACAACACAATAGCACAGAATAGCTCATATATCGAGAATGAAATGTACACGATATAAAATTTGTAATAATTTCAAATACATTTTAGTTTTGCTATCAGTCTCATTTTCATGTTTAATTATTTCTATTTTATGTACTCTTATTCTTAATTTTAATATTTTTATTTAATCTACTATTTTAGACTCTGCTTTGTACTTTAGTCGGTTAAATCCCTATATATATATATCTTATTATCTTCTTTAATCTATCTATATTATTTTTAGAAGAAAGACAACTTTATTGCCCGGCTTATAAGAAAGCCTCACACACCTTGTTCAGTGAAAAAGGGATAGGCCCCAAACACTGGCAAGAAGAAAAAGAAAATACATGGAAGTAAAATGCAGTAATCTATCTATCTTATCCTCGACCCTCCCCCCCCCCCCCCCCCCCCCCCCCCCTCCTGCAATTCCTCCCCTGCAAACCATGGCCACCAGCGATTCCCTTTTGTCCTACCGCTCGCCTCACTAGCTTCTATCCTCATGCCACATCCCTTGCTCTATCCCCACTTGTATCCTCCCTTATCTTGTGTAGATCGAAGTCACGAGCAGCTGGTCACGCAACAGAGGAGGGCAACGGAGCGAGGTGGAGACGCAATAGCGAGGGTGCAAGGTAGCCAGCAGCGACGTGTGGACGTAAGCAGCGACGGTGCAAATGTGGCGAGCAGCGGTGACACGAGGTCGTGAGTACCGGAGGCAAACGAGGCGTCCCTCACGGGAAATCTCTTAGCTCGTGTAGTGTAGGAGGGAGATAGTGAGTCGTGCGTTGGCTTCACCGAGCATTCACCTGTTATTGAGTTGTGATCCAAATTCAGTTGAAGTTTAAAGAGATAATAGGCTAATTTTGCCGGTGCCGGAGGGAGTGAGCCACAACATTTGGAAGACCATAGCTCGCTACGGTTAAAACATATACTACCATTCAAAGACGAACATGGGCACTAATTCAAATGACACGAGCCTATTTGGCTCCGGCAGTTCACACGTCCTGATTATTTTCCCACATATTCAGTTTGACCCTCCAATTATTTTCCGCCGCGCCCGTCTCCTCTCCACAGTGAAGACACCCACGTGCACGACCGTCCTTGCCGAACCCAAACGAGAGCAACTACACGGGCATAAATAACCAGCAAAGCTCCCGTCACCGGCACCAGAAACTTGCACAAACAGCGGCAGAAATCACCACGACAGCACGAGACAGAGAGAGCACGCATAGCAGCTACCATGGAAGGCGTGACGGCGGCGATCAGGCACCGGACGGTGGAGGCTAACGGCATCTCCATGCACGTGGCGGAGGCCGGCCCCGAGGACGGCGGCAGCAAGCTGGCGGTGCTGTTCCTGCACGGGTTCCGGAGCTGTGGTACTCGTGGCGGCACCAGATAGTCCACATGGCGTCCCGGGGATACCGGTGTGTGACGCCCGACCTCCGCGGCTACGGCGGCACCACGGCGCCGCCCGACGTCACCTCCTACTCTGCCTTCCATGTCGTCGGCGACATTGTCGCGCTCTTGGGCGCACTCGGCCTCGACAAGGTAAACAAGGGAAACTGCTTTGCATGCATCCCACGTTTTTCGTCTGATTCCTGTAGAACCACCCAATCCGAACTTCCGAAGTTCCTTTGTGATGAGCTGATGCATAGCAACGGATACGGCAGTCCGTCGGATAGGCTTCATATGGAAAACGTCGGATGCGTAGCAGATTAGCAGATTATATCTACCTCGCTAGCATCAATGCATCATGGCCACATTGCATCCATCACGCATCATGGCCACACGGAGTACCTCGCTAGCCAGTAACTTGTTTTTTTTTTAGAGCGTGCCTTACTTTTATAGAAGGTAGAGAAAGTTTTACAAGAGCTGCTCACGTCGTAAAAACAGCATGAAACAGCATGTGTGTAGAAAGTAGCTAGAAAGTCTTATATTTTGATATGGAGAGAGTAGCTCTCACGTATGTAACCCGTTCGATACGTATCCAGTGGTCGGTCTTGCCTTTTTCTTCTCGGTTTTGCTAATTTTGAACTAGCCGAGAATTAGATTAGTGCTCAGTCAATATCGTCGGATTTACATCGTTATCCGTGCACATATGAATTGTAAATTGGGTTGCAACTAAGCTTTTCAGTTGTAAGCGGGGGTTGCAACTGATAACAATATCTTAAACTGCTAGATTTGCTTCGTAATTCGTGCTATGAGTTACAACTGAGATTTGATCACGTCATCTAACTAAGAATTAAATTAATTCGCATTTGATTGAGAATTAGTCATATCCTTTTCTTTTCCCCGATTGCAAACAAACCAAAAAAAAAAGATGTTGTAACAATATTTTCGTCCTACCGAATGGAGGCACACCCGACGTGAAGCGGTGACATTTGCGGCATGCACGTTTAGCAACACACACTTAGCATTAACCAAAACGAACACCTTTTTTCTGGCAAGGTCAATATACACCTGTCAAATCGTGGTAATAGTACTGTTTATCAAGTAAAATCATCACAGTGCCAACGTACTACTGCTACTTTATCTGTTTGCATCCAGCACGCAAAATAAATTGACATCGATCTGCCCATGTGAGTAGCATGCATGCATGGCGTGTGCTGTGTGCATTGTAGTACTCGTGTCCCACGTAAATTTATTCGGACCAGCTATTATCAGTGTGCTGATTGTTGGTCAATTCTTTCAAAAAAAAAAATGTTGGTCAGGCATTGCTCACGTGGCACGGAAGTGTCGGCCTAGCTGGAAGAGAGTGGCAACTGTACAGCTAGTAACACGGAGGAAAATACTAGGCTGAACTAGGGTTACGTTTTACTTATTTTCTCAAGCTAACAGAAAATGTATGAATTTGTAAGTTTCAAAAAAATAAAAAATAAACACTTATATTTTAGATGAAACTTACCTATGTAACTCTTTGTCAAAAATTATGGCTATTTGCTACGTATCACGAAAATGAGAAAATAAGAAGATACAATTTAACCTAATGCGGGTTTGACTTCCGGGTGAGGGCACGTCCTGCTCGTTGCACCCCACTATCCGAGGGTAGTGTTACTAGTCCCGTCCTCTATTGTTTGTTCTGTTGTATTTGTTGTGCTGGTGGTTTGTCCTGCGTGGGTGAGCGATCTCGGACGCCGGAACGGCAGCCTCGGAAGGTGGACTGTCGGGGTGCCTCTTCAACGAGCGATGTGGCAATGGTGATGGGCTTGCTTTTTGGCCATGTGGGTGACGAGGAGCGGGCGGCAGGGGATATGGCGCTGGCGACGCTTGACAAAGGCAGCTCCCAGATAGCGTTCTAGGTGGTGGTGGGCATTCCGAACTACCAGGTGTGGTGCGGGGTGTTTTTTGGACGAAAGCCCATCGCTCAGGCGCCAATGAGGCGATGTTTGTGGGTGTCTTATGCTCTTAGGGGCGCCGTTGTGATTACCTTCGCCGCGTTAGGGATCCGAGTGAAAACCTTTGACTCCAATCTCGACAATGACGTCTTTAGGCGTCGTTACCCTCTTGAACAAGATACAAGAAGATCCATCAGGACAGAGGCAAACCACGTTGTTCGATCCTTCGTGCATATGTACATATGCATCTAGCACATGATTTCCTAATGCACCGATCTCATTCTCATCGATTAATACTGACCAAGATTGATCTTTTTTCCCGAAGGTGTTCGTGGTGGGGCCTGTGCCTGTTCCGCCCGGACCGCGTCACGGCGCTGGTCAGCGTTAGCGTCGCCTTCATGCGCCACATCATGATCCGCGCCGGCCCCGGCGCCGTCAAGGTAACCGAGCACTTCAACCGCCAATACGGCCCGACCTACTACATCTGCCGCTTCCAGGTGACCAAACCTGATCACACCCTCCCTCTGCGAATACAATGCCGCCCATCGTTTGTTCATCTCTTAATTTAATCTTGGGATCGCATTCGATCTGTTGGGAAGTTGGGAATTCGATCTGTTGGGAAGTTGGGAATGGGATTGTGAAATGCATGCACCGTGCGTGCAGGAGCCCGGGGTCGCGGAGAAGGAGTTCGCGCCGGCTTACGCGAGGCGCCTCATGAAGCGTATCCTGTGCAGCCGCTTCACCGAACGCGGGGACGGCGGCGAGCCACAGCCGGACGACGAGCCGCTCCTGCCCTGGCTCACCGAGGCCGACATCGACTACTTCGCCGCCGCATTCGAGAAGACCGGGTTCACCGGCGCCATCAACTACTGCCGCAACATGGATAGGTAGTAACGGAAAAGTTGATCCAATCAATAAGCATCGCTAGCCATGCCGTTGTCAACCTCAAGTGTCGATCTGACGCTGTGCAGGAACTGGGAACTGGCGGCGCCGTGGGCGGACGCGAAGGTGACGGTGCCGACCAAGTTCATCGTGGGGGACAGGGACCTCACGTACCACTACCCCGGGATCCAGGACTACATACACAAGGGTGGGTTCAAGGAGGACGTGCCGCTGCTGGAGGAGGTGGTGGTCATCCCGGGCGCCGGCCACTTCATCCAGCAGGAGAAGGCGCAGGAGGTCAGCGAACACATCCACAGCTTCATCGCCAAGTTCTGAACCCAGAACCTAGCCATGGATTCGATTGCATGCATGCGTGGATCTCCCACTTTCGATCGTGTTGCGCAAGTATGCAGGTGTGTTGATTGTTTGAAGGGTCATCGACCGTTTCGTGCGTATTCTTATGTCAGTTGTTGTGCTTGTGGCCTGTTAATTCATTTGTTCGTTAACTACCCGTGGATAATTGTCAACCTAGTTGTGTGATTGTGTATATGTTCAGGTGCAGTGCTACATCAGGATTCAAATATGGAATTTGTGTTTGCTTCATTGCTTGGTAACCATGAAAATGCATCAATCGGTGAAGATCATGGTTTAAAATTTCGGTTTCGAAAATGTTTCGGCCTCTACCGAAATCACTGAATTTAAGTTATTTCATTTTGTGTTTTGGCCAAAGGACAGAATTGTTCTCTTAAAATGCATCAAACAATTTAATAAGAAATTTTATTTTAAATAATACTTCAAAGGTAATTATGACGAATGGTTCTCTTAAAGCAGTAGTAAAATATCTAAAATGATTATGACCGAAAGTTAATTATTTTGGTGTCTAATCAATCACTTAAATTCAGTGAATTTTAACGAGATTTCATTGGAAGTTATTTCCGTGGTGACTATAATGATTTCGAATATTTTCGATTATTGCTAAAATGAACGCTGTGCTTCTCAAGTATGGATATGTACTAGTGGAATTTCGGCGCGTCGTCACGACGCGTGTTTGTTAGTTTTTTAATTTTTATTGGCGATATGGTGCTGTAATATTTCAGGAACAATGCTTTATTAAAGTATTGCATATGTCTAAAGTGTATTAAAGGAATGGTTTAGAACTGAGAAGATTAAGTAACAAAATCACTTAAATGGGAAAAAAAGATTTCTTATTTTCTTTGCATATTTGTACTAAAACGTGTATTATTGTAAATGAACATCATGCGTTGAATTACTTTAATTCCACAAATTGGAGTGGTTAAGTATCTTTGTAATTTGTTATAAATATGGAAATATTTAATTTAACTTCATAGTCTGAGAAAATGCATTGTAAGGGAATTTGTTAAATTCAATCCATAATTAGAGGGAATGGGTCTTTATTTTTTGTGAACATTTAGTGAATGGAGCATTTTTTGTTAATTTTGTGTGCATAATTGGAGAGGTTTGGAATTTGTTAAATTCAATACATAATTAGAGGAAATGGGTATTTAATTTTTGTGAACATTTAGTGAATGGAGCCTTTTTTTTTAATTTTGTGTGCATAATTGGAGAGGTTTCAGTTAAATTGTCTTTGAATATTAAACAATTTTAGAAGATATATAAGTTTGTATTTTGCCTTGAAAATTTAATTGAACTCCATAATCAAATGGAGTACATTATATGGACATTTATTAAATTCAATTCATAATTGGAGGGAATTAACTTGGATTTTCTCCAAATATTCGTCGAATTGAAATCTTGAAATATGTTTGCACTATGCCATAAGTAGCGCAAATAATGGATGGTATTTTTTTTGTTTGATTGCATAGTATAATTAGAGAATGTATTTTGCGAGCATTTATTACTGTTTAATTCATAATTAGGTGAAGTGCACCTACAATGTATACAAATATTAGGTAGTTTCAATTGCTTAAGTTTGTTTGTATTTTGGCATTAGCAAGTATCAATTTTTTTTCAAGCATGTTGATTTATTTGAGGGAACCTCAAATATTTTAGCAATTTGAAATGATGAAACATGTTTCTTTTTTTTCCAAATAATATTTTAGCATATTTTGTGGATTCGTGCTAACAAATGGGCAAAGTTCGTCTATGTTGCATCCAAATTTTGACTATTTTGAATTGTTGAACTATGCTTTGTGTTTTGGTATATGTAGTTAGTGTTTATTTTTTCTGAACAATTTTTATATAGGTTAGAGAATAGCCAAATATTTAGCATTTTGAAGTATTTAAATATGTTTGTATGTTGCCACGAATTATCAACTATAATTAGAGAAAATGTGTTTGAGTTATATCCAAATGTTGAATGATTTAAAACTTTTAGAAATGCTACGGTAATTTCGAATAATTGGCAAATTTGAATGTTTGATTATGGTTGTCTCCAAATGTTCGGCAAGTTATATTGCTCAAAAATGTATGTATTTTGTTGTAAGTAGTTTTCATTTGAAAGTGTAAGAATTCTGCGAAATTTGTTGGCTCCAAATTTTTTTGCAATTTGAAATGTTCAAATTGACATAAGTTTATGTTTGTGTTATGTCATATTTAATTAAGACAAATAAGCAGTGGAAATGCAGGATATGTATATGTATTTTTCTTTTTTGAAATTCAGCTCCATTTAATTGTAGGGAATGCATGCGCGTCGGCACGATGCAGCCTTTGTGAATATTTGTGTGAATTTTAATTTTGGGAAAATTCAAATTTTGTATGCGGCGGTGTCGTGGTATAATTCATATTTGGAAATGTGCATATTTTAAAATTGTGCAAATTTGGAAATTACTAAAATGCGAAGGAAGCTTAGGGCTAAAAAATGTTCGGATTTTGAAATTCGTTAAATTCGGGAAGTTTTTCAGTACGATGTCTTTTTATGTTTGTCAAATAATCAAATGTGGTAGACATCTGTAAGGTTTAAATACTTAAATTTGGAATTTTGGTCATATGACGTAATTAATTGGCATTTATGGTTGTGGTCATTTTGATATATTTTTTTTTCATATTTTCATGGTGGATGGAGTTAAAGTTAATGTTTTTGCAGCAATGTAGTATTTTTTTTTGGAATTTGTTTGAATACCCTAAAATAATATCTATGAAGTGTTTTAAATTAGTTGAAGCATGTTATATCTTACAATTTGTTCTTCGATTTAATTACATCTATTTGAAAATAAGCCTGGAACAGCCATTTTTTGATATTCACATTTGTGGTAGTTTTATTTTGATATTTTTGAAACCATGGTACAAATGGGTAATTGTATTTAGATGATTTACGGAACTTTATTTAAATAAGAAGTTTTGTAACAAATTATTTTATTGGACTTGTCATGTTGAATGGTATTGGTGATAGTACTTTTTCTGGATTTTACTTGAGTTCAAAAGATAATTATGAAATCCAAATTTTACAAAAAGACGAGAGGTGTCAAATGAGCGTTTATGTATTTTTTGAACTTTTTCTAATTTTGAAATAATTTGGGAAAGGTTGCAAAGTATCTCAAATGATTATTTTGGTATCTATTATTTTATTTTTTTAGAAACTGTTTTGAATTTATTTGAAGTTTTATTTGGAAAGTTTGAAATGTTTTGGAAAATAGAAAAACAGAAATTAAAGAAAAAAAAGCCGAGCCGGCGCACGGGAAGCGGCCCAGCCCAACAGCCAGCCCAGGCCAACTGCGACGTCGCGCTGACGTCGGCAGTGGCCGGAGCTGCCGCGGCAACGGCGAGCTCGGCGCCGCCGCGTCCGAGCGAGCTAGGAAGCGGGGGTGAGCGCGTCGGACGCAGCGTGGTGCGGACGACCCGCAGGTGGCGGCGCGGCCGCATATCGTGGCCGGAACGTCGCCGGCGAGCACATAACGCTGCGACGGGCACCGACCGCGGCGACGGCGATTCCGGCGTGGATTTGGCGTCCCGGCAGGCGCGCGCGGGCAGGAGGCGGAGGCGAGGACGGCGGAGCCCTCCGTGTGCCTCGATTTGGACGCGGAGGCGCGTAGCGGCCGTGGAGTGCGTCGGCGGCGCCGCGGCGGCTCCGGCATCGCGCGGAGAAGGAGGAGGGAAGGAGGCGTTCTGGACATATTTGCAAAAAAGTCCTCGTATTTTGCTTTAATTTCATGTAGGTCCTTTTCTTCGTAAAGATATGGACTGCGGGTTGATTTGTCAATAAAGGAAGGGGTTATCTACAAAACCGTCATGGGCGTGTAGTGTGGGCCGTCCGATCGCCGGCTGACGGCGCAGATCGCATCACTGTAGAACACTGTAGCAATCTACAGTACCACTACAGTCGCCGATCGCTGAGAGATCGCTAAACGGACCCTCTTTTATATAGTTAGTAATGTTGTCAAAATGTTTAGAAATAGGAGATGTTCGGAAACGCTCAGCTCCCTGTGATTCTGGCGGCTCGGCTACGCTCCGAGCGATTCCCGCTCTCCCGTTCTAGACGAGGAGCAAGCAGCATCCAGACTTCCAGAGTGGTCCTCTCCATAAGAAGCTGCTAGCCCATAGGTAAAAACCGATCCAGCCTGGTGGGCTTTGTAGGCTGATTAACTTTGAGCCTGTTAGTGCTATGAGGGATGCTAGCCTAAATTATAAGCGGATTGGAAGCACAATTCCTATATGCCGCCCCTAGTTTTTTTTATAAAAATATGCCCCCCTAGTGGTGCGGGCGACTCGCGCCGCCTGAAGCATCGGGAAAATGGACCGGCCCAAATGGGGTAAAGTTGTCGCGGTCCTACTTGCCTATTGAGAATTTTAATTCCAACTTTTTTTACAACTGATATATGCTCTCGCCTTCCCGGTTGTCTGAAAAGAAAACTGCCAGCCATTGGTTCGGTTTGTTAGTTTGGACACAACTAGGGACATAATTAATGACGTAATAATACTAGAGAAAATTTATTTTATTGACACGTGGTAAATTTTTGCATGTGTCACAACTTGATATCCATATTAAATATTTTTCGATAGTTAGATTATGAATATCAAGCTGATGCCGTAAGTCGTAAGTACACTCCACAAGAAATCGTCATAGGAAAACGACGAACGTACACTATCTGTGGATTTCACAATGACATGCATCTTGTACCTTGCAGTGATTATGTGCAACATTTTTGTGAAGAAAGAGCAACTTCACAAAACGACATGGGCCAAATTAGGTATGTCATGCGGAGAACGTGAGAATGTACCCGTCCAAGGCGGATATCTGCATTGACTGAATTGACACGAGCCCATGGACTGGGCTCGACTGTCGCGGGCTGTTCACACGTCCTGATGGGCCTCGCGAGCCATGCGTCAGTGTCCACGTCACGCAAACGAATCGATTCCACGGTTTCCACTATCTCCGCCGCCCCCTCTCGTTTCCACACTGAAGAAACTCACGTGCGCGACCGTCCTCCCACAACCCAAACGAGCGCAGCACGGGCATAAATAACCAGCGAAGCTCCGGCCGCGGCACCACAGACTTGCCCAAACAGAGCACGCATAGCCAGCAGCGGTACGGTAGAAACAAACATGGAGGCGGCGGCGGCGGCGGCGGCGATCAGGCACCGGACGGTGGAGGCGAACGGCATCTCGATCCACGTGGCGGAGGCGGGCCCGAGGACGGCGGCGGCAGCCGCGGTGCTGTTCCTGCACGGCTTCCCGGAGCTGTGGTACTCGTGGCGGCACCAGATGGCGCACCTGGCGGCCCGGGGATACCGGTGCGTGGCGCCCGACCTCCGCGGCTACGGCGGCACCACAGCGCCGCCCGACGTCGCCGACTACTCCGCCTTCCACGTCGTCGGCGACGCCATCGCCCTCCTCGACGCCCTCGGCCTAGACAAGGTATGTAAAAAACAGATTAATTTACTAGGAGCAAGCATCACGCATCATGGATTCATGGCCACTTGAGCGAGCGGTTAGTTTAGTCACGGATTCCACGCTTAGATTATTATTTATCCCGTTCGGTGCGCGTTCACGGTCGACCTCACGGAGTAGCGATCCACTGGTCCATGTCTCCTCCCGTCACCGCTCCAGAATGTCACATTCACGGGTGCGACGACCCTGCAATCGAACAGAAAATAAAAAATCTTTATCCACTCATATAGTGTTTATTATCTCCCATTTCCTTTTTCCTAAGTAAAGTAATTCCCTGGAAAAGGATGCACTGTTGTTCTACAGTAGGGTCCAACATGGAGAGTCAAACGTCCACCTGCGAATCATGATAGTATACCGGCCTGTTGCATCAAGCACGCAAAAATGAATTGGCGTCGATCTTCCCATGTGAACTGATCTATGTGCATGATAGCATGGTACTTGTTGTGCTGTCTGTGTCCCACTTAAGTTTCATCGGGTCTCGCTATACTTATTAGTGTTCTGATTGTCGGATAGACATGCAAAATAATAAAACAGTGTGAGTCTTGTCACTTAATTAGTTAAGGAGTGGTCCAAAGTCCAAACCAAAGATAACCTTGAATATCAGGCGGAACTAGTAGTAAGTACCATAATGTAATCTCCTGAAAGATATGGTAGCACACTCAACAAAGCTAGTACTCCTGGAATAAAAGATGCATGCACTATTATTGTTATAGTGTTATCACTGTTTTTCTTCTTCGTTGCGGAGTAGAGTTTGATCTGTCATGCATACCAGGCAGAAAGACGCAATTTGAGCTGTCTAGGTAGTGTAATGGATAACTCGCAAAAAAAAGGTAGTGTAATGGATAAGAACAACTTTTGGGCTCTCAATTGAATACTTTGGTCCCTTTGCCGGCCTGGTGGCACAGAGGGAAGAACACACGAGAAAACAAGAGGAACTACTGTGTCCGTGACTCAATGAAGTTTGTCGATAATTTTCCTAGCTTTTGTCGGTCGGTAGTTGTGCCTTACCTTATGGTGATTCGATATACACAGCGTACTTCCTGCTGTCCCTTAGCGGCTTCCGGGACCGTACAGAGTACCGCATGAGGGTCGTGAATAACAATCAATCAATGCTGCGAAATACTCCACATTTTACCACATTCTGCGAAGTACATTTTACTTTGCATCAGTACCAAAGTTTTAATTAGCGGGATATAGCGAAGGCTATAGCAGTTTCTGCACCATGCTACTAAGTGAATTAGCATGCTAAAGGTACCAAATCCCTTGAATAGCGGGCTATAGCGGCGATTTAGCAGCGCTATAGCTATTTTCGCAGGTTACCGCTAAATGACTTAGCCCGCTATTTAAAACTTTGATCAGTACTAATTAATCTACAGTATGAAGCGTCGTAGGAGACTCCACCGCTTGTTCGGTAGGCTAGATCGTTAATAATCTTGGACAGGCCGCCCCAAATTCAGTGACACTTCGAAATGGCCCATGTCTGTTATGTGGTTCTAAAAGATTCTCAGTATTCTTCGAAGTGTTTGACTCGCTACTTTCTGTTTTGGTCTTGGGGTAGTGCCATAACATAAGCAGTTTTTTGTTGCCCCAGTACCGCTGTACTCTTCTCTGCGTTGAATTCAAATAAAAATAGTAGCAAAAGCGCACTACTTTGGGTAGATTCAGATACGGGTTGCTTTCATTACAGAAAGGCTTGCTTGATGGTTTGGCCTGCACGTCGCCGGAATCGTACACCACCCTCCCGTCTTTGCTCACTCAAGCCAGCCTATTAACGATTTTTTTAAACGGGATTAAATATAAACTTTTTTGCTTTTTCGACGTGTTTTGTTTTCTTTCTTTAGTGGAGTGTAGGCATGCTCAGCGTGTATAGTCGTACAGTTACGAGGGTTCTAAACTTGTACTCCCTCCGTTTCTAAATATAACACTTTTTAGATTTTTTCACATTTTTTATTCGTACAATCTATATTTATTTTAGTCGTTAGTTTACTCATTTTTCTCCATATTAGAATGTCTAAAACATTTTTATATATATTGAACCGAGAGTGTAGCTATCTGTCCATATCTCGCGTTTTCATCCTTCACCCGCAGATAGAGAACGTGACATTCACGGGCGCGATGACCTTGCAGGCAAACGAAAAAAAAAAAGGTTTTTACGGTGTTTATTATCGCCTCCTTTTGCTAAGAAATAATTAATTCACTGGAAAAGGATGCACGTTGCTGTTCTACAGTTGGCTTCAGCATCATACGAGTTCATACTATGTGCTAGCATGGCGTGTGCATGCTAGTGCCACTGTTTGTGCCCCACTTAAATTTATTGGTTCTCGCTAGTATGCTATTGGTGTTCTGATTGTCGGCTAGAAATGCAAGATAATAGTACTAGTTGATCTGGGCTATCATCAGTCATCAACATTGCAAAAGAGTGTGAGTCTTGTCAGTTAATTAGTGAAATTGTGGTCCAAAGTCCAATGAATATCAGGTTGAATCTCAACATTCTGAACCCGCGAACTTTACTAGTGATTTACTGGAATAAAAGATGCATGCACTATTGTTTTGATTTGGCATGCCATCATTCATTCGGCAGAAATACGCAATCTGAGCTGTCTACGTATAATGGATAAGAACAACTTTTGGTCCCTCAGTTGAATACTTTGGTCCATTTTTTACCTGAATCGATTTGGTCGTTACTCAATGAAGTATGTCGACTGGAACTGTGATAAGAGCATCTCCAACAGATATAACAGGGTATTACATTTTGGTTTTAGGCACCACTTTCTGGGTTTTAGGGCACAACCCAAATGATGTATAATTGGCACCACTGAAATTTCAGATGATGTAAAATAGGGCATGGACCAACACAACAAACGTCAAAAATTAGGAACTTTTGACACATTTTCAACATCTTTGACACATAGTTCGATCTCGAAACATGTTCGACACTTTGGACACTAAATAGACCATGGACACTACACCTCGACACCTAGTTCGACACTTCGGACACTATATAGACCATGACACTGCACCTTGACACCTAGTTTGACACTTCGAACACTACATAGACCTTCGACACCTACTCATCATCGGAGTCCAGGGCGAGCTTGTCCCAGAAGGCATCAGAGAGCACATCGTCATCGGAGTCCTCCATTAGGCTCTCGCAGAAATCTCTTCGTCCGACGACAAGACGCTGATGATGGTAGAGGGGCCAGCCTCTGTTTGTGTAAAACTAAAATAGCATGAAAATACCGAAAAAGCCTAGTGTATCTCGGGCTACATGTAGCCCCTTTTTTGAAAACTACATTTTATGGTTTTAGAAAAATTCTGTTTATTTTTCTAAATGTTCATAATTATGTATTCTACCATCATTCAAAAACTAAACTCGAAACACCTTGTATTTTGAGCCACATAAAAAACTCACAATTTTTTTTGTACCGTTCACTATTTCAGATCTGCATTTTTATCATTTTTACAGTGCCTAGAATACATTGTATTTCGTGTCGAAAATTCGCACAATGATAGACTACATCATTTTCTACATCTAGAATTTGTTTCAGATTGTTTTTAAACTTTAAATACCGTTCTCGATTTATTTTTTAAAAACGAGCTACATGTGGCCCAGGCTACAAAATGCCGCTCTCGATTAAATACTCTGCAGCTATCAACTAGAGGGTGGTAGGAGTTTGGCCCTAGTAAATTTTGTAAATTTTCTGTAGCTATCCATCTCGTGTATTCTTCTTCCACCCATTGATAGAGAACGTGACATTCACGGCTAGGTGCGATGAACTTTCAAGCCGAGAGAAGGAAAGAAAAATGTTTTTCTAGTATTTTGGTCCTCTCGTTTTTAGTGGAGGGGCTGCTATTGCTGAAGGTGACTCATCTGTCACGGGATGCGTATACAGGGACGCCTTGTTCTTTGTACTTCTCTACAGGACAGTAGCGTCCAAACAGTGTGTCAACTGAAGTTAGAGTGCTAGCTCTTGATTTTATTTCCTTTGATATTCAGCATGTGCCCAGGGTGTCGAACCTTGTTGCGCACCTCTGTGCGAAAACTGCATGTAATCTGACCGAGACGAGCAGCTGGTTTGGCTCGCCTCCTGAATTTTTGGTCGCAAGCCTGTTGGTTGACGACTCGAGTGTCTGAATAAAGGTCTCTAAGTTTAGTTTTAAAAAAAACTGTCAACACCTTCATGTGTGAACCGAGAGTCTGGCGGCAGGACTGTAATCTTCTCTTCTCTGTTTGTACCTAAATGCATTTAAAAATCTCTAAAATTTCAAAAAAAAATTGCCTGTACATCCAAACTTTATATATCCGCATAAAAAAAATTGGCGCAAAAAGACATTTCTTATGGGCTGTGTAAAAAAGATAAAATAAATGTCTCGCGTATGGTCATTTTGTAGTACTGGAATTTTTTTTACACGAGCCACACAAATTATCTTTTTTCGTGAAATTTTGTGTACTGATATAAAATGTCCAAAAATATAATTGAAATTTTTGTTTGATTTTTTTACGTTTTAAAATACAAAATTTATATAGTGGGTGCATATACACCTACGAGTCAAAATTTATATAGTGGGTCCACTACCTTGTCCACTAAACTCGTTTGCAATATTGTTTTGAGGTTAAAAGCGGTCGTATCCGCCATCCGATTAGATAGAATAGAGGTTTATGTACAGAATTTTGAAAAAGGGAAAAATCCCTTAAAAACTAAAAAAAAAAAACTAGTCTCCAGGATCCTGCGTGTGGGCAAAAGCCCGCAGCGCCAACTCCTCCCGCACCAAAGCCGCCACCTCCGTAGGCGAGATCGCCGTACTGTGGAAGGTCCTTCGGTTACTCTCCTCCCCCCATGTCGATCAGAGAATTCTGCATCTAGGCCACCTCCGGTGGCATCTGCCGCTCCCCGGTTCCTGACGTCTTCTTCTTCTTGGGCTTCTTCATGGAAAGGACAAGGTCGTCGATGGCTGCCGCTGCGTGGTCCGAGATGGGACCATCTAAGAGGGCGAAAAACTCCTGTCGGCGGCGCTCCGAAAAGGTGGCCACCTCAGGCAGCGAGCCGAGACGGCGCGCCACGGCCTCCTTGGCTAGCTGCTCCATGTTGGCACCCTTAGGGTGCAGCTCGGCGAACCTGATGCTCCTCCGCGCCGACGGCGCCTCTACCTCCTTCTCGTGGACCAACGCCGAGGCCGGCGTGCCCAGAACGGAGGTCCTGAGCGGCGTCGAGATCCGGGCGATGAAGCCCGACAAGTCCAGCTGTCCAGAGCCCGACTGGACCGGCGCGACGGTGTCCTCCTGCTCACCCTGATCGGTCAGCAGGACGGAGCGCTCCTGGAAGAGCACCCCAACCGGACCCGGCGAGGCCCCCATCAGTGGATCTACATCATCGATCTAGACCAAATCCCTCGTGTTCTGCTCCTCATGGTTCGGTAACGGCTCCTCCAAAGCCCCAGGCCCGGCAGACTCCAGCACGTCTGGCGTGGTCTCAACCACCGTAAACGCGCGCTCCAAAGCAACCTCCGTCGCTGAAATGGTCGCGTCCCTAGGAGAGAAGGGGCCAAAGAGCTGCAAGTCACCGTCCGTGCAGCGGAGGCGGTGCAGGAGACAACGGAACCACAGAGGACCCCAGCGAGAGCCTCTCTAGAGCGACCTCGGCCCGCTCCAAACAACTCGCCATCCGCTCCATCAAACCCTGCACAGCCTTCGTCATCGCGACCTGAGAGGCGACCATCTCCTGGAGCTGAGACGCAACAAGGCCTTGCGCCTCTGCCCGCATCAACGCCAGTTGCTCCTCGACAAGGGATCTCATCAACACTTCAGGGGGAGCAGACGAGCTTGCCAATGGTTGCGCACGAGCTGGGGGGCCCCGATCCCCAAGCTTGAGAGGGGCGCGGCAACAGATGCCCATGAGCGGTCCAAGGGACGGCATGGACTGGAAGCCGGCGACTTGGAGCGGAGGGGCGCTTGGCTGGGCTTCTGGCGCTGCGGGCAGTCACGCTCCCGATGGCCGGAGCAGTCGCAGGCAAGGCAACGAATGTCGCCGTGGCAGCTCGCCACGCGATGGCCGGGGGCCAGGCAGCGGAAGCATCGGCCATGAACCCGACGCCTGAAAGCCATGGCGCGGTCTTCACTGGTGCGAGGAGGAGAGGGGGGCGCCCGGCTCTGCAGCGGGCGTCGCTTGTTGTGAACCTCCTGCCAGGCAAGCTCATCGCCTTCCACCTCCGGCGCAAACGACTTCGGCATTCCCAGCTCCTGTAGCTTGAGCATGGCCAGCGCGGGCACTTCCATCTCCGACGGATCCAGTTGAGGCAGGAGTAGGGGCCCCTCCTCAAGTTGCGCCTCCGACCCGTCGAGCAAGGAGCTCAGGTCGCCAACGACCACAGAACGAGCGGGGGGCGCGGAGGATCCCGTGGGAGCAGGACCACGCGGGGGTGAAGCTGTAACACCCCTCCCTGGCACATCTTGCCAGAGAGGCAGTCGTCCCGTGCGCCATCCCAAGATAACTGGCCGCACGTCACAACAGTGTAACATAATGGAAATCATTACACAATCAGGCACATCAGTGCTACAAATGGTTTACAAGGCCATCAAGGAATGACAAAATATCAATCCCAGCATGGCACGATACAGAGTTTTTAACTGGCAGCGGAAGACATATGAGAGGCTACGGCTTGGAGCGGCTCCACTCCACAGGTTCTGGCTGGGCTACTGATCCTAGCACGCTCTTGCTCCATGTCCTTGCTAAGGTAGAAGATGAATCCTCGCCGAAATCTGGCCACAATCACAAGGCCCGTGAGTACATTAATATGCACTCAGCAAGAATCGCCACTCACCACAAACAATCTAACAATCATGCAACAAGATATACATTGGAAATAAAATCCTACAACATGGCAAGAGTCTACTCGAGATAGACCAATATGATAACATAAAGGTAGCATGGCATTACAAGCAAAACATGGCATAAGCAAACAACAAGAGTATCACCAGTACAGAGTCCAAGCCAGGTGGGGTTGGATCGTATACCGACAATCAAACAAAGAGGTTACCTGTGACGAGTAGACGAGTGTATCAGTGGGTACCAAATCTTATAATTACTCCTGTCAACACAATCAGGCTTCCAAGCCTCTAGCCAACTCTGGCTATCAATCCAGCCAACTCTGGCTATCTCCCGGGCATGCACGGTTGATGTTGGCTCTGGCCTAACTATAGGCTTCCAACGCATCACACCGCCATCCCATTCACCTCACAAGTAACATTCCCTGCATCATCTTATTGTCCATTTAGTGAAATCAGGTTGTTCATCTTTCTTTCAAACAAGCCTTAGGTTTAACCTCCTGACACGACAAAGACACACAGTGTGACTGACACTGAACTGTTGTTCCATAACCTTGGAACGAGGCTAGACATCCAGATTTTGACACTCTCGAGAGGTTGCAGATACCACCCACCTAAGTGCACCACACTGAGCCGGTACTTTAGGACAACATCCTTAAGGCGAACTCAGCAAGATACACTCACCTGACCGTTCACGCTACCAAGGCACTCCCTGTATAGCCACCGACATAACTCTATGCCTTATGCAGAAGTGAATCCGGCACGCTCCCAACTATGGGCAACGCCTAGCTCCGAAACCTTCGCAAGACTAGCCCCGACCAACTATGGTAACCGACTAGACTTGCCAAAAGGGTGGCATCAAAGGAGCCTCGATAGGATTACGTAGGTCAAGGCCCGCCCATGTGAGCGACAGTGGCAGTGCTTTCGATGTTCAGATTAGTGGCACCGTGGACTGACCCTATCGTTGTTTGGAGGGGTGTTTCATTTAATCAAGTTCCATCATTCACAAGTCCAAACCAAGAGGATTAGTCCAACACAACAATCACAATATCATAATATATCATCACACGACAAAATATTAGCAACACAATAAATCAAGCAATAGTAGTATCCATGTCCAAACTTAGCAAAATAAAAAGAATGTCAACCGGATGACTGTGGCAGCGGTCTTCCGCTGGCAAGCGCCTTCTCGTTTGACAAGGAAAAAAAAAACGTCGATTGGAAGACTGTGGCAGCGGTCTTCCGCTGGCAAGCGCCTTCACAGATCAACTACAAAATATAGCTTAGTTGGTTTGGTTGGACGACTGTGGCGGTTCCTCCAGCCAGCGTCCTTGCAGATTAATTACAAAGTTGGTGAGGCATGTAGCCTCCAAACAATGAACCGAAAAACATTCATAAGAAAGAAAGCATCCATTCCACTCAAGGATTAACCTGACGTGGTGTCAGCAATCTTGGCAAAAAGAACCAAATGGAAAGTCAGCTCCCAAGCGTCGCAGTCCGGGTGGTCTATGCCAACCATATTTGACGGAGGGACAAGGCAAATAACTCTTTTGGCAAATGCCCCGAACTCCGAGGATCATAAGACGACATTCGTCCGCTCCTCACCTCGGCGAAGAAGAAGAAGCAAACAATCATAGGAACGCATGTTTTATAGTTGTTTATTTAGAGGGTTCGACAAAGCCACGCAAGTGCGAGGCGCACATTTAATTCACACGTCATTCTAATGCATACATGATGATGAATAAAACATGGCAGGAGCAATAATCGAAGCAACATATTAAACAAGAATAACAACAGACATGCAATAATAAAACAGGGTACAGACAGAAAATATAACACTCGGTATGGCAATCAACAAATAACAAACAACATTGAGGGACTGCTCATAGCAAGGGTTTAGCTTGCCTTCGAAGACGGGGATCCGCCGGGTTTGGGAAGGTCGGGGTGATTCCGCGGCGTAGGGCAGCGATAGCCCCGTTCCACGGACTCCGGAATGCACGTACAAAAGGACACCCCATAGAACTATTTTGGAATGAGATGATATCAGTACCACCGGAAAGAGCTCGTCGAGACGAAGATTTAAAAATTTGAATCACCGAAAACGGACTTACGGTTCAAAAGATATTGCCGTTTGAAAATTCCTGCAGCGGAGAAAAAGAAAAACTGCCGCGGGAAAAAAACGGACGGGCCGCAAATGGGCCGCTGTGCGCCGCACGCGCGCGTGCTGGCGCCAGCGCGGGGCAGGCCGTTGGTGGGCCGCTGGGCTGGGCCAAAACTGCTGCTGAACCGCTGCTTCTGCTGGAAAAAAAATAGAGGGACTGGGCTGCCGGTGGGCCGGCCTGCTGGGCTGTGATCTGCTGCTGGTCCACTGGGCTGGGAAAACGGTTGGTACGGGAAAAAAAAGAGGACAGAACGGAGAAGGAACGGATCGATCGATCCGTTCTTCTTCCTCCAGTACCGACGCACGGGAGGGCGCCGTGGTCGCCGGAGCGGACGGCTCGGCGCGCCGGCCGGGACGGAGGGCGGCGGAGGGCCGCGTCCAGGAGGGACGGAGACGGCGGCGGGGACGGTCTCCTGCGCGTCGCCCTGCGCTTCGGCCTCGCGGCTTCAGGCCATGGCGGCGGTGGATGGCGCCGTCGACGGCGACATGGCTCTGGGTGGCTGGGTTCTGGGGGAGGGCTGAGAGGAGGTGAGGTTGCTCAGGAGGCCTCGTCTGGAAGGGGAGCCACGGCTTGGGGGGGAGGCTGCCGTGCTCAGCCGAGCTCGGCAATGGTGGACGCCCAGGGTTTCTTCTCCCCTGCTGATTCCAGGGAGGGCAGGGTGAGGGAGTGGAGAGGAGTGAGGGGGGAGTGGGGTGCGTGTGGTGCGTGGCTGCTCTCAGCTCCTTTGTATCCAGGGGGAGAGGAAGAACAATGGGAGAAGTGGAGGGCACGGGAGAAGCTCCACAAATATCACTCTCGGTCCTGTGCTGTCGGTGGAAGGGATAAGAGAGGAGCTGGACGCACAGGGGAGGCACGAGGTGCACTGGAGCGGAGGGTTGGGCACCGACCGCGAGGTTTACGCAACTTTGAAAAAAATCCGCTCCGATGTGTTTGATGAAATGCCCGAATGAACTCTTCGATGTTAAAATAAATCCAGAAAATTCCCCTGATCAACACATGCATGGAATATTTATCCGGGGATTTTGGAAATATTGCGTAGAGAATTACGCAACAATTTGTCTCGGAAGACTTATAAGTGGATGAGATGACCACTGGACACTTTGTGGTATCTCAAGCTCGGAAAAAAAATGGTTAAATTGGTAGAAGGAATATTAGGATTTAAAGATCCCCACATTTGGTCTTTAGGCAAAACCTTGACAGGGGTTTTCCGGAGTGGCAAAGGAATTTACCAGGGATTCTCTGGAATTAATTGAGAGAAGAAAACTTCCGGCATCAACTTTTGCCAACGAGAACAAAAGAAATTTGAGATACGAGAGAAAAAGTTTTCCAGGTGGGGAAAAACACCACAAAAATTTGGGTTCAATTTTCGGGGTGTTACAGAAGCCGGCCAGGACGACGGCGGGCGGTGGCGGGGTGGGGGGGGGGGGGGGGGGGGTGAAGCCGGCCGGGACGACGGCGGGCGCCGCTGCGGCACCGTCGGCCGCTGTTTCCTTGCAATATTGTAGGGATATAGTTTACGGTCAAATGCATTTTGCACGCGGCAGTGACGTTCAGGCCCGGCTGGAGGTGTGTCACAAATGTAAATAAAATTCCGGTCTAGCAACACTTGTCAGAGAAAGTGATTTTTCGGCAGGAAGCGCCTATGTAGGATGCCCTAACTCCAGTGCAAAAGAATATTTAACGGACCCTTAGAAAATGCCCTATTTGTTGTATAGTGTCCAAAACCAAGAGTCAATTTTTTTTTGAAGCGCGACAGCCTTTTTATTGATTTAGAAGGAGAAAAAAACCGAAACGCGAAACAAAGAAACACCGACACATGCCGGTGCATATAGGCATTACATGATGATTAACATCTACTCCCTCCGTTCCAAGTTAATTGACTTCTATTTATCCAAATGTGAACGTATCTATACTTGTAACATATCTAGATACATCCACATGTGGGCAAATAGAAGTCAATTAATTTGAAACGGAGGGAGTATCTTCTAAAGCAACACCCGCCTCTATGACACCAGCTGCGCAAAATGCTTAGCGCCCGCCTTTAGCAACTCTTGCCCTCCTCGATTATCTTAGCAGCTACTCTCTTTGTTCCAATTTAAATGACTTTCATTTGCCCACATGTGAATGTATCTAGACATGTTACAAGTATAGATAATCCATATTTGGATAAATGAAAGTCATCTAATTTAGAACGGAGGGAGTACTGTCTTGGCATCGAAGCTTTATTGTTAAAAACCCTGACATTTCGTTCCTACCAAATCTACAAGCAAGTAACGATAACAACAGAGCGAAGTCCCTTGCTTGGCATCCCAGGGCAATTAGTGAAGCACATTTCTTAGGCAGGAAGGGTTGATGATGGCTGATCGAGGAGAAGCGGGTTCCCCAGCCAACCCGCAATATCGGCCTAGGTGCGTTTTGAATAGCGGCAATGGAAGAGCATGTGGGTGATAGTCCTCTGGGGCGTTCTTGTAGGGCTGGCATAGGGGATCGCGAGGCCAGCCCCTAGCGGCGAGATGGTTGACGGTCTAGATCCTGTTGTGGAGCGCAAGCCAAGCAAAGGTTTTGCACTTCGTTGACGCCCAGAGTTCCCACACTAGGGGGTGCTCCTCCCAGGGCAGACTGCCATGAACTGACCATGGTAAGCTGATCTTGAAGACTATTCCCCGTTTGCCGCCAAGTTCCTGCTTCCGGCTGGAGCTGAACATCCTGCGCCTGCCTCCAAACCTTGATGAACTCAACAAAATGAGGTGGCGTGAAAAGCTGAATTCTGAGGTTGGAGATCCAAGAAGGCAAGAACCCTGAACTAGAGTCAACACCTCTGAACTGAACTGTACCACATTTACAGCACCGCACGCACAGTAGCATGAAACTGTTGTATTTTTCAGTCTGTGCTCTTAATTTGTAGCGCATGCAGTTGACTGTAGTGGTCCATGCGTACATGCGCACATACCGGTGGACACATCTATCTCGATGACAATCGAGGATTAATGTGTAGGTTGGTTCAGTAGGTCTGGACATTGATCTTATCTTGGATCGATCTCCGCGCGACACGGGCCGGAGATTGCCGATCGGCCCATGGCCATGCCATGATTTCGTGTTTTTTTTACCGATGTCGGATGCAGAGCTATTCCGTTTACCGATTGATTGATACTGACCATGGTTAATTTGGTTCTTTGTTACGGATGAGCAGGTGTTCTTGGTGGGGCATGACTGGGGCGCGATCCTGGCGTGGTACATGTGCCTGTTCCGGCCGGACCGCGTGACGGCGCTGGTGAACACCAGCGTGGCCTTCATGCGCCCCGTCTTCATCCGCACCGGCCACGACGCCGTCAAGACCACCGAGCACTTCCACCGCCAATACGGCCCTACCTACTACATCTGCCGCTTCCAGGTACGTAATAATCCACCTTTGATCGTACCACGAAAATCATCATGCAAATCCTTACTTTTATTGTTCAAACCGGGATGCAAGCAACATACAAGCAGAGGTAGCACATTCATAAAAGATTAGTACTAGTCTACTTGTCCATTCCGTCGTAGCGATTATTGGTTAGGCCGTGTGCGTACGTGCACGAGTGCGCACGCCGCCGGCGGCCGGCCGGCCGTCTCGCTCGGCCAGAACTACGTCACTGGATTGAGCAGCACGACTCGGGACCGTCCTCGTCGTGGTGCGCCGGCACGCCGTGGGACACGTGCCAGCGTGGTGGCGGCGCCCAGTGGTTTCCCGCGTACGGGTAGGCCAGTTGCGGAACGCCGTAGTGATGCGGCGGCGCGCGAGGCATCGCCCACCCGCCGCCGTACGGCTGGGGGAACGACTCTGGTGGTTGTGCCCAATGGTGCGCCCCCCAGCCTGCACGGTCAGCGTGCTCTGGCGCCGCGCCGTCGCTGACGACGTCGACAGGCCTGTCCAGCTTGCGCTCTATGCGTCTCCGGAGCACCCCCGCGTCCGCCGTCCCGGTGACCACCACCAGCCCCGTCTCAGGCGACGCCCGCACCTTCTGCACCCCTGGAAGGTTCTGGACGGCCTTCCGGATCTTCTTCGCGCAGTCGGTGCAGTGCACGTCTGTCTCCAGGATCACCCGTGACATTGCTCTGCCCTGCCTGCCGCTTAGTTCGCCTGTAGCTAGCTTGTTCTGCCGATGGATGAATAGATCGGTTAGGTTTTATGGAGGAGAAGGCGCCAATCAAGCCGACAGGGTTTGACAAGAAAGAAATGGAGAAGATCGCAAATTACTACTTGCTCTGATTCTGCGCGCGGACGGCACGCGCCCTCTATCTTCTCTTCCCCTTGATTTTCTCCCCTCGATCCATAATTACATCTACGCGATTCTCTCGCGTGGGAATATGCCGTAGGTATAGAATATCTTGGTCTCCAGATATTCAGATAAACATGCCATGCAGCAGTATATCGATCTCCTGATTTCCAGACCCAATTACTTACTCTAGTCTCGCAGATACGGCACGCACCCCCTACCCGTTCCGTCAATCTTCCCCTGGTCAATGCCATGCCATACACAGATCGATTCTGCCCTGGATTTTCGACGTGATTAATTGCTGGATAGACATGCGATACCGTGGCAGCAGTAGATTATGTTTGGATTTGTTTCTGATGAGGTTGAGGCATGAACATTTCAGGAGCCCGGGGTCGCGGAGATGGAGTTAGCGCCGGCGTACGCGAGGCACATCATGACCGGGATCCTCTGCGGCCGTTTCGGCGGGCGCAAGGCCGAAGGTGAGCCGCTGCCCGTTGCCGACGAGCCGCTCCCGGCCTGGCTCACGGAGGCCGACATCGACTACTTCACCGCCGCATTCGAGAAGACCGGCTTCACCGGCGCCATCAACTACTACCGCAACATGGACAGGCGAGTGACATACTGAACCGTTATCAGCATGCATGACATTCAGATGAACGACCGACCGATCACTGATCACCGATGGTGTGTGGGTGTTGCAGGAACTGGGAGCTGGCGGCGCCGTGGGCGGACGCGAAGGTGACGGTGCCGACCAAGTTCATCGTGGGAGACGGCGACCTGACGTACAACTACGCCGGGATCCAGGACTACATACACAAGGGTGGGTTCAAGGAAGACGTGCCGCTGCTGGACGAGGTGGTCGTCATCCCCGGCGCCGGCCACTTCATCCAGCAGGAGAAGGCGCAGGAGGTCAGCGAGCACATCTACAGCTTCATCGCCAAGTTCTGAACACATTGTCTGTGCTTGTACGCGTGGATGTACTCTGTTTCTGTAGCTAGTCACGTACTGGTCGTTCGTGCGCACGTGTATTCTTAATTTGATCCACAATTGGTGCTACTTTTGTTAGTTGTTGTGGGTTGTCGATTCATCTGTTTTTAAGTTCCCGTGGATAATGCTTTTCTTATACTTCCAAGTTCCAACACTGCATTTTCAACCCAAACCCTACTTCCATGGATATGTCCGGGCGATAGGCCAGACACGGTCCAGACAGAACATCGACACACAACCGGACTCCCCATACTCCGTCCAAACATTCGGGCTGTCCGGCACCCCTCATATCCAGCCCCATGGGGCGGAAATGGTTTTGCCCAGACACTCCACACACACTTGCCACGTCAGATACGACAGGCAGGACCCACCCCCATTCACCCTGAACTCCATGTTTCTTACTTCTGCCCTCTCCCTTGCCTAGGTTTGCTGCCATTTCGGCCTCCCACCACTCGCCGTCCACACTCCCACCTTCCTTACTCGACCAGATTTCGGAAGGAAAAGAGCACCAGGGCAGGAAACCCTTATGTGACCCGCCGATGGCCTCCCACAGCTTACCCGAACATTCAACTTTCCGGTTTGTGGGTTTCGCCGACCCGGAGGTCATCTCTCCACATTGCTCTACAGGCTGAACCACCGCCATCCCGAACTCTCCCGCCCGCCATCGGCTTACCATGATTTCCTGGGACAGAAACCAGGATGAGGTTTCCCTCATGGGGAACGGGACAACTCTCCTTATATTCCACCGCGGTATGATTTAGGGTTTGCTCAAATTTTGAGTTCAGCCTGAATTTTTTTTTGATGGATCAGCCTGAAAATTTTCAATTGGATTTGATTTGAGTAGTACATTGTTATCATTTAGGATTCAATATGTAATTGCAATTTGGGGGCGTGAAAAGCGAGTTGAATTATTACCTCCGAGGCAAAATGCTTATTTTGAAAGATTTGAACTTTACAATAGATGAAAAAAAGAAGATCAGAGAATAGTTAGGGCTAGCTAAAGAGAGAAGAAGAGAATTAAGAGATATGTCATTGAGGAGGCAATTAAGAAGATTGAACAAGAGAATAAGAGTATAAAAGGACGAAAGAAGACAAGAATAAAATTGAAAAAAATAAGATGAAAATGGAGTTGCATTGTCGATATCGTCTGATTATAAGATTAAGATGGACGCACCTCGGTTAAAATGAAGAAAATTAAGAGATATGTCATTGAGAAGGAGATGCGTCTTCACCTTGCGCCCGTCAGTTGGCGAGTGCGCGATAATACTGGTTGATCCAGTTGTTAGGAAGGATTCATGCCCACATAAAAACCGCAAGACAGAAAACCAAATATTGCCAAGCAATGAAAGGCTAGCACCGTGTGGTTTGAAAATCCCTTTCCTGAGCACAAATCATATATACATGTTTTAAAAATTATGGAAAAATTTCTAGATGTAATCAATGATGTATCGTACAAATAACTTAAATCATATTTACATGTTTTAAAAAATATGGCTAAGTGCTAGATGTAATCAATGATGTATTGTACAAATAAGCAGAATTGTAGCTATTTTAAAACCTAAGGTACACAAGTCAAAAAAAATCTAAGCTACACAAAAAAGATTTTTTTATAAACTTTATAGTTTGAAAATATGCACTATTCATCATACTCAGATCTATATTTTTTTGTGTATCTCAGAATACAAAATATTTTAAACTGAGAGTTAGCACGTTGTAGGATACATAATGAGTACACTTAGGATTTTTTCCTAGATTTTTAAAACTTGCAAGCAAGATTTTCGAATTTTTAAAATAAAGTGAGCACTGAGCTAGCCAAAAATCCACAATCCGTCTGGTTCAGAATTCAGATTCCCAGGAAGTGATGGCCGGAGCTATCCAGAAAAAGATGACGCCTCTCCCTCTCCTTCTCCTGGCCCTCCTCCACTGCCTCCGGGCCCCACACGCCGCCGCCGGCCCGCCCCCGACGCCAACCCCATGGCCGGACCAGTTCCACGCGGTGCTCCTGATGGACTACCGGGGCAACCTCTCCCTGGCCGACCTCTGGTACGACTGGCCGCGGGGCCGCAACCTGCACGTCATCCGGTACCAGCTCGCCGCCGACGCGCCCTACTACGACGCCGAGTGGAACAACGGCACCTCCTTCTTCTACACCCCGGCGCGCCGCGCGTGCCGCTCCGCCGAGGTCGGCGTCGGCATCCTGCGGCCCGACTGGCTCGTCCCCAGCGCCGCCTACCTCGGCCGCGCCCCCGCCGGCGGGTTCGACTGCCACGTCTGGACCAAGGCTGACTTCATCACCTACTACGAGGATGTAGCCACCGGGCGCCCCGTCAAATGGGTCTTCTACACCGGTAATAATCTCTCGATTTAACCCTCATCCTGCTGCCTTCTGATTCTCGTGAAATTAGCTAGTGATTTGCGATTCCGTTGATGATCTAGGGCTAGGGCATGCTGCAATTGCAACATCAGAGATTATTTATCTAAGATCATAAAATCCAGTGATTTTGGGGTGCTACTTCATTTGATGTGTGGAACACACTGGGTACAGGTCAAACAGAAAGGATTACAACGATGTGTTAATGTTGGATAATTTATTTTTATCGAATCATTAAAAATAATCCAGCAGCGAAAACAGAATGGGTAACGAGATTGTGCTAATGATGGATAATTAATTTGTATAGAATTATAAAACAAATCCAGCAGATTGTGGCGGCGAAGCCGTGAAGGGAAGAAACAAATGTAGTGAAATCTCACTCTCACTAAGGCACACAATTGCTCCAACTTGCTCTGTTTAGATGCTGGCATTTCCTTTAATTAATAGACTCGTGCTGGATAGGGCTGTGTTTCAGGCTTTCAGCAGCAGCAAAAGGAAGGAATTCACATAGTAATTAGCAGATTACGGCGGCGAAGCTGAAGGGGAAACAAATGTAGTGAAGTCTCACTCTCACTAAGGCACACAAATACATAGTTGCTGCAAATTGCTCTGTTTAGAATCTGACATTTCCTTCACTGTTTATGCTTGATAGGGTTAATGTTTCGGCACCAGCCAAAAGAAAGAATTCACATAGTAATTTAGCTTCCAGTTGTTCTGTTTCAGAAGTATGCGGATAATTTTCCTACACGTTGTATTTGCTCAACGTACTCCCCATTGAGAAATACATCCTTGCAAAATAAATGTGCAAAAACTGTATTTGCGTCCTCTTCCCAGTCTATTATATGTCTGTTTGCTGTCAATCCATGAAGACAGCTAGTAAGATGTGACTTCTTCCTCTGTTTTATCAGGTTAATGTCCATTGGAATGAATCTTGCTACTCGGTATCATGTTTTTCCACAATAGCTTGTGATTTATTGCCCAACCCTACTTCATTTTTTTTGTTTTGTGCACATCCTTCCATGCAAGTGTGCAACGAGGTATTGTCACCCATGAACTCTGTCTCTACTAGTCCAGTGATAAAGAAATTATGTAGGGCCTATCTAGGTTGTTTTAGCTTTCTCTTGAAAGGCTGTATATAGTTGTATAAGAATTTGGAGAGGACTGCCGGCATGACGCACACCTCTCCTTTTTATAGCGCGTATAGACTTATCTGTCATATCCATAGTGATCATTCATGAATCTGCAGCTTCTATCCTATCAACAGATAGAGGCAAAGCTAAATGTCTGACTGGAAATGTTCTGGCCAAATTAAACATGTCAGCAAGTATTGTTTTATCTTTCTGGCTCAACTGGTTCTGTTTTGCTTGTCAATTCCTTACTGATGTTAGTTGTGTTAGCTTCGTTTTGACTAGAAAATGTTTTATGCATTCCTTACTTCCAACATATGGACCACAGCTGGTACAAGCCAAACAGATAATACGTCAACGATCTATTAATTAAGGAGAATTATAAAAAATATCCAGGAGTTTGTGGTGAAGGGGAGAAACAGATGTAGTCAAGTTCCACTATGTCTTAAGGCACACATTTGCTGCAGCATCCTGTCCAGAATCATGCCTTCCCTCTTCTTTACTATGACAAAACAATGCCCTTGTTTAATCTATCAGCAGCAGGCAATGGAAGATTTTAAACCTAACCATGCACCATATTTGCATCCAAATACCCCTCTTTTGGAATATTATTTTCCTAAAGTAACCAGTTTTAGTTACTCCCTATCCATTATATGTCAGTTTGCTCTATCATAGTTTCCTCTATCCATGGTACTCATGAGGACAAACAGCAAAAAAAAAAACTGCATTCATTCGAACGAGTCCTGTCCTGTCACCTGTTTCCTCTATCATAGTTGCAAAGTTTGTATAGAGGACTCTAGGCATGAGACGCCCTCTCTTTGCTAGAGACTTAGATATAGACCGAGCGTGACATAGCTGTAGGTATGTGTGGTTTGGTGATCATATATAGGAGATCATCCAGATACCATTGCCGTAGCAACCACAACTTCTCTTATGGTTCAGTTCAGTCATACCAAGGATAATATATCACATGTATGTCACTTGTCATATCCAAACCTTAATTTGGAGGACGCTAACATGCAGAATGGTGATCCCACAGGGCGGACCGCGCACGTGATGAGCTTTGAGCCGGGCGCGGTGCTGGAGGATGCGGAATGGCAAGCACCTGCCTACTGCTTCGCCAAGGGCGAAGGCGGAACCGACGAGAACACCCTCATGTCTGAACCTGGCAGGCATGATGACGACGAGAGCTTCATTCCCAAGATCAGAATGCTGAGAGGAGGCTAGTTAGCCTCGTCTCTCGAAACGGAATCCTGTCCGCCGCTCGTGACTCATGAGTGTGCTCCATCTTGGTGTCTCGGCATTCGATGCCAACTGTCTAAAATCCGAGCTAAGTGGATCTTTTTTGTGTATGGTGCTGTCCTCTGCCATCAGCGTTTTGCGTCCGTGTACATGGATCTGTTTGCATTATTGTAAGGCAAATCCCCTGAGCAGCATTGTAAAGATTGTTAGCCCCTGTACTGATGATCACAGCTGCGTCGGTTAGCCCGGCCCAGATTAACTTGGCTCAAACAAACAAAATCTGAACAACGGTACATGGAAAAGCTTTGGAAAATACCAGTGTGACTAGACTGAATCGACAAACTATTCGGTACATGCGACAGATTGACAGTACTGATTGATCTCTTGTGTTCTGAGTTGTGAAACGGGAGCGATCCATCGCGATCTCGCCGCTGTTTGCCCATAACTCGGTCATCGAGCACGTTGCGAATACGTCCAACCTCAATCATTACTGTACCATAGTACTGAAACAGTGCCCTAACGTATTATTATGTTGACGCACAACCGTTTCTCCTATTTTCGATCAATCAGAGGAGCCCAATCTCAATGCATCGAACTGCAAATTAATAATGGTACCGAGTTCTTTGCCAGTGGGATTCTCTTTTTGCCAGTGGTCTGCCACCAGCACAATGGAAAGATGGTAAATACTCTACTTCCGTGTCAGCAACTTTCGGCAAGTCTTAATTTCTACTCCTACAGAAAGGTTAATACTAGCTATAGGCAATTAGGCACGTGCTGGCAAACCTAATCGCACAGTCTCGTCAGTAATTTAAATCAGTCTGAAGTTTCACAGTTGGTGTGTTAGTAGGACTATATTACCAGTTTGACACTATTGATCAGTAACCATCAGCTTAGTTCTCCGGTTCCCAACGACTACATTGACCAGTGTACCTGCCTGCGAGACTGCCCTGCAACTTGGGAATGCTAGAGACATGCGTGCGCACCCAAAACTGTCGCCACCGCCTTAAATTGCCGATGGAGACGAAGCACCTCACTCGCTCAGTCTCAGCTCACCCCAAGCTTTCTTTCTTCTCCGGCTATATATAAGAATCAGTCCTCCCGGCACAACCCAAAACACAAGCAGAGCAGGGATGGATTGCGGAGCTGATGAGCACGAACACGGCCATGGCGGCGGTGATGTGGCGGAGTGGAAGAAGGTGGCCGAGCTGAGGGCCGTCGTCGAGGCACAGGACCCCGCGTCCAAGGTACGTACTGTATCCTATGCATCCATCAGTTAACAGTCGTCTCCTTTCACTCCTGCTAGTAGTCAGCTTCTCGCGTGGCTCTACATGTCTCGATCTCTTGTCACTCGACCACGGCGCCCGTGGGCGGCCACTTCACACCACCTGAGAAGATCATGAGATGGTTCAGTTAATTCCCGCTTGGTTATTATTCCAAAACTACTTATAATGACCATCGAGCTTCTGGAGTACTAGTACTTTATTAGAAAGAGAGAAAAAAATGGAATTAGTTATTCTGAACGGGCCAAGTTGGTCGGTGTGCTAGCTTAGCTGCGAGGAGAGGACAAGCGGGTGGTTCACCTGTCCATCTCTTTCTCGGCAGTTTTAGAGAGAAGAGCTTTATAAGAAAGTAGTACTCCACTATATAAGTCCAAAAACAGCACTCCAAAGATCATTAAAAAAAGCAAAAATGAAATTTGATGACAAATTATGCATGGATCTCAGAAAAAATGAAACTCAATCTCGAAAAGTGAAGGGGCGACTAGTAACTGATTCAAATTGGGACGTGACTTCAACCCATTTAGGACTCTGTCGGCTTGCCCATCAGACCATGTACGGTACATGAAGATCTATTTGAAATGATCAATTATTTTCCCACGTGTGCAGGAGGAGGACGACTTCGCATTACGGTGGTTCCTGCGCGCTCGGGACCACAACATCGGCAAGGCATCGGCGATGCTCCTCCAATACCTCTCATGGTAGCGCGTCGCCAAGCCACACAGCTCTATCTCAGATGACGAGATGCGTGACGAGATCGCAAAGGAGAGGGCCCACCTGCAGGGTTTCGACCGCCTCGGCCGCCCCATGGTGTATCTCTATGGTGCACGCCACTTCCCTGCCGAACGCGACCTCGATAGTTTCAAGCGCTATGTCGCCCATGTCCTCGACAAAATATGCACCAGGTATCCATATAGATCCATCGGTTGCATGCATGATAGCAAGCTACATTTGATCCATCGAGTAACTAACTAACTACTGACGGGTTTGTCCGGTTTTAGGTTGCCAGTAGGGTAAGAGAAGTTTGCGGCGGTGATAGACCTGAAGGGGTGGGGGTACTCTAACTGTGACATCCGGGGTACTCTAACTGAAGGGGTGGTGATAGCCCCTTCATTGACGCAATGCAAGAATCAAGAAGAAGATCGTGTTTGTAGCTGATAGGGACCTTGACACCACGCTCCGGGGCGCCGTCGATGAGTCCCAACTCCTTGAGGATTGTGGCGGCAAAGCTCAAGATATAGGGTTACAACAATTTACCACCGTCCAAGCCTAGCCGATGACTCGTCGATGTGGATCACTACTACCTGACGTATGCAGCTAATTAAGAGTGCACCAGAATTGGCGTTGGAACTGCCAGGGAGAGGTGAGAATCCTTGCGTAGGTGGGAGACCGGCTCATAGCTACCAGACATAAGTGCCACGTACGTGGGCTATGCATCCACCATGGCTCACTAGCTTGTTGTAATTGTTTCTGTTTTTCAGAAGAAGAAAAAATGGTGGCTCATATGTGCCCCGTGTGTAAGTTCGCATGAAAGCTAGTCAATTGTCTGACTGAAAGAATCCAACATGAATTTGGATGGATTTCCATGGAATATTGGGAAAGTCAACAGCATAGCTATTGCAATTATTCGACTGTACCCTTACTTGGGGTTGTGAATGTTGTAAAATGGATGTGAATCGATGGTGTATGTTTCTCAATCATGTAAATACACTGGAAACGAATTATGACACTCAATTTGATCGAGGTCTCCTGCTGTGAAATAGCATAGAAATGAGATTCTTTTCACTTCCGGCAGGAACCTTTACTTTTCACCAAAGAAACTAGTACCACTTTCCAAGAATCGGATTTGATATCGAGTGATTTCCTAGGGGAATAGGAACTCTCCTACCGGTTGAGGGAAGACGAGAAACTATCTTTTGCTATTGACGGGTACTATCCCGAAAAAGAGAAATGCTGATGGTTGAAAGGTGTTCCACATATAATGCACAATTAGTACTTTAAGCCAAATTGAAAGGAATGAAAACTCAGAACTTGCAACAAGCACGGCATGTAGACATGACTCAGTCAAAAAAGCAAATACTGCTAAAACTTGTTGGATATTTTTGGCGATCTAGGCTGCTCTGTTGGATATTTTTGGTGATCTAGGCTGTTCTCCTAGGTCAAAATTTTCGGCTGCTACAGTAGGGCGGTACTACAGTAAAAGTGCTACAGTAGCACTAATGAGGTGTCTTGATCGGAGACATCAAATTTTGATCCAACGGTGTTGGTTCCCCTAGTGCATAGTGCTAAACAAAATAAAAGGATGAGATAAAGCTGGAAGAGAGTAGAAGAACGCAGAAGCTCTCTCTGCCTCTCGCTCTCACTCTCTAACTCTCTCACAAAATAAGCTACCGATCAAGCATGCACAAGAAAGCACTAGGAAGAACTAGCACAAATTGCTCCATCCTGGTGTGAGCAACAAGAGAAGGCATGGCATCATCACAAGATCAAGGTAATCTTCCTATTTATCTTTAATTTGTGGCTCAAACTTGAGCTAGTTGATCCTGCTAGTTTTCAACAATAGTATCAGAGCTCACTAGCTCTCAAGCTTGAGCCCTAGCTCGAGATCTTGCTTGATCTATTAAATTTTAAGTGCTAAAGATCAAGAACAGCAAGTTTTTTTTGTTACTGCCATCAAGCATGTCATGTTGTTTATTAAGTTGTTCTTCCTGGTTAAGATCAAGTTATGTTTTAGCCCTGCCTTTGTTAAGTTTTTAGCCCTTAATCTTGAAGGAATAAATTCTGATGGATTAAATTAAGGTTCTAGGGTTTGCAATTGATGAAATTAAGTGGGATTGATGCATTTCAGCAAGCTTTTAAGCAAAGTTCCCAAATTTTGAAACCCTAGAACTGAAATTTCACCAAGCTCTAGTTCATCAAAAACGGATTTCATTTGAATATCTTGTGGTGTTTTTGATGTTGGAGGTTTTACCGGTTCGTCTCTTGTAGAGAGGTCAAACTCTCCTATTGTGTTATCCTCCTCACATGATGGACTATGATGTGTATATGCATGATCTTATTGTGCTTGTGATTATCTTCGGAGTAAGCCCAAGATCATTGAAAACGGAGTCCGGATGGAAAACTTGTTGCGTTCTCGGTGTTGGAAATATTACCGGTCCTTCTCGAGATAAGGTCCACACCTCCCATGTGTGATATCTCCGGATGGAAAATATTTCCACTTTTTGTAGGAAAGCTTTCGTCGTTATCTTTCCAACAAAGTTGGTTTCATCGCATTTGGAATTTTATTGAAAAAGATATGAATTTCAGAAGTTTTATTTGTGCGCGGGCCGGCTCCCTGGCCGGCCCAGGCCGGCTGCTAGGCCGGGTGCCTCGGGTGCCAGGCCGGCCGCCTGCCCGGCCCAGGCCGACTGCCAGGCCGGCCGCCTGCCCGGCCCAGGCCGGCTGCCTCGGGTGCCAGGCCGGCCGCCTGCCCGGCCCAGGCCGGCTCTCCAGCGTAGCTCGCGGAAAAAACTGCCAACGGCCATATTTTTTGTGGACCTATTTAAAGTGGCTTTCTTCCCCTTTGTTCAACATCTCTTGAGCAAGTTTTTCTCCCCTCTCTCCTTCATTGTTGTCCTTTGGAAAAAGCTTGCCTTCCTCTCATTCCCTCCCATGATTCTTGCATATCTTTGAGGGAAATTGAGAGGAGATCTTGATCTACATATTCATCCAATCCATTCCTCATCTAAGTGAGGGGAACCTAGTAGATCGTGATCTTGAAGTTCCATTTGTTGTGTTCTTCGTTGTTCTTCCTCTCTTCTCCCCCCATAAGCATTAGTTGCTTGCGGTGGGATTCGAGAGTGAAGGATTTGAGCCTTGTGCTCTTGCCATTGCTTCGTTGCATCGGTTTGTGCTCTCCACGAGGATTCGTGGAAGTTGGAAGCTTGTGAACTTGTTACTCTTGGGTCTTTGGACCCTAGACGCCCGTGTGGTGGTTGAGACCCTTGTGTGGTCACTTGTAGCTGTTCGGGAGCCCCCAATCCCGTTGTGGGTTGTGCCCCGGATCGTTGTTGAAAGGCTTCGGATTTTCGCCTCGAAGGATTCCGATAGTGGAAGGTGAACCAAACCTTTGTGGTGCGGTTCATCGGAGAAGAAGGTGAAACCTTTGTGGTTGTTGAACCATTGTGTTGGTTCACACCTCTCCAACGAGACGTACTCCCTTAACAAGGAGGAACTCGGGAATACATCCTCGTCTCCGCGTGCCTCGGTTATTTCTATACCCGAGCTTTTTACTTATGCATTTTACATTGTGATAGCCTTCGTGCTTGAAGTATTCTATTGCTATCACCTTGTTGCTTGTCTTGGTTAGCATAAGTTGTTGGTGCACATAGGTGAGCCTAGTTTATTTAGGTTGTTGGCTTGTTAATTTAAACACCTAGTTTTATTCCGCAATTATCAAGTCTAAACCGGAAAAGTTTTAATCGCCTATTCACCCCCCCCCCCCTCTAGGCGACATCCTTGTCCTTTCACCCAGGAGTTTTCTCTCGGGGTTGATAAGTTTATCTTGGTGATGTACTTTAAGTTATTAAGACTCACTAAGATTGGTCCATTAAAGGGAGTACTAAGTTCACCCTAAAGTTTATGTTTACTCCCTCAAGGGCAATAAGTTTTTCCTTACGTTGTTACTAATGCTTAAGTTATTATGTGCCCTAAAGATCTTGTGTCCGGGATATCTTGGCAGACATAAGTCCGGGTTTGGACCTCCCGGAAAATACTTAAGAAAAGCTTTGCCTAGTTGGCACAAGCACTAAAGTAATTGTGTGATAATATATCACATTAAGGGATTACATGCTCACATTCAAGAAACAATAATGACCACCAAGCTGTGGATCTTTAAAGTATTCTGCAAGGAGTGAAAATCCTTTTAATTTCTATCCACAAAAGTTTCACTTTTGCAGGGGGAGCCATATTGTGGAATGGCTTCACCCAAATTCTTAAGGGCATCGTTAAGATGCAAATTAAATTGTGGCATGTTTCGATCCCTATGTTTTAAGATATGGATTTGTGTCCCTGATCCATAATAATTTAAGGGATTATCTTAAGAAATTTATCCCGGGACATATTATGTAAGAGTGCAGTCAATTCAAGTAGCATGTCAAGAGGTTCCTGCCAGACCTAAGACATTGTGAAAGAATGATTCCAGAGTCAAAACATTCAAGGCCTTGATGAATTAAGTTTTGGTGTTCAACAAATAAGTATTAGATTTACGACATAAGGGTTGAACACATATAAAGTAAATTTTGGGTGCTTGTATGTAAGCATTACATTAAGATATTAAGTGCTAAGCACCATATTTAAGAGGCTTGCCTTCTAACGTTGCCGACATTAAGATTATGTGGCAGCCTATTGTTATGGGACAAATTATGATTGTGGAAAAACAATTTTCTCTTCTTTTCAAAAACGCGCGCATAATGATATGCACAAGAATATATGAAGAGAAACTGCACTTTTGGGACCATTATAGCACCATCTCCCCAAAAAGGCTCATTTTGAGATCGAATGGGAACCATAGTCACTTGGTTCAGCAGTACTTAATTGACTGTTGTAATCTATTGTCTTGGTGTACCATTTTATCAAAAGATGAGTCTGTAATGTTTATGATGTTTATGTAAAGAGAATTATGAAATAAAGCTAATGTATAATGTGAATAAAGTTTATGGAGCTCATAAGTTAAAGAGGTTCATTTTGATATGAAGTGATGTACTATAGTCACTGGATTAAATGGTACCTAATAGACCATTATAATCTTTTCGTCTTAGTGCATTATTTTGTTAAAAAGTGAGCTTATAATGTTTAGCCTTACGATCAAGGGGAGAATGTTGGATATTTTTGGTGATCTAGGCTGCTCTGTTGGATATTTTTGGTGATCTAGGCTGCTCTCCTAGGTCAAAATTTTCGGCTGCTACAGTAGGGCGTGATACGTCCAAAACGTATCTATAATTTTTGATTGTTTCATGCCATTTTTATGCTTTTAGCATTTGTTTTTATATTAAGTTTATTATTTATTTGGACTAACCTACTAATAGTTGCAAAAGTGCACAATGTTCTTGTTTTACTATTTGATGTGTAGAAATTATCAAGAATACAAGAGGAAACCTTGTTGGAGTCGAATTGGGACTTTCCTGAAATCTGTCTGAGAACTTTTTACGAGTTTGCCAGTTTGACCCTCGAAGATGACGTCAATGGAGACCTGGCCGAAAACAAAGTTGTCACAATTTTCCATACGAAGATTTTAAGCCCGAGATCAGCCCAATCGGAGTTCGGACGCGGCCTGGAGGCCCGTTTTGGTGGAACCCTAAAAGGGGTGACGGAAATCCGAGAAGATATATAAAGGGAGGAAACCTAATCGTGGAGGACTCCTCCACCCACGAATTTCAGCCACCAAAGCCACGTTTTTGCCTCCCCCATGGATCCCATCTCCATGGGGGAGGGCTCCCAAGAAGCCATGAAGGAGGGGGCTAAGGGGCGGCGCTCCCCAACCCCGGCGGCGGGAGGAGCCCCGCGCCGCCGGCGCCGCGCCGCCCTGCGCCTCGCGCTGCCCTCTCCGCCGTCTTCACCGCCATCTCCATCACCATCTCCTCCTTGTATTCAGTGGTTCATCCTCCCACAAACCTCTGTACCGTCCTATGTAAACATGGTGTTTGATGCTATAATATTTATCCTATGATCTATGTCATGTTTATGTAGTTTATTTGTCTTTCGATTGCTTTGTTGAATGTCTATGGTTCATTAGAGTTGTATGTTGATATGGTACTGTCCTTTGGTGTCCATTATACTTGTGCGCGCATGGATCAACACCATAGGGTTAGTAGTATGTGCAAAGGAAGGGGGTAGTCCTGCCGGAGTGACAGAAACCTGAGGGCTCAAACCGGTTAGTTGCATGTATGGGAGTAAGAGGACCATAAACTTAAGGCTATGGTTGGGGAAACCTTAATGCATTGTTAGTATTTACGGATGTTTGCTAACAATCCAATCATATAGTACTTGTAATCCCAAGTAGTGGAGTGCATGTATATTTAGCCTCTCCCACATTGAAAACTGCATCAAAGACAATGAACTAATGTCTTCACTAATTAATCTTGGACAAAGCCACCACAATTACCACCACTTTTCCACACTCATGGTACTGTTAGTATATGGTTACTTAGTGTACTTTATTGCTGCAGCACTAACTTTACTTTCTTGTATTTATTATCTTGCAAAACTATCTCTCATACCCGTATTGCTACCGTAGTTTTATTTCCTAGATAATGCAAACGTTTAGTGTGCGTAGAGTTGTATCAGTGGTTGATAGAACTTGAGAGAATACTTATCCTACCTTTAGCTCCTCGTTGGGTTCGACACTCTTACTTATCGAAAAGGCTACACGCGATCCCCTATACTTGTGGGTTATCAAGACCTTTTCTGGCGCCGTTGCCGGGGAGCCATAGCGTAGGTTAATGTTCTTGTGTGCACTTGTTTGCTTTATCTCTAAGTAGTTTTTATTTTCAGTATTAAGTTGTTCTTTATCTTACTATGGATAGGGAATGCGAATTACAAAAAAAATTAGGTGTAGTTGTTATCTAAAAACGTTTTCAAAAAGAAAAGTGATTGGAAAGATGAGTAATGGTTAAATGGGGGTCGACCTTGAACACTTGTGTTCATGCCTATGAAACCAAAACAAATCTTTCCATGGAAGCTTTTCATTAAAAACATGTAAATATTGTAAATATTGTGTATATACCTCTGTACATAAAAATAAAATGCTAATATAGTCTTAGTTAATTGAAAGTTGATAGTTTTACTTTGCTGTCCAGAAACAGATTTTCTGTGCTCCACCGTATTAAATGTTTAAAATCACCAGAACGTGATCTTGATCTGAAATTTCTTGAGTGCAAAGTGATGCTTATTAGCTTTCTTTCATTAGACTAACTTTTTCTGATTTAAGGTACGTAGATAGGTCGAAAAATTCGATCTTTACTGACTGTTCTGTTTAGACAGATTTTGTGCTTCTCTGTAAATAAAATCGTGATAAATCTCAGAATAGTATTTTGACTTGAAAATTTTTGTGCATAAACCTGAGATTATTATCTTTCTTTCATTAGACTAAAGTTTTTCGATTTGAGCTACTTAACTATCTCGTTGAATGCCATCTTTACGGACTGTTCAGTTTTGACAGATTTCTTTGTTTATTCAATATTGTACTTGGTGTTGTTAGTTTCATTAGTTTTTCGACGGACAACGGAAATCATGAACACCTTAGTATATACAGTGGCTAATGTTGAGTAAAAATTATAAAACTTGTCAATGCTTGAACATGAGTGGATTTTATTTAATGAGTACTAACCCTACTAATGAGTTTTGTGAAGTTTTATGTGGATGTAGCTTATAAGATCTAATCAATATGGTGATATGAGATGAATAAGAAGACGCAAGAGCTCAAGCTTGGGGATGTGTAGGTGCATCCCAAGAACATATTCAAGAAGATACAATCATCTAAGCTTGGGGATGCCCGAGTCATCCCCCTATTCATCAACTAACATGAGGTTGTCTCGTTCATACTCTATATTACCCGTCCACATGATATGTATTGTCTTAACTTGTATTATAATTGCTTTTATATGTCTTGGTTTTACCTTCTTTAGTTTTATTAGGCTCCTTATTTGGTTTCGATTGCTTCTTTACTTTCACTTATAAATTCAAAATAACAAAAATATTTTCTTTTGTTTTGCTTCTTTGTTTGGTTCTTTATTTTAATTTTATTTGGGTTTTACTTTTGATTTTTATTTAGAGTTTTCCTTGCTGTAGCTAGCATGTTTAGGTCTTGCTTAGCCTCTGGTTTCTTAGTTTATCAAAAATAAAGTACCAAGTTTTATCCATTTAGCTTAGTTGATACATATGTAAAAAGTGATTTTCTGTTTTCGGTATCTACTGCTTATTGCGCGATTTTTCATATTTTACTGGAAGCTCTAAAAATCACGAAAAAATTACTGATGTTGTAGCACCTAATCCTCTGCATGTACAAAAATTGGCTAAAATTTCGGGCATGTTTAAGTGCACCTAAAAATTGCGTTTTCCAGCTGCTGTTTTTCTGGACAGATTCTGACTTTTGTTGCAAGAGTGGCCTCTTTTCGTTTTCATTTGATTTTTAATGGTTCTTACCTTTCATTTATAAGTTGGCCATTTAAGCAACCTTTCTGTAACTTAAAAACAAAATTTTATTTGGTTTAATAGCAGCACTTGGAAATATTATCTATTGTACTAATGTCTAACCGCAGAAAAGAATGGGAAAGTTTTTGTGTTGAAGTTTTTTCACAGAGAATGAAGGAACACCAAACTGTGAAATGAAGAACGGCCAAAGTCATAAGCTTGGGGATGTCCCCGCATCCCTCTTCATCAATAACCCCACGGTTTGCAAACCTTTAAACTTTGTTTTTTGAGCAACATAGGAACTTAACTAAACTTGAAGCGGCTGTATTTTATTATCTATTTATCTTAGCATCAAACACCAGTTACATTAATAAGTGGATCGTCACATATTTTATTTATCCTCTGTTTTCAATGTTTATTGGTTAATGGATTACTTGTTGAAACTTAAAAATGATGTGTGAATAATACTGTTTAGTAGTTTATGTTTTCTTATGGTTAGTCTCAACTAGCTAATAGTGCATATTATGTTATTTTGATATCAACATGCATTGTCCTGCATAAGATGGTATGGTATTGTGGTATCCTCCTCTGAATAATTCATTCGAATTGACTTGGCACATGCTCATGCATGCGTATGACTGAAAAACAAAAGTCAATTAAGCCTTGATGATTTATTTTGACTCAGAGTTCTTGTATCACTTTTATGTCTCAATTAATTTTTTTTTGTCGCAAGCATGATTATGACGGTTATTGCTCTCTTGATTGTCGCTTCCCAGTCTATTGCTAGCCTTCACTTGTACTGAGCGGGAATGCTGCTCGTGCTTCCAAAACCATGAAAACCAAGTTATTCCAAAGTGTCCACCATAAATACCTATGCATGGCATTTCGAACCATTCAAGTAAATTTTCATGTGCTACCTTTAAAACCTTCAAAGTACTTCTCAATTTGTGTCAATGTTTTATAGCTCATGAGGAAGTATGTGGTGTTTTATCTTTCAATCTTGTCATTCAGACTTTCACCAATGGACTAGTGGCATATACATCCGCTTATCCAATAATTTTGCAAAAAGAGCTGGCAACGGGGTGCCCAGCCCAATTAATTACAACTTTCATTAATAATTCTCTTCACATGTTTTGCCCTGATTTATCAGTAAGCAACTTAATTTGCAATAGACACTCCTCCATGGTATGTGAATGTTGGAAGGCACCCGAGGATTCGGTTAGCCATGGCTTGTGCAAGCAAAGGTTGGGAGGAGTGTCATCCATAATGAAACTAAAATACATGTGTAAACAAAAGAGAAGAGGGATGATCTACCTTGCTGGTAGAAATAACGTCCTTCATGGGAGCCGCTCTTGAAAGTCTGGTTGACAAGGGGGTTAGAGTGCCCACTACCATTCGTTGACAACAACAAACACTTCCCAAAACAATTTTGCTTCTGTTTTAAAAATGAAAAGCTCTAGCACATGATAATCCTGCTTCCCTCTGCGAAGGGCCAATCTTTTACTTTCATGTTGAGTCACCATCCTTTCTTTGAGCACTTTCTCGAGAGCATAGTTGTCATTCTTAGTGTAATGTGCTTGTCCCAGAATGTGGTTAACTGTGATATAACTTTGATGCTTTTATCTTTGATATCTTTGATTCTAGTCTTCCCATGAACTTCAGAGGTGCCTGGGCATTTATGTTTTGCTGTACAAAAACGGGCAAGCGAGATACCATCTTATCATATCTATTATGAGCATTACAATCTTGTTGATGTTTATAAATTTCATGTTATAAGCTCTTAGTTCGTTGATACTTTTCATTAGGTAACATGATTGCTAAGTTTTATTATCCATACATCATGCAATTGTTAAAGACCTGATCATAGCATTTACAATCAAAAATTATTTTGTTATCATTTACCTACTCGAGGACGAGCAGGAATTAAGCTTGGGGATGTTGATACGTCCAAAACGTATCTATAATTTTTGATTGTTTCATGCCATTTTTATGCTTTTAGCACTTGTTTTTATATTAAGTTTATTATTTATTTGGACTAACCTACTAATAGTTGCAAAAGTGCACAATGTTCTTGTTTTACTCTTTGATGTGTAGAAATTATCAAGAATACAAGAGGAAACCTTGTTGGAGTCGAATTGGGACTTTCCTGAAATCTGTCTGAGAACTTTTTACGAAGTTTGCCAGTTTGACCCTCGAAGATGACGTCAATGGAGACCTGGCCGAAAAAAAGTTGTCACAATTTTCCATACGAAGATTTTAAGCCCGAGATCAGCCCAATCGGAGTTCGGACGCGGCCTGGAGGCCCGTTTTGGTGGAACCCTAAAAGGGGGTGACGGAAATCCGAGAAGATATATAAAGGGAGGAAACCTAATCGTGGAGGACTCCTCCACCCACGAATTTCAGCCACCAAAGCCACGTTTTTGCCTCCCCCATGGATCCCATCTCCATGGGGGAGGGCTCCCAAGAAGCCATGAAGGAGGGGGCTAAGGGGCGGTGCTCCCCCATGCCGGCGGCGGGAGGAGCCCCGCGCCGCCGCGCCGCCGCCGCCCTGCGCCTCTCGCTGCCCTCTCCGCCGTCTTCACCGCCATCTCCATCACCATCTCCTCCTTGTATTCAGTGGTTCATCCTCCCACAAACCTCTGTACCGTCCTATGTAAACATGGTGTTTGATGCTATAATATTTATCCTATGATCTATGTCATGTTTATGTAGTTATTTGTCTTTTGATTGCTTTGTTGAATGTCTATGGTTCATTAGAGTTGTATGTTGATATGGTACTGTCCTTTGGTGTCCATTATACTTGTGCGCGCATGGATCAACACCATAGGGTTAGTAGTATGTGCAAAGGAAGGGGGTAGTCCTGCCGGAGTGACAGAAACCTGAGGGCTCAAACCGGTTAGTTGCATGTATGGGAGTAAGAGGACCATAAACTTAAGGCTATGGTTGGGGAAACCTTAATGCATTGTTAGTATTTACGGATGTTTGCTAACAATCCAATCATATAGTACTTGTAAATCCCAAGTAGTGGAGTGCATGTATATTTAGCCTCTCCCACATTGAAAACTGCATCAAAGACAATGAACTAGATGTCTTCACTAATTAATCTTGGACAAAGCCACCACAATTACCACCACTTTTCCACACTCATGGTACTGTTAGTATATGGTTACTTAGTGTACTTTATTGCTGCAGCACTAACTTTTACTTTCTTGTATTTATTATCCTGCAAAACTATCTCTCATACCCGTATTGCTACCGTAGTTTTATTTCCTAGATAATGCAAACGTTTAGTGTGCGTAGAGTTGTATCAGTGGTTGATAGAACTTGAGAGAATACTTATCCTACTTTTAGCTCTCGTTGGGTTCGACACTCTTACTTATCGAAAAGGCTACACGCGATCCCCTATACTTGTAGGTTATCAGGGCGGTACTCAGTAAAAGTGCTACAGTAGCACTAATGAGGTGTCTTAATCAGAGACATCGAATTTTGATCCAACGGTGCTGGTTCCCCTAGTGCATAGTGCTAAACAAAATAAAAGGATGAGATAAAGCTGGAAGAGAGTAGAAGAACGCAGAAGCTCTCTCTGCCTCTCGCTCTCACTCTCTAACTCTCTCACAAAATAAGCTACCGATCAAGCAAGCACAAGAAAGCACTAGGAAGAACTAAGCACAAATTGCTCCATCCTGGTGTGAGCAACAAGAGAAGGCATGGCATCATCACAAGATCAAGGTAATCTTCCTATTTATCTTTAATTTGTGGCTCAAACTTGAGCTAGTTGATCCTTCTAGTTTTCAACAAAACTAACCCCCAAAAAACATTGAAAACAGGCTTCAAGCAAGAAGTCTAATCCTGACCTGCTTGTGCTGACAGTGATCGCTGTAACTAGAACAATCCTTCTCCTGCATCCAAAGGTTATTGTTATCATGGCTGGTATTATAATATAGTGAACTAGAAATATATCTGTATGCCAATCATTTGCCAATAACTGTGAAGACCATGAAACAAATAACTCTAGACAAACATAAATAAAAGCAACATCTTATAAATCAGAATCTTAAGATAGTCGGCAAACTTACTTAGCTCATCTAGTGATATTCTAGCAGCACTCTCACCAGATTTAAGCAGTCGAACCTTGCCTGTATACAAAACATTTTCTCAGAAGATTAGCTTTTGCACGATGTAGATGCACAAAATAGTAACCAAGTACAAAAGGAAAGTCTAATTGAAGAAATCAGAACAACATGGCTGTGTTCAGTTGGGTATACAGAATAAAAATATATTAGCAAGTAAAATAGAGAGTCGCTGAGTTACCTATGAAAACTATTATGACAGAATGTACTCGTGTTCCCCAATACTATAACAATATCAAATTAGCGTTGATTTGTTAGTCAAAGGTTGATCAGCATACCATTGCATCGAATACAGATCTCCTGTATATTTTTTGCTTGATCATCAACGCTGTCATTGTAGATCCTGGTTTCGATATCACCCTCGATATATACCGGAGAGCTGTAATAAGGCAAGAACGAACATGACACATTCCAAACGAAGATAAGATTATACACATTTAAGATAAAGTCACAGCACCAGCAAACTCTATTTATATGGGGAGACAAAAGACAATATCTTTGTATTTAAATCACATACTTCTTCACCGACTTCTGAACAGAATAAGCACCCAGATACTCGTTATGAACAGCTATTCGATGCCCCTGAGCTGGCTTTGGCGTATCCTCAGACCCAATTACCCTCTGGTCAAACATGCCACCAGTAGGAGGAAAAAAAGTCCCCCTTGTCATCAGTAGGAGGAAAACCTTTCTATCATAGAAAGTAGTGTCAAATATAGTAATAGCTTCCCTTCCATTGAAGAAACAGCAGCTCTGTCACATGCTCAACAAGATTGACAAATGGAAGTATGAAAAGAAGGGCGTTTCAAATTTTGTGAAGAACAGAAATATGTCAAACTGAGAAGTGCATGGAACTACTAGCAGTACCTTGCCGCTTCAGTGTCAGTGTGAAACAACTCAAGATAAATGTGTACACATGCAAATGATCACCTATTAGTTAAAATTTTCAGTGATACTTGTGCTAATAAAAGTTCAGAAAATGATATTAGCAATGATCAATCTGTCAATTAAATGGATTGCACACAGATAGCAAACGCATAACTGTGCCGCTTGAGGTCAGTTGAAAAAACATGAGCAGATTGCTACCGGCAAAACGATCAAGAGTAGTGAAGGTATTTCTTTTAACTGTCACTTAGGAGTTAGGAATGGGATGCATCACAAACATTTTCCAGACTCTATTGTATCACCTATGAGTTAGGACTGGGATCGATGCATCACCAAAGAGAACAATTTTCAGGAAAGAGCTAGGCGGGGCACCTGAGGATGCATCTTCCTGAGGCAAGAGGGAGTTATCGTGGCTGGCGGTGGAGGGGACGCCGTCGTCCTCCTGCTGTCATTCCGTGGGCGCCCTTCTCGATCTTATCCACCTCACACTGGAGATACTGAAATTACGGCGTGCGCCGAGGAGGACGGGTCCATGGTGGGACGATCCTGGCGGCGGCGAAGGAGAATCCATCCGGCGTACGGCAGAGGAAGCGACATGGAGGCACGCCGACGACGACGAGGGAGGGACGGGCGGCGGAGGGCAAGAAGCTGAAAACCGGCGGCGGAGCGAGCGAACCAAGCGAATAGAATAGTCCCACACGGCGCAGCTCGAGTCGGCCGCACCAAAATAAAAGCCAACGTTCTGCCTATCTCTCGCCGAAGACGCACGCTTGGTACTCCAGGCCTGTTGAGGCGAGAGCAGTCGCTACATAGTTTCCTGCTGGGAGGGTTGCGCTAGCGGCGCCGCCACGGCCCGCTAAACACGCATTTAGTTCTAAGTAATTGAATATGAGCAGGTACGGGTGCCGCCACGGTCCAACAATGTTTTTGCCTATTTTAACATTATGTGGGTCGGGTACGGGTGCCGCCATGCAACCCTAGGCCCGCCCCCAGGGGCCTGTTACCGTAGGTCACTTGTGTTCGGGGCGGGAAACCGTGATGCGATGTAAGTCTTTTTATTTTTGATTTTTTTAAGGCTATTTATGGTAAAAAGTTAGTTCTCTAACTTAAATATGTATACTAAATTAAGATTTTGTTCCATGTTTGCGTTTATATATAAAGGCTGTTTATTGTGAATGTAGTGTAATTATTAAGATACCAGCGTGTCGCGGCGGGAGTAGTTTTAGAAACTTGATGGGCAAATGAAATAGTATAAAAGACACTCTATAGTGTCTAAGTTAAATATGCACGCTCGACGTGATGCTTATATATCTGATCAATTAAAAGTCATCAAGATTCAAAATGCATTTGACTGATATTTTGTGCAAAATTAATTATACTCGTAGAGAAAAGTGAAATCAAGGATCTAGAAAAATCGATGATGTAGATAGCTTGCATGAATAGATAGACTATCATATTTGTAGTTTGTGGAGTTTTGATTATTAGTTAGAGATATAAATATTTTCACCACAATCACTATTTTTAGTCATACACACTTTTCATTCGAGTTTTCTCTAGGAAAACTTCATGATTGTCTGGCGACACACACATGTTTCTCTCTCAAAATTTAATGGAAATATGCCATCGACATGTTTTTTCCTTTCATTTATCCCATCAAGAATTTCTTGATGTTATAGCTGGGCCTCCAAAGACAATATCCAACGTTTATCCATTGCAAAATAGATGCACTTGCTAAATAATATAAGTGTCTTAACTTTGACCTTCTTTTGGAACTTGCGAACGCAAGAGACAAAACCGAGGGGAACGACACAACGGAAGTACTTGAATGGAGCGCCATATCCCGAAAAGGTCTAAGGTTTATCAATAATAATCACCATCAGTACAAAGAACGCTAAAATAATAAATTACCAATAACTCACTGGACCATCTAGCGACGACTATAACCACTAGAGCAAGCTGAAGACGTGCTGCCATCCCCGCCCCTGCATCACCGGATTAGGACAAACCTTATCGTAGTAGAGCTTGTTGTATTAGAAAGACATTATCGTCGTGATAAGACCTCGAATGACTAGCGCACCAGAGTAACAACCATTGTCAGTGATAAGAACCCTAAACCGGAAAGGCCAGATCTACAACCACGTCAAGCGAACACGACACTACTAGGAAATAGGCTATCAGTGGCGCACCACTTTTAGCATTCTGTGGCGCATGGTGGGTGCGTCACAGAATGATCGCCACTAAATTATAATTCTGTGGCGCACGCCCAGATGCGCCACAGAAAGACCAAGATTCTGTGGCGCACCCACCCCCATGCGCCACAGAAATATTTCAGTGGCGCATCCCACAGACATGCGCCACAGAATTGTTTTTTTGAATTTCTTTAAAAAAGGCGGCCAGATCTAGATCTGGATCTAGCGCCGCCGGAATTTCGTCGGAGCTCGTCGGAGGCCGTGGTGCCTGTGGCCATGGCCGTAGGTGGCTTGGTCGGAGGTGGGTGGAGGAGGGGGTCGCTGGAGGTGGGTGGGTGGATGGGGGTCGCCGGAGATGGTGGAGGAGGAGGAGGTTGTCGCCGGAGGTGGTGGAGGAGGAGGAGGATGTCGCCGGAGGTGGTGGAGGAGGAGGAGGAGGTTATCGCCGGAGGTGGTGGAGGAGGGGTCACCGGAGGTGGTGGTGGAGGAGGAGGAGGATGTCGTCGGAGGTGGTGGAGGAGGAGGGTGTCGCCGGAGGTGGTGGAGGAGGAGGATGTCGCAGAGGTGGTGGAGGAGGAGGAGGTCGCCGGGTTGAGTTGAGAAGGAGGAGGGAGGAGAAGGGGAGAGGAGAAGTGGAGGAGAAGGGGAGAAGAGAAGTGGAGGAGAGGAGGAGGAGAAGTAAATAAGAGGAGAGAAGGAGAAAAGAGAGGGAGAAGGGGGGCGCCGGCGGGATTCAAATTTCGAATCCCGCCCAACAATTCTGTGGCGCATATGTAGATATGCGCCACAGAATTTCTTCCCCAATTTTTTTGATTTTGTAGAAAAAAATCTTCTTTTTGAAATAACTTTTTTTCCTTTTGGAATTTCGAGAATCTGAGAAAAGTTCACCGGGTAAACGCATTTTTCTCTAGTTTTTTTTGATATATTAAACGCATTTTTTCGACGTCGTATGCAAAAGTTATGCCCGTTCTAATTTTTTTTTCTGTTTTTTGCAAAAAAAGGTCAAAATTCATATTTCAAAATTTCTATACCAACTAGACACTAAAACCTAACTATATCACAAAGGATTTTATTTATTGAAGATTTTATCATTTTCTCTTTTTTTTTTGCAAAACTGAAAAGGCGATACAGGGGGTGGGATCTGATTTCAAAATTTTCTGTGGCGCATCTGCCCATATGCGCCACAGAAAAGTCACATTTCTGTGGCGCATGTGGCCATGTGCGCCACAGAAAAGTCACATTTCTGTGGCGCATGTGGCCATGTGCGCCACAGAAAAGTCACATTTCTGTGGCGCATGTGGTCAGATGCGCCACAGAAAGTCACAGAAATTTGAAAGCCAATCATTGGTGGTGGGCCCCACCATATTTCTGTGGCGCATGTGGCTGCATGCGCCACAGAAAGCTATCATTCAGTGGCGCATTGGCAAAGGATGCGCCACAGAAAGTGGCAGAATTCTGTGGCGCACCACTTGCGGTACGCCACTGAATATATTCTGTGGCGCATGGCAATATTGGTGCGCCACAGAAAGTGGTTCCACCTATAGCCGTTTTCCTACTAGTGCGAAATCCGACCGGTCCTAGAAGATCCGCCGGACACACATCTTCAAGCGTTCTCTATCGGCACTAGTCGCGCAACCGGAGTGAAGATAGGACATGAGGTTCTTTCACCACATCAACATCCCAAAGAAGAATACACTAAAAAAAAGGCCTCTCGCCGTTAGGGGGCCATACCTCACCGCACATCAAAAACCCCAAGGGCGCCGAAAATGGGACGGACTGACACCGTCGCCAGCAATGAAAACAGAAAACCTAGACCATCTCCTCTCTTACTTGCGGGCCATACAAGTTCGACAAAGATGTTATTTTTATTTCTTGAGCGTAACAAAGAGGGTATTTTGTCATATGTTTTATCGAAATTAATTTTGAGAAGCACTATAGGTGAAGGTAACGATTTCTCTAAAATTGTGCCTTCTTAAGTGGAGTATGCTCTTAAATTTGTGCTTTTGCACGATTTGTTCTTGGATTTGTGCTTGTGCATGATCTGTTACTTGTTGCTGTAGCAGGTTAACTAACTAACAGTGTATGACTGAACATATTATATATACTCATGCTTGATTTATATTCATTGTACAAATTTTATATACTCAAAATCATCTTCAGGTGGCGACATGTTCAGGTCGATTTGTTGATGTTGATTTATTGCTGTCAGAGACGGGAGATGGCCTGGAACCTCGATCTGCTGCTGCTGGCGATGGGAGATGGCATGGGAGCTTGATCTACTGCTGTCGGCGACGGTGATGCTCTGGGAGCTTGATCTGCCGCTGTCCGCTACGGGGATGATCTGGGAGCTCGATTTTCTGCTGCGGGCGATGGGGAGGACCTGAAAGCTCGATCTGCTGCCGATGACGGGGAGGACCTGAGAGGTTCATCAGCTGCTCCCGACGACAGGATAAGAACTGAGGCGACGGGAGAGAGACCGGGGCGGCGTCGGCTAGGACCTAGGGGCGACAACGAGGCTCCCTCTTTTCGCAATCTGGGGCTACGGGGGAGTTTCACTGAGATTACATATTTGAACTGAATCATTATTTCGCTGGGAGGTAGACATGTCTACTCCCTCTGTATCAAAATATATGCATGCATGTATATAGACATGTCTTACATTTTGATATGGAGGGAGTAGTTTTTAACCTTTATCTAAAGTGCCTAAACGACTTATAATTTGGAACTATAATTTGGAACGGAGGGAGTAATAACGCATCGTGCATAAATAGGTGTACCCTAGAACCGGTATGTGAGGAGGCAGGAGAGAGAGGCGATCCTAAAAACCCATCTAGGGTTCCTTCCCCCTCGTCGGCGACACCACTGGTACGCTCCGCCTCCGTGTGGTTGCAGGCCTGGCTTTTCCGATCTATGGTTGTCATCATTGACGATGGTTATTACTCTGGTGCGCTGGCCCCTCGGGGCCTTAACACGACGACTTCCCGTCTGTCTATTAAAACAAGCTCTAGTACGACAAGTTTTACCCGGCTCCGGTGTGGGAGGGGTGAGGACGGCGGCGTGCCTTTGGCTCGCTTCAGTGTTTGTAGTCGTCGTCCGAAAATCTATTTCTTTTACTTTTAGAATTCTGTGTACATCAGGAATGATCAATGGTCGGCGTTTTCGCAAAAACGGTGTACGCCTCTGCTTCTGACGTGGAAGGGAAAAGTCAGCCCAACATGTGAACCGATCCCCAATTCGCCATTATTTCGGCGGCAGCTCCGTGTGAACGTGAGTGCGCTGTCCCCGACACATCTCGCCCATTCGCCCACCTCACTTCTCTTCAGTTGAGTTCACGCAAGCAAAGCAAGCTGCGGCAGAGCCCGGCTGGCGCGACCATGGCGGCGTCGCCGGCGGAGGAGATAAGGCTGGTGCCAGTGCACCGCCTCACTATCGCCCCGCCACGTCAGCTTTTACCCCCACTCTCACCCCACACTCACCCCACTCTCACCTCACGGTGCCAGTGCATGGGCTGTAGTCCCAGGCTATAGCCACATCACCTTTTTTCTTCCCTTTTTTCCCTTCACCTTTTAATTCTTTTTCCCTTTTCTTCCAGGCGGACCCACACGTCAGCCTCTCACGCCCGCCTCTCGCCTCCCTCTCGCCTGCAGCCGCCAGCGCGTCGCCCTGCTCTCGCCCGCCTCTCGCCTCCCTCTCGCCCGCGCCATGGTGCCAATGCGGGCTGTAGTGGGGCGGTAGCGCCCGCTACCGCCGGCGACGGATCCGTCGCCCGCCGCTACCGTCTCGCCTCCCTCTCGCCTCTCTCTCGCCCGGCGCCGGGCGGTACCGCCCGCGCTATCGCCCCCACTGGCACCAGCCTAAGGCACCGGTCCGTGGAGGCGAACGGCATATCCATCCACGTCGCCGAGGCCGGCCCGGAGGGCGGACCCGCGGTGCTCTTCGTGCACGGCTTCCCGGAGCTCTGGTACTCGTGGCGCCACCAGATGGAGAACCTGGCGGCGCGCGGCTACCGCTGCGTGGCGCCCGACCTCCGCGGCTACGGCGGCACCACCGCGCCCCCCGACCCATCCTCCTACACCGCCTTCCACGTCGTAGGGGACCTCGTCGCGCTCCTCGACGCCCTCCGCCTCCCACAGGTAGGTAACTCGTCAAAATCAACCGATCCATTCCCCAAATCGTCGATCTCGCTTGGGCGATCGATCGGTGGTGACTGACGCGTTGGCCGCGCCGGCCGTGAATTGAAGGTGTTCGTGGTGGGGCACGACTGGGGCGCCATCGTGTCGTGGAACCTCTGCCTGCTGCGCCCTGACCGGGTGCGCGCGCTCGTCAACCTCAGCGTCGCCTTCTCGCCCAGGAACCCCTCCGTCAGGCCAGTCGACTACTTCCGCCGCGCCTACGGCGACGACTACTACGTCTGCAGATTCCAGGTGAGGAATTCACCTGTTTACCTACCTGTTTGAACTGAAATCGAAGTGTCAAAATGACTAGTGACTTCTGTAATTGGTATGCATGGTCTATTGTTTCTCCATTTCCTGATGGGATGGCATTGGCTTACTGTAATTTTGAGAAATTCGGATAAGAGACGGCTATACTGGATATGCATGTGCAAAGAGGAGAAAAGAGATGACCATGAATTTGATTGAATAGTAATTCCAGATAGATTGAATTGAGATGAAGGATGATTCCGAAGAGATTGAAAAGGACAATCTTGTGCATCTACTGACGGGTGTGTCGATATTTCATATCCATTGATCTGTTAGGGTTCTAATTTAGTGTGTCGATAAATTTCCTTATGTGCTTTGCCAGTCTCTTGCCTAGTGGGCCTTCTCAATTTTTCTGCAAAATGCAGTTCATCGGTTGTAGGGTGACATGTCCAGTAAATAGACTCTGTTTAGCAGTTCCTAGTTATATATCTCCATATCAATTTATACTAGACTCATCCTTTCAGCTCTTGAAGTCCATTCTTCTCAGTCAAGCTTTAGACCTGATACATGTCTTTCTGAATGTGACACTGGTTGGCAGGAACCTGGATTTGAAGCTGGTTTCGCTAGTTTCGACTTGAAGAGATTCTTCAAAATGGCCCTAACTGTTCAAACCACAGGTTCTTCTGCTATGTCCCTCAAAAAAATGCAGGCGAACAACAAGGAAATATCACTGCCTTCTTGGCTCTCCAAGGAGGATGTCAGTTACCTAGCAAGCGTATATGCAAAGACTGGCTTTGCTGGTGGCCTTAATTACTACCGCTGCTTAGACCTGTAAGCCTGTATATATTTTAATTTGTTTTTGCAAGAAATCAAATCATCATTTGATCAATCATGCATATCACTTTATCCTGAAACCTCTCCATGCATACTAAATTTCCAAACCATGTATTTGTAGATGGACCATGTTTTTGAACTGACAGGCTACTAGAGAGTTGCAGCATAAAGTATCATCATATTGTAATACTGATCATAACAATAATGGTGGAAACATTTTTCCATGGACCTTTATGTGTCTGAAGTTTTATAACAGGGCACAAGGCTAAGAAGTAGATGGTTCCTTGTGTTAGTCATTTCATTTGATAGAATAGTATTGCCTTTCTCCCCACCATCTTACTCATTCTTTTGGTGAGCACGGGCGCTCACAGCCAGCATGTCCTGCAGTTAGCAAGATGCCATAGTAATCTTAGAATTTTACTCGATGCTAGAAACATTCGCAAAATCCTCTTCTGAATATAATTCCACATAATAAATGTCTGGCCTGAGTTTTAGATTATTGCTACCACTAGGTTAATTCTGGACTTCCGTAGCACTGGCCATGCGTAGCATCATTGCATACATACTAGTGCACAATATTTGAATCAGGAATGTTTTTAACTTCTGAACATGCATCCACAGGAACTGGGAACTGATGGCACCATGGACTGGAGCAAAAGTTCAAGTGCCAACCAAGTTCATTGTTGGGGACGGCGACCTGGCATACCATCACCCAGGAGTCAAAGGCTACATACACAAGGGTGGGCTCAAGAGAGATGTGCCTATGCTCGAGGAGGTGGTGGTCGTCAAGGGTGCCGGGCACTTCATCCAGCAGGAGAGGGCGCAGGAGATCAGCGATCACATCTATGACTACATCAAGAAGTTCGACACGACACCGAAATTGTCCAAATTGTGAGATAGTTGGTTCATGTACATACATAAATAATCAAGAAACTTATGTGTGAGTATGTGTCCGTGAGGTACTTGTACGCAAAATCAAAAAAAAAGAGGTACTTGTACGCAGCTTGAAAACTTCAAGCTTGTGGATTCCTGCACTGAAATCAGGATAACACGAGGTGTGGTTGTACGCTTACAGGGATGTTGTTTCTGTCAAAATAACATTTTTAAGAGTTCCTCACAAGTGCTGCAGTTTTTTTATAGCCTAGAGCAAAAAATGAAGATCTATAGAAACACAAAGGTCATGGACATGTTCAGTGAATTCACGGTCGCACTCGGAGTCGTTGCACTTTGAGCAAAGTCGTATTGAAATAACTCTCTTCGACTCGGACTCTGTTTCTCTTCAAACCGTAGGAGCCCGACTCGGATCGGTAGACACTTCTCCGCTACTATAAGAGGGCACCGCCCACGCTTGTACTCTCCACAAAATCATCAAGCAAACAACCTACAACTACGAGACCCAGCAACCAACAACGCCAAGTCGACCGATCGAACGAAGAATCAACAACAAGCAAACATGGGCTGCGGCATGAGCCGTCTCGCCAAGAAGGCCATCTCCGTCCTCATCATCGCAATACTCTTTATGCCCGCCGCCATGGCCGCCACCAGCTTCGACGCCACCCGAAGCCAGCACCTGCCGCTGCCGCGTGGGACGGTCCGCGGTCCCGAGAGCGTCGCCTTCGACGGCCACGGCCAAGGCCCCTATAGCGGCGTCTCCGACGGCCGCATCCTCAAGTGGAACGGTGACAAGCTCGGCTGGACCACCTACTCCTATGGCCCCGGCTACGACGCCAAGACCTGCACGGCGACGAGGCTCCGCCCGGAGACCGCCACCGAGAGCCGCTGCGGCCGCCCGCTCGGCCTTCGCTTCAATCAAAAATCAGGAGACCTGTACATCGCCGACGCATACAAAGGACTCATGCGGGTTGGCCCCGGCGGAGGGGAGGCCACCGTGCTCGCCAACCAGGTCGACGGGGTACCACTCCGGTTCACCAACGGCGTCGACATCGATCAAGTCACCGGCCAAGTCTACTTCACCGACAGCTCGACAAACTTCAACAGGGCCCAGCATGAGATGGTGACCAAAACGGGGGACTCCACGGGGCGGCTCATGAGGTACGACCCAAGAACGTCGGACGTCACCGTGCTGCAATCGGACATGACATACCCAAACGGCGTCTCCCTCAGCGCCGACCGCACGCACCTCGTGGTCGCGTCTACCGGCCCGTGCAAGCTACTAAGGCACTGGATCAAAGGGCCCAATGCTGGAAGGTCCGAGCCCTTTGCCGACCTCCCGGGATACCCCGATAACGTGAGGCCCGACATGAGAGGAGGTTACTGGGTGGCGTTACACCGTGAGAAGAATGAGCTGCCCTTTGGCCGTGATAGCCATCTGCTCGCCGTAAGGGTCGATGCCAACGGGAAGATTATGGAACGGATGACGGGCCCCAAGAGCGTGAGACCGACCGAGATCATGGCCAGGGAAAATGGCAAGTTTTACATGGGTTCCGTGGAGCTGCCTTATGTTAGTGTAGTCAAGCGCAAGTAGATCGAGAAATGTTGATTTAGGATGACTCCCTTTTGGTTTATCTTTAGAGATCCTCTGTGTACTTTCCCAATTTATTTTCTGTTAGAGTACCCAATGCAATCGGCACATTTTATCAGTAAATTATATGTTATTTCATTCATTTTGACGTACAGAAAAGCAGTAAGTTCCTTTGTTGTGATAAATATAACACTTCTGTTCTGAATCCTGGATGACTCTGGACGATCTGCAATTTTCCACAGAAATTTACATTGGATTTGATCTAATGTCACCACAGCTTTTGAGCAACTGCAACTCCCTGAACCGTTCTGGAGTTCCTTTGTGTATTAGCTGACTCTCGATTCAGTTGGTCTCTGTCGCCTGAATTGCCTGTCACTAGTACACATCATGTACACGTATCTCGGCGCAAACAATTCCCTGGTTAGAACAATGCTGTGTTGTGTCAGAGCGGCTCGCTTCAAGGGTGCCGGGCACTTGACCCAGCAGATCAGCGATCACATCTATGACTACATGAAGAAGTTCGGTATGGATTGTCGAAATTCTGAGATAGCTGGTTGATGTACATACATAGTTAATAATCAAGAAACTTATGTGTGTGAGTATGTGACTGACGCAACTTGAAAACTTTTAGCATGTGGATTCCTTCACTCGGAATATATAGAGGCAACACGAGCTGTGCTTGGACACTCTCTCCATCAGGAGCATCCACAAGTTCGGTATCAGTGCTGCAGTATTGAGTTATAGCCAAGGAAAAACAAATATCTAGCCACAATTATTCACCATAATAAAAATGTGTTTACAGAAACATGTTGCAGCAAGAGGGAGGCTATTGCTCCACCGACAAGGGCACAGGACGAAGCAAGTTCATGGAAACATTAGTAATTCCGGGCATACAAGCATGATACACCGAGAAGACTCCACGGAATCGCAGTTGCTGGAGCCAGTGGTGCCAACTGAGGAATGGCGCTCTAATTTCACTTGCAGATCACAAGTCAACAATCAGACCCAATGTTATTTTTTCTGGAAAGTGCAGATCGTCCAATGTTATTTTCTGACAGATAAACAAACTACATCAATATACAGTGTCTAGGTAAGCCAAGTAAGTAATAAAGGAACACGTTCCAGATGGTCATTTCTGCCATACCATAGTTTCTTGCTTACTACATCAGGAAGAAAATGTCCGGTTGCGCCTCTGAACATCAAACTCGGCCTCAATGATGCCAGTTATGCCGGCTTTGATCTTCTGTCCTATTCGGACAGGACCTACACCCTCAGGCGTACCTGTAGAGGATCCGATTACTAACCCTGCACACTTATCCTCCAATACACTAACCAATCATGTAGAAAAGACGTCATTACCGGTTAATATAACATCACCCTCCATCAGTGTCATGATCGAACTTATATAGCTGATTAGAAAAGGAACCTTGAATATCATATCACTTGTAGGCCCTTTCTGCTTAAGTTCATCATCCACCTGCATATGGTTGCTCAATTCTCGTTAGGAGGATGTCTAACGTCGGGCCACAATAAATAGATCCATCACATATTTTTATAGTTACCTTTAGCCAGAGCTCAAGATCATTGGGATTAGGGATAGCTGATTTTGGAACCTAGTTGATGAAGAAACCCTCATTGACAAAAAATACAGAAGTGGCAGCATATATATCATAATAATGGAATGTCCTATGTCGTGTTAAGTCACAAGAATGTAACGGGTAATACAAAAAGCATGGTAGCTGCAAGCTCACAAGTATTCTAGATTTTTTATGCTATTGACTTAATTCTAGTACTCCTGCTTTGTTTAATGTCATGAATTGTCGTAAACGATGACTACATATTCCTTAGACTTCCAGAAGTGTTCAAAAATGGTTTGGAGTGAACTCGGGAAGAGCAGCATAAATGGCAGTTCAACTTCTTCCGTTGATTGCAAACTGAGTAGCTAAGCTAGTAGAAAAAGAACTACGGTTGATCTCAAAACACTTTTTGAGCTCCCTTAGTTTTTACTTTCTAAAATTTAATACGATATTAATGTATATTTTTCAGAAAAAAATATGTAAAAATGAGAAGAAACAAAGTCACAGGCGCACAGCTCACAAGCCACCTACTACACCAGTCTTTTGAGTAAGAGAACACACTGGCTTACCACTGCACTAATTGGAGTAAAGGTATCCTGTGCTTTAGCCAAAGTCCAAGGAAGACCTGCAGACTAAAAGTTCACTGGTTAGGTAATACCAAGGTGTTTGAGATAGACATTATCTTACACAAACAGATGCAGGTTTTCTTTCTTTCATGCTTGCTGTGAAAGGGGTTTTGGATTACATATAAGGTCATGTTGATCAATTATTCACTACAAGTTTTGCAAAAAATATACCCAATTCATAGTGTCAAATTAGTAAGATGGAAACAGAAAGAAGTGACACAAACAACTAGGCCCAACAAAAACATATTGTTTGTGTTCTTTGCATTGGTGCACCATATGCAACTTCTGAGATACAATGTCAAGTTTGTTGCTGGTTTATTTTCGCAAGTTGGATGTTCCTATCTACATTTCGATTATCAATTAATTGTCCAAGTTGGATGTTCCTATCTACGTTTCGATTATCAATTAACTGTCCATATCAGTCAGAAGAAGACATTCATAAGACACCAGCGTTTAAAAACTTTCCTGAGTTTCTTTTCTCGAGTTTGAGTGTGAATGCTCTTTCTACCCTTTGAGTTTCCACTGCTACCAGAAAATGGCATATGGCATGAACCAACAATAAACAACAGGTAGAGCAGCACCAAAGTTAGTGCACACCTTAGCGACGGACTGAAGGTCCCTTGCTGTCATGTCCACAGCAAGCGCATAACCTGGAAAATCAGACGATGTACACGATTATCTCAAATTTATAATGTCACTAGTAAAAAACCTATATTTACTGCATCGGACGTATGGTGCTCTCTACATTGACAAGAAGCGCATAGATAGAGTGAACCCCAACCTTCTCATTTTTCAGGAGTAAAATAAAGAGGAAAAACCCGAGCAAACAAGGTTACAAGGCTACACCAAGCAAGGCTACGAAGTCACGCATTGATGTTAAGTCAAATCATTGGCCACCTTGAGTAAACTGAGTAATTCAGACTTCAGACCAGAATACATATAGGATGTGAAAATGTGATTCAGATCAGGAATTTAATGTGCTAACAAGACTGTCATCTGCCTGACCATGGAAATTGGCAATACAGGCATTGAACAGGCATGTTAACTAAGACGAATAGATTTCCTATTCCAAACTCCACATTTGTATTTATTTTTTTAGATCAAAAGGGCCCCTTAGAGGGGGAGCCCCAGTTCCATTTTATCCACATTTGTATTTTCCACCAGACTTATCAAATATGATGAACTGGTATATTCAGAATTCCTAGTGATCGCTCTATTTACTAAATACCAAACTGATGCGAGCATCGGATTCAAGCTCCAACATACATTTGTAGCAATAGGGCTTATCCTGGTAGATTTCCAGTTAAACAAAACGATATCAGGTGCTACCAAACTTTGCAAGTACAGTTGACAAAGTAAATTTCCCCGACGAATGACCGAATGAAGAACCCACATCTCCCCCAACTCTTCTGCTGATGGTTTTCCCCAATCAATTATTGAACGAAATTCGTAAGAATGACAGGTAATCGCTCAGGGACGGCACATCATCCTTAATGTTGGTCATAGTTACCTCCGACGGAGTCCATGGCGGATGCCTCGGGGACGTCGCGCGCGCGGCGGGAGATGACGACGGCGAGCTCGACCTCGTGGTGCAGCGACTCGAGCGGCTCGGGCACCTCGATGGCGGCAGTGGCCACGCCCGCGTGGAGGAAGGATGAGGTCGGCTTCAGGAACAGCACGGGCTCCTGCAAACCACCGAAACACGCACGCCGCGCCGCGTCAGAGACCGCGGGGGAAGGAGAAGGGTGCCTCGGGATCGGAGGGGGTCCAGTCAGAGGGGGAGGCGGACCTTGGGGACGGGGTTGCCGAGCTCCTTGGCGTGGGCGACGTAGTTGCGCCCGACCCCGACAATCTTCGTGCTCGCCGCGAGGAGCCTCTGCGCCGCCGCCGCCGCCATGGCCGGGGGAGCCGCGAGCTCGGGATGGGGGCGCGACCGCCAGGTGGTAGACGACCAGAAGCAAACAACTGCTTCGCGGATCGGAAGGTCCGTGCCGTGGTAAACTGGTAAACGAGTCCAACCTCCCGTCCCAAACCTGGTTGAGCCGAACCATTCCACGTGGTAAATAGTTGTCGCTCTATTTTACATTGTTCTCTTGGTTTTTAACGGAATTCATTTTTTATGCCATTGTTTATTAGAGAAAACCACGGCTGTAATTGTGACATTGCTGCTGCCGAAGACAGTCTTAGACTAGTCACAGTGGAGAGTAACTTCAAGTAGTAACAAACACATATTTCTATACTATGTAACTACCCTCATAGTGCAAAATAACATAGAGATAGTGTCATAGATGGTCTCATTTATTACTTTATAGACTCAGTTTCTCTTGAAAAGTGTGATGTGATGGTGCTAAGTTACTCTATTTGTCTCTATCCTCATTAACTACATGCCACATCAGATTTTTTTATTTAGGTGGCACATATGTTACTACTTAAGTTACTCCCATTGTGAGCAGCCTACTCTTATACACTTTAAGACAACACCCATTTTATTATCCTCATCATCATTCCACAAGACCATTTAATTACTACTATTGTTTTGATAATACTCAGTAGGTCATTAGTTCTTCAGGTGCAATTCGTGTACCACATGATGTTGCAGAGAAACTTTAAAATGCATTTAGTGCTCATAAAAAAGGCTTGTTACGGGTTGATCATATTTTGGATGTGGGTCTGGTGACATATTTTTGCTAGTTGCCTTCTATATTTATATATTTACTTTTTTCCTTTTTTTTTTACTTGTACTAGGGATCTATGAATCACCGGGCGCTGTTTTTGCAAAAAAAATCTAGCAAGTGTACTTGTTACTACATTGGAGTTTCCTCTTTTGAGCAACCCTGTGTTACAAAATCTACGCAATTATGTGAATGACAAATGTGTTACATTCCTATTAAAATCCTAACTATTCGCTTTTGGACGCAGTAATGTATTATATGAGTCTGATTAAGATTGGTAAAATGAACCCAAGGACATTGACCAGGATGTTGCTACTACAGTGGGTTTTGGAGGGTTCGGTGCAACGAAGAGTGAGTGTTGCTTCAGGTGGCATATTCTCATTGGCGCCATAATCCCGATTTGATGTTGCAAAGCTGCATAATGGGAATCAACCCCTTTGAACTTGAGTTTTTCCTGTATTGGGATGTAAGGATGGCAATGGGTACCCATTAACTGTTTAGCCTGCGGGTGAAAACCATATTAGGGTAATGGTACGGGATTAAAAATTACCTATGGGTACGTAAATGGGAAAATATCATACACATCGGGTACGGAGGGCACAGATAGGAGATCGTATAATCCATAGCCACGTACCCATATACCCACCTTGTATTTTATAGGTGAGTGTGAACTTCCAAGCACATATATATATGAGTAGGTTATATGCATTGAGGCCCAAATGTATTTCGCTACAACCTCCGTGGAAGGCGGACTACCCGATGACTGCCTCACTATACCGATAAATTAGATTAGTAGTATTGGATCTAATATATCTAATTCACGTGATCACTTGTCGACTCCTGATAGAGTAAACCAACGAATATATATCTTCCATATGAGTTATGTGTTGTTTTGACGACTATTTTCTTCTCAATTTGACATCTTTTAAATGTGGATATTTTTACCTGCGGATAACTATTTACCATAACGGGTGACGAGCAAGGGAAAAATTTGTACCCATTGACAGGTATGGATACAGGTGGAAGGTAAAATCAGGGTCGACGGGTGAGGGTATGGAATGACTCCATCCTTACGTACCCACCGTGCTGGTGTTATTTCCTGCCTGTATGTAACCTGATAATGCATGCGGAGCAGCAGGAAAATGCTCAGTGTTGGAATGATTCCAGACTCCGTGATGAATGGCGACCTTGTTGCAAGTGATTCTTTGAGAAACATTTGGTCTCTCGAATATTGTGTCAGTTGCAATCGAAAAGTGCTATCCTCGAAACAGGCTTTCGCCCCGCTTTATAAATAAAGCAACATGCCAAGCAAGTCCATACAGAGTTACAAGCACAAAGAGCTAGAACAGTTTGCTGGGGCAGCAGCACAGGTAAGCCCAAGAGTAAAAGCAAGGGAGGAAGGCGGAGAGGGGGGGAGGGAGGGGGGCTACAAAAAGTGGGGGGTGATACGTCTCAAACGTATCTATAATTTCTGATGTTTCATGTTGATATTATACCAATTGTTACATATTTTATATACACTTCATAGCATTTTTATGCATTTTCTGAGACTAACCTATTAACAAGATGCCACAGTGCCAGTTCCTGTTTTCTGCTGTTTTTGTATTCCAGAAAAGCTAGTCTGGAAATATTCTCGGAATTGGACGAAACTTGGACAGAACCTCCTATTTTTCCAACACGTACACGGAGTCCAAAGGAGAGACGGAGGGGAGCCACGAGGCAGGCACACCATGGGGCCGCGCGGGCCCCCCTGCCACGCCGTGGGGTGGTGTGGGCCCCACGGGCGTCTCCAGCCGCCGCCCTTTCGCCTATTTATTCCTCCTGACGCGAAAACCCTAAATACCCGAGCCATTATCCACGAAAAGTTCCAGAGACGCCGCCGCCGTCAACCCTAGCTCGGGAGGGTTCAGAAGCTCTTCCCGGCACCCTGCCGGAGAGGGGAATCATCACCGGAGGGCTCTACATCACCATGCCTGCCTCCGGAGTGATGCGTGAGTAGTTCATCCTTGGACTACGGGTCCATAGCAGTAGCTAGATGGTTGTCTCTCCACTTTATGCTATCATGTTTAGATCTTGTGAGCTGCCTATCATGATCAAGATCATCTTATTGTAATGCTACATGTTGTGTTTGCTGGGATCCGATGAATATTGAATACTATGTCAAGTTGATTATCAATCTATCTTATATGTTATTTATGATCTTGCATGCTTTCCGTTACTAGTAGATGCTTTGGCCAAGTAGATGCTTGTAACTCCAAGAGTGAGTATTTATGCTAGATAGTGGGTTCATGCCTCCGGTAATCTGGGAGAGTGACAATAACTTCTAAGATTGTGGATGTGCTGTTGCCACTAGGGATAAAATAACCGATGCTTAGCTTAAGGGTGCGCCGTTAGGTCTAATGCATTTGTTTACATTACGCACATTACTTAATGCGATTATCCGTTGCTTGCAACTTAATACCAACGGGGAACTCGGATGACAACCTGGAGGTGGATTATTAGTCATAGACGCTGTTGGATAACGGTCTATGTATTTTGTCGTAATGCCCACATGAATATCATAGTAATCATCATGTCATATATATGCATTGTCATGCGCTCAATATTTTGTCAATTGCCCAGCTGTAATTTGTTCACCCAGCATGTTAGTTATCTTTTATGGAGAGACACCACTAGTGAACTGTGGACCCCGGTCCATTCTTTTACACTGATAATACAACCAACTGCAAACATTGTTCCTTTTCATTCTCTGCAATTTACTACTGTTTTCCACACCATACGTTTAATCCTTTGTTTTCAGCAAGCCGGTGAGATTGACAACCTCACTGTTTCGTTGGGGCAAAGTAGTTTGATTGTGTTGTGTGCAGATTCCACGTTGGTGATCGAGTAAACAACGCCACCAACAACCTTCAGAAGTGATTTCTTGCTCCTACTGGTCGATTAAACCTTGGTTTCATACTGAGGAAACTGCTGCTACACTGCTTCATACCTTCCTCTTGGGGTCTCCCAACGAACGTGTGATCCACGTCATCAATCAAGCTTTTTCTGGCGCCGTTGCCGGGGAGCAAGAGGATTTCTGCAAGGGGAGTTTCACGCTTCCAATCTCTTTACTTTGTTATTGTCTTGCTTAGTTTATTTTTATCTAGTCTTGTTTGCTTTATTTATCAAAAACACAAAAAAATTAGTTACTTGCATTTACCTTATTTCGGTTTACTTTCTTTTTATTTCATCATGCTTCTCCCTAAGTTTACTTTAAAAGATATACCGGTGGGAAGTGGGTCTATCATTGGAAGAGATAACATTGAAGAATTCTTTAGTCATGTTAGTAGACTTAAAGATTTTGAAGACAGATCCTTGGTAGAACTTGCCCCTAATTATGAAATTGCTGCTGCCTCTTTGGTTCACATGTTGGAAGCTAGGTTTGTTAATCTTAATCCTATAATGCAGCAAATGTTTCTTAAACTTCATGATATGAAAGAGGGTGAAAAGAAAGATTTTGTTTTAGAAACTCTTCTTAAAGAATTTGGTGATGTTGCTGGGGAGGCTAGAAAAGTTTTCATTCGTTATAAGATGCTTGGCTATTTTATTGATATTGCTAATACACTTGAGAAGCTTGAAAAAGATAGGCTTAAGTACACTAATGAACCCAATTATGAGGGAGAAGTCAAAATACCAATACCTTTTAAGCTTGTAGGAATGCATGAGGCACTAGAAAAGAATTTTGATTGGATTGTTCCTGAAAATTTATTTGATGAGGATAGTGTGCCTAAAAGTAATGAAAGAAGAGTTTCTGAAACTTATATAGATAAGATACAATGCATTGTTGAGAAAACTTCCAACCTTTCTGTTGATGCTTCTCACTTGGAAACACTTGATTCTTACTTTCTGCGCCTAGCTGAAAGGCGTTAAAAAAAACGCTTATGGGAGACAACCCATTATTTTATTTCTGCAATTTTTCTTTTCTTTTTGAGTCAAGGAGTTGTTTACTTCTGTAACAATTCCTTTGTATCTTTATTTTATCGCATTGTTGTGCCAAGTATTGCCTCTAATAGGAAGATGATGCTAGATTTGGATTTCTGCGCAGGAACAGATTTCTGCTGTTCACCGTTTTACTTCTGTAAAATCACAGAAAAATTATTTAAATCTGCAAATTTTTGTGCGTGATCCTCAGATATGTACGCATCTTTCGTTAGTTCAAAGTTTTTCGATCTGAGCAACGTAAGTGCCTCGAAAAAATTCGTCTTTGCGGACTGTTCTGTTTAGACAGATTCTGTCTTTTATTTTTCGCATTCTCTCTTTTACTAGTGTTGAGTGGAATTCTTTTTTAGGGTGAAGAGCTTCACATAACATCAGTGGCAGTAGTTAATGTTAAAAGTAACGGTCATGTTTGTGTCCTTATAGAACATGTGAGTTTTTGATTGTGCACTAACCCTCTAATGAGAATTACTCTGAGTTTGGTGTGGCGGAAGTTTTCAAGGGTCAAGAGAGAAGGATGATATAATGTGATCAAGAAGAGTGAAGAGCTTAAGCTTGGGGATGCTCCCATGGATCACCCCAGCATATTTCAAGAAGACTCAAGCGTCTAAGCTTGGGGATGCCCAAGGCATCCCCTTCTTCATCAGCAACTTATCAGGTCATCTCTAGTGAAACTATATTTTAATTCTTTCACATCATATGTGCTTTACTTGGAGCGTCTGTGTGCTTTTATTTTCAGTATTTTATTTTTCTTATGGTCAACTTGATTGGACCCTAGCATTCTTGATTGGGAGAGAGACACGCTCCGCTTTTTCATATGAATACTCCTATTCTTCACTTATACTTGTTGAGTATTCTTATCTAGCTATTGCTATGCTTTTAGCTCCTGTTTTGCATGCATCTCTTATTCAGAGCTGTTAGTTCTTTTAAAGAAAGTACTCTCTTGCTTCACTTATAATTGTTTGGAGAGTTTATGTTGAAATAAATTGATTGGTGTTTGGTTGGAACAGAAAATGTTGCATGTGGTAGATGGTATAATGGAAAAAGCTTACATATTCTTGTAGATCACTGTATTGGATAATTTGATACTTGTCAATTGTTTTGAGTTATCAAGTAGTTCATGTTTAAGCTTTTGTATCATGTAGTTAAAACCTATTAATGAAGAACTACCGTAAAGCTCGTTGAAATTTGGTTTGCATGATTGGTATCTCTAAGGTCTAGATATTTTCTAGTAAAAGGGTTTGGTTAACAAGGAAGACAGTGTAGAGTCTTATAATGCTTGCAATATGTTTTCATATAAGTCTTGCTGTGTCGGTTGATATCCTGTGTTTGCTTCAAATAACCTTGCTAGCCTAAACTCTGTACTGAGAGGGAATGCTTCTCGTGCATCCAAAACCTTGAGCCAAAATCCATGCCATCTGTGTCCACCATAACTACCTATATGTGGTATTTCCTTGCCATTCCAAGTAAATTTTTCATGTGCTACCTTTAAACTATTCAAAAATTATTACTCCTATTTTGTGTCAATGTTTACCAAGCTCATGAGGACGGGGTGGATGTCTTTATGTCAACTGTCAAACAGACTTTACCACCGGACTAGCGGCATATACATCCGCTTATCCATTAATTTTGCAAAAAGAGCTGGCAAATGGGGTGCCCAGTCCCAATTAATTACAACTTTAACCGCTTAATTCTCTTCACATTTTTGCCCTGATTTATCAGTCAAGCAATGACAAACAGTGAAATATCTGCATGTGTAAACAAAAGAGAAGAGGGATGATCTGCCTTGCTGGTAGAAATAACGTCCTTCATGGGAGCCGCTCTTAAAAGTCTGGTTGGCAGGGGTCATATTGTACTTTCCATTTTCTGATTCGTTGACAATTAACAAACACCTCTCAAAACTTATTTTTACTCTCTATATGATTTCAAAAACTTAAAAAGCTCTAGCACATGATTTAATCCCTGCTTCCCTCTGCGAAGGGCCTTTCTTTTACTTTTATGTTGAGTCAGTTTTCCTACTTCTTTCTATCTCGGAAGCAAACACTAGTGTCAACTTTGGTGCAACAATTTTTATATGCTTGTATATTGCACTTATTATATTGCTTTGTGTTGACAAATATCCATGAGATATATATGTTGAAAGTTGAAAGCAATTGCTGAAGCTTAAATCTTCCTTTGTGTTGGTTAAATACCTTTTACTTAGAATCTATTGCTTTATGAGTTAACTCTTATGCAAAACTCTTTGATGCTTGTCTCGAAAGTACTATTCATGAAAAGTTTTTGCTTATATGATTCAGTTGTTTGCTCATTATCTACTTGCTAGCAAACTATAGACCATTGACCTGGATCACTTCATTCATAACATGTGCTTTACAATACTATTTGATCAAGATTATGATTGTAGCATGTCACCTCAGAAATTATTTTGTTTTTATCGTTTTACCTACTCGAGGACGAGTAGAACTAAGCTTGGGGATGCTTAAATTTCTGATGTTCCATGTTGATATTATACCAATTGTTACATGTTTTATATACACTTCATAGCATTTTTATGCATTTTCTGGGACTAACCTATTAACAAGATGCCACAGTGCCAGTTCCTGTTTTCTGCTGTTTTTGTATTCCAGAAAAGCTAGTCTGGAAATATTCTCGGAATTGGACGAAACTTGGACAGAACCTCCTATTTTTTCAACACGTACACGGAGTCCAAAGGAGAGACGGAGGGGAGCCACGAGGCAGCCACACCATGGGGCCGCGTGGCCCCCCCTGCCGCGCCCGCCGCCCTTTCGCCTATTTATTCCTCCCGACGCGAAAACCCTAAATACCCGAGCCATTATCCACGAAAAGTTCCAGAGACGCCGCCGCCGTCAACCCTAGCTCGGGAGGGTTCAGAAGCTCTTCCCGGCACCCTGCCGGAGAGGGGAATCATCACCGGAGGGCTCTACATCACCATGCCTGCCTCCGGAGTGATGCGTGAGTAGTTCATCCTTGGACTACGGGTCCATAGCAGTAGCTAGATGGTTGTCTCTCCACTTTATGCTATCATGTTTAGATCTTGTGAGCTGCCTATCATGATCAAGATCATCTTATTGTAATGCTACATGTTGTGTTTGCTGGGATCCGATGAATATTGAATACTATGTCAAGTTGATTATCAATCTATCTTATATGTTATTTATGATCTTGCATGCTTTCCGTTACTAGTAGATGCTTTGGCCAAGTAGATGCTTGTAACTCCAAGAGTGAGTATTTATGCTAGATAGTGGGTTCATGCCTCCGGTAATCTGGGAGAGTGACAATAACTTCTAAGATTGTGGATGTGCTGTTGCCACTAGGGATAAAATAACCGATGCTTAGCTTAAGGGTGCGCCGTTAGGTCTAATGCATTTGTTTACATTACGCACATTACTTAATGCGATTATCCGTTGCTTGCAACTTAATACCAACGGGGAACTCGGATGACAACCTGGAGGTGGATTATTAGTCATAGACGCTGTTGGATAACGGTCTATGTATTTTGTCGTAATGCCCACATGAATATCATAGTAATCATCATGTCATATATATGCATTGTCATGCGCTCAATATTTTGTCAATTGCCCAGCTGTAATTTGTTCACCCAGCATGTTAGTTATCTTTTATGGAGAGACACCACTAGTGAACTGTGGACCCCGGTCCATTCTTTTACACTGATAATACAACCAACTGCAAACATTGTTTCTTTTCATTCTCTGCAATTTACTACTGTTTTCCACACCATACGTTTAATCCTTTGTTTTCAGCAAGCCGGTGAGATTGACAACCTCACTGTTTCGTTGGGGCAAAGTAGTTTGATTGTGTTGTGTGCAGATTCCACGTTGGTGATCGAGTAAACAACGCCACCAACAACCTTCGGAAGTGATTTCTTGCTCCTACGGGTCGATTAAACCTTGGTTTCATACTGAGGGAAACTGCTGCTACACTGCTTCATACCTTCCTCTTGGGGTCTCCCAACGAACGTGTGATCACGTCATCAATCAGGGGGAGGGGAGAAAGAAGAGGAAGGGAAGAACAAAAGGCGAGCCCCTCCGGCTAGCTGGGAGATGTAGATGAGAGACGTCGAGCGGTCTCCACAAGTCTATCGAGCATGTCATCCAGCCGCCCCCTGTCGCGCTGCCTAGACAGCGGATGCCACTGCTGCAAGAAAGCCAGAAATTTAAACATCGAGTCAGAAGCACGTCGCAGAAAGACCCGCTCAATCACCATCTTATTGCGAATTGTCCAAAGTGTCCAAGTAAACGCGGCAAACACCAACCAGAAGAGGCGTCGCCTCCCTCGGTACGGTTTGCCTAGAACTCTAGGAACTCGCCAAGGTCTGAGGCCTGCCAATCAGGCCCCAGCGCCTCATGGACAAAGTTCCAGAGAAACCTGGCAGCAGACAGGTGAACAGGATGTGGGTTCCCGCCTCAGGGATCCCACACATGGGACAGAGGCCATCACCCGGTCCCTGACTGTCGTGGGGTAGATAACACGGCAGATGCTACTTTGGGGTAGCTTGAGTTGATGGGCAAGGCGACACTGGCGTCTGGGAGATTGTTTAGCATTGCAGGGACAAAGGGTTTACCCAGGTTCGGCCTCTCCATTGGAGATAAAGACCTACTTCCTGCTATCTTGTTATTGATCTCGATCTCGATAACCCGGCTACGACAACAGAGCCGGATCTCGATCTAGGTTACAAGGTTGTGGTGTTTCTCTCGATGGTTCTCTCGCCTAAGCTTGGATCGTAAAGTTCTCCTCAACTAGGGCTCAGGGACCGGTTTATATAGACGACCGGGTCTCCTGGCACTTTACAATACGAACCCGGGCTCTACCCAGACTCGGAATCCTATTCTAGCTCTTCTAGCCTTCGTGTCCTCCAAGTCCGAACCGCCTCTGGTCTTCTAGAAACTTCCCTCTCTGAACCGGGTTACCGCCAAAGCCTCTGGCCCAGCAACATAACCCGGCCCATGCTGATGGTTAGCTGGCCTGGCCGGGCCTCCTGCCTGGCGGGTCATGCTTCCCTCTTCATGGGCCTACCGGGTTATCATCCCCCCATCAGTAGCCCCCAGATTAACCTGGTTGCCAGGTTGGCATGCTCTGCTTCTTATTCTTGAATATTGCTTCTTTGAGCAGAACTGATATCCTGGCCAGCCGGGTTAATCACCTGAAACATAAATAACACGTAACAAATTCAATATCAGAACATCTCTTTTCTCCTTTGCTTGGCCAGTCTTTTTGGCGGTTCACGCCGTAACCCGGTTATCTCTTGCCGGGTTCCACGCCCGGGTTTCACTTTCGACACTTAGTGAAAATTATCGCCCAACTGAAATCCATCCTTATCCATCTTAATCACGATCTTATCATTTAATACTCCGTAATTATCTCATTCCGTTTGTCGTTGACTTTTAGTCAAAGATCCTTATCTCTTCACTTTTTACCACAACACCCCTAGGGTTTTCACTGTGCCTATAAATAGGAGACCAAGAGACACCACGGTCACTTTCCCCATTCAGTCATCTTCTTCCTCGCGCACGCACTGTAGCAGCCGCGGATCCAATCTCAAATCGAGCCTCCCAATCTCCTGCAAGAAGATCCACAGGTACGTTTATCCCACACATCCGTGCTCCGCACTTGATTCCAACTTGAATCTCGTCCAGATTTGCTTCGCATTTCCCTCTCCACATCTACATCTAGAACTAGGGTTTCTTATCTCCATTGTTGCTCAGAGAACCTCGAAGCTCTCAGCCATGGTGAAGGACAAAGCGAAGGCCGGAGCTCCCCGTGCGGCGAAGAAGCTCGCAAAAGCCTCACAGCACCCACGCCGGTGCATCTGGCTCCGCCGCCCCCGCTGCTACTCAGGTCAACTGGACCAAATCCACGGTGACGACTTGATGCTTCAGAATACGTGAACTGCGGCGAGCTCCCTCCAAAGGATGAGATCAATGGCGCTGCTGGAGAAGAAATCCGCCCCAGCCCCAAGGAAGGTGAAGTGGTGGTTTTCCTCGACCACGTTCAGCGCGGCCTTCGCCCCCCGGGTTCCCTGTTTTTTCGCCGGGTCTTGAAGTACTACGGCCTTAGGCCTCAAGACATCGCGCCCAACTCCATGCTGAACATCAGTAACTTGTGGTGTTCTGTGAAGATTATTTGCAAATGGCTCCAAGCCTCGAGCTGTTCCTCGAGTTCTTCTACTGCAACCCCTCTCGCAAGGATCAAGTACTCCATATGGGGGAGTTGCAATCCAGCGCCGAAGGGAATGCGATTTCCCGGCTCTCTTCTAGCCAGCCATCCCAAGGGGTGGCAAAACACTATTTTTACTGCAAGACACTTCACCAGAATCTGACGATGCCCGTTACCCGGCTTTCCGGAACTCGGGCTTAACATATGAGCCAAAATGAATAGTTATGCCGATGACGCCGAGCGGGTCAAGCTCGAGCCCATTCTTCGCCGGGCCAGAGCTTTACTCGCCCATGGTCTCAAGGGCACAGATCTGGTCAAGTGCTGGATCGGTTGGTTCATCCAGCCACTCAGCATCAGGACCCGGCTAATTTGCCAGTACACTGGTGAAACCACAGACAACATGCGTTACTCTGAGATGACGCTCACTGATGATCAGCTCGTGAAGAATGCCAAGAGATTGCTTGGCGAAAAGAAAGATGCCATTGCACTGAACGGGCTCGCCCCATTTAGTGCCAAGAACAAACCCCCCACGGTAAAGCCAACACTCAATCCATTTTGTTTACTTTAACCCGGTAAACTCATCCATAGACTGTTATTTACTGTGACTGCTTTTTCTCAGGACTCCAAGTGGTGGAGCGTGGATTTTACCCCAACATCCTCTCCTGACGGGAGGACACAGAAAGTGAAGACGACGAAGAAGAAGAAGGTGAGCTGACTCCGTAGGCCGGCTCTTCCTCCAGTTGATTAACAACGAAGTCCCCAACAAGGACACCTCTACTGATAACCCGGCAAATTTTATTCCAGGCCCCACTGACCCGGCTTCTGACGTAGCGCCTCCTACTCAGAAGAGACCCGGGCCACCATTGCCAAGGTACCACATTCTCTTTTCTCAATCTTCATGATGAACTCATCTCAAACTTAAGCACAATCACAGGAAAAGGAGGCTGAGAAGGAGGCTGAGGCGAACAAGAGACGCCGAACCCGGTCTTCTACAAGCCAAGCTTCCCTGAGCCCAGGTATCCCTCAACGCTCTTTATCAAGCTGGGCCAAATCCATCCAGAAGACGCCCAGCAAACAGTTCCCTTTAGCTGGCAAGATCCGGGTTCCTAAACCATCTCGTTTGTCAGATTCTTCCTCGGATGGTGTTAGCACACCCGAGGATTTCCAGATCAACGCCGGGTTAGAAATACTTCACACATCTTTTCCATACCTCTATACTTCACTGTCCCATTCTTGTTTAACTAAGACATTATTTGTTCCAGTGCCAGGCTTTTATGGATGAAGACCCGGAATCTCCTCCCGCGGCGTCCCTCCTCCAGCAACCACAGAGCCTTCTCCTATGGAGGCACATAGAAGAACCGAGGACAAAGACGAGCCAAGGGAGCAAGCAACCCCCGCGGCTTCTCCAAAAAATGTTGTTGACCCGGTGCCAGAATCCTCCCCAGCTGCTCACTCGCCCGGGTTAGGCTCTGGGACTAAAGAAGATGAAGTGCAGGTTACTGGGACCCGGCACGTTCCAGTACAAAATGCTCCTGAGACTCTTGCCAAGGTGCCAGCCCCAGATGCTGACCCGGCAACTCCTGCCAAGACAAGAACCCGGCTTCCTCCTCAAATTCACCGGCTCTGGACGCCATGTCGTTCCAGCACTTTGCGACGAATATTTTTCTCGCCTGCTCAACACAAGACCCTGGAGACAGAACTGGTCGCCCTAATCCAAAAACGATATCAGGTACCCTTTTTACTTCTTGCCTGTATATTTTCTTGCATAACTATACCCTGAGTAGCCCCCAAGCTCTAAGTTCATCACTTGTGATGAGCTTGGTGCTTACAATATGCATTCCTTAGGTAAAAACTTCAAACCTGTAGCCCCCAAGTGCCGGGTTGTCTGTTTACAGCAACCTGGGACTAAAAAACTTCCATCATTTAAAACTTGCCCATTTTCACATCAAACTTTGAACACTGTAGCCCCCAAGTGCCGGGTTGTGTGCCTGCAGCAACCTGGGACTTCTTTATTACGTTGAACAATTGAACTTCAAACTGAGTAGCCCCCAAGTGCCGGGTTAGCTGTCCACAGCTACCTGGGACTTACAGTTAGAAATTTTCAGACTTTTTGCGCATGTAGCCCCCAAGTGCCGGGTTGCACGCCTGCGGCGACCTGGGACTAACATAACTTTTTGCATCTTAACAGGAAGACCATGCCAAGGCCCAGGCTGAGATCACCCGGCTCACTGACGCTGCCAAAACTGAATCTGAGACCCGGGCTGATCACTCAGCTCAACTCCAGGCCTTGGAAGAAAAGATTACTGCCTGACGCAAGAAAACTCCGATCTGAAGAAGGACATGCAGGAGAACGAGGAGAACTTCCAGGAGCAACAGGAGACCCTGCAGAAGCAGCTGGATGAAACCAACAACGAGCTGACCCGGCTAAAAAGAATGATCACCTCTATGGTTGAATCTTTAGTGGGTAAGCACTACTCCTTTGAATTTCAACCTAAACTGATCAAACAGACCCGGTTTTTGAAATTCACTGTTACCTTTTCCTTACACAGGCCCTCGTGATGGAACCTCCGCAAAACCGCTGCAGAGAAGATCAAATGCATGTACACGCTGACACGTCAGCTGTACTTTGGCAGCTGCGAGGTCATCAAAGCCGCTAGGCTCTGGGAGAACCCGCCAAGCAAGTACACTGAAGTCCTTGGGCATCTGTCAACAATGCCGCAATGGATCCATCTGCTCAAGAGATCAGCTTGCAGGGCCGGGGTGATGCGAGGTCTTGCCTTGGCAAAGGCCTACCATCCCCAGCTAAACCCGGCTCCACTGAAGAAGGGCTTTCCTCAGTTTGACACTGATGGCAAGGAGTTCGATAAGAAGTGCTACGCCCGGGTTGTGAAGCAAACCCGGCACGTTGCCACTGTATTGCCAGCAAGATGAAGCTCACCACTTTGCAGCTTGGATAACTGAAATGATGAAGAGATCATGGATGACGAGCCACAACGCGTCGATCTCCTCCAAAGCTATAAGGATTCCATTGACCCGGCAAAAATGCTCCTGGTACCTCCACTGCTCCCAGCTCCTCTACGCCAGTTATTCCTCCTCCGTCACGGGCGATAGCTGAAGAAGATGATGAAAACTTCTTCCAGCCACTTCGAAAAATCACCCGGCGCAAGACCAAGGCCAAAGAAACCGACGAGACCAAGGAGCCAGAGGCTAACCCGGCGGCCGCCGAAGAAGAAGACCCGGCAAAGACCGTCGAAGAACAACCAACCGGCTCTCCTCCCCGTGACCCGGCTCCTGAAGCCAAAGCTTGAAAACTTACGCAGATGCTGTTATCTCTGCAAGAAAACAATCTTATTCGGCCCTTTGGGCGTTATTGTAATAACTTTTGCACTGTTGCACTATGCCTGTGATGGTGCGCCTATGCACCTGATGAAACTTTTATGCTACTCTCAAACTTTTGCTATGAAATATGCCTCTTCTGTGGTTTTGATGACCCTTTTGATTTCTTTAACTGTGAGCCGGCTTTCGCATGGATACCCTGTCGCTACTTCTCTGAGAAAAACAGGGTCGAACCAAGTCCCAATGGGCTTCATGGTTGATTGAATTTCCAGGTGAGCAATCAGGCCATAAAATTGCGAGTCACATCAGCTCAACAGCAAGATAACCAAGAATAAACTAGTGGCATAAAGCCGGGTCTTGGGATTGCAGCTGCAAACTATTGTAGTAAGCCCCCAAGACCTGGATCAATGTTTATAAAGTAATGGCTTAACTATGCAACATTACCCCATTGATCCTCATACTGGTGGGACACGCTCTCTGGGCGTCCTCAAAGATAACTATGCACTTATTCTGACAAAAACATAAACAACTAAAATGTAAACTTCACCTTCATACTCTGAATCCAAAGTTATGGATACTGTAACGAAAACTGCACAGCCGGGTCACGAAACATCGAGACCCGGATGACCGTAAAAGCCGGGTCTTGGGCCCCAAGGACAAGCCCCAAGACCAAACTTAACATAGAACTATGCAACACTACTATCAAACATCAAAAAAGAAACGAAAGAACACAAATTTCTGTTCAACCTTCACTTTATTGATAGAAAAGGTTAGGTCAGCAAGCCGCCTCATTAAAAACCTTCCAGTCCCCTTAGGTACCCTGGTAAGGAAAAGAGCGCGTCTGAAACCTGCTGCCTGTTACATCGTGTTTTACATCTCATATCTCTTTCTCATGCTAAGTATATATGGGCGCAGCTGCGCAATATTCCATGGCCTCTCACGCTCTTCCAATGAAAAGGTAGAGTGCGATGTGTCATTACAGACTCGGACTTTTCTCTTGCATCCACCAAATAATATGAACCATTGTTCAATTTCTTGCTTATGATGAAGGGCCCTTCCCAAGGGGGAGATAACTTGTGCATCCCTTCTCTGGATTGCACCCATCGTAGCACTAAATCTCCCTCCTGGAAAGTGCGAGTTTTAACCCGGCGACTATGATACCGCCTCAAATCTGCTGATATACTGCTGATCTCTCCAGTGCTTGTTCTCTATTCTCCTCAAGCAGGTCCACAGAATCCTGCCGGGTCTGCTCATTTTCTGTTTCAACATAAGCCGCCACGCGAGGCGAGTCATGAATTATATCACTTGGCAAAACTGCCTCTGCCCCATACACCATAAAGAAAGGGGTCATCTTTGTGGATCTGTTTGGTGTTGTGTTGATTCCCCAAACTACTGATGGCAACTCCTCAACCCACGCTCCAGCAGCTCTGAGACACGGGACCCGGAGACGTGGTTTCAAACCTCGAAGCAACTCCTGATTTGCTCGTTCTACTTGTCCATTGGCCTGTGGATGAGCAACTGAAGCAACATCTAAACGTATACCCTGATTTCCACAAAACTTTGCCATCTCACCAAGGGACATGTTAGTACCATTATCTGTGATGATACTATGAGGATACCCAAACCTGTGTATGATCTGCTTCAAAAACTTGACTGCTGTAGCTGCTTCACAATTAGTAACAGGCATCACCTCAACCCACTTTGTAAACTTATCAATGGCAACCAAGAGGTGGGTTTTCTTGCAAGGAGACATGCTAAAAGGACCCACCATATCAAGCCCCCAAACTGCAAAGGGCCAAGTCAAGGGTATTGTTCGCAACTCCTGAGCCGGCACATGAATTTGCCTTGCATATCTTTGGCAACCATCACATCTACTCACCAAGCGCTCTGCATCTGCCTGAGCTGTGAGCCAGAAGAAGCCGTGTCTGAAAGCTTTTGCTACTAAAGACCTTGTTGAAGCATGATGACCACAATCTCCCTCATGAATCTCTTTCAAAATTTGCCGGCCTCCTTTCCAGACACACATCTCTGAAATACTCCAGAAACACTTCTCTTATATAACTCGCCATCAATAACTACGTAGGCCTTAGCCCGGCGCACAATTTGCCGGGATATAACTTCCTGCTCTGGCAGCTCTCCACGCAAAAGATACGCCAAATAAGGTTCTGTCCACTCTGGAATTTCATGAGTTGCTGCTACCAATTGCGAATCCGGGTCTTCCTGACCCGCCAGTTCCTCTACGCCCTGAGGCTTGACTGATGGAGTCCATAGCTCGTCCAAGAAAACGTTAGGTGGAACCGGCTCTCTGCGTGAGCCGAGTCTTGACAAAGCATCTGCAGCATCATTTTTCCTGCGGTCAATATGATCCACCTGATAGCCTGAGAAAAACCCGGCTACCCTGTCCACCTCTCTCCTGTAAGCCGCCATTGTCGCATCTTTTCTATCCCATGTTCCTGAAACTTGCTGTGCCACAAGATCTGAATCCCCATAACAATTAATATGCTTGATGCTCATCTCCTTTGCCATACGCAAACCATGTAACAAGCCTCATATTCTGCCACATTGTTAGAGCAATCAAAGTGAATTTGCAAAACATAGCTCAGCTTATCACCCTTGGGAGAAGTTAACACAACTCCAGCTCCTGAACCTTGTGCTTGCTTAGACCCGTCAAAGTGCATAACCCAAGGCTTGAGACCCGGCGCAAGAGGTGGTGCACTCAACTGTGTCCAATCATTAAGAAAATCCGCCAATGCCTGCGATTTGATAGCTGTACGAGGCACATAGTCAATGTGGTAAGGCCCCATCTCTATTGCCCACTTGGCAATTCTTCCTGTAGCTTCTGAATTCCTGATAATATCTGCTAAGGGTATTGAACTCACCACTGTGATTGGATGCTCCTGAAAATATGGTTTCAACTTTCTACTTGCCATGAAAACACCAAATACTAGCTTCTGCCAATGCGGATAGCGCTGCTTTGCTTCTGATAACACCTCACTAACATAATAACCGGCCTCTGAACCGGGTTTTCCTTGCCTTCCTCCTTACGCTCGACCACCACCACAGCACTCACAGCTGAGGCCCGGCAGCGACGTATAACAGCATGGGTTCCTTGGGACCCGGGGCCGCCAGAACTGGCGCTTTTGATAATTGTTTCTTCAGAGCTTCAAATGCCTCGTCTGCTTCCTGATTCCACACAAAATTGTCTGTTTTCTTCAGTAACTTGTACAAAGGTATTGCTTTTTCTCCGAGCCGGGATATAAACCGGCTTAGCGCAGCCACACATCCTGTCAACTTCTGAACATCTGCCAATTCCTCAGGTTTTTTCAAACTCTGGATGGCTCTGATTTTTTCCGGGTTTGCCTCAATTCCACGCTCTGACACAATGAAACCGAGCAATTTTCCGCTGGAACTCCAAACACGCACTTTGTAGGATTGAGCTTCATCTTGTACTTCCTCAAATTTTTGAATGTTTCTGTAAGGTCACTGATAAATGACCCGGCTTTTTCTGACTTGATCACCACATCATCCACATAAGCATGCACATTGCGCCCAATCTGATCATGAAAACAATTTTGAATGCACCTCTGATAAGTTGCTCCTGCGTTCTTCAACCCAAAAGTCATGGTCTTGTACAAAAAGCACCAAAGGGGTGATGAACGATGTCTTTTCCCAATCCTGCCTGTTAAGCTTGATCTGATGATAACCTGAATATGCGTCCAGAAAACACAAGAGCTCGCTGCCTGCCACTGCGTCAACAATTTGGTCGATGCGCGGCAGTGCGAACGGGTCTTTTGGACAATGCTTGTTGAGACTTGTAAAATCAATACACATCCTCCACTCATTATTTTTCTTCAGAACCAAAACCGGGTTAGCCAACCACTCTGGGTGGAAAACCTCCATGATAAAGCCGGCTTCCAATAACCGGGCTATCTCCTCTCCTATAGCTTTTCTTCTCTCTGCGTTCATTTTTCTCAAACCTTGTTTCACCGGCCTTGCCTTTGGATCAACATGTAAACGGTGCTCAGCGAGTTCAGTCGGAATGCCTGGCATGTCACTAGGTGTCCACGCAAAAACATCCCGATTCTCACGGATGAACTCGATGAGCGCGCTTTCCTATTTATCAGTTAGGCTGGTCCCTATGGCGAACTGCTTGGAGGAATCCCCAGGCACAAAATCCACCATCTTAGTATCCTTTGCTGCTTTAAACTTTGCCCTGTCATCTTCTGTTGTTGGTTTTTTGAGCGCTTGTTCCTGCGGGTCAAGATTAGACCTGTAAGCTTTCAACTCCTCTCTAGCACAAGTTCGCTCTGCCAGGGCTGCATCTCCCTCGTCACATTCTGCTGCAATTTCTCTGTTACCATGAATAGTATGATCCCCTTGGGACCCGGCATCTTCAACTGCAAGTATACATAACACGGCCTCGCCATGAACTTGGCAAAGCCGGCCTTCCAAACAACGCATGATAAGGACTTGGAAATTTCACCACCTCAAAGGTGAGCCACTCTGATCTGAAGTTATGGATAGACTCGCCAAAAGCAACCTCTAATGAAATTTTTCCCTCAGGTGTAGCAGACTTCCCAGGAACTATACCATGAAATATTGTTGACGTTTTCTGCAACTGTGACTCCTTCAGACCCATACGCATAAATGTTTCCCAGTACAAGATATTAATGCTACTGCCACCGTCCATCAAAACCTTCTTTAACTCAAAGCCATGAACTTGAGGAGCCACAACTAACGCAAGCAGACCCGGGTGCTCCACCACATCCGGGTGATCTGCTCTGCTCCAAGTAATAGTATGCTCTGACCATCTCAAATACCTTGGTACCCCTACAGCCACTGAATTAACTGCCCTTTTGACTATCTTTCTTTCTCTCTTGGTCGTGCCACTGGTATATATATGATATTGGCCAAGTTGCCTCGGCTGGTTCGAGAATCCACCCTGATTACCTGTATTTTGGCCGGGTCCTGTATTTCCAGTTGGTACCGCGTTTGCTCCAGTTAGAGGCCCCGCAGCCGGGTTAGCACTCGGGCCGGGTCCTCCACTCCTGTTTGCTCCTTGCAGAGCTCTCTGAATCTCATTGTTTTTCCACCTGTTCAAATCTACACACTGGGCCAATGAATGATTGGCGGGTCTGCCGTTCTTGCTATGACGAGGACACGGCATCCTGAAGGCCTCTTCAGTGCTCATTGGGCGTGTTCCTTGATAACTATTTCCACCACCGTAACTCCCATTATTTCCCTGATAACCTCTGTTTTCCTGATAACCTCTGTTTTCCTGATAATTCCCATCCATCCTTTGCCTCTGAAACCCGGCATTTGCATTTGCAACTAGCTCTGAGTTTCCTTCCTGATGCCCACGCTTGTGCTGGTTCTGATTGCTGTTGTTATTGTTTCCCGGGCCATTGTTCTTTCCTCCATTGTTCGCAGCACCTTTCCCTTTTTCTTCCTCACTATCATCCTGGGTTTTGTCCGTGGCTGCATGTCTGTTGCACGCATCCATCAACTCTGCCATAGTAACGGGCTTAACCCGGTGTCCTTCCTTCATGCGCCCAGCTTCTGGACCAAGGGAGCGTACTTGCAAGTTTTCTCCATCGATGAAATTGCATCCTTGGGCTCGATACCTGATGAAGAGTGCAGGATCTCCGTGACCCGGCCCATCCAGTGACGAGCTGACTCGCCCTTCCTCTGTACGCAACGATCAAGATCTTCAATGGAAAATAAACGCTTGCACGTGCCCTGAAAGTGCTTGATGAAAATTGTTTTCAACTCATCCCAAGAATTGATAGATTTCTCTGGCAGATTCTTGAACCACAACTTTGCTGCACCATCACTCATCATCAAATACATATACTTTGCACAAACGTTCTCTGTGGCATTGCGTATACACATCGCCATCTCATAGCTGCTCAACCAACTCGCCGGGTCTGTGCTCGGCTCATAATTGGCAATCTTGCTTGGCTCCTTGAACTTCTCAGGGAAAGGCTCTGCTCTAATGGCATCTGAAAGACACTTGGGACCCGCCAAAGTGGAAGAACTTGCTAAAAGATTAATGTTACCCGGCGAGCTTGCAGATGCTGCTGGCACGGGACCCGGTCCTCCTTGTGGTGCTCCAGCTGCTGGTACTGCCGGGTTTGCATTAGCTGCACTCTTCCTGCCGCGATCTATTGACTATCTGCTGAGCCACAGAAATTGCAGGGGCGGGTTGATACTGCTGATTATTCTGGTTTTGGTTCTGCTGGGGCGGGTTTTGCTGCTGTGCCGCGGCAAACCCGGCCAATGGCGGGTTTCCCCCATGGCGACTCTTGCTACGATATGTTGTGAGTGAAGCGCGCTTTTCTCTTTTGAATACTGAACTTGCTGAGCAACCGCAGTGCGTAACATGTCAATGGCACGCCGAGCTTCAACCTCTGCTGGCGAGTCTCCTAATGGAATACGATCAGTGCCAAAGTTGCGGCATATACGTTATCTGCTGGATTGGAATAGTGACCCGCCGGCGTATGAAACCTTGGTGTCCTGGGCGGCAGACCCGGATTTCCCCTGGCTCCCCCAGCGAGAAGACCCGGCGCCGCTGCAACTGCAACCCAGCTGCTCCTGTTCCTCTGTCTGGTTCTACATTTGCTCTAACAACTGGAGCCACCTGGGTTACACCAACTGGTTGATCTTCTGGGGTCCTAAACAATACTGCTGGATTTATGGCGTTTTCTCCAGGGCCAGCCGGCTCTGGTGCCTCCTCCGGTGTGCCCTGGTCATCTCATTGAGACGATTTTCCTCATCCTCTAATTGCTTTCGCCTAACTCCATATCTTTTTTCTGCCATTGTGTCTCTGCGCACCTGCTCCAAGGCCCGGCGTGCTGTATCCAATTCTATAGCTCTTGCTGCGCGTTTCTGGAGTAACAATCCTCGTAAGTGCTGTTGGATCTAGGACCAGGCCATTGTTAAACATGGCCCGGGCCCCAGTTGCATTGTTTCTTTCCTCACCCTGAGCTCGGTTATTGAGAAAACCGAAGCTATTCCTGTAACGCGCCGTGTTTTCACTTTCCTCTGACACCGAAGCCGGGTCTCCATCAACCCTTTGGCCCGCCAGCTCCAACACTGGTGGCAATTGTTGCTGCTGCTGACCCGGAGTAAAAGCTGGTGGCACACCGTTGACGGTGATGCCCCCGCGTTGATCGAAGGAGCGGTGTAAACCGCCACCCTCCTAACCGGGCTTGGAACGGACTCTTGCTCCTCTTCGTCCTCTTCTTCTACTCCATATCCGAACCGGCCTTCGAACAAGGGCAGGATCGATTCTGAATCTGCATAGTCCACCACATCACCCGGGACTGGAGCCGGGTTTCCCGATCTTCCTCGTGCACGTCCAGGGCAGCTCATCTTCAGCCGTACCAACTGATTCTTCTCCATCAGATTGAACAATTGTGGCAGCTCCTGACACAGATTCATAGTCTCCATCACTAGCAGATCTAGTTGCAATCATACCAACAAAAACGTTAAACTTGCCAATTGGAATAACATCACCTGATTCAAGTAGATCTGATTCCGGCCCCCAGCCAAAATCATCAACGATGGGCTCTCCTTGCGAATTGAGGGTGATCTCGCCGAAAACATAGTTCTCTACTCCTTGCTTGCTTCTCCCATGATGGTGACACCTTTGGACGCGTTCCCACAGACGGCGCCAACTGTCGTGGGGTAGATAACACGGCAGATGCTACTTTGGGGTAGCTTGAGTTGATGGGCAAGGCGACACTAGCGTCTGGGAGATTGTTTAGCATTGCAGGGACAAAGGTTTACCCAGGTTCGGCCTCTCCATTGGAGATAAAGACCTACTTCCTGCTATCTTGTTATTGATCTCGATCTCGATAACCCGGCTACGACAACAGAGCCGGATCTCGATCTAGGTTACAAGGTTGTGGTGTTTCTCTCGATGGTTCTCTCGCCTAAGCTTGGATCGTAAAGTTCTCCTCAACTAGGGCTCAGGGACCGGTTTATATAGACGACCGGGTCTCCTGGCACTTTACAATACGAACCCGGGCTCTACCCAGACTCGGATCCTATTCTAGCTCTTCTAGCCTTCGTATCCTCCAAGTCACGAACCGCCTCTGGTCTTCTAGAAACTTCCCTTCCTGAACCGGGTTACCGCCAAAGCCTCTGGCCCAGCAACATAACCCGGCCCATGCTGATGGTTAGCTGGCCTGGCCGGGCCTCCTGCCTGGCGGGTCATGCTTCCCTCTCATGGGCCTACCGGGTTATCATCCCCCCATCACTGACGCTTACGGACCTCCACCCCTGAGGGGAGACGGTGCCTAAGAAGCTGCCACACGAAGATTTTTATCTTTAAGGGTAGGGGCGCCTTCCACATCGGAGAAGCCCAAGCTCTAACTGGATTACTGAAGAGACTCCGATAGGCCGACTTCACGGAGAAAGTCCCAGAGGGCTCCGATAGGCCACCTGGCAATGTCTACGGGAGTAAACTCTGTAATTCCGCCCAGGCTGTGGCCTCGACAATACCAAATGTTCGTCGGAACGAGATGTTCCAAGTCCCATCGTGCATTGCCGAGCCCACAGCTGCAGTGGGTCCGCACAAATCGCAAACAGCGACAGGAATCTATGCTGTAACGGGCTTCCATGAAGCCACGAGTCCAGCCAAAAAAGGGTGCCTTCTCCATTACCAACGGAGAAGCGGGCACCCTTCCTAATCTCATGCTTGATGGTTTGGATGGATCGCCAAAATTGAGATCCATCCCGGCGGTCACAAGAAAGAAGGGGGCGGCCCTGCAGGTACTTCGCTTTGATAAGTTGCAGCCAAAGCCCCCCTTCCTCTCTAAGTATCCGCCACACCCAGCGAAGCATGAGCGCGACGTCATCTTACGGGACGATAAAAAACCTATGCCCCCCATGTCCTTGGGGGCGCACATCCGCCATTTGACCATGTGGTACTTCTGGCGCCCATTGGCCGCCTGCCAGAAGAAGCTCGAAAGTTCCCTGTCAAAAGTCACATGCGTGCCCTCTGGAAAAAATGTAGACTCCCATCATGTACATAGACAAGCTAGACAAGCAGGCGTCAATCAGGACTGTTTTGCTCCCCTTGGAGGTAAACCGCCCCTGCCAAGGCTCTGCCTTGGCTTTGACACGCTGGGTAACTGGCTCTAGATCCTTAATAAGGATCTTCGAGTCACTAATAGGCATCCCAAGGTAAGTCACAAGGAAGGCGGCAACTTGCAATTTAGTTTGTCCGCTATCCTCTATTGCTCCAAAGGGAATACCCCATGATCATGACTTCGCCCTGTCGAAGTTAATCTGAGGCCTGACATGGCCTCAAAGCAGAGGAGAAGGAACTTGAGATTAATAATGTCAAGATCCTACCCCTCCACCATGATCATGGTGTCATCCGCATACTGGAGGTGGGAGACTCCACCTCCAGGAATGAGGTGCCCAACCACACCAGAGATGTGGCCGGCTGTCTTGGCTTTATCCAAGAGAGCCGCCAGGGCGTCACTGCAAGGTCAAAGAGAAGGGGGGAGATCGGATCCCCTTGTCTTACCCCACACGATGACCTAAAGTAGGCACCAATGTCCCCGTTAATGTTTATCGCCGTGCTCCCAGACATGACAATCTGCATAATCCAGCATATGAAGCAGTCATCGAACCCACGACGTTCGAGGACCTGGCGGAGAGAAATGGCCCAGTCGAAACGATCATGCCTTCTGGAAATCTAGCTTAAGGAAGACACCTTTAAGATGTTTAACTTGACTTCATGAAGATCTCATGAAGTGCCAGAACTCTGTCATGGATAAACCGTCCCTTGAGAAAGGCGAACTGATGTGGGTGCACAAGACGCTCCACAACTGGCGCCAAGCGTGAAGCACACACTTTAGCAATCAGTCGTTGGATGCCGTTGATCATCATGATCGGCCTAAACTGTCGTATCTCTGTGGCCCCTACTACTTTGGGGATCAAGGTAATAACCACAAAGTTGAGGCGAGACATACCAGGGTCCCAGTATATAACTCCTGGAAATAACGGCATAATCACCGCCTCAACAATCTCCCAGAATTTCTGGAAGAAGAGACAAGGAGGCCATCCGAACCTCAAAAAGTGCTATGCTTTTCTCTTTGCAAGAAAGCAACGCTCTTGTTTATCCTGTGTCTCTTCGTAATGGATTTTTTCATCGTTGAATCGCACGAATATTTGTGCTAGAACAAGCGATTCGTATTTGGAAGATATTCACACGAAAACGAATCACAACTCACAAGATGGCGTAGCACATCTTTTTACTGCTGTAAAAAATTGATGTAGCCAGCCCTCTCTGCCCTCCTCCCATTCCAGCCTCTTCCCCTCATTTCAGAACCCGAGAGCCAGCGAGCGAGCACATGGCAGCGCCGCAGCGGCCCCGCTCCCGTGCCTGCCGGTCGAGCTCGTCGCGGAGATCCTCCTCCACGTCCCGCCCCGCGATCCAGCGCACCTCGCCGCTTCTCCTCGCCTCCAAGGCTTGAGCGGCGCCGTCTCCAACTCTGCCTTCCGCCGCTGCCTCCACCAGCTCCACGGGGCGCCCCCCGGCTCGGCTTCCTCCACAACTGGGAGGTCGAGGAGGACATTCTGCGCTTCATCGACGCCACCGACTCGCCCCTCTTCCTCGCCGCCTCGGACTACCACTCCTGGCGCGCCCTCGACTGCCCCCACGGCCGTGCCCTCTTCCTCTCCAACGGCCAGGACCCTGGGAAGGAAATCCTCCTGTGGGAGCCAATCATCGGCTCCCAGCAGCGCATACCGGTGCCCGCTGCGTTCGAGAGGGACTACGGGGCCGAGAAGATGTCACCGACCGCGGCCGTATTCTGCGCAGCAGATGGGTGCGACCACCACGGCTGCCACGGGGGCCCCTTCCGCCTGATCTTCGTCTTCTCCGTCCAAAAAATCGACGATGACGACGAGTATGTCACGCGGGCGTGCTTGTACTCCTCTGAGATCGGCACCTGGGGCGACCCGACCTCGATGAATGGTGGCTTCTCCATTAATTTTACACGTTATTCTAGTGTGCTTGTTGAGAAGCCTCAGCTGTACCTCTACTTCATGGCTGACAATTTGTTGATCCTGGAGTATGACTTGGCAAAGCACAACCTGGCTAAGCTCGAGCCACCACCACCGTACTACAAGCCAGGCTTCGTGGGGAGATTTAATATCTTGCTGACACAGGATGGTGAACTAGGAGTTTGCCACTACATGCATCAGGATCAGAATGTGGCGCTGAGCTAAAATTGTGGACAAGGAAGGCGAGTGATGTCCCCGGTGCACAGTGGGTGCAGAACCGGGTCATAAACTTGCACAATTTGCTCTCAACTAGTACTCCCCCCGATGCAGATAATATAGTTCGAGTGCTGGGCTATGCTGAGGGAGCAAATGTCATATTCCTTAACACAGTGGCTGGTATCTTGACAATGGAGCTCTAGTCAGAGAAAGTAAGATATGTGTGCCATAAGCCTGGCTTTCTAATTTGATTCCAGTTGTCGGCTTCTACACTCCTGTGCCCCAAGGTGAACACCAGGATCCGCTACTGTTCGGCCCTAATGAGGGGTCAGGTGGTGAGGAGGGGGGGGGAGGAGGATAAAACACTAGATCAGGCGCAACAGCTCTTCGACAAGGGGTCCAATGCTATTAGCGAGGGAAGCTTGTCAACGCGTTTGAATGCGTCAGCCACGGCCTTGAGATCAGGTTAGTAAAAACCACTAGCCATAGGAAGTGTGCCAACATAGGAATTGTGGGAACTTCCAAATAGTTCATTGCTCTTTTGGATCTACCGTTGTTTTCATGTCCTTAGTTGCTCTGAGCCTTTGTCTTTTGTAGTCGGGAGGTGCGTTTAGTGGGTTTTAAGATGTTATCCCACAATGGGGTTACCAAGCTTTGAGCTCTCTGTTAGTTTGTTGTTTGATCAATTTCTGCATCCATCGATCCCAGTTTTGCTTGATAGCACTTGCGAGTTAGAGAGTAGCATCTTTGCTTATGATCTGAGTATTGCTATTACTAGCATTGAATAGGTTTACTATATTTGAGAAATTTCACTCCAGCTGTGGTTAGCTGTAAATATCTTGTTGTCCTGCAGTTTATTCATACAATACTTTAGTATTGTACTACTCCATAAGCTTTCCAAACTATTAGAAAAGGCACTCCGCAGGACATAGTTAGCACCTCTTATCATCAAATCGGTAATTGGTGTTATGTTGTTCTGTCACATATTGCATTAACATTTATGCCTTATGTTATAACCTAGACAATTATAGACTGAATATGTCTGGGGCAGGGAAGACAAAGATGGACATGCCTCGCCACTAGAAGCTCAAGAGGTGATCGATCCTTTGGGTGATGTTCCCAATAATGCACTAAATGAAAAAGCTGTGAAGAGTACATCTACAACCTGCAAAGATGATGCTGGGAACTCAAAGACCTCTGGCAGCAATGTTGAGGATGCTGCTCCAACTTTGGAGAAAGGTGTTTTTTAAGAAGGTATTATATATCATTGCCCCTTTCCTAAGGGCCTGTGGCTGTGCGAGGGTTAAATTAGTGTGTAATGACATGCATGATTTTTTGAAAGTTTGCATCATCATCTAGGTTTCTTTTGATTGTTTATGCATTTGTGTGGCATCAAACGATATGGTGTCAGATCTCTGCTAAACCTTCTCCCAAGAGCCTAACAACATATTATTCACCATCTGCGATATCTAATGCCAGCTAGATTGCTATGTCTGGGACATTGTAACAAATGGTCAAAACTCATCTAGTGATATGTATACAAGTAACTAGATAAAAGTAGATTTTATTCTGTATTTGATGGGTTTACCTTTTAGCATTAGCACCCAATTAGTTGCTTTTATCTGCATTTATCTACTCATGCAATGGATCATCAGTGGCTTTACTGGATCATTAGTAGTAGATATTCATGCACTATTTTCTTGCTGTGCTTTCAATATACTTTCCTATCATGTTCCATATACACGTAGCTAGATAAAAATATCTGCTCATGCACTGGACCATCAGTAGCTAGATATTCACGCACTGTTTGTTTGCTGTGCTTTTAATATACATTCCTATCATGTTCCATATCTTTGCTGTGATGTGACAGTCATCTTTGCATTAGTCTTGGGGGGTTGTAGAAACCATCTTGTCTGTTCTTGTGCATGTTTGTAATGTTCCCTTTTAAGCAAAACACATGTGTTTTACATTGTTTCCTCACTCAGTGCATTCTGCTAGTGTTTTGTATCGGTTCTTGTGCATGTGTGAAATGTTGATCCCTAAGAACCATAGTATAATAAATTGATTGCCATGCCTCAGTGTGTTCTTCCTACTAGGATAAATATTGATGTAGACATTTTTTAACAACAATACTGACATAATCATTGATTAGGGGAGCAACCGGAAGCACCTACGTTGGGGTTGTAGGTGGAGGCATCAAACGTGACAATGTCAGGTCTCTGCTAGATTTTCTTTAGAAGAGACTAGCAACAGATTTTTCATCAGCTCTGAAATGTGATTCCACCTAGGTATAAAGTTCTGAAATCGCGAACAATAACATTGTAGCAAGATGTTCCTACTCCGTGTTCCTTTCTGCAGTAGTCAATATTTTTTTGTGATCCGTATCCAAATAGCTAGATAAAAATTGCTTTCATTCCATATTTGATATGTTCTTTTTTTCCACATTAGCATACAGTTAGTTGCTTTGATCTACTTGTATCTACTCAACCATTTGATCTCAGTGGTTCCCACAGAGTACTCATCCATTGTTTGCGAGCTGTGTCTTTAATATACCTTCCTATCAAGTTCCATATACAATTTATTTTGTTCGCAATGCTCTGAAGAACCACCATTGCTTGCTCTTTGCTATGATGCGACATTAATATTTGTGTTAGTCTTGGAGGGTTGCAGAAACTATTTTGCATGTTCTTGTGCATAAAATGTTGCTTTGTAAGCAAAACTCATATGTTTTATATTTTTTCCTCACTCAGTTCACTCTGCTACCATTTTCCCTGTAGCTTTCTGTATGCATCACAGTTGTGCTAACATGTGAATCTTTTGCTATGTGGTTTTAGTGCTGTTTTGCTGAGCTGATGGTCAGGGAGGATGTTTTCAGTCATCGGCTCTTTCAGTAGGATCTCTTTCTTCACTGCAGTCTTAACGCTGACATAAGCCACCAACATTGGAGGCTTTGGCACCTCAGAGTGAATGTTGCTCAAGACTTTGTCTCAAGATAGTGTTACAACAGGGATTCGATGATGAAAAACTGCAGCGGAATGGGGATTAACCTCCTACTACTTGAAAAACTATGTGGAGTAACTGCTACATTTATCCATGTTGTTTCGGTTGAATGATGCTTACGATTGGAACGATCGTTGACAGGTCAGTGATCATTTCAGAAACATTTTATCTTTGAGAAACAAGAAAGAAAAACTACGTTTTCTTTGTCTTCAGTTGCCTGTATGTAATAGCATGCTCAAGTAGCAAATTCAGTGAGTCAGTCTTGCTATTATAGACAAGTAGTATTGCACATTCCCCAGATCAACAATTTGGTTTCGGTAAAGGGACATTTACACAGTAAACTACAGTCTACTATTATTGATTCGACTACATAGACATCGCTAGCTGATCTTTCATCGAAAAAGTGATTTACAAGGACATATGGCGCCAAGGGGAAATTCATCAGTTCGTCACCTCCGGATCATCTCTGGCGAGAACGCTGGATAAGGCAAGCCGTAGATGGCTTCGTCGGCTGCCGTCATGTCAGGCTCTGTCTGGGATCCCAAGCTCGCGTCCATTTGGGCATCATCGTCCATGATTTGATCCTTGCAGAGGCGATGGCATCGGGCCGTGGCGCGTACATGGTTAGGTCCTCCAAATTGGATCGAGACCCACAGCTGATGCTGCGTATCTTCCGCTGGAGTATCGGCAGAAAGTTTCTATCAGTGGAGGTGGCCCATTAGGGTTAGACTTGCATTGACAAACGCCTTAATGCCCATAAGTGGTACTCCCTCCGTTCCGCAATGTAAGATGTTTTAGGTGTTACACATACATGTCTAGATTCATACAAAAAACAATGGACACATACATAAAACGTGTCTACATACATGTGTGTAGATATGAATGTGGAAAAGGCCTAAAATATCTTATATTGTGGAACGGAGGGAGTAGTTGTTGCCTAGGAACTGTGATGAACAACTATAAACTTGAACCTGAATGTGCACTTTTGAATTTTCAGAACTAACTTGATGCCCCTCCAATGGTTTTAGAACCTCATATGCATAATGCATTCCACTTTTACTAGAAGAAAACGCACATCCTCAATACAGCTAGTTCCAGTATCTCCACCACAACAATAACACTAAGTCCCTGTTTGTTTCTAAATTTTTTGTGGGGATTGGTGAGGATAATCCTCTAGTGGATCTGGTGAAACCCCAAACTTCAAAACATCGTTTGTTTCTAGTGTATTGGACAAGTTTTATCCCCACCATTCCCCATAAATCCCCAAACTCTAGTTCATTTTTTCTCAATCGCCTAGGGATTCAATACACTACCCCTACCTAGTGGATTGATCCCCAATCCCCTAGGGTATTGGGTGAAGTTTGGGGTTTCACCCAATTCATTAGAGGATTATCCCCACCAATCCTCACAAAAAATCTAGAAACAAACAGGGCCTAAGGAAGTGCTGAATAAAAAACATGGTAAAAATGGAAAATCGACTGGTTATGGCTGTCTAGCTATGATGAAATAAATATATCATTAACAATTTTTTGATGAATATATCGTTAACATTGAAATGGTGTCTTATAGAGAATGGCGAGTTTGAAAATGATCTAGATTGACTATTTAGAAAGCAAGATTGTAAAATCAATATCAATCGCGAGACCATACGATGGAGGTTTTATGGGTTATTGAATCTTTACCGAAGACCAAACAACCATAATATTTTGGGCTAGGTCCTTGGATGCTTTATAAGAAATTTGTAGTAACTAGCAAACATGGCATGCGTGTCGAGGTGTCTTTCGTCCATTTCATCCATCCTTGTTCGTTGAGACGCTGGCGTACCGTGTGATTTTGCATTTTGGCCCTCAAATAGTAAAAAATTAACCACAGTTTGTAAACTATTTTGAACCCTTTTTTCTCCTCCGTTCATTCTAGAGTTCCTCATGCACAGGAACCCTGTTGTTGCCGTCACACGACTCCGACTGCCGCCCCTGCCACCCCATGTCGCTGAACTCCTCCCCCACAACCGTTGTCTCCATTTCAAGGTCATGGGATGGTCATCACTCTTCCCTAAGCTTGCATGCTCGTATCGAGTGGGCTTTGCATTGCAGCGATGGCTAGAAATAAAACTTGTCGGTCACAACAATATAAATAGAGCAAAAAGGGCACACTCCATCCGCTCCACGCCTCCACCACATCCCATCCACCGATACCATTTGAACTTAGATTATCTTTTGTTGTGTGTGATAATTGGAGTGATATTAATTATGGTAGTGTGCCCTTTTTTGCTACTCAATGTTGTCGGCTAAGTTGGGGTCTTCGGGGTTGTTATCCGCTGGTTATCTAATAACCCGATGGGGGTGAGGATGGTAAAAGAATTGTCCCCGTGGCAGTTAATGGGAACGGGACGGGGAAAATTTGTACGGGGATGATTTTTGTTAGACAATAACCAGTGGTAAGTGTCCGGCTGCCATATTGACACGTCGACGCTTCTGTATTTGGAATTTTGTATGGTTCTTGATCGAAAGGCAAGTACAAGGAAAACTTATGTCGATTGAATTGTTGCAAATTTTTATTTAAAACTTTATTTTTTGTTTTGGTCCTATGAACGGATTTCCAATGGTATTTTTAGAATTCGAAAGCGTTTTTTTGGTAGAGTTCCGAAGCAATTCCAACTGATAAAACAATTCCAATCGAAACAAAACTGATAAAACGTTTTCTAGAGAGAAAACTGATAAAACGTTAAACTCGAGTAGGAGTACAATACAAAAACTGGAGTACAATACAACTAGGATGGTTAGCCGAACCACCAAGGCCAAGCCCAGACCCAAACCAAACCCAGGTCCCAACCCAGCGAGGATCATGGCAGCGCCGCCAAGCTCCTTGCCGGCGCCGCTCCCCGACGAGATAGTCGAAGAGATCCTCCTACGCCTCCCGCCCGACGAACCAGCCTGCCTCCTCCGCGCATCTCTCGTGTGCAAGATCTGGAACCACGCCCTCTCCAGCCACGGCTTCCGCCGCCGCCTCCACGAGTTCCATCGAACATCCCCCATGCTCGGCTACCTCCACAACTGGCACTACGAGCACATTCCCCGCTTCATCCCCACCACCTCCTCGTCCTTCTCCCTCGCCGCCCCTGACCGCCGCTCCTGGCGGGCCGTCGACTGCCGCCACGGCCGCGCCCTGTTCTGGTCCAAGGGCAAGGGAACCAAGGAACTCCTCGTGTGGGAGCCAATCACGGGCGCCCAGCGGCGCATACCGGTCCCCGCGGCGTTCGAGTGCGGCTACCGGAACGCGGCCGTGTTATGCGCAACCGACGGGTGCGACCATCGCGACTGCCACGGGGGCCCCTTCCACCTGGTCTTCCTCTTCCTCGTCGAGGAAGTCACCGACGAGGAGTATGAGGATTACGTCACGTCGGCGTGCGTATACTCGTCGGAGACAGGCAAGTGGGGCGACCTGACCTCGATGCACGGTGGTTTCTTCTATTTAAGCGATTCCAGCGTGCTCGTTGGGAGGTCTCTCCTCTACTTCATGTCTGACGACAGGAGGATCCATGAGTACGACTTGGCCACAAACAGCCTAACTGGGTTCGACACACCAGACTATGAAATATCTAAGCTCATGCTGACGGCGGACGGTGGACTTGGAGTTATCCAAAGCTTCGATACTCGTCTCAGTTTGTGGTCAAGGGAGGTGAGTGACGGCACTGATGCACGATGGTTACCGAGCCGGGTTATCTGCTTGGAAAATTTGCTCCCAGATGGTGCTCTCGTGGGAGGTTCAATACATGTGCTGAGTTTTGCCGAGGGAGCAAATGTCATTTTTGTGACCATGCTTGGTGGCCTTTTCACAATCGAACTACAATCACAGCAGGCCAAGAAGGTGTGCGATGATCATGGCTACCGCAATTTGTTTCCAGTTGTCAGCTTCTACACTCCACATTCTAGGCTTAAAGCGCTTGGGGGTGAACATCACTACCTGCCAGGGCGGCCACCGACGCCGAGCCCTATTGAGGAGTTGGGTTGTAAGGAGGGGGAGGAGGGGAAGAGAAAACACTAGAGCAGATGCAAGAGGTGTTCGATTAAGTAGGTAGTGATCTATGAACCATTGGCTTTGTTCAATTTATTTTCCAAATTTTCTGTCTAGATAGTGTACTGGATACTACATAAGAGTATCCTCTTTTTAACAACCTTGTGTTAGAAAAGCTAAGCATCTATGTGAATAACTTTACATTTCTGGCAACCAACTATTCGCTCTTAAATGCACGGTCTGATTAAGCTGGCCAAATTGAACCTGAGAACATTGACCCTGATGTTGCTGCTATGATTGATTTCGTCGGGTTTGGCAGGTCGAAGAGGTGAATGCTGGTGTGTGGCTGCTGCTGAAAACCTGAATCTCAGCCTGATAGTGCCATGACTCTGATTTTGTGATGCAAAGGTGCAGAATGGGATGAACAATGATGGTTGCTAACTGCTCTCTCATGATGCCTGTTGGCTGGAAGAGTGGAAGGATGCTTGATTTTTGGAACGAATTGAGACTGTAATGAAGGGTGACCTTATTGTAAGTGATTGATCCTTGGGGAAATGTTTCATCTATGAGAAACTAGGGTTACTATCGATTTAAATAATTGTTGCATCAGTTGCAAACTTGCAATAGCGCTTTATCATGTGTTGCATCGGCTTGCAATAGCGCTTTAAATAATAGAACTCTCTGTTGTCTAGCATGTGTTTTTCTTTCACCAATTCCTGTTCTTTTATAGAAAAATGTTTGCAAGGATTTCATGGTACTAAATGGCATGCATAATGCTGCTCCTGAAATGCAGGTTGTTCTGTTGAAGATGTGCTTAGAGAGAAGCGCTTTTTAACTCCTGTAATATTGCCAACCAAAGAACTCTGCCGGTAATCAACACCTGAGTACTCAGGGATCTCGTCTGAAACATAGACATTAGCCGTTCCAAGAAAATCTCTTTTGATTGGTGCGATTACAAACTTTACAGTCGTGGATTAGTAAAGTACTACGTTTTTCATTGATTCTGTCAGCTGCAACATAGATGATAAAATAATGGTCTTTCACAGATTCTTACGACGCAGGTACAATGTTACAAATACAAATGAGCTCACATATCTCTAACATGGTCAGACTGAGCAAAATCATTGGACTCCAGATAAGCAAATATATACCCACGACTCTACTCGAGTCTCTGCGGAACAAATTCAGAAATAGAAGAGGATCGCTTGGCTTGCTCAACATCCTGACTTTGTTATGAGGTCACCCTGTGCCTGCCAATGTCGGCGGTCCTGCCTGTTGGAGGTGGCCAGGCCAAGCAGTGTGTCAAGTTGCAGCTGGGCAGAGGCAGATGAAGATCTATCTCCCAGGTACCCGTTCTTGCTTGGGAGTCGACGGCACACTTCCTGTCCGTCGCGAATGTGTACAAAGTCGGTAGCACACCCGAAAGCCGCCCCCAAAGCTGGCCAAACTGAACCTGATGTTAGGAATCAGTCTCTTTAGAGTCCGAAAAAAAAATGTTCATAACTGCTACCTGAGAATGCCTGCTGACTTGAGCAGCGTAAGGATTCTTAATTTTGGAAGCAAATTCAGACTCTGTAATGAAGGGTGACCTTATTGTAAGGGAGTTGATCCTTGGGGAAATGTTTCATCTCTAAGAAAATAGGGTTCTATATGTTGCATCGGTTGTAAGAGAACAATGCTTCTGTCTGTCCTGTGTTTTTCCATATGTTTCTTTTACTCAGTTCCTATTTTATTTAAATGTTTACAAGGATTTGATGGTCCCTATGTAGCATGTATACAGATTCTCCTGAAATGCAGGTTATGATGTTTGTGAAATAGGATAACTGTCGCCTAAATGCTGCATTAGCTGCAATAAATGAATTGTTGGTTCAAGTACTCTCTTTCTCTGTCAGAATCTGGTTTATCTAGCCAGCTATCTGTTTGTGAAATGCTTGCAAGTATTTTATTTCACATCAGCTAGTTCTAGGAATGATATGTTTGTAAGAAAAAGTATTCATTCTCCCATATCAACACTTGTAATTAATTAGCACACCTCTTACGCGACGTAGATATAGGTAGCTCCTAGAGAATTTTGTTTGCACAATACATTAGCAGTATCGCGGATCAGAAGCCTACATGCCAAACAACAATGATGAACTGATATACACTTATAATGGTTTTGTAGTGGTATGTCTAGGGTGACTGATGTAAGCCACTGATCACTTGAGAAGCATTTCTTCTGTCTTTTGGAATGAGGCATAACATTTCATCTTCGATAATTGGGTTAATTGGATCTATGCCACTCCAATTTTTTCAAGTTGGAAAAATGCCATTTCAGCTATCTCATACCTCTATCTATGCCATTATCTTCACTTAAAAGGACAACAGCTTAAAAAAATACATGTACTTCAACGTGCATTTCAGTTTTGGCCATACTATCCTATGCTCCATTTCGAACTGCACTTTTAGGTCTTCCGCACGCCAAAAAATCCGAAGATTCAAATTTTGGCCGAAATCTAGCTGCCCTGAAAATCTGAAAGATTACAGAAAATCAAGTGCACTGGTACAAGACTATCGTGTAATTTTCAGCCAATTCTGGGCACATATGGACCCTTATCCGTCTTATTCAGAGTACTCTTTTATTCAATGTTCATACAAATTACAAATCATTCAAAAAATAAATCATTTCCAGCGTCAAGTAATACAAATCTTTGTTGCGCTCATTCAACAACAATCATCTGCCTCCATATACCAAATCAGATACAACAGCAAGCATAAAATTACTGTTCTGTGAGTGCTCTGTTTTCCACATAGGCCAACGGTCCAACCTCTTCAAAGTTCAACCTGGTTCTGCTTGGGCCCAACCAATCTCCCCCCATTCCGACCCAAACACCGCCGGACTCACCCTCACCGAGGACAATGGCAGCGCCGCCACGCCGCCTCGACTTGTCGGCGGCGCTCTCGGGCGAGCTCCTCGAAGAGATCCTCCTCCGCCTTCCTCCCGACGAACCAGCATGCTTGCTCCGCGCCTCCCTCGTCTGCAAGACTTGGGGCGGCGCCATCTCCCGCTCCAGCTTCCGCCGCCGCCTCCATGAGCTCCACGGCGCGCCCCCATGCTCGGCTTCCTCCACAACTTTGATAACGAGTACATCCCCCGCTTTATCCCCACCATAGCCTCGTCCTTCTCCCTCGCCGTTCCGGACTACCGCTCCTGGCGAACTCTCGACTGCCGCCACGGCCGCGCCCTCTTCATCTCCGAGGATCGGGACCAGGTCCTCCTTGTGTGGGCGCCGAGCAGCGTGTGCCTGTGCCCACGGCTACGGCGGCCGTGTTCTGCGCGGTGGACGGGTGCGACCACCGCGACTGCCTCGGGGGTCCTTTCAGCGTGGTCTTCCTCTTCACCGTTGAGGAAGAGACTGACGATGAGGAGTTTGTCACGTCGGCGTGCCTATACTCGTCGGAGACTGGCACTTGGGGCAAGCTGACCTCGATACAAGGTGATTTTACCAACTTGATTGACATTTCGAGCTTGCTTGTTGGGAGGTCTCTGCTGTACTTCAACGTTGGGAGGATCCTGGAGTATGACTTGGTCAGACACAGCCTGACTGTGTTCGACACAGCAGACTGCATGGCATCTATCCTCATGTTGGCAGAGGACGGTGGACTGGGAGTTATCCAAGACTTTGATCCGCATCTCAAATTATGGTCAAGGGAGGTGGGTGACGGCACTGCTGCACGATGGTTACTGAGCCAGGTCATCCACTTGGAAGATTTGCTCCCAATTGGTTTTTTCATGGAAGGCCCAGTGAATGTGTTAGGTTTTGCCGAGGGAGCAAATATCATTTTCGTTAACACGGTCGTTGCCCTCTTCACAATTGAACTACAATCACGGAGGGTGAGGATGGTGTGCCATGATCAAGGCTTCTGCAATTTAATTCCAATTATTAGCTTCTACACTCCACGTTCTAGGCTTGAAGCGCTGGGAGGTGAACACCATTACCTGCCACATCCTCTGAGCCCTACTGAGAACCTGGGTGGCGAGGAGGAGGGAGGAGAGGAAGAGAAACCACTAGAGCAGACGCAGGAGCTGTTCGATAAGTGCAAGGCCATTGAAGAGGGGAATTCCGCCAATGCTAGCGACTGCTTCAGCCCCACCCTCGAGATCAGGTTAGGGTTCTACTCCCAACTCTACTTCTCCTCCCAGGTAGGCCGTAGGATATGTACAGAGGGATTGTGGGCAAAAACTTCCGATGAGTTCAGTGTTATTTTCACGTGTCCTTAGTTGTTTTGTGCCTTTGACATTTCTAGTTAGCTTAGTAGGTTTAAGTTTTTTAATATGACAAGATCGTTACCCAGTGTGGACTTGTGGTGCTTTGGTTTCATGTGTTTGACAGTGAGCCTGACGTGTTTGAGGGATTAGTACAGTTAGCCAACATAAGCTGATAACAATTGCTGCAAGTTAGGGACTGGCGTCATTTGTTATTGTGTATGTCCTGTGGTGAGCATAAAATCAAAGTCCAACTGCTTGAGGACCGTGCGGCGAGCATGGTTAGCCATCTCAAACCAATATTTAAAAAATCTTTAGTGCTTGAGGATAAGGCGTTATGCTATTTATGTGTTGCTGGCTAATTGCAAATACTAGTGGAATTTGGCGTGCCGTCACGGCACGCCCTTGATGTTTTTTTTTCTGCAGTATATATATATTTTTTTTTAACCAAAATGTTAGCTAAATTGGTATGTTGGAACATGTTTTTATTTTGTCATGAATAGGTAGCATTTTTTATGAGTATTCTTGTCATATTTTGTGAGTTTTTTTTGAGTTTGTTTGTACGATGTCAGAAATGTTGGTGAAATTGAAATGTTGAAATATATTTGTAATTCGCTATAAGTATGCTGCGGTTATTTTTTGGGAGCATTATTGTCATATTTTGTGGTATATCAGGAAAAGTTGCTAAAATGTTGGCGAAATTACAATTTGCAAACATGTTTTTTATTTTGTTATGAGTAGATAGTAATTCGTTCGATTTTTTTTTTATATTTTTTGTAGAATATTCAAATATTTAGATAGTTGAATTTAGCGCGGCGACACGATGCGCCTTTGTTGAGGATATGTTATAATAATTTGTTTGTTTCTTTATTTGCGGTATATATATTGTAAGGGAATGTGGTTGTTCTAATTTGTATAATGTAGTTAGGTGGAATTAAATTTGGAATCAATCCATAATTAGAGTAGACGTGTTTGTATTTTTTGAAAACATTCATGTAAACAATATTTTTTTTTAATGTAAATTCATAATTAGAGGGATTTAAGTTATATTACTTGCAAATTTGTTAAGCAAATTTGAATGGTTCAATATGGTTTTATTTTGCCATTATTTTCATACGAACCACCATAATTAGAGAGAATATATTCTGGTTATGTCTAAATATTATGTGTCTATTTCGCCGTAAATATGTGATTTAGCTTGTTGGTTAGACGAAATATGTTGTGTTAACATCTATTAAATTGAATCAATCTTTAGAGGAAACAAATTTTTTATTTCTTTAAATGTGAATGGAATGAAGCATTATTTAAATTTGACTACATAATTAGAGAGAGTTAAGTTCAAGTTGAACATTTATTAAATTGAACCACATAATTGAAGGAAGTTCAGTAATATTATTTGTAAATATTAATTTAGTTGAGTTGGTATGATATGGCTGTGTTTTGTGTTAAATATTTAATCGAACTCAATAATTGGAGGGAATAAATTGTTTGAGTGCTTATTAATTTCAATTTAAAATCAAGCCATAATTAGAGAAAATGGTTAACTATGCTTTTTTTTTCCCTGTAAGTATGTAATTAGTGGGAATGCACTTTTTTGGATTTGATTCTACAATTAGGAAAAATCTATTTATATTGTATCCAAATATTAACTAAATTGGAATGCTCAAATATGTTTGTATTTTACCATAAATAGTTAGTATTTTTTTCTGTTTTTTTTAATAGTTTTTTAAAAAATATTAAAATATTTAGCAAGTTGGAATGTTCAAACATATTTGTATTGTGTTATGAATGTTTAAATGTAATTAGAGAAAATGCATTCGAATTAGCTCGAAATATTTTCCAAATTTGAATGTTTAAATGCGGTTGTATTTTGCCATAGATATCTAATGTAGTTACGTAATTGGAGGAAATGTATTATGTGTTTGGAAGGATTTAATTTTTTTTTGGAATTTTCAAATTTGTATGATGTGGCTATGTGGTGGATTTGAAATGTTGAAAATGTCTACATTTTGAAGTTTTGCAGATCTGAAAATTGTTGAACCTGTATTTCGGAAGGTACGAAAGTTTTTCGGGGGAATAAAACCAAGGGAAATGTGGTGAATTTCAATTTTTGGAAATGTCCACATTTTGAAGTTGTAGTGGTTGCGGAATCAGGAGACTTGGAAGTCATATGACACTATGAAAATATTGATACTTGTAATTTGAGCTGGAATGGTGAAATATGATTGCTTTTCTCATAAAATTGTGCACATGTAGGGCAATTTGAATTGTTCGAATTTATTTGTCTTTTGTGGAAAATAGGTGATCCTTTTTTTTTCCTCTAATATTTTCATATATATTTTTTATATTTTGGCGATGGGTATTTATAGTATTTTTTCTGTTGGTTCTACTCTTTTATTACAGAAATTGAAAGAAATTGCGTTGGAAATTGTTGCAATTTAAAAAAACGAACGCTTGAAAATGGTTCAGATTTCGAAGTTCGTTCAAACTGTAAAATTTTGAAGATAAGGGTTTTTTTACGCCAGTAAAATGATTAGATTTGGAAGGCATTTAAAAATTTAAAGTATCCAAATTTGAAATTTCGTCGTATGTCGTAAGTAATTAGCATTTAATTTTATGATTACTCTGATACATCAGTAGATATATTTAAAGTCACTGATTTTGCATCATTTAATACAGTTTGAAAAAATGTTCAAACACCATAGAACAACACCTATGAAGCGTTTTAAATTATCTAAAGCATGTTCTATTATGTTTTTTGTGTTTTTTTTCCAAAAGGAAAATACAAAATTCATATTTTGTAAGATGGCGTGAAGGTGTCAAATGAGTCTTTACGCATTATTTGAAAAAGTTAAGGTTTGAAATAGTTTTGGAAAGGGCATAAAGTATTTTAAATGAGTAGTTTGATTTTTTACAATTTGTTAGAAATTAGTCTGAATTTATTTGGAGTTGTATTTGGAAAGGTTTAAAAGATAAAAAAAAAACAGAACAGAAAGTAAGGAAAAAAAAGGACGCGCGGGCTGCACAGCAGGCTGGCCAGCCCAGCAGCCGGCCCGTGCCCGCAGCCCAGCCCACCGTGACGTCACGGATGACGTCACCCGACGGCGGCCATGGCCGGCTGTGCCGAGGTCGCCGGCGAGCGGGGAGCGCACGCACGGGAGCGGCGCCGCGCGATCCCGCGCGAGGACGGCGCGGGGAGGCCAGGGAGCGGCGCCCCGGACCATATGGTCGCCGGAGGCGCCGCCGGCGAGCATGTACAGTGGCCGCGGTTGCCGAGGACGGCGACCACGATTGCCGGAGCGACGCGGCGTCCCGGCACGCGAAAGACGGCGAGGATGGAGGGGCAGCAAAGGCGGAGCGCGACGTGCGCGTGGATGTGGACGGGGAGGAGCAGAACGGCGGGGCGGAGCGGTGGCGTCGGCGGCGGCCGGAGCGCCGCGCGGGAGGAGAGAGAGGGGCTGGGGGATCCGTGGCAATTTTACGAAAAAGAACCCGAAGTTTCATCTAATTACAAAAAGGTCCCTGAAGCCGAATTTTCTGAGAAGAATATAGAATTTCCAGCCCCCACGTGCTTCTTCGCAAAAAAACCCAGCGCGCTGGGTCGCTGACGCCTGGGCCCCACCGCGTACTGTAGCAAATGTAGCTAGCTACAGTGTGAGCTACAGTGTGAGCTACAGTAGCGCGGGCGCGGAGGGGCCGAGAATATGGCCTTCCATTATACAATCGATGATGATTTCATCGCTGTGCAGCTTACTTATATGGTGCTTCAGAATTGTACATAATAATTGTCCAAGCAATAGTCAGTTGTTATAGATGACATTGAACGGAACATGGTCAACACTTTGCGTCATGAGATTGCTGATGAAATAATATTTTGTGTTGTTTTACATAAGATTACATTAAATGTTATAGACTTAGCAATGATACATTGACAAATTTACACCTTGTTGTAACGTAGGGCTCCACATTATGGAGAACATCATCCGGACTCTGATAAAACCTTTCTATGCAAATCTCTGGAGGCGACCAATCCTTTGGACAATGTTTCAAAGAATGCGCCAAAAGAATAATCAGTCAAAAATACAGCTATAACCAGTAAAGATGATCCTCGGAGCTCAGAGACCTCTAGTGACAAGCATGGTGATTCTGATGAAGGTATACTGCATAGCACTTGCATCACTGTGGGGTGAGTTGTATCACTGTATTTTACATTATTCTCTAGGTTCGGTTCTCTTTTATGTAATTGTATCTTAGAAAAATCCACGTGACACTGCTACTCCCACGGATTACAATCATTTCACATTTTCTCCTCTTGCCTATTGAAGGGTATACCTAATAAACTGCTAATGCAAAGTAATAATCTTGTTTGGGACTTAAGCTGGTTTCCATTAGGAAGTATCTCTGGAATCATCATTCCACACACACCATTCAATAAATGTCATTTTGCCAATAGTTCTTCAAGTGCAATTCGTATACCAGATGAGGTTACAGAAAAAGAAAAATGCCTTTATTGCTCATAAAAAGGCTTGTTATGGGTTGACCATGTTTCTGGTTCCAAATGTCGACTAGTTGCCTTCTACATGTATCTATACTGATTTTTGTCTTTCTTGTACACTCAGGATGACAGTGCCAGATTAAGTAGGTAGTGATCGATGAACCATCGGCTTTCTTCAAAAAAAAAATTTGCATTTTTCTGTCTAGATAGTGTACTTGTTACTGCGTAAGAGTATCCTCCTTTTCAAAACCTTGTGTTACAAAAGCTAAACAATCTTTCTGTCTAGTAAGTATACTTGTGAATACGTAAGAGTTTCCTCCTTTTAGCAACCTTATGTTTCAAAAGCTAAGAAATCTTGTGTATAGCTGGTGTCTTACATTTTTAAGCCGGCCAAATTGAACCTGAGGACATTGACCCTGATGCTATGATAGATTTTGAAGGGTTCGACAAGTCGAAGAAGTGAATGCGTGTGGCTGCTGCTGAAACCATGGCTGTGGCTATATGCACCTGGATCTCAGCAGACTAGTGCCACGACTCCGATTTGATGATGCAAAGCTGAAAAATGGAAATCAGTTTCTTTGGAGTCGGAAAAAATTGTTTGTAACCTCTACCTGATAATGCAAAGCTGCAGAATGAGTAGCAGTGAAAGGGTGCTCTGGTATGATTCAGAGACCGCGTTAAGGGTAACCTTATTGTAAGCGAGTTGATTTTTGCAGAAATATTTTTATCTCTGAGAAAATAGGGGTGCTTGTGTAAAAAAGTTATCATTGCTCATAAAAGCTTATGTTATGGGTTGAGCATATTCTGAACATGTGTCTGGTGCCATGCATCACTTATTTCACTCTAAATTTATCTTTTCTTACCTGTAAACTTGGTTCCAATGCCAGATTAAATATATTGGGATATACAAAGCACCTGCTTTATTCTTTTTCTATCTGGTAGTTAGCTGTCTAAATAGTGTACTTGCATAACGTAGCTTTAATACAGAATAAAATTCTCCTTTCAGCGATCACTTGTTATAAATGTTATGCAATGATGCAATATATAGGTGTCTCACTTTTCCACATGAATGTAGCTATTGCTTTTAAATGCACCAATCTTTTACACTACTCATGTTATAATGATTAAGATGGATCGTTAACCCATCTGTCTGCATCTCTTCATGTTGCTATTTTTTAGTAAAAATCAAATGGTAGAATAAATTGATGGTAATACCTCAAAGTGCTTTTATTCCTCCTGGGTAAGTACTGATATAGTCGTTGGTCAGAGGAAAACTCAAATGGTAACAACGGGAAGCAATAAATAAAGAATTGTAACTAAACCTTGTGGGAGGTGTGCATAGGCATCAAACAAAGTAATGTGAGGTCTCTGCTGATGTGATACAGGCTAAATTGAAGTTCTAATTGCCAAGAGCCCAAGATATGGCTGGGACATTAACCTTGATGTTTCTACTCCATGTTTGTGTGTCCTCAATGACCAATACTCACCTATTGATCTGTATACAAATGCAAGAAACTAATAAGTGTTGCTGTCATTAGCTTACCATTTGTTGCTTTTATTTACTTCCATCTTCTCATCCGGTGGATCATTAGTGACTGCTTGCAAAGATACTCATCGGTTGTCAGTAAAGATACTCATCAATTGTCGGTTGCAAACATACCTTCCTATCATGTCCCCTGTCCAATTGCATTGTTTACTCATTGATGTTTTATCTCTGTTGTCTATTCTATGTTTTTCTTTTACCCATTCCTGTGCTCTTTTTAAAAATGATTACAAGGATTTCATAGTTACTAAATAGCTTGCATAAAACTGCTCCTGAAATGCAGGTTGTTCGACATTAAGAGAGAAACACCTGTTAATAACTACTAGAATCGCCAACCAACGAACTCTGTTGCTAGTCAACACTCGAGTAATCACTAGTACATCTCTTCTGCAACATAAACATTAGTTCATCCACAAATTTACATAAACATTAGTAGCTCCAACACATTTTCTTTGCACATTACAGTTACCGACTTACAGTGCATTGCAGCCCTGTTTCTCGGAAACTTGCTAGTTCCTACCAGCCAAATCGAAGTTCTGATTGCCAACAACGTGGTGTTTCTACTCCATGTTTCTGCTAGTGCTAAGCTGATGTTTCATCAGTCATCAATGCCTTCAGTAGGATTTATTTCTTCTCTGCAGTTAAGAATGATGAGCTCTGTGTTACCTCTTGGTTTAGGGTCCAGAGTAATCTTCGAGACAGACACTGCAGGCTTTGACACCTCGAGATAGTGTTACAACTGGGATTATGTCATGAAAAAAACAGAGTGAGCATTAATCTTCTAGACTTTGTAGTCTCTGTGCAACGATGCTTAGCTGGAAGAATTCGGGCCCTGTTTGTTGTAATCCAGTGATCGTTTGAGAAACATTCCGTTTTCGAGAAACAGGATAAATATCGTTTGAGAACGATTATGTACACTTACGCGACATAATGGTTCTGTAATCTGTCCTGGTAATATCTTGGGCTCTGGGCAAGCAGCAATGCTACATCTACGAGCAGACTCTTACGAATTTTCTTCTACAGACTCTTACAAGCAATATAATCTGTATGTTGCACAGTGCTTGGTAGGTTCTTGTCTAGTGTTAGTTTGTAATCTAGAAAGCCTGATTAAATTTACTACTCCCTCCAATGAGAAATGGTTGTCACATATTTTGCTAAATACGGATATATCTATACACTAAAATAAAGAACGGAGGATCTATACCAGAATATTGATATTACTATCAGTAAATTGGGCGCGGAGGACATATCTTAAAAAACATTAAATATAAAAATAATTAAGTGTCAACATCGGCATGCATATGTGTAGTCAAATGTATCAGCTCCTTTGGTTCGGTGCCGGCAAGCAAGAGGAGGCCAAAAAGACGAGAAATAGTTGTCCAAGACACAATCATGGTGTAGGGCAAGATAGTCACTCTGAAGATAAAGATGAAGCCATATCATCCAAGGCAACGTGGAGGCTGCACATATAATGCCCTCCAACATATGATCATGGAGCTATAAAGAAAACCTACAAGGCCTATAAAGGGTAGAAGACCTACCAAATAGGGTCATGATTTTCATGTAGAAAGAAGTGGTGAATTATTGAGGAGCCTTGGTGAAGGCTGCTCCCTTGGCTATAAATAGAGACCCCCCGCAGCGAAGCGAGACACCAGAAAACAGTCCAGCACCTGAGTAGAGAGCTAGTGCGACTCAGCCTGCAAACTCGCTTTCCTGGTGTAGTAAAATCCATTATACTCAAGGAGTTGCAAGAGGGAAGCCAGCTAGTAGTAAGGTAATCTCCCCTTCTTTTCGTAAACCCTTCGCGGGTTACCGAAAGGGAACACTGTATGGGTGAAAATGAAGTAGTTTTGTTTGTCCCTTGGTCTTTTTAGAATGTTTATACGAGTTGGGTTCTTATGCTAGGGATCCTATAGGAGAACTGTTAGATCTTAATAAACTCCTTTCGGTAGATCAACGTGGGAATCATGTGTGTGTGTGTGAAAACAGAGAGAGAGAGAGGGATCGGAGAGATACCTTCGCTGTGGGTCGATGAACTCGACCCGGAGGCCATGGTGGTGGCGGCTGCGGGGCAGTGGTGCTTCCCGTGAGCACTGCGCTAACCCTAAATCGGAGAGGGGATGTCGGTGGGGTGACTGGCAGCACGGTGAACCTCGTACCGTGTGCCCCAGCCCCCACCCTTTATTTATAGCGCAGGTCACAGGGGCCCACCGTCCATAATGGAAACGGACGCCCCCGATCAGGGCGCAGTCAAGGGGTCGCGAGCCGTTGGGCTCGTACGACCTGGAGATCAACCTAACATTCTCCCCCTTGATCTCAACTTTTGCTTTTACCTTTTACTTTACTCGTTTCATCACCGATTAGTACATAGAGCATGTTTCATCGTCACAGCTCAATTGCCGATAGAATCAGACAGCCACTATACACTTTTCTGTTTTGAAACAAATCTTTACTTTTGGGCCTCTGTGATCCAGGAATCATAGGCTTTCCATTAATCCCATGCCGGCTATGTGTTTCTGGAACACATCGGGTGGTAAGCCTTTCGTTAGCGGATCCGCAAGCATTTCCTTTGTCCTTATATGCTCGAGACTTATAGTTTGATCCTGGATCTTATCTTTCACAACATAATACTTTATATCTATTGCCTTTGTAGCATTACTCGACTTGTTGTTGTGAGCATAGAATACTGCGGGCTGGTTGTCACAGTACATCTTTAGTGGTTTGTCAATACAATCTACCACTTTCAAGTCGGGTATAAATTTCTTTAACCATATCGCCTGCCCCGTGGCCTCATAACATGCTATAAATTCTGCATACATCGTGGATGCAGCAACTAATGACTGTTTGGAGCTTTTCCACGAAATAGCCCCTCCTGCGAGAGTGAACACGTATCCTGACGTGGACTTTCTATCATCTTTGTCTCCCGCAAAATCTGCGTCTGAATACCCTCTTATCTCTAGGGAATCAGATCTTCTATATGTTAGCATGAGGTCTTTTGCGCCTTGCACATAACGCAATGCTTTCTTTACCATATTCCAGTGTTCATGGCCTGGATTTTCTTGATATCTACCGAGTACCCCGGTGATAAAAGCTAAGTCAGGGCGAGTGCACACTTGTGCATACTGTAAGCTTCCAACAGCCGAAGCATATGGTACTGCTTTCATTCGATCGATCTCATATTGACTTTTGGGACATTGAAATTTCCCAAAACTATCGCCCTTGACTATAGGAGCAGGTGATGCGCTACTTTTATGCATATTATATTTCTTTAGAACCTTTTCTAAATATGCCTTTTGTGATAGTCCTAGCACTCCATTCTTTCTATCCCGGTGAATTTCTATGCCCAAAACATATGAAGCTTCACCAAGATCTTTCATATCAAAATTTGAGGACAAGAATTTCTTTGTTTCTAGTAGTAGACTGACATCATTGCTGCAAGCAAATATCATCCACATACAGAATTAGGAAAATATATTTCCCACTTTTAAACTTTGCATAAATGCAGTTGTCCTCAACATTCTCTTTAAATCCAAAACTTTTAATTGTATTATTGAACTTTAAATACCACTGTCTAGAGGCTTGCTTTAACCCATAAATGGATTTCTTTAGCGGCATCCCATATGTTCCTTCCCCTCCATGAAAAAACCCGTGGGTTGTTTCATGTAAACATTTTCTTCTAAATCTCCATTTAGAAATGCCGTCTTTACATCCATTTGATGCAACTCTAAATCAAAATGCGCAACTAGTGCCATGATGATTCTGAAGGAATCCTTACATGAGACCGGAGAAAATGTCTCATTGTAATCTACCCCTTCTCTTTGCGTAAAGCCTTTTGCCACAAGTCGCGCTTTATACTTTTCTACGTTCCATTGGAGTCATACTTAGTTTTGTAGACCCATTTGGCTCCTTTAGGAATTTCCTCTAAGTCCCAAACATTGTTAGAACTCATCGATTTCATCTCGTCTTCCATGGCTTCCAGCCACTTCGAAGAGTGAACGCTTCTCATGGCTTCTTCATATGAAGTGGGATCTTCTTCCATATGAACTGTTTCTGTATTATAAACTCTATAATCACTAGAAATAGCTGATTTCCTAGCTCTTTTAGACCTTCTGAGAGTCTCATTCTCTGGCACATCATGTGTCTCAACGTGCGACTCTTCTTCTAAATGTGGCTGTCGTCGCTCCCTTTCATGCTCAACAACGGGTTGAGTCGGCTCCTGACGGACAGGTTCCGAATCTTGCCTCGTTGTGGTCACGGGTGGAGTTACAACAGGTGCTTGCACCACAACCTCTGGGATTATCGGTGCAGGTACAACAGGTAGGGCGAAAAATGGCTCATGGATCATCGGAAAAGGTGCACACACCCTCTTCTCCTCAAGATCAATTTTCCGGCCTACCATGCTCCCCCTCATCATTTCGTCCTCCAAGAAGACCGCGTGTCTCGTTTCTACAAACTTTGTGTATCTGTCTGCACAGTAGAAACGATAACCTTTTGATCTATCAGGATAGCCAATGAAATGGCAAGTTACTGTTTTGGGGTCTAACTTTGCAATGTGTGGATTAAAAACTTTTGCCTCAGCTGGGCTCCCCCAGACTTTAAGTGGCGTAGAGAAGGAACTTTCCCTGTCCACAACTCGTACGGTGTTTTGGGCACCGACTTACTTGGTACTCTGTTGAGAATGTGAATGGCGGTTTTTAACGCCTCCATCCATAATCCCAATGGCAGTGTGGAATAACTCATCATACTGCGCACCATATCCATAAGAGTACGGTTACGCCTTTCAGCTACTCCATTTTGCTGTGGTTCGCCCGGCATAGAATACTGGGCGACTATTCCATTTTCCTGTAAAAACCTTGCAAAAGGTCCAGGTACTTGACCATATGGAGTGTGCCGACCGTAGTACTCCCCCCCACGGTCGGACCTGACTATTTTAATTCTTTTATCATGTTGATTTTCAACTTCAGCTTTGAATATTTTAAATTTATCCAATGCTTCAGATCTTTCTTTAATTGGATAAATATAACCATATCGGGAGTAATCATCTGTGAACGTTATGAACGAGTCATAACCATCCACACTTTTCACCGGAAATGGTCCACATATATCAGTGTGAATAATTTCTAGTGTCGCTGTGCTTCGGTTTGCACCCTTTTTAATTTGTTTTACGTATTTTCCTTTTATGCAATCTATGCATTGTTCGATATCTGAGAACTCTAACGGAGGAAGAATATCATTTTTAACGAGGCTTTCTATTCTTCCCCTCGAAATATGGCCTAATCGACAGTGCCATAACTTCGAAGAGTCATGAGTTCGCTTTCTTTTCTTTTGTTCTTTGTTCGACAAGGGAATTTGTTCATTCACATTACTCACAGAATGCACTTTTTCACGCAAGGATAACAAATAAAGCTTATCATGAAGTAAAGCAATACCCACACAAGCATCTTTAAACCATATGGCACACTTGCCATGACCGAAATAACATTCATAACTGTCTTTATCCAAACACGATACACTTATTAAGTTTCTGTGAATCGAAGGAACAAATAAAACATCTCTAAGCATAATATTGAAACCATCAGCTAGCTCCAAGGAGATGTCGCCAACAGCTTCAACTTCTGCTTGAACTCCATTTGCGACTTCAATGTGTCTTTCGCTTCTTTGCAAAGTCCTTGTCGAATGGAATCCCTGTAAAGAATTTGCAACATGAACAGTTGCACCTGAGTCAATCCACCAAGTAGATTTTGAAAACTGTGTATACAGGGATTCATTTACAAAAGAAACTGTGTCTATACCTTCTTTGCCATTATCATCTTGAGCCAATCTGGGCAATCTTGCTTGAAATGCCCTTTCTTCTTGCAGTGGTGGCATGTGTCTTTGTCCACTTGCTGATACTGCTGGGGACCTTTGCCATGTGGCTTATACTGGTGGGACCTTTGCCATATGGCTTGAAGGGGAACCGTTGTAGTTCCTGTTCTTGTTGTCCTTCACAAGTTCAAGGAGCCCCCATTCTGGGACTTCAGCCTTTCCTCTTCTTGCGACAACATGGCAATGGTCTTTTCAATGTCCCATTTTTCAGGTGACACATTGTAATTGACAAAAATTTTCAAATGTGGTGGCAGTGAAGCCATCACCAAGTGAACTATGAGTGCAGGCTTGAGCTCCAGATCAGCCTCCATGGACTTAAGCTTAGCAGCCATGTTGCTCATTCTGAGAATGTGCTCCCTTATGCCATGTGAACCTCCATGATACTTTTCTGTCACCAGCTGTTTGAGCAGCTGGGTAGCATATGTCTTTGAAGAACCAGTAAACTGGCTCTTTATCTTTTGGAGATACTCTCCCACGGAGATACACTCTTCAATTGAGCCCACAATAGCGTTCTCAACTGTGTTCTTTATAAATGCCATGCACTTTTTGTTGGTGTTCACCCACTTTTGGTTCTCTAGGGTGTATCCCATCTCCACTGGAGCATGGTCCCTCAACTTTTTCTGCCAAGCAGATTCATCATCAGTTGTCTCTCTTACTGGCTCTGCTGGCTGACTGGCTGTGGAGCATTCACAACCCAGTCGACCTCAGCGCAGATAAAAGCCAGTTCAACTTTCTTCCACCACTCAGCGTAGTTGTCACCCCTGAGCGTCGGAATGTCCTTGAGGCAACTCATCAGGTGAAAACTTCCTGAAACCACAAGGATATAAGATAACAAAAAACAATTGCATGTAATAATCCAACGTTGGTATAAATTAAAACATACAACCGTTTGTGCAATTAAAACTATATTACCGTTGGGCAATAAAAGAAATAAATGCACCTTTAAACACATAATAAATAAATCATGATCATGCTATTAACAACGTTGGTCATTTAATAACAAATCATAATCATCCTTAATATCACTTAATCATGCTTTCAATTCTCACTTTAAATCATGATAATGCTATTAATAACGTTGGTCAATTAATAACAGAATCATAATCAGCATTAATATCATTTAATCATGCTTTTAATTTTCACTTTATTGCTTTATGCAATTACTTTTAACTATTTGCAGCGGAAATTATGAATAAAATTCATAAACTTTTATACTTTTAACAAGTATTTCTTTTCTTTCTTCTGTTTTCTAAACAAAATTTTCGTTGGATAAAATTGAATAGAAAAAACAGAATGAAAGAATAACTAAAACATGCTTCTGTAAAAAATAACAGAAAAATTTTGTTCTGTGCGAAAAAACCAGAGGCCCACGGCCTTTTACTATCTGTCCGCGGCGCGACAGGAAAACCTAGGCCCACGGCCCTGTTACGGCCCACGGCCTGCTCTGCCTGCTCCCGCACGCGCTGCGAGCTAACTTCCGCTCGCTGCGACGCAGTCGCCGGGGACGCGGCCCACGGCCTTTCTCACTTTCGGCCCATTGGCCCGGTCGCTGCCTAGGGTTTTGATCGTGGCCGTCGGATTCCATCCGACGGTCCAGCGTAAAAGTCGCCGGAACAAAACCACGCTCACTGCCTCCTTCCGTAACCCTAGCCGCATTTCTTCTTTCCCTCTCTGCCTCTCTCCCGCGCGATGCGGTTAGGGTTTGGGCCGCGCCGCTGGCACGCCGGCCGCCGGAGACTGCGCCGGAGACGGCCGCGGACACCGCGCCGCCCGACCCTTGCGCCCGACCCCTTTCTCTTTCTCTCCTGCCTCGCACACGCTCCCGCGCGCCGGCGGCCGTCGGTGGAGAAAAACTCCACCACGGCGATGGGATACCGGTGGCCGGAGACGGCCGTCCTTGCACCGTTGCCTTCCCCCTCGCCGGTCGCGTGTTCCCCTTGCGGTGAGCGCGTCTCCGTCGAGCGGTTAGGCCGCGGTGCTTCTTTGCCCCGAGGGGTTGTTGTTCTTCTTCCGACGCCTCGGCATGCCGATGCGCGTCGGATCGAGAGGAACGGCGCGGCTTTGCAGCGGCGCGACTTCGCCGGTGAGCCCGAGGCATCTCCGGTAATTTTCTGTTCCCTCTTTTGAATTAGGGTTCGGGGTTTCTTTCTTTTGCTTTTCTTTTTCTTTTCAATTGCTACCGAAAAAAAAAACTAGGATCCAGCGCTCTGATACCATTGTTAGATCCTAATAAACTCCTTTCGGTAGATCAACGTGGGAATCATGTGTGTATGTGAAAACAGAGAGAGAGAGAGGGATCGGAGAGATACCTTCGCTGTGGGTCGATGAACTCGACCCGGAGGCCATGGTGGTGGCGGCTGCGGGGCAGTGGTGCTTCCCGTGAGCACTGCGCTAACCCTAGATCGGAGAGGGGATGTCGGTGGGGTGACTGGCAGCACAGTGAACCTCGTACCGTGTGCCCCAGCCCCCACCCTTTATTTATAGCGCAGGTCACAGGGGCCCACCGTCCATAATGGAAACGGACGCCCCCGATCAGGGCGCAGTCAAGGGGGGCGCGAGCCGTTGGGCTCGTACGACCTGGAGATCAACCTAACAAGAACCTCTGCATGTAGTTCTCTATTAAGTCGTAGCGCGAAAATGAGAACCTTGTAGTCATAGAGAAGTGTTTCCTCTGGTGGAACTGGGATGACGTTAAGAAAACACCCCATTTGAACCTGTCTAAAAATATTCAGGGAAAGAAACTTAGCTATTCCTGAAGCAATATAACGGAAAATACCATGAGTACTGACTACTGAGTGTAGTGCTTTCACACGAATGCAAACCAGCTGGTAGCTTGTTGGCCTCTCCAGCCTTTAGAAGATCATGTAAAAAAGAATTAGCCTTAGTATTTAAATAATTCAAAAATTAAATTTCAATTTATAGTTTAATTTAACATATATATGTTTTATCATTAATATTACTTAATATCGTAAATATAACTGAATATTATATTTTTATTTTTATATATTGTTGGTATCAGAATGAAAACCAAGCATTCATATTAGTTTATGCAGATGACTTGTTAGTATTTTTAATATCTTTAAAATGAGCATGTTGCTCACCTTTAAGTCTACTTTAGGAAGGTAGAAGAAAATGGATTAATATTGTCAAAAAAGAAGATGGAAATCTGCAAAGCAAATATTAATTTCTTAGGACATGAAATAGGAGAACAAAAAATATACCTACAAGTGAAAAATGCTAAGAAAATATTACAGTTTCCTGATACTATGAATGATAAGCAGGTTTTACAAGAATTCTTAGGAATCTTAAACTATGTACCGAATTATATAGATAACCCGGCAAAGCTTGCTGGACCTATATATATGCTAAATAAGAACGAATGGTAAAAAATATTTTAATTCTAAAGACATAAAATTAGTTCAGGCCATAAAAGAAAAGGTTAAAAATTGAAACCTTAGAATTACCTTTAGAGGATAACTATTTCATAATCGAAACAGATGCATCTAAAGTAGGACTGGGTGCTATATTTAAAGAAAAGCCTACAAAATACTCCGCTAAAGCAGAAGAGAAATTATGCAGATATGCTTTAGGAAGCTAAAAATTGAAAATAATAAATAATATTGATAGAGAAATCCTCGCAGTAGTCCATGCAATAAATGCATTCAGATTATATTTGGGATTTAAATAAGTTACAGAATTTACAGTACGAAGAGACTGGGTGAAGCAATATGTTGATACTGTAATCAAATAAATAGTAAGAAAGGTTCTACTAGAAGATGGGTCCTATTTGAAGATATCATAACAGGAAATGGATATAAAGTTATTTTTTAGCATATTAAAGGAAAAGATAATTGTTTACCTGACATATTCTCTCGCTTAACAATTTTACAGGAATGAATAAGGGATTGATTTCCAACGGGTCGGAAGTTTTCACCTTCGGAACTGAGAATACCCTAAGAATATTTCCCCCGAATACATTCAATTTTAAGCCCGAGAATCATATAGTCCTCGACGAAATTCAAGCATGCATACTTGACAAATTCCAGTACCAATACAACAACAAAAGAGATGACAATGGCCTTTATGAATAGTCCTGTGGAGCAGTTCAATATGATGAGCAAAAAAGGCCTGACAGGATATTAATGTACAAGAAATAAAGCCACTATATGTCAGAAAAGATAGTATATGACCTATGTCATCTCTTCTGTTGTTGTATTGGTACTGGAAATTGTCAAGTATGCATGCTTGGATTTCGTCGAGGACTATGATTCCTGGGCTTAAAATTAAATGTATTCAGGGGAAATATTTTTAGGCTATTCTCAGTTCCGAAGGTGAAAACTTCTAACCCATTTGGAATCAATACCTTCTTCATTCTTGTAAAATTGTTGAGCGAGAGCAAACCAACCTGTGGTTGGATGGTTAGCATGGTGGTTGAACCCTCAGCCCACCAGAGTTCAAACCTCAGGTTTGACATTTGTGTGTTGCATTTAGGCGGAATATTCATTCAGTGGGAGTCGATGTTCCCGTCGACAGCGAGGTGCCCGTGGTGACTTCGTCAATCTCAAGACTCGATCCGCCGGCTCAGTATTTCGGAGGTGCTCATAGGGGTAGGGTGTGCGTGTGTGCGTTCTTAGGGATGAGTGTATGCACGTGTATGTGAGCGTCTGCGTTTGTACTGTGTTTCTCAAAAGAAAAATTGTTGAGCGAGAGAATACGTCAGGTAAACAATTATATTTTCCTTTAATATGCTTAAAATAACTTTATATCCATTTCCTGTTATGATATCTTCAAATAGGACCCGTCTCTAGTAGAACTTTTCTTACTATTTATTTGATTATAGTATCTACATATTGCTTCACCTAGTCTCTTCATACTGTAAATTCTGTAAAGCCCAACTATAATCTGAATGCATTTATTGCATGGACTACTGCGAGGATTTCTCTATCAATATTATTTATTGTTTTCAAATTTTAGCTTCCTAAAGCATATCTGCATATTTTCTCTTCTGCTTTAGCAAGGTACTTTGTAGGGTTTTGTTTAAATATAGCACCCTATCCTACTTTAGATGCATCTGTTTCGATTATAAATAGTTATGTTCTAAAGGTAATTCTAAGGTTTTCAATTTTTTAACCTTTTCTTTTATGGCCTGAACTAATTTTATGTCTTCATAATTAAAAAAATTACCAGCGTTTCTAAGTTTTGCATATATGGGTCCAGCAAGCTTTGTTAGGTTATCTATATAATTACTTGCATAGTTTACGATTCCTAAGAATTGTTGTAGAACCTTTTTATCATAGTATCAGGTTTCTGTAATCTATTCTTAGCAGCTCTTGCAGGTATATTTTTCCTTCTCCTATTTTATGTCCTAAGAATTTAATTTTTTCTTTACAAATTTCCATCTTCTTTTTTGAAAAAATTTAACCCGTTTTGTTCTACCTTACTAAAGAAGACTTCAAGAGCAATATGCTCTTTGAAGGATTTTGAAAAGACTAGCAAGTCATCTACCTAAACTAATATGAATGTTAGGTTTTCATTCAGATACCAACTATATATCAAAATAAAAATTTAATATTCAATTATATTGAAATATGGATGTATCTATACACTAAAATAAATGTGTCTAGATATATCAGTATTTAGACAAATTTGTAACAAGTATTCCTGACGCATGATGTTGTTATTAGTCACACCACTTTGTCGGTCCTGCTATTAGTCACACCCGTTAGTCACTCCGGTTGCATGTTTCTCTCCTACACTAGGTACGCTCTCTAGATCCTCGAGCTTACTCGCATGAGCTTCTGTCGTGCTGCATCTACATCCGTGGACACCTCATCAAACTCGTTGTTGCAACCGGTCCTCTAGATGATGATCCTTTGGCTTATCCTACTCTTATTGGTGCTCTCATGTATTTTTATGATTACTCCGATCATCACATATCTCATTCAATAGATTTGTGTTCATACGCACAACCGGCGCAATTAGCACTTCTCTTCGGTCAAGTATGTTCTTGATACATCAACGTAACTCTACGCCATGATATGCCAACGATGTCGCTGAAGCAAGTTTGCTACTCGACTATTGTTTTTTGCGACAATGTCAGCGGTCAAACACATCGAGATTGATCTTCAATTTGTTCGACATTGTGTCGCACTTGGAAGTATTTGAGTTCTCCATGTGTCGTGCTTGGGCATAGCTGGCGGACATCTTTGTTGCCACGCAAAACTGTCGCGTGACAGCACGATAACCGTCGTACTTTCGTGACGACGAACCGATTGCTTTCCGAGCAAAGCAATAAAGATCCCCTCGCTTTCGTGGAGGAGAAACGACCGCTTTTCAGCGCAAAACGGCAAAGATCGACCAAACCCTAGGCTGCTAGGGCTCGGCAGGGAAGAACTATGAATAAAAAGACATGTAAAAAGGTACGTGAAAGATAGATTGGTTTTTTGGTTGAATAACGATTGGGGGCCTCTCTCAATCGGCCGTATACCTATATATATAGGTTGCCTGGACTTTGGCTTAGACACGGATCCTTTCCTTGGCAGTCAAGCCAAATAGAATATATTCCTAATCTCTAACTGATCCGGCCATGCATCTTACAAGGTATAAAATATTAAGTTGTGCATGCTAGTACATGCTAGTACTAGTACGACTTATTCTTGCGTGAACGATCAGCGGACCAGGAATTTCTTTGATGTCTTCGCAATCCACACGGTCGACTCGATCGGCATCCAAAGCCTCGTAATATTTGTCCTATCCAGCCGGTTTTTAGCTCAACTTATATCTGTATTCGGCCAGGACTTGTCCTACCTTGCGCTGCTAGTGTATGCAAAACTCCACAGATTGGCCTTGAATAAATAGCTTCGTAAGCTTGATATGTCGCCGTGGTTTTGTACTGAACTTTAATCAGGCCTGCATTTTGAACTCAGCAGCAATATATGTCAATCAAAAATCTAACCACAATCATTTATATTAATTTGGCCCAAAAGCACCTATTAGCCAAATTATACCTTCAACACATGCCCCCCTGTTTTTGGTATAATTTTATTTATCAAAAACATTGTAACAATACCTTGGGTCAATGCTGATAACCTCACCGGCCATATACTTGGGCTAAGTGCGATGCTCAAAGAACACATCGGCCAGATATTCTGTTTAGGATTGTATTTATCAAAAACATTAACAATACCTTAGGATGACGCCGATCACTCCACCAGACATATAATTTCACAGGGCGATGTCCAAGAGAAAACATCGGCCAATTTTCTTAGGTCGATACTTCAAATAATATATCGGCCATATCTTCTTAGGACGATACGTACTTGTAACAATATATCGGCCATAGCATCTTCAATCTTCGGATGGACAAAATTCTGTGGGAGATGCGAACACTATATTCACGTTCATATCAGTAGGTATTTTCTTGCTACTTTCTGAGCTCTCGTCATCGATCGTGTCACCTGCAGGATCATTAGCCGTGTCATTTTCGGCTTCATTATCCTCTACCATGATGCGCTTCTCCTTCCAAATTTTTGTAGGCACCACTGGTCTTTCTCGATTGAACAATTCATCACGTTTTTTCTCGGCTATTTCTTTCTTGAGCTCCAGTGCCCGCATCCGCTGAACTCGTCGTTTCTGAGTGTGTGTTAGTCCGGCCGGACACCAACGAGGTCCTGACATGGTTCCTGGAGCGACTGACTTAATTCTTCTGCCCTCCGAGTCTCTCGGCCAATACTGACGTACCCTCGTTCCTGGGACAAATATTTTGTCCTTAGCCGAAATAATTTTATGTTGATCATATACACCACCGGATACATAGCTCTGGCCTCCCATATTGCTTGAATTCCCTCGGTGTGTAGATGTGCTAGAACAATATTTCAAACCCATTGGGGACAACCTCATGGACGTACGTGAGCTGCTGTTTCTCGTAGCTGGATCGATACGCATGTTAACTGATTCAGTTTTCTGACTCGTACCGGAGGATGCATCAAACATATTATCCAAAGGTTTATCTTGTGTACCAGCATCTCTTTTATGCACCGATCCATTCCCTATTGCATTAGCCCTTTCTGCCTCTGTACTATTTTCAACACCTTCAGCTGATTGGCCTTCTCCAAGTTCCAGAGCATGAGAATCATCCGAATCATCTGAACTTTGTACAACATTAGCTTCAGCACGTTTCACCGGCACCCACATAAACTTCTTGCCACCTCTATGAACTACGCCATTTGCATTGTACCTCCTGCGTGAATCTAAAGTTCCAAAGATCAGCCTCTCAGCATTACCACGAATTATACAGGCATCACATGGTCTCACTTTCTGATTGAACATAGCTCTTTTCTCAAAATATTTCGGTCTAAGCATTGGCCTTGCTGGAATCCACTCCTGTTGAAAATAACATGATGACCCTGTAATATATGGCGCCCCAGGATAAAAATCACTTGGACAAAATTGTGGATACATAGGAGGAGATGTACAACCCCAATAAGCCGGCTCCATTGGATAGCACGGCTGTTGATCATATGAAGTTTTCCTCCATCGCTCATGACCACCAGGTCCACAAGGAGACTTAGAACGCTTAACGTCTCCAAGCCGATTAGACACATTATTGGCCTTGCGTGAAGTGTATTTTTCCAACAACATGCTAACTGTCGGCTTTATTTTTTGAGCCTGTTTTCTTCCTCCATCGACTTTCCACACTCTCAATTCTGGATTTTTTGGTTTGACCATCCTCGGTGCAGCACTATGATCAACAACAACATTTTTACCTTGAGTAGATTCGGCCTGATCCGACCGAACAAGAACTTTCTTGTTCTCAAAGTCAATCACATCGATAGGAAAAGAATCACTATCGAGTTTCATTTTAGTACTCCGTGTAAATATCAATCGTCCATCATTAAGAGCCGATTGCACCTGTCGTCGAAACACATCACAATCATTAGTAGAGTGAGAAAATGAATTGTGCAACTTACAATAAGCTACTTTACCCAATTCTCCTGGAGGTAGAATGATATGACCCTCTCTCACTCTAATCAATTTTCTTTGCAGTAAAACATCAAAAATCTCATCACACTTGCTAACATCAAAAGTATATTTTATTTCCTCTCTTTTAGCAGGTGTGGGCTTCGGAGCAGAACATGCAATAGGATTAGACTTTGGCACTTGAACCCATTCGGCTACACATAGGTCAATGTCTTCTTCACTAGCCGAACCACTATCATTATCTAAAGAACTAACAATGTGGTTCTCTTTATTTTTGTTATCATTAAACCGGCTACATTGTTTAACTTCCTTAGCACGGTTTTCTGGCGTGGAGTTGAAATAATCAGGGCATGGATTTTGATATGCACGTGCTCTACCCTTAGGCTCTAAACCAAATTCTCTAAGTATACTATCAAGCTGATCCTTAAAACTGAGCTGTGGAGAATTGGTTTGTCGAGTAGATGAAACACAAGCACGCGGTTGAATCTCCGGCAAAGAAATTTGAGCATGCGACGTTTCCAACGGAGATCCACTAAAATAGGTACCGTGTACCGGCCCGTACGGAACCCCAATACCGATAGCCGGCAATGGTGTTGAATTGTATGCCGCTGTCCCATAAAAATGTTGTTGTAAATTAATATCAACACTTCGGTTATGACCGCTGTAATTTTGTGGAACCGAAGCTGATACAATATGCGGAGCACCACTAGAAATAAAATTGTCAGCCGAACCAACATGGTTCCAGCCAATTTGATCGCTGCTTAAAGCAACGTGAGGCTGCTGTGCTAGATTAGCCGAAGGGCTGGAAGTTTGATTAGAAAAAATAATTAATCTACTGCTTTCGGCCGGAAGCATCGGCTTTCTACCAGAATTTTCATCGCTAATTTGCATCACCGCCGAGCGAACATGACGAGGTATACTAACTTCAAGCTGCTCCTTAAATTCTTCAAATTTACTTGCTACAGCTCTAAGTGATCGTGACATGTCTGTTATGTCGGAACCATGTTTACTAGCTACGGACCAATCAATTAGATGAGTAATTTCTTTGGTTGGCTTTTTTACCTCAGCGCCAAGTGGATCAAAAGGAGTTGGCGCAGCTACCTTCTTGACGACGCCGTTTCTTGTCTTCCGATATCCAGCCAACATCAGTTTCATCTTATCAACTTGCTCTTTCTCAATCTCCTGTTCAAGTCCGCGCCGATCATCTTCCGACAAATCGTCGAGTGTAACGGCGATGGCGTGGTCCGCGCCGACGTCAATCCTATTCTTGAGGTCGGTGTTCATCATATGTGTCCTTGTTCTTTCGTCATCAATTTCTTTGGCACGAAATTCATAGGGCAACATAAAAGCTCCCTTACATCTAGAGAAATCAAGCACCGTTGTTTCACATTCACCATGTTCTTGCTCAACGAAGCTTGTATCTACTGACTTGAAATACTCGGCGCGTGTGTCCGACTTAGCTTTACCTAAATGTAATTCAGCTTCAACTAAGTCGGTCGTGACAAACGTGCAAATCATCTTTTGTTGATTTGAGTCGGCACGTGTTTTGTCTGACCCGGCATTAGCCGAATTAGCCATACTGCCCGAGTCAACCTTTTTCTGCTGATTGGCTCGCATAGCTACGCCTTCGAGAACCTCTTTTACAAGATCTTCAGCCCATTTTTTTGATAATCGCCCTTCAGATCTATCAATATTTTTCTGCAATGACACTTGGTTGCTACTGAAATTCAACAATTGTGTAGGAGAAGTATCATACGCTACAATATTAGATAAATACATCTGACCTCCTAATGAATTTTCACATATTCGGCTATAACCATTGTGAAGATGTGGAGCCGAAGTATGAGTACCAATAGTTGCATGTGGTGCTGAATAACTAGTAACAGTAACATGAGGTGTATCATACAGCGGTTCAAAGTAATTGGCCGAATGGCTTGTAGTGGCCTGGCCAAATTCCCTATCCATCGGCACGCTTTGAAGTGGACTTACGTATTGTGAGCTGATTTCCGATGAATAAAATGGCGAAACGCTACTTTGCATGCTATTGAAATTTCTAAGTTCGGATGTTTCATATGGACTAACGGAATTCATCATGTTGTTCACCGGCATGTGAATTGCTGGGCTTGCCGATGCATGAAAATTTGAATTTCCGTGTTGCAAGTAGCTATTTTGCATCGGCTCTTGCGCATAATAAGAACTAGGACTAGCCGATACAGTACGCATATCAAAAGATCTGGTAATATCAACATAACAATTCATTGCATCTACATATGGGAGTTGAGTATTCATATTACCGTTGTAGACTACAGTCTCTTGATGACACTCTCTATATAGCAGGAACGGGCCGGAGACCGCTCGATCCTTCGTCCCCAGCGGAGTCGCCAATTGTGTTGCCACGCAAAACTGTCGCGTGACAGCACGATAACCGTCGTACTTTCGTGACGACGAACCGATTGCTTTCCGAGCAAAGCAATAAAGATCCCCTCGCTTTCGTGGAGGAGAAACGACCGCTTTTCAGCGCAAAACGGCAAAGATCGACCAAACCCTAGGCTGCTAGGGCTCGGCAGGGAAGAACTATAAATAAAAAGACATGTAAAAAGGTACGTGAAAGATAGATTGGTTTTTGGTTGAATAACGATTGGGGGCCTCTCTCAATCGGCCGTATACCTATATATATAGGTCGCCTGGACTTTGGCTTAGACACGGATCCTTTCCTTGGCAGTCAAGCCAAATAGAATATATTCCTAATCTCTAACTGATCCGGCCATGCATCTTACAAGGTATAAAATATTAAGTTGTGCATGCTAGTACATGCTAGTACTAGTACGACTTATTCTTGCGTGAACGATCAGCGGACCAGGAATTTCTTTGATGTCTTCGCAATCCACACGGTCGACTCGATCGGCATCCAAAGCCTCGTAATATTTGTCCTATCCAGCCGGTTTTTAGCTCAACTTATATCTGTATTCGGCCAGGACTTGTCCTACCTTGCGCTGCTAGTGTATGCAAAACTCCACAGATTGGCCTTGAATAAATAGCTTCGTAAGCTTGATATGTCGCCGTGGTTTTGTACTGAACTTTAATCAGGCCTGCATTTTGAACTCAGCAGCAATATATGTCAATCAAAAATCTAACCACAATCATTTATATTAATTTGGCCCAAAAGCACCTATTAGCCAAATTATACCTTCAACAATCTTCACGAAATGTTAAGGATTTTAAATGATTGTTTCCATGTATTTATCGTGCTGTGCTTGGACACTCTCGCCATCAGGAGCATCTACAAGTTCGGTATCAGTGCTGCAGTATTGAGTTATAGCAGAGGAAAAACAAAGATCTAGCCACCATTATTCACCATAATAAAAATGTGTTTACAGATACATGTTGCAGCAAGAGGGAGGCTATTGCTCCACCGACAAGGGCACAGGACGAAGCAAGTTCATGGAAACATTAGTAATTCCGGGCATACAAGCATGATACATCGAGAAGACTCCACGGAATCGCAGTTGCTGGAGCCAGTGGTGCCAACTGAGGAATGGCGCTCTAATTTCACTTGCAGATCACAAGTCAACAATCAGACCCAATGTTATTTTTTCTGGAAAGTGCAGATCGTCCAATGTTATTTTCTGACAGATAAACAAACTACATCAATATACAGTGTCTAGGTAAGCCAAGTAAGTAATAAGGAACCAAGTTCCAGATGGTCATTTCTACCATACCGTAGTTTCTTGCTTGCTGCATCAGGCAGAAAATGTCCGGTTGCGCCTCTGACCATTAAATTCGGCCTCGATGATGCCAGTTATACCAGCTTTGATCTTCTGTCCTATTCGGACAGGGCCTACACCCTCAGGCGTACCTGCAGATGGTCTCCCATTAGTAACTAACACACTTGTCCTCCAATTCACAAACCAATCGTGTAGAAAAGATGCCATTACCGGTTAATATCACATCACCCTCCATTAAAGTCATGATTGAACTTATATAGCTGATTAGAAAGGGAACCTTGAATATCATATCACTTGTAGGCCCTTTCTGCTTAAGTTCATCATCCACCTGCATATGGTTGTTTAATTCTTGTTAAGAGGATGTCTAAGGTCGGGTCACAACAAATATAGATTCATCACATAATTTTATACTTACCTTCAGCCAGAGCTCAAGATCATCGGGATTAGGGATAGCTGATTTTGGAACCTAATTAATGAAGAAACCATCATTGACAAGAAATACAAAAGTGGGAGGATATATTATCATAATAATGGAATCGCCTATATCGTGTTAAGTTACAAGAATGTAATGGAGAACACTCAAAGCACGGTAGCTGCAAGCTCATAAGTATTCTAGCCTTTTTCATGCTATTGGCTTTCCTAGCCTATAGCCTAGTAATAATGATTTATTTATGTCCTGAATTATCATAAATAAATTTAGTACATATTCCATAGGCTTTAATAGGAGTGTTCAAAAATGGTTTGGAGTGAAACCGTGAAGAGCAGCATAAAAAGGTAGTTCAACTTCTTCCGTTGATTGCAACTGAGTACCTAAGCTAGTACAAAAAAACTGCGGTTGATCTCAGACCCTTTTTGAGCTTCCTTAGTTTTCACTGTCTAACTTTAATACGATATTAATGTATATTTTTCAGAAAGAAATATTTAAAAATGAGAAGAAGAGACAAAGTCATTGGCTCACAGCTCACAAGCCACCTACTACACGAGTCTTTTGAGTAAGGGAAACACTGGCTTACCACTGCACTAATTGGAGTAAAGGTATCCTGTGCTTTAGCCAAAGTCCAAGGAAGACCTGCAGACTAAAAGTTCATTGGTTAAGTAAAACCAAGATGTTTGAGATAGAAATTATCTTACACTAACAGACGGAGGGTTTCTTTGTTTCATGCTTGAGGTGAAAGGGGTTTTGGATTACATACAAGGTCATGTTGATCAATTATTCATTACAAGTTTTGCACAAAATATACCCAATTCATAATGTCAAATTAGTAAGATGGAAATAGAAAGAAGTGACACAAACAACTAGGCCCAACAAAAACATATGGTTTGTGTTCTATGCAACTTCTGAGACTACAATGTCAAGTTTGTTGCTGGTTTATTTGTGCAAGTTGAATGTTCCTATCTACATTTCGATTATCAATTAACTGTCCTTATCAGTCAAAAGAAGACATTTGTAAGACACCAGCGTCTAACTTTTTCCTGAATTACTTTTCTCGAGTTTGAGTGCGAATGCTCTTTCTACCCTTTGAGTTTCCACTGGCACCAGAAAATGGCATATGGCATGAACCAACAATAAACAACAGGTAGAGCAGCACCAAAGAAAATTACAACTGTTAGTGCACACCTTAGCGACGGACTGAAGGTCCCTTGCTGTCATGTCCAAAGCAAGCGCATAACCTGGAAAACCAGAAGATGTACACGATTATGTCAAATTTATCATGTCACCAGTAAAAAATACTGTGTCGGATGTATGGTGCTTTACATTGACAAGAAGCACATAGATAGATTGAACCCCAACCTTCTCATTTTTCAGGAGTAAAAGAAAGGGGAAAACCCACCAAACAAGGTTACAAGGCTACACCAAGCAAGGCTACGAAGTCACACATTGATGTTAAGTCAAATCATTGGCCACCTTGAGTAAACTGAGTATTCATATTTCAGAACAGAATACATATATAGGACGTGAAAATGTGATTCAGATCAGTAATTTAATGTGCTAATAAGATACTGTCTATGCCTAACCATGGAAATAGGCAAAACAGGCATTGAACAAGCATGTTAACCAAACCGAATAGATTTCCTATTCAAAACTCCACATTTGTATTTTCCACCAGACTTATCAAACATGAAAAACTAGTATATTTGGATTTCCTAGTGACCGCCTCACTCTATTTACTAAATACCAAAGTGATGCGACTGTCGGATTTCCAGAATTCCAGTTAAACAAAACGATATCAGGTGCTACCAAAATTTGCAATTACAGTAACAGAGTAAATTTCCCCTGACGAATGACCGAATGCAGAATCCACATCTCCCACTACTCCTCTGTTGATGGTTTCATCAGATCAATTATGGAACGAAGCACGGTTCTTAAGAATGACACGGCAGGGCATCCTTAATGTGGCTCGTAGTTACCTCCGACGAAGTCCATGGCGGAGGCCTCGGGGACGTCGCGCGCGCGGCGGGAGATGACGACGGCGAGCTCGACCTCGTGGTGTAGCGACTCGAGCGGCTCGGGCACCTCGATGGCGGCGATGGCGACGCCCGCGTGGAGGAAGGACGAGGTCGGCTTAAGAAACAGCACCGGCTCCTGCAAGCAACCGAACCACACACGCCGCGCCGCGTTAGAGACCGCGGGTGGAAGGAGAAGGGTGCCTCGGGATCGGAGAGGAGGTCAGTCGGGAGGGAGGCGGACCTTGGGGACGGGGTTGCCGAGCTCCTTGGCGTGGGCGACGTAGTTGCGCCCGACCCCCACGATCTTCGTGCTCGCCGCGAGGAGCCTCTGCGCCGCCGCCGCCATGGCCGGGGGAGCTGCGAGCTCGGGATGGGGGCGCGACCGCCAGGTGGTAGTCTGGGACGACCAGAAGCAAACAACTGCTTCGCGGATCGGAAGGTCCGTGCCGTGCCGTGGTAAACGAGTCCCACCTCCCGAACCATTCCACGTGGTAAATAGTTGTCGCTCTATTTTGCATTGTTCTCTTGGTTTTTAACGGAATTCATTTTTTTGTATGCCATTATTTATTAGAGAAAACTACGGCTGTAATTGTGACATTGCTACTGCCGAAGACAACCTTATACTCTTATACACTTTAAGACAACACCCATTTTATCGGTATATCCTCATCATCATTCTACAAGACCATTTAATTAATACTCCATCCGTTCAAAAATAGGTGTCTCAAGTTTGCTCAAAATTGAATGTTTCTATACATGAAACATGTCTACACACATCCATTTTTTTGGCAAATTTGAGACACTTATTTTTGGACAGAGTGAGTATTGTTTTGATAATAGTGAGTAGGTCATTAGTTCTTCAGGTGCAATTCGTGTACCAGATAATGTCGCAGAGAAACTTTAAAATGCATTTAGTGCTCATAAAAAAGGCTTGTTACGGGTTGATCATATCTTGGATGTGGGTCTGGTGCCATATTTTTGCTAGTTTCCTTCTATATTTATATATTTATTTTTTCCTTTTTTTTTACTTGTACTAGGATCTATGAATCACCGGGCGCTGTTTTTGCAAAAAAAATATCTAGCAAGTGTACTTGTTACTACATTGGAGTTTCCTCTTTTGAGCAACCCTGTGTTACAAAATCTACACAATTATGTGAATGACAAATGTGTTACATTCCTATTAAAATCCTAACTATTCGCTTTTGGACACAGTAATGTATTATATGAGTCTGATTAAGATTGGTAAAATGAACCCAAGGACGTTGACCAGGATGTTGCTACTACAGTGGGTTTTGGAGGGTTCGGTGCAACGAAGAGTGAGTGTTGCTTCAGGTGGCATATTCTCATTGGCGCCATAACCCGATTTGATGTTGCAAAGCTGCAATGGGAATCAACCCCTTTGAACTTGAGTTTTTCCTGTATTGGGATGTAAGGATGGCAATGGCACTAGTAGAAAAACCACCTTTCGTCCAGAGCCGAACCAGCCATTAATCCCGGTTTTCCAGAGCCGAACCAGCCATTAATCCCGGTTCATAGAAAAACCGGGACCAATGCCTGGCATTGGTCCCGGTTCGAGCTGCCAGGGGTCCGTGGAGCATTGGTCCCGGTTCGGTTGGGGACATTGGTCCCGGTTCGTGCCACGAACCGGGACCAATGCTCCAGTGCCGGACACGTGGCGTGCCGCGGAGCTTTGGTCCCGGTTCGTGCACGAACCGGGACCAATACCCCTCCCCTGCCTATAAATAACCCACCCCCTCTCTTCTCCTCTTTTTTTTCTGGTTGGATTGGTGGGAAGTGGGTGCTAGTTTTTTTTCCTTTGCCACGCACAAGATGTGTTCGATGAAATGCCCGAGCCACACTTAAGTTCACACAAGATGATATCCTCGGCCGAGGTTAGCAACTTTATCCTTTTCATCTGTAATTGATACAGAAATATTGCACGTGTCGATGTACGGTGGTCATTTCACTATTCAAGATGTTATTGTAATGGTATTTGATAAACTTAATTATATGATGCAGATGGATGCACGGATGCGATGGATGTACGGCGAACGACGCAGTTCCGAGTTTATTGCAGGCCTGCATAAATTTCTCGATGTGGCTGAGGCAAACAAAGTGATAATTTTATGCCTTGTCCATGTGAGAAGTGTCGGAACGTCAGGGAGTACTCTGACCCGAGAACCATTCAAGACCACGTGATTCGGAGGTTTCATGCCCAGCTATAATTGTTGGACCAAGCACGGAGAAAGAGGGGTTAGGATGGAAGACAATGAAGAAGAGGAGGATGATGACAACTATCCTATGTTCCCTGAGGAATGCGGTGATACTGTAATGGAAGACGTTGAAGAAGAAGAGGTGAACATCGGGCATCAGATGAGCCCGCTGATGGTCTTGGTGGGGTCATTTCTGATGCAAAGCGAGAATGCGATACAGAAAAGGAGAAGCTAAAGTTGGAGGCCATGCTTGAGGATCACAAAAAGTTGCTGTACCCAAATGCGAAGATGGCAGCACAAAGCTCGGTACCACACTGGAACTGCTGAAATGGAAGGCAGAGACTGGTTGTTCTGACAAGGGATTTGAGAAGTTACTGAAAATAATGAAGCCGAAGCTTCCAAAGGATAACGAATTGCCCGAGACTACATACGAAGCAAAGAAGGCTATCTGCCCTCTAGGATTAGATGTGCAGAAGATACATGCATGCATTAATGACTGCATCCTGTACCGCGGTGAGTAGTACGAGAATATGGATAAATGCCCGGTATGCAATGCACTGCGGTACAAGATCAGACAAGATGACCCTGGTGATGTTGAGGCGATGACGAGCCCCCCCGGAAGAGGGTTCCTGCTAAGGTGATGTGGTATGCTCCTATAATACCACGGTTGAAACGTCTGTTCAGAAACAAAGAGCATGCCAGGTTGTTGCGATGGCACAAAGAAGAGCGTAAGAAAGACGGGAAGTTGAGACACCCCGCCGATGGGTCCCAGTGGAGAAAAATCGACAGAGAGTTCCCGACATTTTCAGATGACGCAAGGAACTTAAGATTTGGTCTAAGTACAGATGGCTTTAATCCTTTTGGGGAGCAGAGCTCCAGTCATAGCACTTGGCCCGTGACTCTATGTATCTACAACCTTCCTCCTTGGTTGTGCATGAAGCGGAAGTTCATTATGATGCCAGTGCTCATCCAAGGCCCGAAGCAACCCGGCAACGACATTGATGTGTACCTAAGGCCATTAGTTGATGAACTTTTGCAGTTGTGGTCCGAACCAGGTGTACGTGTGTGGGATGAGCACAAACAACAGGAATTTGACCTACGAGCGTTGTTGTTCGTAACCATCAATGATTGGCCTGCTCTTAGTAACATTTCAGGACAGTCAAACAAGGGATACAATGCATGCACGCACTGTTTAGATAAGACTGAAAGTATACATTTGGGAAACAAGAATGTGTACCTGGGGCATCGTCGATTTCTTCCGAACAGTCATGCCGTAAGAAAGAAAGGCAAGCATTTCAACGGTGAGGCAGATCGCCGGAAGAAGCCTAACCTCCCTGATGGTGATGTTATATATGACATGGTCAAGGATTTAGAAGTAATCTTTGGAAAGGGTCCTGGCAGTCTATCTGTTCCGAATGACGCTGACAACCACGTACCCATATGGAAGAATCTATATTTGGGAGCTACCCTATTGGAAAGTCCTAGAGGTCCGGTCTTCAATCGACGTGATGCACGTGACGAAGAATCTTTGCGTGAACCTGCTAGGCTTCCTGGGCGTGTATGGGAAGACAAAAGATACACCAGAAGCACGGGAGACCAGCAACGTATGAAAGACCCATACAACAAGCAGACGGATAAAGGGCGTCAATACTTAAGCAGCTACGCTCTTACCAAAGCAGAGAAGGAAATCTTTTTTGAATGCCTGAGCAGTATCAAGGTCCCGGCTGGCTTCTCGTCAAATATAAAGGGAATAATAAATATGGCAGAGAAAAAATTCCAGAACCTGAAGTCTCATGATTGCCACGTGATTATGACGCAGTTGCTTCCGGTTGCATTGAGGGGGCTTCTACCGGAAAATGTTCGAGTACCCATTGTGAAGCTATGTGCATTCCTCAATGCAATATCTCAGAAGGTCATCGATCCAGTAACTCTACCAAGTTTACAGAAGGCTGTGGTCCAATGTCTTGTCAGCTTCGAGTTGGTGTTCCCCCCATCATTCTTCAATATTATGACGCATCTCCTGGTTCACCTAGTCGACGAGATTGCCATTCTCGGTCCTGTATTTCTACACAATATGTTCCCCTTCGAGAGGTTCATGGGAGTCTTGAAGAAATATGTTCATAACCGTGCTAGGCCAGAAGGAAGCATCTCAAGGGCTATGGAACAGAGGAGGTCATTGAGTTCTGTGTTGACTTTATTCCTGACCTTAAGCCGATTGGTGTTCCTGAATCGCGGCATGAGGGGAGACTGAGTGGAAAAGGCACGCTAGGAAAGAAAGCACTGATATGTAGGGACGGGCATTCTTTAACTCAAGCACACTACACAGTTCTACAAAGTTCCACCTTCGTGGCTCCGTATATCGAGGAACACAAGAATTATGTACGCTCCAAGAACCCGGGGAAGGATGACTCCTGGATTAAAGAAAAACACATGGAGACTTCGGCAGTTGGTTGCGATTACAGCTCATGAATGACACCACTGTCGGAGATCAGCTCTACTTGTTGGCCGCGTCACCATCTTCGACTGTATTGAATTTCCAAGGGTACGAGATAAATGGGAATACATTTTACACGATCGCCCAAGATAAAAAGAGCACCAACCAAACAGTGGTGTCCGCTTTGATGAACAACGAGAATGGGCAAAAGGACACATACTATGGTTACATAGAGGAGATATGGGAACTTGACTATGGACCTACTTTTAAGGTCCCTTTGTTTCGGTGCAGTTGGGTCAACATGAATGGAGAAGGGATAAAGGTAGACCAGCTGTACGGAATGACAACAGTGGATCTCAAGAATCTTGGTTGTTACAGAACGAACCATTCGTCCTAGCCAATGATGTGGCTCAGGTTTTCTATGTGAAGGACATGTCCTCCAGACCGAAAAAAAGAAAAAATAAGCAAACGAATACATCAGACGATGAGCCAAAGCGTCACATAGTTCTTTCAGGGAAAAGAAACATCGTGGGAGTCGAGGACAAGACAGACATGTCAGCAGATTATGATAAGTTTGATGAAATTCCGCCCTTGGGAATAAGGAACACGACGGACGGTTCCCGGGCACAGGAAGAAATTTCCTGATAGAAGCCATCAGAGGAGAAAGGAAAGGGAAGCAATGGAAGCCCAAGACTAGGCTCCAAGCCCAAGACAATTGCGATTCCCGAGCACAGGAAGAAATTTCCTGATAGAAGCCATCAGAGGAGAAAGGAAAGGGAGGCAATGGAAGCACGCGCTGCTGCAGACCGGCTAAGTAAAATAGAAGAAGAATTAAAGCGGCAGAAGGATCAAATTGCCGCACTTAGCAGCAAGGTACTAGCGGCCAATCTCAGCGGCACATGGTAGAAGCTGCATGCGATGGTACCGGCGGCCCATCGAATCGGAAAAGCAGCGTGGCTTCCACGGAGCTCCAGGATGGTACTGATGATGCAGTGACGGTGGCTCCACTTCGTCGCTACCCAGTGGATGATATCATGGAGAGCACACCTTGTGAGATGCATGTGAAAGTTTTTAACTTAACCGTGAAGGTGGCGGTCGGCTATGTCGTACCAATTGGACCTAATCCAACTTACCATTTCTCTCCGGTTCCAAATGGCTACGCTGTTGTCGCGGTGGATGAAGTGATGAAAGATTATGAGGAGCTGAAGCTGCAACACCCTGCAGGTGAAGATGGGGAGGTGCTTGAACTTGGAGAAGCCAAGAAAGCGACCATTCTATGGCCAAAGGAATCATCGTGCTTCCGAACTGGCAGCCAAGGCCATCGACTCCTCACCAGTCTCCAGCGCAACAGTCCTCTTCACCGCCTCAGCATTCTCCAGCGCAACAGTTCTCTTCACGGCCTCACCAGTCTCCAGCGCAGCCGTCTCCGCCGCCGCGTCAGCCGTCTCCGCCGCCGCGTCAGCCGTTTCCGCCCACCGCTCGTACTATGAGGGGTAAGCGATCACCGAAACGTAAAAGGTCGCCCCTCCCAACAGTACCTCATAAGAATCTTCCCATTAGACCTTATGACAGGACTGTAGCGGAAAACGCAGCGGAGGTAGCTGCCTACAATAAGGCTTTTTTTGCACCAAAAAAGCCCGAGCAAAAGCCGGTATACGATGAAAAATCTAAAAAGTGGGCTAAGTCCTTCCTTGCGCAGCCACCCAAATATCGATGAATCTGCAATCTGACTATGGTCGTGAACTTAGTAAGCTAGCACGTGCCCAGTCTGAGCAGGACAAGGAAAGAAGTGCAAAAAGCGGGAAAGAAATTGCCCAGCTCGGACAGCAGAAAAATCAATCGGTCCCCCGCTCATAGTGTGTTCCGATATCGACAAGGACTTCAGAGCCGATATGGATAAGGACCTGCAATTATTGGACCCCAGAGCCATAGCTGCTGCTAGAGAACATGGTATCACTGTATCGCAGGCCATGGAAAATGCTACCGCCATGGGTATGACTCTTGGTCAACTTTTAGGCTATGAAGAACAGCCAATGTTAGAGATAGCACGGAAATATGTCACAGGGGAGTCTATGGTCAGTAATGAGGAGGTCACACGTCTATCAACAAATATGCGAAATCTGCACAACTGGTACATGATGCACACATCAAAGAAGGGCGCGAAGGAGTGGATTGCGGTGGACGTTCGAGTGGAGCATTTCTTCAAACCTTACAGTATACAGGTTCAAATGACTGAACTGTTTCAGTTATTCAATCAGCGCGCCCTCGACAAATCTATCCTCAGTTGCTATTGTCTGTAAGTGATTTATTTTCGTAATTAAGTCTCTAGCTCAGCTCGTTCATTGTCTGTATTATATTATCCTGACTATATATATATCCTTTTATACGCTATTATGTAGAATGAAGGTGATGGAATGCAAAGCATCTAGACATTATGAGGTTGGGTTCGTTGACCCATATATCGTTAATGAACATACGTTACGCAATCACCCCAGAGACGTGGAGCATGACCTGACCACCTCTTTAATCAAGCAAAACTTCTGTACGGAATTACTATTTCCTTACAACTTCAAGTGAGTGTTTCTGTCTTGTACATATTTTTATTTGGCTTTCTCGATGTTAAGTGTAATTGATGAGTTATGCATGTCTGCTTTATGTAAACGTCCGCAGGTTCCACTGGATTCTGCTAAGCATTCAAGTTGACAAGTCCATAGTTGAAGTCCATGACTCATTAAGTTGAGACCAAGCGACGTGGAGCTCAATGAAAGAAATGCTCAATAAGTAATTTCAATCATTATCGCATTATATCGGCCTCTTTCGTTCGTTTCCTGATATCAAGTAATTAATAACTCTTTGTTCATTTTTTGGCCAAAGCAGGTGTTGGACACTATTCAAACAGAATGTACAAGGTCCATTAAAAAATGAGCTAACTTATATATCGGTGAAAAGTCCGCAGTAGACACCGGGGAGTAATTTATGTGGATTCTACGTTTGCGAGTTCATTCGTGAGTTGACCTCTGAGCGGAGAACAACTTCTTTGAGCAAAATGCGGGAGAAGCTCGACCCAGAACGGCGCATACAAGCAATTCAAGAGGAATTGGCGGGATTTCTGCTTAGGGAGGTCATCGATGAAAGGGGAGAACATTATGCTGCGGACGATGAACTACATATGTGATCTATCTCCATGTAATTAAATAGTTGTATTCTCGCAAGAGATCGAATATTAATTATATATGCATCAACGTGTACTGTGTATATAGTAGAGCGTATAATATGCATACGGAAACGATGGAGAGCACGTCGGCGATGCGAAGAAGGGGGAGATGACGGAGGCACCGGCGAGAGGGAGAGGGGGCACCGGCGAGAGGGAGAGGGGGCACCGGCGAGAGGGAGAGGGGGCTCCGGCGAGAGGGGGCACCGGCGAGAGGGAGACCCTAAACCCTAAATACAAAAAAAAAAGCACTCATTGGTCCCGGTTCGTAACACGAACCGGGACCAATGAGTCTCCCCCCACGCCCAGCCAGAACTGGCCACGTGGAGCCCCATTGGTCCCGGTTGTGTCTGAACCGGGACCAGCATTCGTCCCGATTGGCTGGTCCCGGTTCGGGAACCGGGACGGATGGCCCAACCGAACCGGGACCATAGGCCAGTTTTCTACCAGTGTGGGTACCCATTAACTGTTTACCCTGCGGGTGAAAACCATATTAGGGTAATGGTACGGGATTAAAAATTACCTATGAGTACGTAAATGGGAAAATATCATACACATCGGGTACGGAGGGCACGGGTATGAGATCGTATAATCCATAGCCACGTACCCATATACCCACCTTGTATTTTATAGGTGAGTGTGAACTTCCAAGCACATATGCATATGAGTAGGTTATATGCATTGAGGCCCAAATGTATTTCGCTACAACCTCCGTGGAAGGCAGACTACCCGATGACTGCTCACTATACCGATAAATTAGATGAGTAGTATTGGATCTAATATATCTAATTCACGTGATCACTTGTCGACTCCTGATAGAGTAAACCAACGAATATATATCTTCCATATGAGTTATGTGTTGTTTTGACGACTATTTTCTTCTCAATTTGACATCTTTTAAATGTGGATATTTTTACCTGCGGATAACTATTTACCATAGCGGGTGACGAGCATGGGAAAATTTTGTACCATTGACAGGTATGGATACAGGTGACAGGTAAAATCAGGGTCGACGGGTGAGGGTATGGAATGACTCCATCCTTACGTACCCACCGTGCTGGTGCTATTTCCTGCCTGTATGTAACCTGATAATGCGTGCGGAGCAGCAGGAAAATGCTCAGTGTTGGAATGATTCCAGACTCCGTGATGAATGGCGACCTTGTTGCAAGTGATTCTTTGAGAAACGTTTGGTCTCTCGAATATTGTGTCAGTTGCAATCGAAAAGTGCTATGCTTTTCCTCTTTGCAAGAAAGCAACGCTCTGTTTATCCTGTGTCTCTTCGTAATGATTTTTTCATCGTTGAATCGCACGAATATTTGTGCGCGATTCGAATTTGGAAGATATTCACACGAAAACGAATCACAACTCACAAGATGGCGTAGCACATCTTTTTACAGCTGTAAAAAATTGATGTAGCCAGCCCGTCCTCCCATTCCAGCCTCTTCCCCACGTTCCAGAACCCGAGAGCCAGCGAGCGAGCACCATGGCAGCGCCGCAGCGGCCCCGCCTCCTGCGCCTGCCGCTCGAGCTCGTCGCGGAGATCCTCCTCCACGTCCCGCCCCGTGATCCAGCGCTCCTCCACCGCTTCTCCCTCGCCTCCAAGGCCTTGAGCGGCACCGTCTCCAACTCCGCCTTCCGCCGCCGCCTCCACCAGCTCCACGGGGCGACCCCTGTGCTCGGCTTCCTCCACAACTGGGAGGTCGAGGAGGACGTCCCGCGCGTCATCCACGCCACCGACTCGCCCCTCTTCCTCGCCGCCCCGGACTGCCTCTCCTGGCGCGCCCTCGACTGCCCCCACGGCCGTGCCCTCTTCCTCTCCAACGGCCAGGACCCTGGGAAGGAACTCCTCCTGTGGGAGCCAATCACCGGCTCCCAGCAGCGCATACCGGTGCCCGCTGCGTTCGAGAGGGACTACGGGGCCGAGAAGATGTCACCGACCGCGGCCGTATTCTGCGCAGCAGATGGGTGCGACCACCACGACTGCCACGGGGGCCCCTTCCGCCTGATCTTCGTCTTCTCCGTCCAGAAAATCGACGATGACGACGAGTATGTCACGCGGGCGTGCTTGTACTCCTCTGAGATCGGCACCTGGGGCGACCCGACCTCGATGAATGGTGGCTTCTCCATTAATTTTACACGTTATTCTAGTGTGCTTGTTGAGAAGCCTCAGCTGTACCTCTACTTCATGGCTGACAATTTGTTGATCCTGGAGTATGACTTGGCAAAGCACAACCTGGCTAAGCTCGAGCCACCACCACCGTACTACAAGCCAGGCTTCGTGGGGAGATTTAATATCTTGCTGACACAGGATGGTGAACTAGGAGTTTGCCACTACATGCATGAGGATCAGAATGTGGGCGCTGAGCTAAATTGTGGACAAGGAAGGCGAGTGATGTCCCGGTGCACAGTGGGTGCTGAACCGGGTCATAAACTTGCTGATTACCCCCAAGAGCAGGGGATCACTATAGCACCTCTCAATGTGGAAGTAAGGTATCGATCCGCAGGAGTAAGAAGGAAAAGTTATCTATTCCCTACAACTAAAGTGTCACAAGTTTTAGTTGATTATGCACTAAACAAGTTTAAGGAGCAAGGTGGTTGATTTGATGGATGGAAGTTTAATGTAACCAAGCAAGAATGTAAAAGTGTCCCAATCCTCTTCAATGCAAGAGGACAAGACAAAGGTTTTATCTTATAGGAACAATGGACATGTGTTCATGGGTTCACTTAATCCTCTCTCTCTCATCTATGGTGATTATCATGTTATAGATAAAGTACACATAATTGTCATGTTTTAATGGTAGCTTTTATAATGGCTACATGTCCTAAAACACATAGTTGAAAGAAATACTCATTTGTGTTGCTAGTGTCACCCTCGTAAGGCTAGCGTGGTAGCTGTCACACCCACATCATACTTCTCCCTTTTTACCCCCAGATAAAGGATGTTGGACGGTACTGTGTCACTCAATACCTATGCCTTCTGTCACATTGGCCACCCAGTACCCACATACATCATACTTCATAATGGATAATATTCTAAACACTAGTGCAATGATTTATATTTCGTGTGTGTGACCACATCTCTCTCATCTATCTACACTTGGTGGTGTCAATCACCTCATGATAAAGATAAACAAGGCATTATGCATAAATCAAACCATCACATGCATCATAGAATATCTCCAAAGTATGACAAGTCATAAAAGATCCAACACAACAGTAAATGTATAATAAATATTATCTCACACCACAATATCCACCATGGGAATTACATAGATGACCGTAAATAGGTAGGCCCACGCGGCCAAGATTTTAGGCCGCGTGGGGCCCTCTCATTTCCAGCTGGTTGGGCTTCTGGCCTTCATTTTGAGCCCATTGCATTCGTCTCGAAAATTCTAAAGCGTGCTCTCTGACCTTGCCCTTTTTGGAGTCCCGAAGCTCCCGGAAAGTCTGAAACACTAAAAAAGACGTTTTCTGGAAAACAGGGTTAATTCCAAATAAATGGGAAAACTATGAAGTATTCCCAAAATCATTATAAAACATTGATATAACCCTTATATGATGCAAATATGATTGGAATATAAGCAATTAAAGTGCAAAGTTCATGTATGCATTTTACATGCATCAACATCCCCAAGCTTAATCCATGCCCGTCCTCGAGTATGAAGATGATAAAACTAACATGGACTTTGCAATTTAATACTTAACAATGAATATCAAAGATGATTACTATTGCTACATATAGTCAAATGATTCATTCTTCAAAGGAGTAGCAATATGCAAATAGTTTATGAAGTGATATCAAGTATTCAAGACAAGGATGTTCATTGATAGTTCACAAAGTGTAACATGGTAGCAAGTAATATGGAACACATGTATGCATAATGATAAGTAGAACATCCTACAATGGTCATAGAGTGTAGATAAAAATCTGAATATGATAGGTGTACACTTTGGAAAGATGTATAAGTGAGTAGAGGTAAAGCATGCATAAGTTTCATCCAACTCCAAACTCTTCTACTTAAGTTAATGATTGCAATGGTATTCATTGGTGTCAAGCTCTCATTCCCCTATCATAGCATCTTGAATGATTATAGTTTAATGTGAGAGCAAATATGAGTAGTGTGCTTGACAAAGTAAAGGTTGGATGTCTCATGCCCCTTGAATACAAGTACCTACACCATGATTACTCAACTTGAAAAAAGCAAGTTCAAGTTATCTATCATTGTAAGTAATAATAGTATCATCAAGAGCGTCAACTGGGGTACCTCTTGTCCCAGGATATGGAACAAGCCCATATCAAAATGACAAGACAAACAAACAAGATGAAAACCTCAACACCCTTTTTATTTACCATTGGAATAGCTTTTTATTGTAAGGTGTGTCATAGATAATTCACCATAGCATGTAAGTAAATTTCCACCATGAATAATGCATGGCTTAGATTAGCGGCCCAGGCGTCTCTCTAACCATTTATACAAACTCATTTAAACTAAATCTTTTCCCCTTATTTCACCATGATAGGCATCCATAACAAAAGTACATGATATCAACTAAATGGAGCATGTTGAAAGCTTTGCATGTGACAGCACATATGGGCTAACTCCCAACCTCGAACATTTATCAAGCCACTAGCATCATAATCTTAATCACAATGGGTCATGTTTTATTTATCAATGATAGTAAAATGTGCATCAAGTTCGTGAGAGCTATATAACCAACTTTTCCCATGGCAATCAATAACATAATCATTTTCATTCAGAGGTATAGATAACACAAATATCATGATGAACATACTCGGAATAGCATATAGCTAGTAGGTAGATATGGTGGACTCACTGGAATAACTTTGGTTGAAGGTGTTGGAAACAAGTTTTACTTGTTGGAATGTTTGGGCTAGCAAAAGGGAGAAAGTTGACCATCTAGATGCATGCATGAGTGTCCATAGAACTAACTAATCCATGTTAAACCAAGTAAAATAACAATCAGCACCAAAACATGAATAAGTGATAATCTTGAAAAGCATTTACTCATAAACAAGCTCATGAATCATGCAACTATATGTATCATTAAAAATCAACTCAAACATCCCTTTTCCCAATCTTATAAAAGCATCCAACATATTTCAACCCATATTTCCAGTAGCTCTCCCATATATAAATGATAGTGTGGTGGTCTCTCAAAACAAATCAAACCAAAACAAAACAAAAGACGCTCCAAGTTTATGCGATAAAGTGTTTCGATCGAAAAACAGAAGTTGGACGTGTGCAAACCGAGAGTGTGTAGGTCCAGTGGGGTTGTCTTCACATCCCCAAGCTTATGGTCTTCACCATCCTTGGATAGCTCTTGGTGCATCTCCTCCAATCCCTGTGAAAAAACTTCAAAACACCGTTTCTCCCATTTCTTTTCTGTGGGGTGCATTAATAGTGATAAACAAATAGGTTTCTTGCTGCATATAATCCTTGAACAAAAATTCATATGAGATGTCCAGAAAGTGTATAATGTTGTATGCCTACTCATAAACTCAATTGGATCAAAAAGATTCAACTTAAAAGCTCAAAGCATGCATCAAACAAAATGGGACAGAATCTGTCCAGAAAAACAGCAGCAGCAAAACGTATTTTTCTACCCTACCAAACTTTCTCGAAAAATTCCGAAAAATTCATGCATACAGAGGATGAAAAGTTGCAACTACAGTTCAAATATGAGCTCATTCGGAGTTACAGAATAAGAATTAAAAATCATACCGTGCACTGACTCGTGCAGGAATAAAATCTCCGAACTCAATAAGCAACTTTTCAAGACCAAAATGGGTAAAACTTGGCACTTTATTAAAACTCCAGAAACTAACTAGACACAAAATCTCTTGTTACAGCAAGAGGACACAAAGAAAAATCACACACAAAAATAACCGGGTTGCCTCCCGCAAAGCGCTTTCTTTATAGCCATATAGCTAGGCTTCTTACTTGTTGTTTATTGAAGATGAAGCTCATGAGGGAGCTTGAACTTTGATGTTCCCCTCTTTCTTGGGAAGTGTTCCATGCATAATACCAGGGTCCCATGTTGCTCTCAAACCGATCAAAATAATAGTCAAGTTGAAACCTGGTTGAGAGAAAAATAGAACACAAAAGTAATAACAACGAAGTCTAACTTTCTTTCTATGCATTGGCATTTTGTATATGAATGAAGTTTTCCAATGCATATTAACAAAAGTTACTTGCAGCCCATAATTATTAGTAGCATAAAGAGGGTTCTCATAACCTCCTCTCTCATAATAGTTGCAAGTAGTAGAAGTGTATTTAATCACGTAACCAATAGAATCTTCCAACTTAGATAATTTGGGAACATAAAGAGAGTCATTAAATTTATTTTGGAATTTATTAGCATGCTTCCCTCTTTCAAAATAGTTGTTAAGATCAATATCAAGTTTAATATCATGGTTGCAACAAAGATTTGGAACTAAAGATAATTGCAAACCACATAAGTATTTCTCAACATAAGCAAATTTCTCCTCTATGGTGTAGTTAGGAGAATTCAAGAACATAGCAGGACTCTATTAGTAAGAGTATTTTCACAAACAGCAAGTATATCATTTTTATCCTCACATAAAGTAGTAACAAGTTCTAAACATGGAGGATTATCAATAAGCATAGGACCATCATCTAAAGCATTATCATATAACATATTTAAGCAACACTCCTCATTATTATCAATAAGTTTACCAACAAAAGGTTTTTGAGTTTGAGTGTTACTATCATATGTTGATGGTGAAGTTGGGGATCCAACTCTTCATTCTCCAGTTGTTCTTTTTCAGCATCTTCTTGAGATTGCATGGGCATCCCCAAGCTTAGGTTTTTGTCCTCTTCTTCCTGCAAAATATTAGTTCTTTCCATGGCAGCAAGAGTTAACTTTTTACGTTTAATAGCATCTGCTCGAGAAAAGAAATCATCAGCTTCTTGTAATATTTCAAGTTCCTCAAGTGTAAATGTTGCAAGTTCCTCAGGTGTATAATCAAACAGAAAACCCATAGCAAAAGTAATGAAGAACTTACAACCAGACAAGTTTAAAGGAACCTCCCCAAGCTTAGATGATTGCAAGATATAAAACAAGTTAAAGAGACCTCCCCAAGCTTAGTCTAGTGCACACAAGAATAGAAACTTAAGCGCTACGCTCCCCGGCAACGGCGCCAGAAAAGTACTTGATTACCCCCAAGAGCAGGGGATCACTATAGCACCTCTCAATGTGGAAGTAAGGTATCGATCCGCAGGAGCAAGAAGGAAAAGTTATCTATTCCCTACAACTAAAGTGTCACAAGTTTTAGTTGATTATGCACTAAACAAGTTTAAGGAGCAAGGTGGTTGATTTGATGGATGGAAGTTTAATGTAACCAAGCAAGAATGTAAAAGTGTCCCAATCCTCTTCAATGCAAGAGGACAAGACAAAGGTTTTCTCTTATAGGAACAATGGACATGGGTTCATGGGTTCACTTAATCCTCTCTCTCTCATCTATGGTGATTATCATGTTATAGATAAAGTACACATAATTGTCATGTTTTAATGGTAGCTTTTATAACGGCTACATGTCCTAAAACACATAGTTGAAAGAAATACTCATTTGTGTTGCTAGTGTCACCCTCGTAAGGCTAGCGTGGTTGCTGTCACACCCACATCATACTCTCCCTTTTTACCCCCAGATAAAGGATGTTGGACGGTACTGTGTCACTCAATACCTATGCCTTCTGTCACATTGGCCACCCAGTACCCACATACATCATACTTCATAATGGATAATATTCTAAACACTAGTGCAATGATTTATATTTCGTGTGTGTGACCACATCTCTCTCATCTATCTACACTTGGTGGTGTCAATCACCTCATGATAAAGATAAACAAGGCATTATGCATAAATCAAACCATCACATGCATCATAGAATATCTCCAAAGTATGACAAGTCATAAAAGATCCAACACAACAGTAAATGCATAACAAATATTATCTCACACCACAATATCCACCATGGGAATTACATAGATGACCGTAATCATGTTCAGCAGCTCATACGGTACTAATTAGTGAAGCTCAAAGAGAGGAGAGATACATAAGTTACCACCACAAACCCAAATCCAGGGGGTGGACTACTCCCCCTTCATCATGGAGACGGTGGAGAAGTCGTTGGAGAAGGTGGAGACCACCCCGGCAGCGCCCCGCCGGAGTTTTCCCCCTCCAATCTGCAGCTCCTGATCTCCGTTTCGGTGTTTCTGTGTTTGTGCGGCGCTCTTCCAGAGAACGTCGGGGGACAATTTTTATAGGTGTTTTTAGGTCACGACTAGGTCGGTGGAGAAAAGATCAACGGCGGCGGAGCTCCGAGGCCCAAAATAGGTAGGCCCACGCGGCCAAGATTTTAGGCCGCGTGGGGCCCTCTCATTTCCAGCTGGTTGGGCTTCTGGCCTTCATTTTGAGCCCATTGCGTTCGTCTCGAAAATTCTGAAGCGTGCTCTCTGACCTTGCCCTTTTTGGAGTCCCGAAGCTCCCGGAAAGTCTGAAACACTAAAAAAGACGTTTTCTGGAAAACAGGGTTAATTCCAAATAAATGGGAAAACTATGAAGTATTCCCAAAATCATTATAAAACATTGATATAACCCTTATATGATGCAAATATGATTGGAATATAAGCAATTAAAGTGCAAAGTTCATGTATGCATTTTACATGCATCACTTGCGCAATTTGCTCTCAACTAGTACTCCCCCCCGACGCAGATAATATAGTTCGAGTGCTGGGCTATGCAGAGGGAGCAAATGTCATATTCCTTAACACAGTGGCTGGTATCTTGACAATGGAGCTCCAGTCAGAGAAAGTAAGATATGTGTGCCATAAGCCTGGCTTTCTAATTTGATTCCAGTTGTCGGCTTCTACACTCCTGTGTCCCAAGGTGAACACCAGGATCCGCTACTGTTGGGCCCTAATGAGAAGTCAGGTGGTGAGGAGGGGGGAGAGGAGGATAAAACACTAGATCAGGCGCAACAGCTCTTCGACAAGGGGTCCAATGCTATTAGCTAGGGGTGGGCGTTCGGTCTTTTCGGTTAGTTCGGTTCGGTCTTTAACAATTTCGGTCATCCAGAAATGATACCCGTAATAAATTCGGTCTTTTCGGTTTTCTGTTCTTTGGTCTTCGGTCTATTCGGTTCGATCTTCGGTCATGACCAAATAGACCAAAATATAGGGCGCGAGAAGGGGAATCGGCGCCCGGGACTGGGAAAGTGGGAAGCGATCGACTGGTCTCTCATACACGGGAGAATCTACAGTACGCTGGGCTGAGATACCCAGTTGTTGAGCCTAGAGACTAGATGGTATGGTTGGTTTAGTAGTTGGGCATATAGATTAGATGTACACATAAGCTGGCTGACACACAAATTCGGCTACTTCCGTACGTAATTCACTCAAAATAAAATAAAATAAAATCGGTCTTTCGGTCTATTCGGGTTATCTATAAGTGATACCCGAATTTATGATCTAATTTCGGTCTTTTCTAATTTGCTACCCAAATTTCTAACGGTCTTTTCGGTCTCGGTCATTTCGGTTTCGGTCTCGGTCTTTTCGGTTTCGGTTTTCGGTCTTCGGTTTTTATGCCCACCCTACTATTAGCGAGGGAACCTTGGTCAACGCGTTTGAATGCGTCAGCCATGGCCTTGAGATCAGGTTAGTAAAAACCACTAGTCGTAAGAAGTGTGCCAACATAGGAATTATGGGAACTTCCAAATAGTTCATTGCTCTTTTGGATCTACCGTTGTTTTCATGTCCTTAGTTGCTCTGAGCCTTTGTCTTTTGTAGTCGGGAGGTGCGTTCAGTGGGTTTTAAGATGTTATCCCACAATGGGGTTACCAAGCTTTGAGCTCTCTGTTAGTTTGTTGTTTGAGGAATTTCTGCATCCATCGATCTCAGTTTTGCTTGATAGCACTTGCGAGTTAGAGAGTAGCATCTTTGCTTATGATGTGAGTATTGCTATTACTAGCATTGAATAGGTTTACTATATTTGAGAAATTTCACTCCAGCAGTGGTTAGCTGTAAATATCTCGTTGTCCTGCAGTTTATTCATACAATACTCTACTCCATAAGCTTTCCAAACTGTTAGAAAAGGCACTCCGCAGGACATAGTTAGCACCTCTTATCATCAAATCGGTAATTGGTGTTATGTTGTTCTGTCACATATTGCATTAACATTTATGCCTTATGTTATAACCTAGATAATTATAGACTGAATATGTCTGCGGCAGGGAAGACAAAGATGGACATGCCTCGCCACTAGAAGCTCAAGAGGTGATCGATCCTTTGGGTGATGTTCCCAATAATGCACTAAATGAAAAAGCTGTGAAGAGTACATCTACAACCAGCAAAGATGATGCTGGGAACTCAAAGACCTCTGGCAGCAATGTTGAGGATGCTGCTCCAACTTCGGAGAAAGGTGTTTCTTAAGAAGGTATTATATATCATTGCCCCTTTCCTAAGGGCATGTGGCTGTGCGAGGGTTAAATTAGTGTGTAATGACATGCATGATTTTTTGAAAGTTTGCATCATCATCTAGGTTTCTTTTGATTGTTTATGCATTTGTGTGGAATCAAACGATATGGTGTCAGATCTCTGCTAAACCTTCTCCAAAGAGCCTAACAACATATTATTCACCATCTGCGATATCTAATGCCAGCTAGATTGCTATGTCTGGGACATTGTAACAAATGGTCAAAACTCATCTAGTGATATGTATACATGTAACTAGATAAAAGTAGATTTTATTCTGTATTTGATGGGTTTACCTTTTAGCATTAGCACCCAATTAGTTGCTTTTATCTGCATTTATCTACTCATGCAATGGATCATCAGTGGCTTTACTGGATCATTAGTAGTAGATATTCATGCACTATTTTCTTGTTGTGCTTTCAATATACTTTCCTACATGTTCCATATACACGTAGCTAGATAAAAATATCTGCTCATGCACTGGACCATCAGTAGCTAGATATTCACGCACTGTTTGTTTGCTGTGCTTTTAATATACATTCCTATCATGTTCCATATAGAATTGCATTGTTTCTCTTTGCTGTGATGTGACAGTCATCTTTGCATTAGTCTTGGGGGGTTGTAGAAACCATCTTGCCGGTTCTTGTGCATGTTTGTAATGTTCCCTTTTAAGCAAAACACATGTGTTTTACATTGTTTCCTCACTCAGTGCATTCTGCTAGTGTTTTGTATCGGTTCTTGTGCATGTGTGAAATGTTGATCCCTAAGAACCTTAGTATAATAAATTGATTGCCATGCCTCAGTGTGTTCTTCCTACTAGGATAAATATTGATGTAGACATTTTTTAACAACAATACTGACATAATCATTGATTAGGGGAGCAACCGGAAGCACCTACGTTGGGGTTGTAGGTGGAGGCATCAAACGTGACAATGTCAGGTCTCTGCTAGATTTTCTTTAGAAGAGACTAGCAACAGATTTTTCATCAGCTCTGAAATGTGATTCCACCTAGGTATAAAGTTCTGAAATCGCGAACAATAACATTGTAGCAAGATGTTCCTACTCAGTGTTCCTTTCTGCAGCAGTCAATATTTTTTTGTGATCCGTATCCAAATAGCTAGATAAAAATTGCTTTCATTCTGTATTTGATATGTTCTTTTTTTCCACATTAGCATACAGTTAGTTGCTTTGATCTACTTGTATCTACTCAACCATTTGATCTCAGTGGTTCCCACAGAGTACTCATCCATTGTTTGCGAGCTGTGTCTTTAATATACCTTCCTATCAAGTTCCATATACAATTTATATTGTTCGCAATGCTCTGAAGAACCACCATTGCTTGCTCTTTGCTATGATGCGACATTAATATTTGTGTTAGTCTTGGAGGGTTGCAGAAACTATTTTGCATGTTCTTGTGCTGAAATGTTGCTTTGTAAGCAAAACTCATATGTTTTATATTTTTCCTCACTCAGTTCACTCTGCTACCATTTTCCCTGTAGCTTTCTGTATGCATCACAGTTGTGCTAACATCTGAATCTTTTGCTATGTGGTTTTAGTGCTGTTTTCCTGAGCTGATGGTCAGGGAGGATGTTTTCAGTCATCGGCTCTTTCAGTAGGATCTCTTTCTTCACTGCAGTCTTAACGCTGACATAAGCCACCAACATTGGAGGCTTTGGCACCTCAGAGTGAATGTTGCTCAAGACTTTGTCTCAAGATAGTGTTACAACAGGGATTCGATGATGAAAAACTGCAGCGGAGTGGGGATTAACCTCCTACTACTTGAAAAACTATGTGGAGTAACTGCTACATTTATCCATGTTGTTTTGGTTGAATGATGCTTACGATTGGAACGATCGTTGACAGGTCAGTGATCATTTCAGAAACATTTTATCTTTGAGAAACAAGAAAGAAAAACTACGTTTTCTTTGTCTTCAGTTGCCTGTATGTAATAGCATGCTCAAGTAGCAAATTCAGTGAGTCAGTCTTGCTATTATAGACAAGTAGTATTGCACATTCCCCAGATCAACAATTTGGTTTCGGTAAAGGGATATTTACACAGTAAACTACAGTCTACTATTATTGATTCGACTACATAGACATCGCTAGCTGATCTTTCATCAAAAAGAGATTTACAAGGACATATGGCGCCAAGGGGAAATTCATCAGTTCGTCACCTCCGGATCATCTCTGGCGAGAACGCTGGATAAGGCAAGCCGTAGATGGCTTCGTCGGCTGCCGTCATGTCAGGCTCTGTCTGGGATCCCAAGCTCGCGTCCATTTGGGCGTCGTCGTCCATGATTTGATCCTTGCAGAGGCGATGGCATCGGGCCATGGCGCGTACATGATTAGGTCCTCCAAATTGGATCGAGACGCACAGCTGATGCTGCGTATCTTCTGCTGGAGTATCGGCAGAAAGTTTCTATCAGTGGAGGTGGCCCATTAGGGTTAGACTTGCATTGGCAAACGCCTTAATGCCCATAAGTGGTACTCCCTCTGTTCCACAATGTAAGATGTTTTAAGTGTTACACATACATGTCTAGATTCATACAAAAAACAATGGACACATACATAAAACGTGTCTACATACATGTGTGTAGATATGAATGTGGAAAAGGCATAAAACATCTTATATTGTGGAACAGAGAGAGTAGTTGTTGCCTAGGAACTGTGATGAACAACTATAAACTTGAACCTGAATGTGCACTTTTGAATTTTCAGAACTAACTTGATGCCCCTCCAATGGTTTTAGAACCTCATATGCATAATGCATTCCACTTTTACTAGAAGAAAATGCACATCCTCAATACAGCTAGTTCCAGTATCTCCACCACAACAATAACACTAAGGCCCTGTTTGTTTCTAAATTTTTTGTGGGGATTGGTGAGGATAATCCTCTAGTGGATCTGGTGAAACCCCAAACTTCAAAACATCGTTTGTTTCTAGTGTATTGGACATGTTTTATCCCCACCATTCCCCAAAATCCCCAAACTCTAGTTCATTTTTTCTCAATCCCCTAGGGGATTCAATACGCTACCCCTACCTAGTGGATTGATCCCCAATCCCCTAGGGTATTGGGTGAAGTTTGGGGTTTCACCCAATTCATTAGAGGATTATCCCCACCAATCCTCACAAAAACTCTACAAACAAACAGGGCATAAGGAAGTGCTGAATAAAAAACATGGTAAAAATGGAAAATCGACTGGTTATGGCTGTCTAGCTATGATGAAATAAATATATCATTAACATTTTTTTGATGAATATATCGTTAATATTGAAATGGTGTCTTATAGAGAATGGCGAGTTTGAAAATGATCTAGATTGACTCTTTAGAAAGCAAGATTGTAAAATCAATATCAATCGCGAGACCATACGATGGAGGTTTTATGGGTTGTTGAATCTTTACCGAAGACCAAACAACCATAATATTTTGGGCTAGGTCCTTGGATGCTTTATAAGAAATTTGTAGTAACTAGCAAACATGGCGTGCGTGTCGAGGTGTCTTTCGTCCATTTCATCCATCCTTGTTCGTTGAGACGCTGGCGTACCGTGTGATTTTGCATTTTGGCCCTCAAATAGTAAAAAATTAACCACAGTTTGTAAACTATTTTGAACCCTTTTTTCTCCTCCGTTCATTCTAGAGTTCCTCATGCACAGGAACCCTGTTGTTGCCGTCACACGACTCCGACTGCCGCCCCTGCCACCCCATGTCGCTGAACTCCTCCCCCACAACCGTTGTCTCCATTTCAAGGTCATGGGATGGTCATCACTCTTCCCTAAGCTTGCATGCTCGTATCGAGTGGGCTTTGCATTGCAGCGATGGCTAGAAATAAAACTTGTCGGTCACAACAATATAAATAGAGCAAAAAGGGCACACTCCATCCGCTCCACGCCTCCACCACATCCCATCCACCGATACCATTTGAACTTTAGATTATCTTTTGTTGTGTGTGATCATTGGAGTGTATATTAATTATGGTAGTGTGCCCTTTTTTGCTACTCAATGTTGTCGGCTAAGTTGGGGTCTTCGGGGTTGTTATCCGCTGGTTATCTGCTAACCCGATGGGGGTGAGGATGGTAAAAGAATTGTCCCCGTGGCAGTTAATGGGAACGAGACGGGGAAATTTTGTACGGGGATGATTTTTGTTAGACAATAACCAGTGGTAAGTGTCCGGCTGCCATATTGACACGTCGACGCTTCTGTATTTGGAATTTTGTATGGTTCTTGATCGAAAGGCAAGTACAAGGAAAACTTATGTCGATTGAATTGTTGCAAATTTTTATTTAAAACTTTATTTTTTGTTCTGGTCCTATGAACGGATTTCCAATGGCATTTTTAGAATTCGAAAGCGTTTTTGGTAGAGTTCCGAAGCAATTCCAACTGATAAAACAATTCCAATCCAAACAAAACTGATAAAACGTTTTCTAGAGAGAAAAATGATAAAACGTTAAACTCGAGTAGGAGTACAATACAAAAACTGGAGTACAATACAACTAGGATGGTTAGCCGAACCACCAAGGCCAAGCCCAGACCCAAACCAAACCCAGGTCCCAACCCAGCGAGGATCATGGCAGCGCCGCCAAGCTCCTTGCCGGCGGCGCTCCCCGACGAGATAGTCGAAGAGATCCTCCTACGCCTCTCGCCCGACGAACCAGCCTGCCTCCTCCGCGTATCTCTCGTGTGCAAGACCTGGAACCACGCCCTCTCCAGCCACGGCTTCCGCCGCCGCCTCCACGAGTTCCATCGAACACCCCCCATGCTCGGCTACCTCCACAACTGGCACTCCGAGCACATTCCCCGCTTCATCCCCACAACCTCCTCGTCCTTCTCCCTCCCCGCCCCTGACCGCCGCTCCTGGCGGGCCATCGACTGCCGCCACGGCCGCGCCCTGTTCTGGTCCAAGGGCAAGGGAACCAAGGAACTCCTCGTGTGGGAGCCAATCACGGGCGCCCAGCGGCGCATACCGGTCCCCGCGGCGTTCGAGTGCGGCTACCGGAACGCGGCCGTGTTATGCGCAACCGACGGGTGCGACCATCGCGACTGCCACGGGGGCCCCTTCCACCTGGTCTTCCTCTTCCTCGTCGAGGAAGTCACCGACGAGGAGTATGAGGATTATGTCACGTCGGCGTGCGTATACTCGTCGGAGACAGGCAAATTGGTTTTTTACCCAGAAGTTGAGCGGCCTTGGATTATGTACCCAAAGTTGATTGTCTATTGGTTAAATACCTTCCAGGGATTCTTATGCAAATAAAAGAACACTTAGCCCCTGAATGTAAAAAAGTAAATTCTCCTAGCATCAATCAAAGCAGAAACGGCAACCGGCATGTGGAATCGATCGGTAGTTCCACGTTAAAACCAGAACGCCAAACCAGTGCATGTGTTCCGGCCGGCGCACCAGCCTCAAGCAAGCTGCATCGAGCATGTATACTGTCGGCTAGGTGCTAGCTAGTTACAAAGATCCATCTAGCGATTAAGCCTAACAGAGCATGTATACTGGAGTACGATTTAATCATCAAGCTGTGTACCAGCATATATATTGAATGTGAATCACATAATCAAACTATCCATGTATACATGTATCGGAAAAAAATCTGTAGTAACAAGTACGCGGAAAATAAAAGTAGTGTTGGAAGAAGCGTACATCACAAGAAAACGAACATATAGTTATGATCTCACATCACACAAAATAATTAAAAAATACGAGATTACATTTATCTCCTCTTTCTTGGAGTAATCTTCTTGGCGGTCGTTGTGTTCGATTTTCTTGGAGTCCTTGTTGGAGGTGTACGGAAAACTGACTGAGATCCTCCATTTTCAAAGAGAGCGAATTGGCTTCAAAAGCAAGAATATGTTATAAATAATACACAGATCATATAGCGAAAAATGAGTTGTCGATGCAATATGTCACCTCCTTGTAACAGCTCCAGGACTTGTTGATGGTTGAGCAGGGGTATCCGTCCTCATAGGTGTAGAAGGACTTCGTGCAACTTGGCTATAAAATCGGTAAAAGCGGGATTAGATGTCACAAAATTTATGCTTAAAATAATTGGTTGGCATGAAATATGTTCACCTCCTTGTGACTGGTCCAGGACTTGTTGGCGTTTGGGAAATGTTACGTACAGATTGGCTATTAAAAGGGAAAAGACTTGTCATAAGTTGTATGAGCTAAAAATTGAAAGAGTTGACATGCAAAATATTAACCTCCTAGTGATTGGTCCAGGACTCGTCGGTGTAGAAGGATTTCCATTTTTACTTGTGCTTGCATTATCCCATGGTACTGTATTTTTCTTGCTTCTACTTTCCATATTGTTTTATTGCCACTCTAAATGCCTCCATGGAAGGGAAGGTGTCGCCTTCCTCCATATCGGGGTTATCCATGTCATAATCAATGTTCTCCTCCTCAGATACATGATCATCAACTGGAATGGCTGCGCCTTCAATGTCAACATCTTCATAGTTCATTTTGTTTGTGTCATCAATATTATCGCCATGACCAACTGTGGCATCAACACCTGTATCATTCAATGAAGTAGTTTCCACTGGTCTCTCGTCGTCGTCCCTCAAACCAAGAAGAGTGAACATTTGATCCTCAGCCACGGGAACATTAAATCCATCATCATTTTGTTCAATGACAAGCCTAGACCAGTCAACGTCCCCAAAGCCCGTTGTGGATGCATTAACATCATTGTCTCCAACATTGGCGTTATCGTCCGACATGACCTGAAACACAGAAGATATGATCATCTTATATATTAATCAAAAGCTCAATCATACAAATTACTTTTTTGTACGTGCGAATATGCATGCAGGTGTAGGCTGAAATTTATATGCATTTACACATGCAGGTTTTGCTGAGCAATTATAGTCACGCTGACATAACACGATTAGTACTTCTATAATAATTGCAGTCACGCTGAACAAACATGAAACACGGCGCAACTATATCAGCCCAAAGAATAATGACTGATCAAGTACAGACATACGTTGAAAGAGCAGATTGAGTACGTACAGGCGGATGGCTCTGGCCGGCAACGACGCCAGCGATCGGCTCCAAATACAGGAAGACGGATTTGACGGTGTTGCTCGACGGACAGGCAACGGACGCTTGTTACTTGACCTGCTATTCCCGCCGGCCGGCGGCGGCGTGGCGTGAGGCGACGGCGTGAGGCGACGGCGTGAGTGTGCACGGCCAGACCTGAGATCTGCCCACGATCGAGTATGGGCAGTCACGTACTAGATCTAATCGATCATAGGGCATATATGCTTTCAGGTCCCTATTAGATCTTATTTTGTTTTCCAATACGTATTAGGTATTTAACCAATAGACAATCAACTTTGGGTACATAATCCAAGGATGCTCAACTTCTGGGTAAAAAACCAATTTTCCCTTCTTCTATTTAAGCGATTCCAGCGTGCTCGTTTTTTTTTTGACATTTTCCATACTAGTATTCATACGAATAGAACAAATACAGAGCCAAATACACGAGGAAAAAGGAAGAGGATACAAAGGCAACACTGCCGTGTCTCGCCGTCGACCGCAACGAGGAAGCCCAGCCAGCACGAGCTCCACCACCGGAGGCGACGAAGAACGCGGCGGCCCGGCGACCTGCACCCTGGAACGGAGGAACTTCTAGCCCGGAGGCGTCTGAGAGCCGCTACTAGCACCAGCCCCGTAGAACTGGATCCACTGTCGATGAACGCCCGTCGGCCGGGGCCACAGACCCCGAGCTCCACCCGCTCCTGATCTGGGGCCAGCACCGCCCCACCTCCACCGGAGGTGGCCAGATCCATCGTCTTCACGCCGCAACCCACCACCACAGCCACCTTGCACCTCCTCCACCGGACCCGTCGCCAGCGCGGAGACCGCGGCGCTGGAACTGGCGAAGGATCGACGCACGGCGCGGATCCACCGACCCGCCGCCGCCAGAGAAGCAAGCCCGCCACCACGGCGCTCCAACGAGCACCGCCGCCGGAGATGGCGCGAGCCTGCAGCAAAAACAACACCGGCGACCCCCCCGCCTCCACGGCGCCGCCGGCTGGAGCCCCCACAGAACCTACCCTATGTACAACCGAGAGGCGGGGATCCCCCACCCTCCCGCCGCCGGAGCGGCCGCCGGAGGGAGAGGGATCCGACGGATCCGCGGAGCGAAGGTGGATCTGAGGAGGAGAAGAAAAAAATCGCCACTCGCCGCTACAGTGTATCGGGAGGGAGACGACCAGGCGCGTCTACGCAGTTCCAGCGTGCTCGTTGGGAGGTCTCTCCTCTACTTCATGTCTGACGACAGGAGGATCCATGAGTACGACTTGGCCACAAACTGCCTAACTGGGTTCGACACACCAGACTATGAAATATCTAAGCTCATGCTGACGGCGGACGGTGGACTTGGAGTTATCCAAAGCTTCGATACTCGTCTCAGTTTGTGGTCAAGGGAGGTGAGTGACGGCACTGATGCACGATGGTTACCGAGCCGGGTTATCTGCTTGGAAAATTTGCTCCCAGATGGTGCTCTCGTGTGAGGTTCAATACATGTGCTGAGTTTTGCCGAGGGAGCAAATGTCATTTTTGTGACCATGCTTGGTGGCCTTTTCACAATCGAACTACAATCACAGCAGGCCAAGAAGGTGTGCGATGATCATGGCTACCGCAATTTGTTTCCAGTTGTCAGCTTCTACACTCCACATTCTAGGCTTAAAGCGCTTGGGGGTGAACATCACTACCCGCCAGGGCGGCCACCGACGCCGAGCCCTATTGAGGAGTTGGGTTGTAAGGAGGGGGAGGAGGGGAAGAGAAAACACTAGAGCAGATGCAAGAGGTGTTCGATTAAGTAGGTAGTGATTTATGAACCATTGGCTTTGTTCAATTTATTTTCCAAATTTTCTGTCTAGATAGTGTACTGGATACTACATAAGAGTATCCTCTTTTTAACAACCTTGTGTTAGAAAAGCTAAGCATCTATGTGAATAACTTTACATTTCTGGCAACCAACTATTCGCTCTTAAATGCACGGTCTGATTAAGCTGGCCAAATTGAACCTGAGAACATTGACCCTGATGTTGCTGCTATGATTGATTTCGTCGGGTTTGGCAGGTCGAAGAGGTGAATGCTGGTGTGTGGCTGCTGCTGAAAACCTGAATCTCAGCCTGATAGTGCCATGACTCTGATTTTGTGATGCAAAGGTGCAGAATGGGATGAACAATGATGGTTGCTAACTGCTCTCTCATGATGCCTGTTGGCTGGAAGAGTGGAAGGATGCTTGATTTTTGGAACGAATTGAGACTGTAATGAAGGGTGACCTTATTGTAAGTGATTGATCCTTGGGGAAATGTTTCATCTATGAGAAATTAGGGTTACTATCGATTTAAATAATTGTTGCATCAGTTGCAAACTTGCAATAGCGCTTTATCCTGTGTTGCATCGGCTTGCAATAGCGCTTTAAATAATAGAACTCTCTGTTGTCTAGCATGTGTTTTTCTTTCACCAATTCCTATTCTATTATAGAAAAATGTTTGCAAGGATTTCATAGTACTAAATGGCATGCATAATGCTGCTCCTGAAATGCAGGTTGTTCTGTTGAAGATGTGCTTAGAGAGAAGCGCTTTTTAACTCCTGTAATATTGCCAACCAAAGAACTCTTCCAGTAATCAACACCTGAGTACTCAGGGATCTCGTCTGAAACATACTAGACATTAGCCGTTCCAAGAAAATCTCTTTTGATTGGTGCGATTACAAACTTTACAGTCGTGGATTAGTAAAGTACTACGTTTTCCATTGATTCTGTCAGCTGCAACATAGATGATAAAATAATGGTCTTTCACAGATTCTTACGACGCAGGTACAATGTTACAAATACAAATGAGCTCACATATCTCTAACATGGTCAGACTGAGCAAAATCATTGGACTCCAGATAAGCAAATATATACCCACGACTCTACTCGAGTCTCTGCGGAACAAATTCAGAAATAGAAGAGGATCGCTTGGCTTGCTCAACATCCTGACTTTGTTATGAGGTCACCCTGTGCCTGCCAATATCGGCGGTCCTGCCTGTTGGAGGTGGCCAGGCCAAGCAGTGTGTCAAGTTGCAGCTGGGCAGAGGCAGATGAAGATCTATCTCCCAGGTACCCGTTCTTGCTTGGGAGTCGACGGCACACTTCCTGTCCGTCGCGAATGTGTACAAAGTCGGTAGCACACCCGAGTTGATCCTTGGGGAAATGTTTCATCTCTAAGAAAATAGGGTTCTATATGTTGCATCGGTTGTAAGAGAACAATGCTTCTGTCTGTCCTGTGTTTTTCCATATGTTTCTTTTACTCAGTTCCTATTTTATTTAAATGTTTACAAGGATTTGATGGTCCCTATGTAGCATGTATACAGATTCTCCTGAAATGCATGTTATGATGTTTGCGAAATAGGATAACTGTCGCCTAAATGCTGCATTAGCTGCAATAAATGAATTGTTGGTTCAAGTACTCTCTTTCTCTGTCAGAATCTGGTTTATCTAGCCAGCTATCTGTTTTGTGAAATGCTTGCAAGTATTTTATTTCACATCAGCTAGTTCTAGGAATGATATGTTTGTAAGAAAAAATATTCATTCTCCCATATCAACACTTGTAATTAATTAGCACACCTCTTACGCGACGTAGATATAGGTAGCTCCTAGAGAATTTTGTTTGCACAATACATTAGCAGTATCGCGGATCAGAAGCCTACATGCCTAACAACAATGATGAACAGATATACACTTATAATGGTTTTGTAGTGGTATGTCTAGGGTGACTGATGTAAGCCACTGATCACTTGAGAAGCATTTCTTCTGTCTTTTGGAATGAGGCATAACATTTCATCTTCGATAATTGGGTTAATTGGATCTATGCCACTCCAATTTTTTCAAGTTGGAAAAATGCCATTTCAGCTATCTCATACCTCTATCTATGCCATTATCTTCACTTAAAAGGACAACAGCTTAAAAAAAATACATGTACTTCAACGTGTATTTCAGTTTTGGCCATACTATCCTATGCTCCATTTCGAACTGCACTTTTAGGTCTTCCGCACGCCAAAAAATCCGAAGATTCAAATTTTGGCCGAAATCTAGCTGCCCTGAAAATCTGAAAGATTACAGAAAATCAAGTGCACTGGTACAAGACTATCGTGTAATTTTCAGCCAATTCTGGGCACATATGGACCCTTATCCGTCTTATTCAGAGTACTCTCTTATTCAATGTTCATACAAATTACAAATCATTCAAAAAATAAATCATTTCCAGCGTCAAGTAATACAAATCTTTGTTGCGCTCATTCAACAACAATCATCTGCCTCCATATACCAAATCAGATACAACCAGCAAGCATAAAATTACTGTTCTGTGAATGCTCTGTTTTCCACATAGGCCAACGGTCCAACCTCTTCAACCTGGTTCTGCTTGGGCCCAACCATTCAACCAATCTCCCCCCATTCCAGACCCAAACACCGCCGGACTCACCCTCACCGAGGACAATGGCAACGCCGCCACGCCGCCTCGACTTGTCGGCGGCGCTCCCGGGCGAGCTCCTCGAAGAGATCCTCCTTCGCCTTCCTCCCGACGAACCAGCATGCTTGCTCCGCGCCTCCCTCGTCTGCAAGACTTGGGGCGGCGCCATCTCCCGCTCCAGCTTCCGCCGCCGCCTCCATGAGCTCCACGGCGCGCCCCCCATGCTCGGCTTCCTCCACAACTTTGATAACGAGTACATCCCCCGCTTTATCCCCACCATAGCCTCGTCCTTCTCCCTCGCCGTTCCGGACTACCGCTCCTGGCGAACTCTCGACTGCCGCCACGGCCGCGCCCTCTTCATCTCCGAGGCTCGGGACCAGGTCCTCCTTGTGTGGGCGCCGAGCAGCGTGTGCCTGTGCCCACGGCTTTCCAGAGCTTCAACCCGACGGCGGCCGTGTTCTGCGCGGTGGACGGGTGCGACCACCGCGACTGCCTCGGGGGTCCTTTCAGCGTGGTCTTCCTCTTCACCGTTGAGGAAGAGACTGACGATGAGGAGTTTGTCACGTCGGCGTGCCTATACTCGTCGGAGACTGGCACTTGGGGCAAGCTGACCTCGATACAAGGTGATTTTACCAACTTGATTGACATTTCGAGCTTGCTTGTTGGGAGGTCTCTGCTGTACTTCAACGTTGGGAGGATCCTGGAGTATGACTTGGTCAGACACAGCCTGGCTGTGTTCGACACAGCAGACTGCATGGCATCTATCCTCAGGTTGGCAGAGGACGGTGGACTGGGAGTTATCCAAGACTTTGATCCGCATCTCAAATTATGGTCAAGGGAGGTGGGTGACGGCACGGCACTGCTGCACGATGGTTACTGAGCCAGGTCATCCACTTGGAAGATTTGCTCCCAATTGGTTTTTTCATGGAAGGCCCAGTGAATGTGTTAGGTTTTGCCGAGGGAGCAAATATCATTTTCGTTAACACGGTTGTTGCCCTCTTCACAATTGAACTACAATCACGGAGGGTGAGGATGGTGTGCCATGATCAAGGCTTCTGCAATTTAATTCCAATTATTAGCTTCTACACTCCACGTTCTAGGCTTGAAGCGCTGGGAGGTGAACACCATTACCTGCCACAGCCTCTGAGCCCTACTGAGAACCTGGGTGGCGAGGAGGAGGGAGGAGAGGAAGAGAAACCACTAGAGCAGACGCAGGAGCTGTTCGATAAGTGCAAGGCCATTGAAGAGGGGAATTCCGCCAATGCTAGCGACTGCTTCAGCCCCACCCTCGAGATCAGGTTAGGGTTCTACTCCCAACTCCACTTCTCCTCCCAGATAGGCCGTAGGATATGTACAGAGGGATTGTGGGCAAAAACTTCCGATGAGTTCAGTGTTATTTTCACGTGTCCTTAGTTGTTTTGTGCCTTTGACATTTCTAGTTAGCTTAGTAGGTTTAAGTTTTTTAATATGACAAGATCGTTACCCAGTGTGGACTTGTGGTGCTTTGGTTTCATGTGTTTGACAGTGAGCCTGACGTGTTTGAGGGATTAGTACAGTTAGCCAACATAAGCTGATAACAATTGCTGCAAGTTAGGGACTGGCGTCATTTGTTATGGTGTATGTCCTGTGGTGAGCATAAAATCAAAGTCCAACTGCTTGAGGACTGTGCGGCGAGCATGGTTAGCCATCTCAAACCAATATTTAAAAAATCTTTAGTGCTTGAGGATAAGGTGTTATGCTATTTATGCGTTGCTGGCTAATTGCAAATATTTCATCGCTGTGCAGCTTACTTATATGGTGCTTCAGAATTGTACATAATAATTGTCCAAGCAATAGTCAGTTGTTATAGATGACATTGAACGGAACATGGTCAACACTTTGCGTCATGAGATTGCTGATGAAATAATATTTTGTGTTGTTTTACATAAGATTACATTAAATGTTATAGACTTAGCAATGATACATTGACAAATTTACACCTTGTTGTAACGTAGGGCTCCACATTATGGAGAACATCATCCGGACTCTGATAAAACCTTTCTATGCAAATCTCTGGAGGCGACCAATCCTTTGGACAATGTTTCAAAGAATGCGCCAAAAGAAGAATCAGTCAAAAATACAGCTATAACCAGTAAAGATGATCCTCGGAGCTCAGAGACCTCTAGTGACAAGCATGGTGATTCTGATGAAGGTTTACTGCATAGCACTTGCATCACTGTGGGGTGAGTTGTATCACTGTATTTTACATTATTCTCTAGGTTCGGTTCTCTTTTATGTAATTGTATCTTAGAAAAATCCACGTGACACTGCTACTCCCACGGATTACAATCATTTCACATTTTCTCCTCTTGCCTATTGAAGGGTATACCTAATAATCTGCTAATGCAAAGTAATAATCTTGTTTGGGACTTAAGCTGGTTTCCATTAGGAAGTATCTCTCGAATCATCATTCCACACACACCATTCAATAAATGTTATTTTGCCAATAGTTCTTCAAGTGCAATTCGTATACCAGATGAGGTTACAGAAAAAGAAAAATGCCTTTATTGCTCATAAAAAGGCTTGTTATGGGTTGACCATGTTTCTGGTTCCAAATGTCGACTAGTTGCCTTCTACATGTATCTATACTGATTTTTGTCTTTCTTGTACACTTAGGATGACAGTGCCAGATTAAGTAGGTAGTGATCGATGAACCATCGGCTTTCTTCAAAAAAAAATTGCATTTTTCTGTCTAGATAGTGTACTTGTTACTGCGTAAGAGTATCCTCCTTTTCAAAACCTTGTGTTACAAAAGCTAAACAATCTTTCTGTCTAGTAAGTATACTTGTGAATACGTAAGAGTTTCCTCCTTTTAGCAACCTTATGTTTCAAAAGCTAAGAAATCTTGTGTATAGCTGGTGTCTTACATTTTTAAGCCGGCCAAATTGAACCTGAGGACATTGACCCTGATGCTATGATAGATTTTGAAGGGTTCGACAAGTCGAAGAAGTGAATGCGTGTGGCTGCTGCTGAAACCATGGCTGTGGCTATATGCACCTGGATCTCAGCAGACTAGTGCCACGACTCCGATTTGATGATGCAAAGCTGAAAAATGGAAATCAGTTTCTTTGGAGTCGGAAAAAATTGTTTGTAACCTCTACCTGATAATGCAAAGCTGCAGAATGAGTAGCAGTGAAAGGGTGCTCTGGTATGATTCAGAGACCGCGTTAAGGGTAACCTTATTGTAAGCGAGTTGATTTTTGCAGAAATGTTTTTATCTCTGAGAAAATAGGGGTGCTTGTGTAAAAAAGTTATCATTGCTCATAAAAGCTTATGTTATGGGTTGAGCATATTCTGAACATGTGTCTGGTGCCATGCATCACTTATTTCACTCTAAATTTATCTTTTCTTACCTGTAAACTTGGTTCCAATGCCAGATTAAATATATTGGGATATACAAAGCACCTGCTTTATTCTTTTTCTATCTGGTAGTTAGCTGTCTAAATAGTGTACTTGCATAACGTAGCTTTAATACAGAATAAAATTCTCCTTTCAGCGACCACTTGTTATAAATGTTATGCAATGATGCAATATATAGGTGTCTCACTTTTCCACATGAATGTAGCTATTGCTTTTAAATGCACCAATCTTTTACACTACTCATGTTATAATGATTAAGATGGATCGTTAACCCATCTGTCTGCATCTCTTCCTGTTGCTATTTTTTAGTAAAAATCAAATGGTAGAATAAATTGATGGTAATACCTCAAAGTGGTTTTATTCCTCCTGGGTAAGTACTGATATAGTCGTTGGTCAGAGGAAAACTCAAATGGTAACAACGGGAAGCAATAAATAAAGAATTGTAACAAAACCTTGTGGGAGGTGTGCAGGCATCAAACAAAGTAATGTGAGGTCTCTGCTGATGTGATACAGGCTAAATTGAAGTTCTAATTGCCAAGAGCCCAAGATATGGCTGGGACATTAACCTTGACTAGTTGAATTTGGCGTGCCGTCACGGCACGTCCTTGGTGTTTTTTTTTTGCAGTATATATATTTTTTGTTAACCAAAATGTTAGCTAAATTGGTATGTTGGAACATGTTTTTATTCTGTCATGAATAGGTAGCATTTTTTTTGTGCATTTCGGATATATTGTATATAATATTCAAATATTCAGTGGATCGAAATGGTCAAACATGTTTGCATTTCGACGTCAATATTTAAGTGAAATCAGGAAAATCCATTTGAATTTGATTCTACATTTGCGGAAAGTTCGTTCGTATGGTGTCGAAATATTGGCCAAAATGAAATGTTGTAATATTTTTGTTATTTGCTATGAGTATATTGTTTTTTTTTAGCATTTGCGTTATATTTTTGTGGACCATCGGAATATTAAGCAATTGAAATGTCTGAAAATGCTGGTATGTTGACTTAAATAGTTCACATTTATTTTTTTGTGAGCATGTTAGTACATCTAAAATTGAAATGGTTGGAAAATGTTTCTATTTTTTTTATCAGTAGTTAGTTGAAGTCCATATGTGGGAAACGCACATTTATTCAATTGAATTTGATATAATTAGAGGGAGTGCATATTACTTCCAAATATTTACCAAATTGAAATGTTTAATTTGAGATCACAGCTAGAGGAAGTGCATTATGTGAGCATTTAATATATGTAACTCTACGTAATTAGAGGAAGGGAGTTTTTTGTGTTAGTGTTCATATATTTGCCATATTTGTGAATACTTGGGGAAGAAACTTTGTTTTTGGAAATGTACATGTTCAAAAGTTGTTTATATCTAAACGTTTTGATTTTTGGAAGAAGAAGTTTACCTCTACAATTTTTGTTTCTAATCTGCTTAAATAGGGTAGGCCCACATGTCGGAAGTTTAACAGTCCCTTAAATTGTTTCTGAAAAGAAAAAGAATTCTGATATATCTTAGAGTATGTCCAATCTTTAAGCAAGTTGGAAGGTTTGAAAATGTTTATGTCTGTTTGTCAATTTGTAATTTAAGTCCATAATGAGTGCGAAAGATCATTTGTCGAACTGAATTTCATAATTAGGGAGTTTGTTTTGTGAAATTCAACTCCATCTATTTGTCCATATAATTGGAGCAAGTGTTTTTCTTTTCGTATTTTCAAATTTTGGTCGAATTAAATTGTTTTCGTGCATATAGTGTAGGTTTTTGTTGCGTCGGCACGGCGCGCCTTTACTGAATTTTGTGGGCATATGTTAGTTTGTATTTTTTCATAAATTTGTAAAATGACTCCATAGTTAGAGAATATGTATTTTGTTGTAGTTCGAAATGCCAAAATCCATTGAAATTTGATCTGTAGAGTATCTCCAAGTACGCAGCGATTTAAATTGTTTGATTTTTTTTTCTTATTTCGCCCTAAATTTTCATTTTAACTCCGTAGTTAGAGAATGCATGGTATGAGTATTTATTAAATTGAAATACATGTAATATGAAGAAGTGCATTTGGATGCCTTTTCCAATATTAAGCAATTTGGAATATTGGAAGTTGTTTGTATTCTGGCAAAAAAATAGTTGCTATTTAATTTTGTGAGCATGTTGATATATTTTAGAGTGCGTCAAATTCTTAAGCAAATTGGAATGTGCAAAAAAAACTATGTAATTTGAGGAAGTGCATTTGGATGTTTTCCAAATATTAAGCAACTTGAAATGTCTGAATATGTTTGTATGTTGACTCAAATAGTTCACTTTTTTTTTTGTGAGCATGTTGGTACATTTCAAATAGAAATGTTTGGAAAATGTTTCTATTTTTTTTTTGTCAATAGTCATTTGAAGTTGATCTGTGGGGATACACATTTATTCAATTGAATTTCATAATTAGAGTTTTTTTTTAAATTGGAGTACATATAAATAGAAGGGGTGCATATTACTTGTACATAGTTACCAATTTGAAATGTTTAATTTGAGTTCACAATTAGAGGAAATGCATTGTGTGAGCATTTAATATGTTTAACTCCATGTAATTAGAGGAAGTGCAATTAGATTTTATCCGAATATTCGCCAGTTGAAAATATTAAAACATGTTTGTTTTCTCCATACTTTTTTAGCATTTGTTTATCTGAGCATGTTGATATATTCTAGAGTAGTAAGCACTTTTTTATGGGGATCTTGATGTATTTTAGGGTAGTTCGAATAGTCAGCTAATTGATTTGGTGGAATGTGTATTTATGCTGCAATAAGTATTTGATTGAACTACATAAGTAGAGGAAATGCATTGTGTGAGTATATATTAATTTTAACTTCACATAATAAGAGGAAATGTATGTAGTTTGTCTTTGATAGTTTACCAATTTGAAATGTTCAAATATGTTTGCATTCTACTACAAAAAGTTGGTTTTTTTTTTGATCATTCTGAAATGTTGTTGACATTTTGTTTGTGATGGGTAGATATAAAGAGTTTGATTTTGTAACACTTGTCATTTCTTTGAATTTGTTTACATAAGGTGGTCTGTATTATTTGGAATTTTGAAGGTTTGAAATATTTCGGAGAAGGTTCCAAAGTATATGTAATGAGTATTTTTTTTTTTATAATTTGTTAGAAGTTGGTATGAATTGAGTAATTTGAAAGGGAACTTTGAAATTTATACTTTTCTGAATGGCACGAAGGTGTCCACATTGAAATGTACCGAAATTTAGAAAATGTTTGCACCTTGACCAATTACACCTTTCCTAATTTAAAATTTGTTTAAATTTCTTTGAGAACATCGTGGTATGGAAAATTCAAGTTTGGGAATATGTGTGTCAAAAATTGTTTAGTTTTGTATATAATGAAATTTGGGAGAAATTTGCACTTTAATTTTAATTAAATTTCGGTCTTTAAGATACTGTTGTGTGGAAAATTCAAATTTGGAATTTTGTGTGCCAAAATTTGTTTAGTTTTGAATATATACATATTGAAATTTGGGAGAACTCTGCATTTTTAAATTTAATTAAATTTCAGAGTTCAGAAAGAAGCAGGAAAAAAAATATGAAAAAAAAAGCAGAGGGGTAAAAAAAAAGAAGAAAGGGCCGAGCTGGCAGCAGCCAGCCCGACCCAACAGCGGCCCAGCTGGCCGGCCCAGACCAGCTGCGGCGTCACGCTGGCGTCAGCGGCGGCTGGGTTCTGCCGCGGCGGGGCGAAGCTCGCCGGCGGCGCGTCGCCGCGCCCTGGGACACGCGCATGGACGCGATGGACGCGCGCGAGCACAGGCGATCTGATAGCGGCGGCGCCGCCCCTTTTAGGTCGCCGGAACGGTGCCGGCGACGCGCGGAAGCGGCGGCGGCCAGCGGCACGACGGCGTCGATCCCGGTGCGGCCGCGACGTCCTGGCAGCCGATCCGCGGCGAGGAGATGGAGGCGGCGACGGCGGAGCGGCCCAAGGGCTTTGGTGCGTGCGGGGAGCGGCGGAGCAGTGGCGGATCACGGCGGCGTCGACGGCGGCCTCCGCGCCGCTCGCGAGAGAGAGAGGGGAAGAGGATTTCTGCGGTTGTTTTTACAAAAAAGTCTATGCATTTCTAAGAAATCGCGAACAGGTCCCTCACAGCGTTAAAAGTTTAACTACGGGTTGATTTTTCGTTTAGGAAGGGGCCTTTTTGCAAAACCATCACGGACGTCTTATTTGGACCGTCGGATCGCCGAGCGACGGCCGGGATGGAAACACTGTAGAACACTGTTCATTTTCTACATTGATTACTGTAGCTGCTACAGTAGAGGAGCGCGGAGAGGCCGCCGTTCGGCACAGCTTTTATATATACTATGATGTTTCTACTCCATGTTTGTGTGTCCTCAATGACCAATACTCACCTATTGATCTGTATACAAATGCAAGAAACTAATAAGTGTTGCTGTCATTAGCTTACCATTTGTTGCTTTTATTTACTTCCATCTTCTCATCCGGTGGATCATTAGTGACTGCTTGCAAAGATACTCATCGGTTGTCAGTAAAGATACTCATCAATTGTCGGTTGCAAACATACCTTCCTATCATGTCCCCTGTCCAATTGCATTGTTTACTCATTGATGTTTTATCTCTGTTATCTATTCTATGTTTTTCTTTTACCCATTCCTGTGCTCTCTTTAAAAATGATTACAAGGATTTCATAGTAACTAAATAGCTTGCATAAAACTGCTCCTGAAATGCAGGTTGTTCGGCATTAAGAGAGAAACACCTGTTAATAACTACTAGAATCGCCAACCAACGAACTCTGTTGCTAGTCAACACTCGAGTAATCACTAGTACATCTCTTCTGCAACATAAACATTAGTTCATCCACAAATTTACATAAACATTAGTAGCTCCAACACGTTTTCTTTGCACATTACAGTTACCGACTTACAGTGCATTGCAGCCCTGTTTCTCGGAAACTTGCTAGTTCCTACCAGCCAAATCGAAGTTTTGATTGCCAACAACGTGGTGTTTCTACTCCATGTTTCTGCTAGTGCTAAGCTGATGTTTCATCAGTCATCAATGCCTTCAGTAGGATTTATTTCTTCTCTGCAGTTAAGAATGATGAGCTCTGTGTTACCTCTTGGTTTAGGGTCCAGAGTAATCTTCGAGACAGACACTGCAGGCTTTGACACCTCGAGATAGTGTTACAACTGGGATTATGTCATGAAAAAAACAGAGCGAGCATTAATCTTCTAGACTTTGTAGTCTGTGTGCAACGATGCTTAGCTGGAAGAATTCGGGCTCTGTTTGTTGTAATCCAGTGATCGTTTGAGAAACATTCCGTTTTCGAGAAACAGGATAAATATCGTTTGAGAACGATTATGTACACTTACGCGACATAATGGTTCTGTAATCTGTCCTGGTAATATCTTGGGCTCTGGGCAAGCAGCAATGCTACATCTACGAGCAGACTCTTACGAATTTTCTTCTACAGACTCTTACAAGCAATATAATCTGTATGTTGCACAGTGCTTGGTAGGTTCTTGTCTAGTGTTAGTTTGTAATCTAGAAAGCCTGATTAAATTTACTACTCCCTCCAATGAGAAATGGTTGTCACATATTTTGCTAAATACGGATATATCTATACACTAAAATAAAGAACGGAGGATCTATACCAGAATATTGATATTACTATCAGTAAATTGGGCGCAGAGGACATATCTTAAAAAACATTAAATATAAAAATAATTAAGTGTCAACATCGGCATGCATATGTGTAGTCAAATGTATCAGCTCCTTTGGTTCGGTGCCGGCAAGCAAGAGGAGGCCAAAGAGACGCGAAATAGTTGTCCAAGACACAATCATGGTGTAGGGCAAGATAGTCACTCTGAAGATAAAGATGAAACCATATCATCCAAGGCACGTGGAGGCTGCATATATAATGCCCTCCAACATATGATCATGGAGCTATAAAGAAAACCTACAAGACCTATAAAGGGTAGAAGACCTACCAAATAGGGTCATGATTTTCATGTAGAAAGAAGTGGTGAATTATTGAGGAGCCTTGGTGAAGGCTGCTCCCTTGGCTATAAATAGAGACCCCCGCAGCGAAGCGAGACACCAGAAAACAGTCCAGCACCTGAGTAGAGAGCTAGTGCGACTCAGACTGCAAACTCGCTTTCCTAGTGTAGTAAAATCCATTATACTCAAGGAGTTGCAAGAGGGAAGCCAGCTAGTAGTAAGGTAATCTCCCCTTCTTTTCGTAAACTCTTCGCAGGTTACCGAAAGGGAACACTGTATGGGTGAAAATGAAGTAGGTTTGTTTGTCCCTTGGTCTTTTTAGAATGTTTATACGAGTTGGGTTCTTATGCTAGGGATCCTATAGGAGACCTCTGCATGTAGTTCTCTATTAAGTCGTAGCGCGAAAATGAGAACCTTGTAGTCATAGAAAAGTGTTTCCTCTGGTGGAACTGGGATGACGTTAAGAAAACACCCCATTTGAACCTGTCTAAAAATATTCAGGGAAAGAAACTTAGCTATTCCTGAAGCAATATAACGGAAAATACCATGAGTACTGACTACTGAGTGCAGTGCTTTCACACGAATGCAAACCAGCTGGTAGCTTGTTGGCCTCTCCAGCCTTTAGAAGATCATGTAAAAAAGAATTAGCCTTAGTATTTAAATAATTCAAAAATTAAATTTCAATTTATAGTTTAATTTAACGTATATATGTTTTATCATTAATATTACTTAATATCGTAAATATAACTGAATATTAAATTTTTATTTTTATATATTATTGGTATCAGAATGAAAACCATGCATTCATATTAGTTTATGCAGATGACTTGTTAGTCTTTTTAATATCTTTAAAATGAGCATGTTGCTCACCTTTAAGTCTACTTTAGGAAGGTAGAAGAAAATGCATTAATATTGTCAAAAAAGAAGCTGGAAATCTGCAAAGAAAATATTAATTTCTTAGGACATGAAATAGGAGAACAAAAAATATACCTACAAGAGCAAAATGCTAAGAAAATATTACAGTTTCCTGATACTATGAATGATAAACAGGTTTTACAGGAATTCTTAGGAATCTTAAACTATGCACCGAATTATATAGATAACCCGGCAAAGCTTGCTGGACCTATATATATGCTAAATAAGAACGAATGGTAAAAAATATTTTAATTCTAAAGACATAAAATTAGTTCAGGCCATAAAAGAAAAGGTTAAAAAATGAAACCTTAGAATTACCTTTAGAGGATAACTATTTCATAATCGATACAGGTGCATCTAAAGTAGGACTGGGTGCTATATTTAAAGAAAAGCCTACAAAATACTCCGCTAAAGCAGAAGAGAAATTATGCAGATATGCTTTAGGAAGCTAAAAATTGAAAATAATAAATAATATTGATAGAGAAATCATCGCCGTAGTCCATGCAATAAATGCATTCAAATTATATGTGGGATTTAAATAAGTTACATAATTTACAGTACGAAGAGACTGGGTGAAGCAATATGTTGATACTGTAATCAAATAAATAGTAAGAAAGGTTCTACTAGAAGATGGGGTCCTATTTGAAGATATCATAACAGGAAATGGATATAAAGTTATTTTTTAGCATATTAAAGGAAAAGATAATTGTTTACCTGACATATTCTCTCGCTTAACAATTTGACAGGAATGAAGAAGGGATTGATTTCCAACGGGTCGGAAGTTTTCACCTTCGGAATTGAGAATACCCTAAGAATATTTCCCTCGAATACATTCAATTTTAAGCCCGAGAATCATATAGTCCTCGACGGAATTCAAGCATGCATACTTTACAAATTCCAGTACCAATACAACAACAAAAGAGATGACAATGGCCTTTATGAATAGTCCTGTGGAGCAGTTCAATATGATGAGCAAAAAAGGCCCGACAGGATATTAATGTACAAGAAATAAAGCCACTATATGTCAGAAAAGATAGTATATAACCTATGTCATCTCTTCTGTTGTTGTATTGGTACTGGAAATTTTCAAGTATGCATGCTCGGATTTCGTCGAGGACTATGATTCCTGGGCTTAAAATTAAATGTATTCAGGGGAAATATTTTTAGGCTATTCTCAGTTCCGAAGGTGAAAACTTCTAACCCGTTTGGAATCAATACCTTCTTCATTCCTGTAAAATTGTTGAGCGAGAGCAAACCAACCTGTGGTTGGATGGTTAGCATGGTGGTTGTACCCTCAGCCCACCAGAGTTCAAACCCCAGGTTTGACATTTGTGTGTTGAATTTAGGCGGAATATTCTTTCAGTGGGAGTCGACCTTTCCGTCGACAGCGAGGTGCCCGTGGTGACTTCGTCAATCTCAAGACTCGATCCGCCGGCTCAGTATTTCAGAGGTGCTCATAGGGGTAGGGTGTGCGTATGTGTGTTCTTAGGGATGAGTGTATGCACGTGTATGTGAGCGTCTGCGTTTGTACTGTGTTTCTCAAAAGAAAAATTGTTGAGCGAGAGAATATGTCAGGTAAACAATTATATTTTCCTTTAATATGCTTAAAATAACTTTATATCCATTTCCTGTTATGATATCTTCAAATAGGACCCATCTCTAGTAGAACTTTTCTTACTATTTATTTGATTATAGTATCTACATATTGCTTCACCTAGTCTCTTCGTACTGTAAATTCTGTAAAGCCCAAATATAATCTGAATGCATTTATTGCATGGACTACTGCGAGGATTTCTCTATCAATATTATTTATTGTTTTCAAATTTTAGCTTCCTAAAGCATATCTGCATATTTTTTTCTTCTGCTTTAGCAAGGTACTTTGTAGGGTTTTGTTTAAATATAGCACCCTATCCTACTTTAGATGCATCTGTTTCGATTATAAATAGTTATGTTCTAAAGGTAATTCTAAGGTTTGCAATTTTTTAACCTTTTCTTTTATGGCCTGAACTAATTTTATGTCTTCATAATTTAAAAAATTACCAGTATTTCTAAGTTTTGCATATATGGGTCCAGCAAGCTTTGTTAGGTTATCTATATAATTCCTTGCATAGTTTACGATTCCTAAGAATTGTTGTAGAACCTTTTTATCATAGTATCAGGTTTCTGTAATCTATTCTTAGCAGCTCTTGCAGGTATATTTTTGCTTCTCCTATTTTATGTCCTAAGAATTTAATTTTTTCTTTACAAATTTCCATCTTCTTTTTTGAAAAATTTAACCCATTTTGTTCTACCTTACTAAAGAAGACTTCAAGAGCAATATGCTCTTTGAAGGATTTTGAAAAGACTAGCAAGTCATCTACCTAAACTAATATGAATGTTAGGTTTTCATTCAGATACCAACTATATATCAAAATAAAAATTTAATATTCAATTGTATTGAAATACGGATGTATCTATACACTAAAATAAATGTGTCTAGATATATCAGTATTTAGACAAATTTGTAACAAGTATTCCTGACGCATGATGTTGTTATTAGTCACACCACTTTGTCGGTCTTGCTATTAGTCACACCCGTTAGTCACTCCGGTGGCATGTTTCTCTCCTACACTAGGTACGCTCTCTAGATCCTCGAGCTTACTCGCATGAGCTTCTGTCGTGCTGCATCTACATCCGTGGACACCTCATCAAACTCGTTGTTGCAACTGGTCCTCTAGATGATGATCCTTTGGCTTCTCCAACTCTTATTGGTGCTCTCATGTATTTTTATGATTACTCCGATCATCACATATCTCATTCAATAGATTTGTGTTCATACGCACAACCGGCGCAATTAGCACTTCTCTTCGGTCAAGTATGTTCTTGATACATCAACGTAACTCTACACCATGATATGCGAACGATGTCGCTGAAGCAAGTTTGCTACTCGACTATTGTTTTTTGCGACAATGTCAGCGGTCAAACACATCGAGATTGATCTTCAATTTGTTCGACATTGTGTCGCACTTGGAAGTATTTGAGTTCTCCATGTGTCGTGCTTGGGCATAGCTGGCGGACATCTTCACGAAATGTTAAGGATTTTAAATGATTGTTTCCATGTATTTATCGTGACTCTTTTTTTGCAAAGTAATCTCCTTATTGTACCAAGTAATAATCTCCTTCTTTTTTTGAACATCCAAGTAATAATCTCCATTGTTACAAGACAGCAGAAACCCAAGAGAACATATGGCATTAGCGGTAGGCTCCAGTTGTAATTTGTAAACGACCAGACCACTAAGCGTGCTACGAGCCAATCTAATTCCAATCCAACACGCACCAAACCTGGTTGAGCCGATCCAATTCCAATACAACACGCACCCAGACCTAGCGACCCACCATGGCACCGCCGCCGCCTGGGCGTGACTCGCCGCCGGCGCTCCCAGACGAGATGGTCGAAGAGATCCTCCTCCGCCTCCCGCCCGACGACCCAGCCTGCCTCCTCCGCGCCTCCCTCGTGTGCAAGGCCTGGAGCTGCGCCGTCTCCAGCCCCGGCTTCCGCCGCCATCTCCACGAGCTCCACCGCACCCCACCCGTGCTCGGCTTCCTCCACAATGAGGAATACGACAAAATACCCCGCTTCATCCGCACCACCGCCTCGTCCTTCTCCCTCGCCGCCCCGGATCGCTCCTGGTCGGTCCTCGACTGCCGCCACGGCCGCGCCCTATTCTGGTCCAAGGATACCCACGACCTCCTCGTGTGGGAGCCAATCATGGGCACCCGACGCCGCATACCGACGCCGGACTGGAGCCGCTGGCGGTGGTGCCCGGCCGGGACCGTGTTCTGCGCAGCTGACGGGTGCAACCACCGCGACTGCCACGGGGGCCCTTCCACCTGCTCTTCGTCTTCGTCGCCGAGGAAGACACTGATGATGCCGGGTACAACGAACGCGAGTATGTCACGTCGGCGTGCCTATACTCCTCGGAGACTGGCGCGTGGGGCGAGCTGGCCTCGATGCACCGTGCTTTTTACCCAGACTTCACACATTCTTCCAGCGTGCTCGACGTTGGGAGGTCTCTGCTCTACTTCATATCTGATGAGTGTAGGATCCTAGAGTGTGACTTGGCAAGGCGCGGCCTGAGGGTGCTCGACCCACCAGTGGTTAAGGACAACTACTATGATTACCATGGTGATAGATTCTGCCTCATGCTGGCAGAGGACGGTGGACTGGGACTCAGCCAAGCAGTGGATCGACGTCTCAAATTGTGGTCAAGGAAGGCGAGTGACCGCACTAGCGCACAATGGGTACTCAGCCGGGTCATGGACTTGGAAATTTTGCTCCCTGATGGTGCTTTTGTGTATGCACCAGCTTTTCATTTGAGTGTGTTCGGCTTTGCCGAGGAAGCAAATGTCATTTTTCTTGTCACCGTTGTTGGCATCTTCACAATCGAACTACTGTCACAGCAGGTGAGGAAAGTCTGCGATCATCATCTCATCAGGAATTTGACTCCAGTTGTCAGCTTCTACACTCCTGTGCCCTTCGACACGCACCAGGATTCACCTACAGTTCCGTGTTATGAAGAATGTGCCTTGCTACGAAAAGCTCAAGAGGTGATTGATTCTTCGAGTGATGTTTCCAAGTGTGCACAAAATGAAGAATCTGTGAATAGTAATATTGAGGATGCTAGAGTATAATATTCCATGTTTTTAGTTTGTTGTACTTGAGAATTAAATGATATCTTCATCAGAAGATCTGTTTGGTGTCATTGTTTTGGTGTTTTCTATATTTCGGTTTCATATTTCCACAATATGACAGTATTCATTAAGCATTTTATTCGTAGCTTGGTTGATCTTTACCATACTAATGCATGCAGTTTAGGTCAGTAACATTGTGCCGAGTTAATCTGCCTTGCTCTCTGATTTGAGAATGATGGAAAGATTATCTGTCCATGCTCACTCTACCACATAAATTATTTGTTCTATGTTCAGTTTTACCAACTTTTTGGCAGGTTGGATACTACTGGTTCAGTAATGTGCGTGTGTTTAGAAAGATTCGGCTAAATTTTTAGATCATATATAAATAACAAGAAGCGCAAGTATTTGCAAACTCTGTTTTAAAAGTTCAGTTGGTCTATCAAACTCATCAGCTTCCATGTTTCATGGTTTCAACGTTGGCATATCAGAGAGCATAGGGCTTGTCTATGCATGTTGAAAGGGCATATCTCGATGAGTTGAATCTGCAGATACGGTTTTATTCATGTAATGTTTAAATCATTAGATCTTTCAAACTTTGGTTACGTTATGTGGTTGTTAATCTTCGCTGGGTTATTTTCGCAAATCTTTTTACTGCGTAAATGCGTTATGTAAGCTAAAAGGGGAAATGGTTGCGTGGTTACCTTCTACAGTACTTACGTAGTATATCTTTCTGTGATCAACATTTTGTGCCTGCAGGTTCAAAAAATGTTTAAATAAGAGAAACTATCCATGCACTTTAGGTGGAAAATACAAAGACATCTACTTATAGGATGCCATTTCTCCTTATCTTTTCTTTTCTATTCTATTGTGTTGTCTGTAAGTTAAATTTGCCTTTTTTTTTTTTGCTCGTTGTTCAATTTTAGACAAGAGAGTATTGAAAGAATAGCAAGATGAGGAGAGGAGGTGTCAACGAAAAGAAAAGAAGGTAAGTGCATGTATATCTTTGCCTGTTTCTACTAACCGTTTCCCTTCAAAGACATAGGGTTCACAGTTCTTTGGGTTATTATGGAAATCAGTTACAAATTATTTCGGATAAAACAGCCTGGCCAGAATGAACCTGCGGACATTGATCCTGATGTTGCTGCTATTATGGCCTTTGGAGGGTTCGGTACCTTGAGAAAGTGAATGCTGTTTCAGGTGGCCTCTTGTCGGCATATGGCTGCTGAAGACATGGTGGTGGCTATGCATCTTAAGATAGTTTCACAAACTGTGATTCAATGATGCAAAGCTGTTAGGACTAGTCTCTAAGGATTCGAAAAATATATGTTTGTAACTCCCCGCTGAAGGATTATTAAGGTTGGAAAGATTCAGACTCTGTATATGTTGCTGATCATTTGATCAATGGGATAACTATCGTTTTACATGTTGCATCAGTTGCAAGAAAAGAGTGCTCTGTTTTTCCTTTGACTCATTTCTGACCCCTTTTTTACTATCCGTTTCAAATATTCTGAACAAATGAACATCTACTTCGAATAGTACTTTAGCTGTGTAGAAAATCTGATGGTTTCTTCTCATTTTCTTTTCTTTGAATTGTTGTTAGTCGTCCCGAGGAGTTCTCTGTCACATTGCTGTCTGTAATTTAAAATTACTTCTTCCGCTCATTCTTCAGATTTGGACAAGAGATTATTGAAACAATAGCTAGATGAAGTGTCAAGGAAAAGAAGAAACAGAAGAAAGTAAATGTGCATTATATCTTTGCATGTTTTTTCTACTAGTGAACGTGCACGTGCAACACACGTCTCATAATTTATTATAATATAAACATGTCATTAAATCTATATTTATTTTATTCAGTTATTTTACCAAGTCATTTAAACATATTAATTGATAAAAATTTGAAATCAGACCAAATATCTTATGAGAATTAATTCACTGTGCGTCGTTCAAACGCATAATCGTCAACTCCAACACTGACGACACATAATTTTTCGCGTACGAATTCTTGTCAAATTCGACCAATGTCGACATGGATGGTGGATACGATGACTGACAAAAAAAAATAGTTGAATGAATATCTTCACCTTCATTTTTTTCTTCATCCTCGTGGATCCACTAACTTCTTCAAATTGCACTCCTTGTATTGTTTAAAGTTTTGACATTGTCCCAAAAACGTTAGTGCGACATTAATTATTCGTGAAAATCAACCTATAATTCATATAATGTATAAATAGTATACAAAATAAAACCCCAATTAATTTATGTTTCAATTTCTTCTACTATGAGTTCATTTTTTATATATATTAATTGAAATTACTTCTTATTAATCTGCACATGAGACGCTTTTCTTCACATGAAATTACTTCTCAGGAGTAGACATTAGCTGACTTCTAAAAATTACCCGCAAAAAAATTAGCTCACTTCTATAAAAAAATTGAGTTATCCGCTCAATATCTACTTCACGTGCCTTTCCACGTCAGTCAACACACAGGCACTCCCAGTTCCTCAATGAAGTAGCAGCAGCAGCATATCCAATATATTTTCTTTTATATTCAATTTTTTTTGCACACGCAGGACACAATTCTCCTCTCACTCGTTGTTCCCTATCTTCTCCACCAGAGTGAGTCACTCTGTCTACTCACTCTCTGCTGGTTCTCTCGTTACTCATCTCCCCAAGATCCCCACTGCTGCGATCTCCGGCGCCGGGGGCTTCCCAGTTCCTGTTCTCACGGCTTAGTCTCGTTGAGCTGCTGGTCCACGCCCCTCGCCCATCCATAGCCTCGCCCCGCCGAGGCGGCGTTGGTGCTCAAATATGAAAGTCATTGCTACTTGCGTAGTGCATGAATGTAACCCTTAAATACGCTCTTGGGCCAAGCCATATTTCCTTTTGCTGTAAGCTGATTGACCAAGATGTACCCATACTCACAACATCTGTCAAATAACTTGCCCAACATCCTGCAACACAAGAGCAGCCATACACGTAGGAAATTCACTTGCTATTTTTCACATCAGAGTAAGGCTAAAATCAAGAAGGTATCTTGTTCTGTTGTTCTGGTTATGTAAGTAGATGCTACTTCTGAATCCTTGCATGATGACTTCCGCATGCACCATGCCTCTCACTTTCTCTTCTCGCTCAGCTCCAGCCTGGTCCGTTCAGGACTTCAGGTGAATCCTCTCGCTGCGTGGCCGCCGTCTTCTGTTCGCAACAACGCCGATGCTCAGTTCCATCCCTGCCATACCACAGTTCTTGCAGACCTTTACCATCCTTCTCACCTGAGACCATATCCTCATCAATGACCAGGCCAATTAGATGGTTACTTCAGTTAAATAGAAAATTAGGACCACCAAAATTGGATCAAAATAGTGAGAGAGTTCTCTAATGAAACTACTGAACAGCTATTCGAGTAACAATTACTAATCACTAAGCTGTCTTTCAAACTAAATCACAGTGGCATGCAGGTGACAAAGCTTACGTAACTGAACTGTAACCTTTGAAATTAGTTCATTGCTACTGCAGTCTAAAGATAGCTGAATTTAAACATGAATGGGATGGAACTTGTGAAATACTCAAGTACATGCAGCCTCGTTGATGCCATCTCGGATGTCTAGATGGTTAAATTTGAGTGTGGCAAATGTGGCTGGGAATTTCATCAGACAATGCAATATTATCTGTATATCGGGTTAGCACCTATGGACAGCTAGCAGAGCCCGGGGGCATGCTGCTGTCAGCAGATTCAGAGAGAGGCAGCAATATATGACGAGCAGGTGGGCCAGACCATCCTGGGCGCCGCCGACGCGGGTGTAATACTCATCTGACCTTTGCAAGGTGGCGTCCAAGCACGGTGAGGAGATTGTGAAGATCCTTTGCGCATCATTTGTGTCAGTCAAGTTTCCAAGTATGCAGCACGGAAATTGTTGTGAATGAAGCATCTCCTTGCACTTACACCAGGACTCTTGACAATTATACCAGCACTTTTTCAGTTAGACCTTCATCCTCTAGTTTGATGACCTTCTTACCTTCATCTTTATCTTGGTCTGCCCACAGAAAAATAGCAGCTTCTGAATTGGGGCATGAGTGATTGACGAATTGCGCACCGGATGACTGTAATCTTATATAGTTATTATGACCTAACATATGTAGAGAGAAGATTACTCTGCATCACATACGTATATATCCCATACTTCCTTCACTTGTTCAGGTTCAGGCAAGGGAGTTGGATTAGGACAAGCAGTGAGAAGATTACTCGGAACAGAGAAAAGTTTACTCTGCATCACATACGTATATCTCTTTCGAATTGCAATGACATGACTCGTGAAGCTATCTGCGGATTAGATGGGAAACGTACCTCGATCTCGCGAGTCCCATGCACGGGTGCAGTAGATCGTCGAGGCTGGCGGGTGCGTGCGGTGGACTGCATGAGATGCAGCCCAGAGATCGCACTGGGCATCAAGCATTCCCGTCAGCCGTCGGGGGGGAGCTCTCCCATCCGCCGGCCGTGGGCGGCATACTCCCGTCAGCCGTTGGGGGCAAGCGCTCTCGTTGGACGTTTGGGTAGGTGGCGGCTAGCTCTCCGGCTGTTCGCGTGCGGGATCGGGACGGAGCAGGCGACTCCCGCCTGCCGGCCGTGGACGGCATAATCCCGTCAGCCATTGGGGGCGAGCGCACTCGTCGGCTGTTCGGGTAGGTGGTGGCGAGCACTTCGGCCATTTGCGTGGGGGATTGGGACGGAGCCGGCGACTCCCGTCCGCACGCCGTGGGCGCCACACTCCCGTCAGCCAGTTGGGGGCGAGCGCTATCGTCGGCCGTTCGGGTAGGTGGCGGCGAGCACTACGGCCGTTGGCGGGCGCGGAGACGTGTTTCGGTGCGAGCACAACCGATGGATTCGAGGCCGATGAACTTTTTCTTTTAAGCGGTGGCAAAATACCTGTAATTTTCATGATGATGAAAAGTTGTGTTGAGTTGTCAAACATTGAAGCGATCTGAAGCGTTGATTAGATATTGAACGGATCAAATTTAATGTATCCCAAACATGTTTGCTCTTTTAATAGTAGTATAGACTAACCGTTTCCCTTCAGAGACTTGGTGTTCACCATCATGTAGGTCGCCAGAATGAACCTGGGGGCATTGATTCTGATGTTGCTGCTGTTATGAGTTATGGAGGCTTCAGCACCTCTAAGTGAATGCTGTGCTTGTGGTTGCCGGTTGTGGCTATATGCACATATATCTGAAGATATTCTCACGACTGCGATTCAATGATGCAAAGCTGCAGGGATTAGTCTTCAGGCTTCGGGAAAATATTTTTGTAACAGCTCTATTCCTTAGACTTTTTACTCCTTTCCTATTCGCTGTTTCAAATATTTTGAACTGATGAACATGTACGTCAGTTAGTAGTACAGCTGTGTAGAAAATCTGATGGTCAGATATGACCTTTGTTAGGAGCGACAACAACATAAAGAGTAATTTTCTGACAAAGAGAGGGATTGAATTTCCTGAATTTTTGTTTTCTTGCACCCTTGTGCAACCATTTGACCCGGCGTTACATTTGCAAAGGACAAGGCGACCAGGGTCAGGCCCAAAAACAATTAAGTGGGGGCTAAAAGTTTGAGCGGGGGGCTTTACCATTAATCCAATAAATGAATGTTTTCTAGGAGCAAAAATGTGTTGTACAATTTGACTGCGGCCCTAGGCCCCTACTTAGCTCTTCGATGCAGTTAGCAGCCTTGCTCGAGGACTCTACAACTAGTTCGGCTTGTCTATGCTTCTCGGTGGTCGGTACCAGCTCCTAGCTATCGTCGACGACTATATTGAGATCTTAGCGTCAACCGCTTGATCAAATGCCCAACACAAAGAAAAAAAATGGGGAATAATGATGAGGTGGCGATATACTGATAGTGACGGACCCCTCCCCCGTGTCGCCGGCCCCCTCCTCCCCTAGTCTCCCCCGCGTCGCCACTACCCGAGGTAACCGTCGGGAAGTCGCACGGCCGCATAGGAAGGTGGCGGCTACGATCTCGTCGCTCCACGCGCGTTCGCCGACTCGTCCGCGACGGAGGACTCCGGGCTTGGGCGGCGGCCCTTTCAGGCGAGGCAGCGGAGTTCTCGACAAACATCGTTGCGGGTGACTTCAGCCATCGTACTCGACCTTGTGGGACGTGTGGCGACAGCATGTGCGGCTATGACGTGGAGCTTCCTCCATGGATCTGAGGTTTGCGTTCCCCATCATCTTTCTCTCTCCCTCACCGGCTCCGGCCGTGCTATGAGCGACAGGTAGGCAGCTTCGGACAGGGGGAAACCCTAGGCTGGCTGGTCCGCCCCAGCGACCACGACGCCCTTGGGCGCCAGCCTTCCTCCTTGGAGTCGTGGCTGTGGTCCTTGCCGTCCACCCCCGACCATCTTCCAGATGAAAGCCCAAAATCTTCTTTGATTGGGCAGCGTTTGACGCGTTGCGCGCCGTCGCCTCCTTGGACACGCTGCCTTGGGAGATGGAGTTCAGGTGAGAGAAGGCAAAGGTGCGAGCTTTGGGTGTATATGCTTCTTGTGCGACAGGGGTGTTTCGGTGCAGGCTTGGTTGGTTTCTCCTGGGTGGTCTCCCCGGCAGCGGCCTAATATATATCGTGATTAAGGATCATAATTGATGGCAAACCCAGTCCAACTGAAGAATTTTCGACCTATAAGCCTCTGTAATGTTCTGTATAAAATTGCCTCGAAGGTGTTGGCCAATAGGTTGAAAAAGATACTGCCGGTGATTGTGTCTGGACATCAAAGTGCCTTTGTGCCCGGGAGGTTGATCACGGATAATGCTCTTATTGCTTTTGAGTGCCTCCACACAATTAAACAACAACACTCGAAGCGGGCTTTTTTTGCTCTCAAGGTGGCCATGATGAAAGCATATGATCGGGTGGAATGGAACTACTTAGAGGGTTGCCTTGTGAAGCTAGGTTTCAGTCCAATATGGATTAAAACCGTGATGAGATGTGTGACTTCAGTGAGATACGCTGTTCGCGTAAACGGGAGTTGACACAACCGGTGATTCCGACAAAGGGTATAAGGCAAGGGGACCCTATAAGCCCCTACCTATTTCTTCTATGCACAGAAGGATTATCCTGTCTTCTACAACAAAGGGAGGCCCAAGGTGAGCTACAAGGTATTCGTAATGGCAGACTTGTGATGGCTACGTGTTGGTGAACCCCAAGAGGAAGGTTATGATGTAGACAGCAGAAGTTTTCCCTTGAATAATCTACCCAAGGTTATCAATCCAGTAGGACTTGACGATCTATCGGAAGGTTGTTGATGTTGACTCCCCCTGGCGCTAGGGAGCTTGCACCAACGTGGAATCTGCACAGACACAAACCAGAACTTTGCCCAACACGAAACAGAGAGGTTGTCAATCTCTCCGGTCTTGCAGAAACAAAGAGTTAAACGTATGGTGTGGAAAACAGCAGGAAAACAGCAAGTAACAGGAAACAGATGATTGCAGCAGGTTGTGTAAACAGTATGAGGAAATTGGACCAGGGTCCACAGTTCACTAGTGGTGTCTCTCTCAGAACAGATAACTAGCATGTTGGGTAAACAAATTACAGCTGGGCAATTGACAAATAGAGAGGGCATAACAATGCAATACATGCCAAGATGTCTACTATGAAATCTAGTTGGGCATTACAACAAAGTACATAGACCGTTATTCCAACCGCATCTATGCCTAAATAATCCACCTTCAAGGCAGCATCCGCATCCTATTCAGTATTAAGTTGCTAACAACAGATTATTGCATGAAGTAAAGTGTGTAATGTAATCAATACAAGTGCCCTTGGACACTGCACCAATGTTTTATCCCTAGTAGCAACAGCACATCTACCATCTTAGACCTTTCTGTCACTGATCCAGATATCTAGAGACTGAACCCACTATCGAGCATAAATACCCCCTCTTGGAGTCACAAGCATCTACTTGGCCAAAGCATCTACTAGCAACGGAGAGCATGCAAGATCAAGAGCACATAGATAAACAACTTGAATAAACATGGTATCAATATTCATCGGATCCCAGCAAACACAACATCTAGCATTACAATAAGATGATCTTGATCATGTTAGGCAGCTCACAAGATCTAAACATGGAGGCACAAGGTAGAGAGACAACCATCTAGCTACTGCTATGGACCCGTAGTCCAGGGGTGGACTACTCACGCATCACTCCGGAGGCAGGCATGGTGATGTAGAGCCCTCCGGTGATGATCTCCCCTCCGGCAGGGTGCCGGGAAGAGCTTCAGAACTCCTCCGATCTGAGATTGACGATGACGGCCGCGACGGAACTTTTCGTGGAATATGATCGACCGTAATAGGGTTTTCGCGTCGCGGAGAATATATAGGCGAAGAGGCGGCGTCGGTGGCCGAGGGGGGCCACCACGCCATAGGGGGGCGGGGCCCACCCTGGGCCGCGCCCTAGTGTGGCGTGGCCCCCTGGTGGGTCTGCTCCGACTCCCCTTTGGACTCCGTGATCTCCTCGTGATATTATTGACGATGTCTTTTGTTTCGTCCAATTCCGAGAATATTTCCTTAATAGATTTTCTGAAACCAAAAACAGCAGAAAACAGGGAACTGGCACTGTGGCATCTTGTTAATAGGTTAGTCCCAGAAAATGCATAAAAATGATATAAAGTGTAACCAAAACATGTAGCAATTGATATAATAACAGCATGGAACATCAAAAATTATAGATACGTTTGAGACGTATCAAGCATCCCCAAGCTTAGTTCCTGCTCGTCCTCGAGTAGGTAAACGATAAAAACAGATAATTTTTGAAGTGACATGCTACCAACACAATCTTTGATCAAATAACAATGTAATGCACATGATCTGAATGAAGTGATCCAAGCCAATGGTCTATAGTTTGCAAGCAAGTAAATAAAGAGTAAACATAAGTGATCACACAAGTGCAAACTTTCATGAATAATACTATAAAACATTTAGAGATATAATAGTCTAACATAATAGTTAGTCACAGCAGCAATAATTTCAACATGAAAGTGTTTGTATCAACACAAAGGAAGATAATAGCTTCAGCTTTTGCTTCAACTTTCAACATGTATATCATATAGATAATGTCAATGCAAAGAATATGATCAACCAAACACAAAGTTATGTAAAAACTGTTATACTGGAGTTGACAATGATGTTTGCTTAAGTAGACAGAAAGAAGTGGGAAAACTGACTCAACATAAAAGTAAAAGAATGGCCCTTCGCAGAGGGAAGCAGGGATTAACATCATGTGCTAGAGCTGTAGTTCCCGAAGGCATATAGAGAGCATAAAATATTGTTTTGTAAGGTAATGGTGTATACAGGTGTCAACAAATCAGCAAATAGGCAATACTCTACTTCACTAGTTGATCAAACTTTACAAGAGCGGCTCCCATGAAGGACGTTATTTCTACCAGCGGGCAGATCATCCCTCTTCTCTTTTGTTTACACACTTGTGAACATTGCTTGACTGACGAATCAGGGGCAAAAAGATGTGAAGAGAATTGTTTGGTTAAAGTTGTAATTAATTGGGACTGGGCACCCCGTTGCCAGCTCTTTTTGCAAAATTATTGGATAAGCGGATGTATATGCCACTAGTCCAGGTGTGTAAAATTTGATCAACCAGGAAATAAAGACCACCTATCTACGTCCTTATGAGCTTTTCAAGTAGTGACACAAAAAGGAAATGTAACAGTTTTGAGTAGTTAGTAGATAGCACATGAAGAAATTTACTTGGAATGGTGAAAACACCACATAATAGGTAGGTATGGTGGACACAGGTGGCATGGATTTGGCTCAAGGTTTTGGATGTACAAGAAGCATTCCCTCTTAGTACAGAGTTTAGGCTAGCAAGGTTATTATAAGCAAACATCATTATCAACTGGAATAGCAAGAGTGTACATAAAACACAAGGTTTGACGAACCATAGACTCCCACTGTCTTCCTTGTTAACACATAGCCTTCATCCAAAAATTATCTAGACTACTATGGACTTCCAATTATGCAACAGATTATTATAGCAGAAAATCCTTATAGTAGTTCTTCATTAATAGCCATTACTTACATGATGCACAAGCTTAAACATTAATTACTTGACAGCTCAAAACAATTGGCAAGCATCAAATTACTCAAGACAACGATCTAAAAAGATTCATGTAAGCATTTTATACCACTACCACATGCATAGCATTTTTCTGGTCCAACCAAACACCAATCAACTTATTTGACAACTCTCCAAACAGATATAAGTGAAGCAAGAGAGTACTTTCTTCAAAAGAAACTGAAGCTCTAACAAGAGATACATGAAAAACTGAGAGCTAACAGCAATAACAGCAACTAGACAGGAATACTCAACAAGTATAAGTGAAGCACAAGAGTATTCTAATGAAAAAGTGGAGCGTGTCTCTCTCCCAAACATGAATACTAGGATCCAACAAGTATAGCACAGCAAACAAAACAAAACAAACTGAAAACAAAAACACACTGACGCTCCAAGGAAGAGTACACTAGCATGAAGCAATAAAAATATAGCACCATTAGAGATGACCTGATAATTTGTAGATGAAGAAGGGGATGCCTTGGGCATCCCCAAGCTTAGATGCTTGAGTCTTCTTGAAATATGCTGGGGAGGTAAGCCTCCCCAAGCTTAAGCTCTTCACTCTTCTTGATCATGTAATATCATTCTCCTCTATCAACACTTGAAAACTTCCTTCACACCAAAACTTAACAGCTTTTCTCATTAGCAGGTTAGTGCACTAAAAGATAATACTTCAAAGTTCTAGCAAAGACAAAACTCACAAGCCAACTATTTTAAACATTAGCCACTGTTACTAGGCTCAAGTGGGCACTTTTACACGAAAAGAAACCACTTAAAAACTTGTAAAAGAGAGAATGCAAAATAAAAGACAGAATCTGTCAAACCAGAACAGTCTGTAATGACGAATTTTTTCGAGGCACTTACGATGCTCAGATGAAAACTTTTGAAATAATGAAAGTTGCGTAACATCATCAGGAACATGCACAAAAAGTTTCAGCATTTTTCGATTTTTTCTGATTTTCTACTGAATTAAACGGTGACGAACAGCAATCTGTCCAATGCAGTCCCGAAAATAAAAACCAACTTTGCATTAGTAACTCTCCTTGGCACAACAAAACAGCAAATAAAAGATACAAAGGAGTTGCTACAGAGGTAAACAAACATCCTTGACTAATACTGAAAATAAAAGATAATGGGTTGCCTCCCAAAAGCGCTTTCTTTAACGCCTTTTAGCTAGGCATAGTGATTTTTATGATGCTCACATAAAGATGAGAGTTGAAACGTAAAAGAGAGCATCAAGAAGCATATATAAAACATGTTTAAATCTAACACTCTTCCTATGCATAGGAGCCTTGTAAGAAAACAAGTAAATGAAGCACAAAGTGACTAGCATAGGAAGACAAAACAAGTGCAACTTCAAAATTTTCAACATAAAGAGAGGAGACTTAATATTATTGTGATATATGAAACTATGTCTCCCACCAGTAGGTTTTAAAGAAACCATCATATAAAAGCAACACAAGAGAAAGCTCAAAACTTTCATCACAAAGAGAGGAAATCTAATAACATGAAGATTTCTATAACCATATTTTCCTCTCTCAAAATAATTTTCAGTAGCATCATGAATAGACTCAACAATATAGCTATCACATGAAGCATGCTTTTCATGATCTTCAAACACATAATTTTTATTAAGCTCAAAAACAGTGGAGTCATTAAACTCACTTTTGACAATAGTAGCAAGATTAATATCATCAGGCAATATAGGACCATCATCAAGAGAATTATCATAAATAACATTAGGGAGCACATTTTTACTTTCTGCAATTTCCTCTTTTACTGAGTCAAGGAGGATGTTTACTTCAAATTTATCAAAAGGAGATATTTCAATAGAATCATGACATTCAAAAGTATAGCATTCTTCCTCCTCCAAGCTTGGGGGACTAAAAATATCATTTTTATCAAAACCAGCTTCCCCAAGCTTAGAGCTTTCCATGGCATTAGCAATAATGGTGTTCAAAGAATGTATGCTAATAACATTGCTACTATCATGATTGTTATGCAAATAAAGTTCCATAGGCTTTTTAATTTTCTCTTCAAACACCTCATGTCCCAACTCAAGATAAATTTCATAAAGCTCTCTCATGTTGTTTTCAGCCATAGGACTAGTTTCAAGGAAAGTAACTAGTGATAGCAAGTAAAGAGCTAGACATAATAACTCAGCAAGAAACAAAACCGAAAATAAACTAAATGCAAGTAACTAATTTTTTTGTATTTTTGAATATTGAAAGCAAACAAGATAAAATAAAATAAACTAAGCAAGACAAAAACAAAGTAAAGAGATTGGAACTGAGAGACTCCCCTTTCCAATAGCCTCCAAGTCCCCGGCAACGGCGCCAGAAAACAGCTGGTGCCTGGTTGACGGGAGAGTATTTGAGGATGATGATGATGGTGATGATGAGTACTTCCCCGGCAACGGCGCCAGAAAACAGCTTGATGGCTACGTGTTGGTGAACCCCAAGAGGAAGGTTATGATGTAGACAGCAGAAGTTTTCCCTTGAATAATCTACCCAAGGTTATCAATCCAGTAGGACTTGACGATCTATCGGAAGGTTGTTGATGTTGACTCCCCCTGGCGCTAGGGAGCTTGCACCAACGTGGAATCTGCACAGACACAAACCAGAACTTTGCCCAACACGAAACAGAGAGGTTGTCAATCTCTCCGGTCTTGCAGAAACAAAGAGTTAAACGTATGGTGTGGAAAACAGCAGGAAACACAGCAAGTAACAGGAAACAGATGATTGCAGCAGGTTGTGTAAACAGTATGAGGAAATTGGACCAGGGTCCACAGTTCACTAGTGGTGTCTCTCTCAGAACAGATAACTAGCATGTTGGGTAAACAAATTACAGCTGGGCAATTGACAAATAGAGAGGGCATAACAATGCAATACATGCCAAGATGTCTACTATGAAATCTAGTTGGGCATTACAACAAAGTACATAGACCGTTATTCCAACCGCATCTATGCCTAAATAATCCACCTTCAAGGCAGCATCCGCATCCTATTCAGTATTAAGTTGCTAACAACAGATTATTGCATGAAGTAAAGTGTGTAATGTAATCAATACAAGTGCCCTTGGACACTGCACCAATGTTTTATCCCTAGTAGCAACAGCACATCTACCATCTTAGACCTTTCTGTCACTGATCCAGATATCTAGAGACTGAACCCACTATCGAGCATAAATACCCCCTCTTGGAGTCACAAGCATCTACTTGGCCAAAGCATCTACTAGCAACGGAGAGCATGCAAGATCAAGAGCACATAGATAAACAACTTGAATAAACATGGTATCAATATTCATCGGATCCCAGCAAACACAACATCTAGCATTACAATAAGATGATCTTGATCATGTTAGGCAGCTCACAAGATCTAAACATGGAGGCACAAGGTAGAGAGACAACCATCTAGCTACTGCTATGGACCCGTAGTCCAGGGGTGGACTACTCACGCATCACTCCGGAGGCAGGCATGGTGATGTAGAGCCCTCCGGTGATGATCTCCCCTCCGGCAGGGTGCCGGGAAGAGCTTCAGAACTCCTCCGATCTGAGATTGACGATGACGGCCGCGACGGAACTTTTCGTGGAATATGATCGACCGTAATAGGGTTTTCGCGTCGCGGAGAATATATAGGCGAAGAGGCGGCGTCGGTGGCCGAGGGGGCCACCACGCCATAGGGGGGCGCGGGCCCACCCTGGGCCGCGCCCTAGTGTGGCGTGGCCCCCTGGTGGGTCTGCTCCGACTCCCCTTTGGACTCCGTGATCTCCTCGTGATATTATTGACGATGTCTTTTGTTTCGTCCAATTCCGAGAATATTTCCTTAATAGATTTTCTGAAACCAAAAACAGCAGAAAACAGGGAACTGGCACTGTGGCATCTTGTTAATAGGTTAGTCCCAGAAAATGCATAAAAATGATATAAAGTGTAACCAAAACATGTAGCAATTGATATAATAACAGCATGGAACATCAAAAATTATAGATACGTTTGAGACGTATCAACTTGGACCCCCTATCTCACACTTTCTGTTTGCGGACGACATCATTTTCTTTGCCCGTTCAGACCGAAGAAGTGTTGACGTGCTACATGAAACCTTAGAAACCTTTTGTGAAGGTTCTGGTCAGAAAATCAATAAAGATAAATCTTCTATTTTCTTTGGGTCTCATTGTTTAGTTGCTGTCAAAGAGGAGGTCATGCAAAGGCTGGAAATTCACTCTGAAGCCCTGAATGATTCGTACCCGGGATGCCTACCGAGGTGGGTCGTTCGCCGGTCAGTACTTTTCGTTCTTGTATGATCGCTTGTGGAAACGTATGAATGGATGCTCGGATAGACCAATGTCAAGGGCTGGTAAGGAGGTTTTTATCAAATCCTTCATCCAAGCAATTCCTACATATGTTATGAGCTGTTTCCAAATACCAGTGGCTACGTGCGAGGATATGCGCAAATCTATTGTTAACCATTGGTGGGGAGTGGAAGAGGGGAGAAAGAAAATGCATTGGAAATCTTGGTAGTGGCTGTCTACCCCTAAATTTGGGAGGTTTGGGTTTTAGGGACCTAGTCCTGTTCAATCAAGCCATGTTAGCTCGGCAAGGTTGGCGCCTGTCAGATCCAAACTCTCTCTGTGCCAGGGTTTTAAAAGGGCGATACTTTCCAAATTGTGATTTTTGGGAGGCCCCTAAACCCCGTACTTCTTCGTTTACTTGGAGAAGTATCATGTTTGGCAGGGATTTACTGAGGCAGGGTGTGCGATGGGGGATCAGAAGTGGCTCCTCGACAAGGATTCTATCTGATAATTGGATTCCGGGACTACATCCGCATATGATTCAGACTCTGGTTCCTGTTGCGAATGATCCGACCGTCGACTCGCTGTTCCTCCATGACCGTCGAGCATGGGATGCAGACCATGTTGTGCCTTGTTCCCTGAAGATGTGGCAGTGAAAATCCTCCAAGTTCCCATCTGGTCATGGTGGTGATGATTTTGCTTCTTGGCCGTACACAAGGTTTGGCTACTACACTGTCCGTTCTGGGTACAATTTGGCTTTGTCAAACATTTTCTCGGGCCAACGGTGCATGGCACACAAGGGATCTTCCGCTGGTCCTGAACGTGATGAAAAGCTATGGAAATCTCTTTGGACGATCAAGGCTCCTGGCAAGATGAAGGTGACCTTATGGCGTTTGCTCATGACTGTCTTCCCTCTGGTCATCAATTGAAGAAACGACAAATTCCAGCATCAGCCAATTGTGTTTTCTGTGGGCGTTTTGACGGAAATGCAACTACCGTAGTAAGTTGGCCCCCCCGGACTATCTCTGCCGTCCGTTTCTGATAGATCGCACGGCTGTTGTTTTGGTCAAATTTCCACACGCATTTGCAGTTCAGTACCTAGAGAAATCGCAAATCAACCCGCAGTCACCGTGCTGTCGTTATCCTCTTCTCCTCCCCCGATCCACATTCTCTCTCCCTTCCTCCTCCTCGTTTCAGCCGTCGCCGCCCTCCTCGCCCCCCCGCCGTCTCCGCCGCGTCGTCCCAGGAGCCACCGGCGACGCCGTGCGCGGCGGCCATCGTGGCCTTCTCGCCGTGCCTCGCGCACGTCGCGGTGGTGGCGCCCCCCGCCCTGCCCGCGCCCGCGCCCACCACCGCCTGCTGCGCGGCGTTACTGCGAGCCGTCTCCACCGGGGACGGCGAAGGCGGGGGAGGCGAGGGATGCTTCTGCCACCTGCTCCGCGACCCGCTCCTCCTCGGCTTCCCCGTCGACCCCGCTCGTGTCGGCGCGCTCCTCCCCGCCTGCGCCTCCGCGGACGCATCCCCGTTGATCACCCAGCAGAATAGAAGTTATTTAATGATCTCCTTATTATTGTTTCCTGAGTCCTTGTACAACCACATTGGTGGCTGCAGATGCGGAATACCGGCGAGCAGTAGATGCTACTAGGAAGATTATTACTCTTGCATGTCTGAACTAGTGCACCGGGGAGAAACACCTGGGATTATTTGTTAAGGAGAAGATCATGAGAAGCCCATAATTATCTGATGTCCCGGAAGTACAGGATTGTTTTGCACTCTTGCTACAATTAGTCATGACTGATAACTTAAGCAGTTTGTTATTTGTTGGATTGCTGGTTAGTAGATACTATGAACTTCACACAATTTTTTTGCGATATTTATAGTTAGTTATTCACATGGTGGTTTCTCTTAAAAAGTTCACAACAGTAGTTATAAAATTAGAGAAACAAGTGTGTTAGTAATTGCTAACTCGATTTGCAATTGAAACAGAGCTCAAGTCACTGCCTGAGATGCATTTTGCACCTCCATCGCCACCTCCCGCACCAAAACTTCCTCCAGGTAAAACAATTTTCTGCATGTCTTATAATTCGATGAATCAGTGTTCAGTTATGCTATCCTGAAGAATAAAACACTAATGCATTTTGGCAGACATGCTATATGTTCTCACGTTGTGTGTCAAGGCCAAACCTGAATTTGTTTTATCTCGAGGTGTTCTATCCAGCTCATGTTCTATGCCACAACCGTCCAGGTTCAAAGTTAACTATGTGATAGTAGAACATCTAATTTTGCACCTCATAGTCTACTTATAACTGAAACATATGTTCTCTTCAGTTGTAAGTGTGCCTGCCTACTAATCTCAGTATCGAATCTCCTCCTGCTGATACTGTGTGCTTTGTGTGCACTGCTCTGTTAAGTTGTGGCTGCACCTTCTAGTCCGTTAACCTGAGCAATCCATTCTGTTCGTTTAAACACTGACATGTATTTCTTACATCGTCGGTCATACTTCATGTGCATTGGTTAATCTGCTGTGCTTGCCTCTGCAGCGACCGTTCCAGGACCAGCGTCCCTGGCCCCGAAGATGGAGGAGCATTCGACATCGACAACACCCGTGCCGCCTGATCAGCAGTCGGGATCGGTTGCCTTCTGTGCCTGCCGGGTTTTCCTTGTGGCGTTGGTCTTCGCAGCGGCAGTCTTGATCACGCTGCAGTTCTGATAGATGTTGGCCATTGCTTTTTTTGTGAAAGCTTTTGATACATACCTGTGCCTGCTGCGTCATTCTTGGTTGGATCCTTTTGTTGCATAGGCTGAGGCTGTCACTTGATACATGGCATGATGCCTGTAAACTCTTCCGAACCGGTGCAGTTTGTTCGCATGCGTTTTCATGATCTGACAGGATAGTGCAAGTAACTGTTATCCGGTGACATGCACGTACGGTTGTAAACATTTAGATAATCTGAGTTAGATGAGTACAATGCAGTTTAGTTTCTCTGGTTATTGTCTCTCTGAATCTGCATGCCGGTTTATTGTGCTCGTTCAGAGAAAGAGAACTTTTTTAAAGAACATGCAAAAGATTTGCTTGTCATGGCATTAAGGTAGAAGAAGAACTTTTTTCAAGAACCCAATGATGAACCACATGAGAATCATATAAGAAACATGAATGGATCTATAAATGTATAAACCCCCCAAAATAACTGCACAAGTGACAAAATAGTAGGAAGAAAGAAATGATTATAGTAAGTAACACGATGGGTACTAATTCACATTCGAATGCACAACATTCTATATGAAGTGGCTGGAAAGAGGAATCAATGTTCATACAAACCCCCAAAAATAAATCAGTGTCTATATATATGTTGGAGAGGATACCGTAGAATACATCATGAGACTTCAAATATAGCTATCACGATAAATCAATTGAAGGTCAGCAAGCAATAATTCGTTCTGTAGTGGATCATACATAATTCATATATAGAGACGTCAAACCTGTTTCACGCATATATCAAAATCCTAAACAGATGGATGCAAATTTCAATATTTATTATACATTTCAAACCCACTTTTACTAGATCTATCCGTGAACAGAATAACAAACTAAATCATACAAAAAATTACCTTATCATCTCTGCTTCATCATAGGTTCATACACGTAAAATCACAAATGAATTTGAATCTGCAAATAAATTTGAATCATGGTTAATAGCCGAAAGAATGTTCTGCTTTGTAACTAGATTATATCCTAATAATCACAAAAAATCAACAAAATCAAGGCACTCTATGACCATATCGGCCTCCTCCCTCTTGATGCTACTCTCGGCGCTCCTGCCAATATATTCATTGGATTCCATGCGCAGATCCTGTTGTCATTTCATTATTTGTTTCACAAATATTTCAGATTAGTTTCACAAATATTTCAAACTGGTTTCACAAATATTTCAACAGGAAATTGGATCCCAATCAAAAGATCCAAACAAAAGAAGGAATAAAATCAAATAAAGGGATGAGTTTCACAAATAATTCCACAAGAAAACGGATCTCAATCAAAAATTCCAAACAGAAAAAAGTAAAACAAATTCAGACGCTAATCACAGCAAAATCAATCAAAAGTCAAACTACATAGATCTCGCAAAAAGTTATGTTTTCCTTTTGTTGTCCTGAAACAAATCTAACTGTTCAAGAAGTTATGTTTTCCTTTTGTTGTCACATGCAAAAGCCCTTATGTCAATATCGCAAAAAATACCATATTGCACATCATTAAGGACCATGTGTTAGAACCCATTCTAACCGGACAAAGAATAAAATAGCGATAATTTGGACATAAATGATTAATTTGGTTGGCACCGAGAGCTAAATTTCATATCGAAAATGAATAACACGGGAATACTCAAAATATAATTCACAACCAAGGCTTACAAGGAGTTGCAACCGTACAAAGTTCAGAAAAATGATGTCCCGTCAATGAATTCAATATCTGATTGATATAGGACCAAAAAAAGCTGATTGATAAATCATCCAATCAAATATATCTCACAAGGAAAAAAAATCCTTTCTCAGGTCGCTGATTGACATGCCGCGCATAAATGAACCCACAAACATAAATGAAGCTTCACTAGATCATAGAATTATTGTGAAATTTTTTTATTTGTTGCATTGGAACTTTGCTAGCATCTCATATGAAACAAAAAAAACTTATTTCTCTTCTAAAGAATGAGGAAGCTATTCTTTTACACTGTTTCATACACTGTCTGGTCTAAAGAGATCATTTGCTTGCATGCCCAGATCCAATCTCTCCTTGGCCAGATCCATACTAGAAAACACCAGGAAAAATGAGTCTTAGTGTATAGAGTGGCACCTTTGCATTGTGAGGTTACACTCGGTTTTCATATTTTGCTACGATTCCAACCGAGACTTATAGTACTTACATGTGTTTGAGTGATGTGTCAAGTTACTTTTTGGTTTCCCTGTGGTTTCACATACGAGCCATGTGCATGCCAACTCATGTCGACATTTTCGGACGAAGCAAAATCTAGGATAAAATCCCTTGGCCCCTCTTGAAGATGTACCACTTGCCTGTACAGCAACTCGAAAAAAAATCTTAGACATCCATTGGTTGAGCATTGCATCCTAGTGTTTTCACAGATATTTCACAGATAAAATTCAGAAATATTTCAATAGGAAACTTGATATTTCCATAATGCACATCTATTTCACACATATTTCATACGTAACTCAAATCCATGAATTTCTGCAAATCTATATCTACAAGAACCTGTAAGAAAAAAATCCATGAATCTTCACTCAAATGAGATCCAATCATCAATGAAAAATCAAGAAATATAGAACAGACAAGATCATTTGCTTGCATGCCCAGATCCAATCTCTCCTTGGCCAGATCCATACTAGAAAACACCAGGAAAAATGAGTCTTACTGTATAGAGTGGCACCTTTGCATTGTGAGGTTTCACTCGGTTTTCATATTTTGCTACGATTCCAACCGAGACTTAATAGTACTTACATGTGTTTGAGTGACGTGTCAAGTTACTTTTTGGTTTCCCTGTGGTTTCACATACGAGCCATGTGCATGCCAACTCATGTCGACATTTTTGGACGAAGCAAAATCTAGGATAAAATCCCTTGGCCCCTCTTGAAGATGTACCACTTGTCTGTACAGCAACTCGAAAAAAAATCTTAGACATCCATTGGTTGAACATTGCATCCTAGTGTTTTGAACTATTTTAATTGGCAGTGTCGAACCTCTATTTTGAATAATTGTTGTCTCATTGTTGTTGATTTTTGATAGAACGAAGTTGTCATTGTTGTTGATTTTCGATAGAATGAACACTTACTCAATGATTTCGCCCTAGCACCTCATAATAGATACACAATTCTCATTGTTGTTTGATTTTGGATAGAATAAAGTTGTCACGATTTTTGTGATTCGGTCTACAAAGTCCTCGTTGGTGGCAACCAGTAATTTTCAATAGTGATAGATGGTTTTTTTTCGTACAAATTTTAAGAATGTTAATAGGGGTCCCATTTATTTTTCTATCAACTTCATGTATGATAAGTTAGGGGTTTATTGTTTCACTAGTATTTCGTTGAGGTTTCAACAAAGTTATATTTGATATACGAATGTTTGACTCAAGTTGCTTTTTTACCCAGATTTTGTTTCCTAGATAGGGACTCAAGTTGCTTTTTTACCCAGATTTTGTTTCCTAGATAGGAAAAACTTCGGCGAAGGGCTCACGTTCGTCGTCTCGTCCAGCGGCAGCGTGGAGCCGTCCCCCGGCAGCTCGTCCACCGACGGCTGCGCCGCCAACGGGTTCGCGGCCGTGGAGTTTGACAGCGTGAAGCAGTTCTACGACCCCGACGACAACCACGTCGGCCTCGACGTGAACGGCATCCGGTCCAACATCTCCGCCTCCCTCAGCCCCTTCGGCATCCACCTCCCGCGGGAAATGCAACTACCGTAGTAAGTTGCCCCCCCCCCCCCCTGCCTATCTCTACCGTCCAGTCCGGGAGTTCCAACGGTAGGTTGTTGGTCAAGATTTCACACGAATTTTGTGAGTTCCAACGGTAGGTTGTTGGTCAAGATTTCACACGAATTTTACAGAGACAACCCTTAATTTTACAGAAACAACCCATTGATAGTTTCTAGTAAATTTTGGACCGTACAAACAATTTTTCACGCTAAAAATATAAATATTCAACAAAGTAAATTCATAAAAATATTCACAGATTGTTCAAAAAAGATAAAGCGTCACATCACATCTTTTTTTCTTGTAGTTTTTCATCTCGGCTCATCATTTTTCAAGTAAATCATCATAATATAGGTAAACATTTCATAAAACTGGAAATAATTTTCCAATTAAAGAATCAAGTTGTTCTCCCCACATTTGAGATTAAAATATCCAACTTGCATAAGTTTCTCTCTGAATTAAAAATCAGAGAGATTAGTTGAATGTTCATTCAACCACAGATTAATACCAAAATAAAAATTAGGAACATGATTCATTACAATTTCATTTCCATGTCACTCAAAATTCACAGGATTAGCATGATTCCAACAAAGATATGGGTCCAACAAAATTTTAATTCATTTTCATAGGTTCATGCATTTGTTTTTCAAGCATAGTTACAATGAATCTTCAGCAAAATTGATGTCCTTTAACAACAAAATGTTTCAAAAAAAGATTGAGCAATATTTACAAAGTGCCCAACGTAGTGCATACAAATTTATACAGGATTTTCTGATACTCATTCAAATAGGAATTTCTGCAATCTATATTTACAAGAACCTGTAAGAAAAAATCCATGAATCTTCACTGAAATGAGATCCAATCACCAATGAAAATTGAGAAAAATAGAACAGAAAAGATCATTTACTTGCATGCCCAGATCCAACCTCTCCTCGGCGAAACTGCAGTGAAACAGGAATCAATATTGTCACAGAATCATCCAAGGAGCACACAAGATTCATGTTTTTCAATATCCACACTAGATTGTCACAACCGCATATAAATTCTGCAACTAATATTCACAGAACCTGCAATAAATCTTGTAAATCATGTGAGAAACTTCAGTGAAACACAAAACAATCTGCTACTGCGTTCTGGATCTGAATGAATATGCATAGGACGGTGTTCTGCAATAAATCTTTACAGAAAGATTAATTTTTCGCATACAATTTTATAGATTTTTCTCATACACAGATTCAAATAAGAATATCTGGAATCGCTATCTACAGGACCCTCTCAGAAAAATCCATGAATCTTCAGTGAAATGAGAAGCACTCATCACAGAAAAATCGAGAAAATATAGAAATTAATCATTGGCTTATAAGCCCAGATTTGATCCATACACGAAATAAAGCAAGAAAAACTAAACAAGTTTCACGGTTGCAGCCCAGATCTGAAAAAACCAAATTGGCCAACAAAATTCTACAAAAACATATCCACATAGGATTGACAAAAAATAGCGTATATTTTGTACAAGATTTAACAGTATTAGATTTTCAAGAACCAAAAAAGGTTCTGACACAAAAAGAGGAAATAGGAAATTTTGCAATGAATATCAACAGAAAACTCAAAGACACATCCATGAATCTTCAGGGGAATGAGATCCAATCATCACAGAAAATCGAGAAAAATTAGAAGAGACAGAATCATTGGATTCTATGCCCAGATCCGGTCGGCAATGCATGATTATTCAAACAACCAGATCGATAAAATCAGCAATGAATATACATGTAAACAAGATCGATATAATCGAAGATAAAATTACTAACCCAAAAAGAAACGTGACTGAATCACCACTGTCATAAAATGGAGAAACAAATCTCTGAATATTTTCTACCGAGACAATCAACATGCACACAAGTTTCACAGAACATCACAAGGCTTCATTGATGTTTTTCATACTGTAATGCAAAGAAAGGGTTAAATCCTTGCAGAAATGTTTTTCACAGAACATTCATAAAAGTTCTATACAGGTTTCTTCCCGTGGAAGAAGACAATATACGAATACAAATCAGATCTGAATCAACAGTGAAATGCACTGAATTTTTTTGATTCGTTGCACTGGAACTTGTGATCTGTACAGATCACATACATGAACACAGCGTGCCATTTTTTGGATCGGCATTTCAAGCGTGAAATAATCAAAAATGGATTTCCATTGGGAAGAACACATACATCACATTATGTATTTTTTTCGAACCTTTCTACTATAAGTAGGCGGTAATAATTCTTCAGATCCGTCAGCAAAGAATACAAAAGGATAAGGAAAGAAAGAAGCGCCCGCAGCTCCAGGTCCATTTCAGAAAAAGAATAGGAAAAAGAAGGGGCTTCAGAAAACATCAAGGATAATACATATCTTCCGTTCACAAACGAGAAATGCAAGAAAAATCCCCAATATGGGGTGTCGCTGCCTCCCTAGAAGCAGCCAGCCGGAGGCAAGAAAAAGGGTTCGGTGAAACAAAAAGATAAAGAAAGAAGATTCAGATCTAGGAATACAATCATCACACGCGACTACAGGAAAGGAATAAAAGGAAGTATCAAGAAAACATGACGAATCGCCTCTTCTTTTCCTGGCCCAGCTCCAACCCGATAGATCTGTTCGGACAGATCGAGAGTCCCTCCATGACCTGAAAGAAAACGAAAAAAGATCAAGAATCCGTATAAAGAAGTAAGAACTAAAAGAAAACGAAACCCAAAACGCACATAAAAGAAAGAAAAGGAGGAGCCTTGATTCCAGGCCCTCCGTGGCCAGATCGGACTCTCCTTGGACAGATCCGAGCCCGAGGAAACGACCAGCTATTATGAACAGCTCGGCGACGTAGGCTTGCAGTGGAGACCAGCAGCCTCCCCCGCGGCCAGATCCGCGCAGGCCGGATCCAGCCACGCAGATCGGGAAGGAGAGCGGCCGTGTGCTGTGTTGGGGCGCGAATGAGAGGTCGAGGTGGCCGCAGAGGGAGGAGGGGCCGACGGCCAGCGCTCCGTGGTGTCGAGGTCGTCGACGCCGGATCTTGCGTCACCTCGCGGCGCTGCTTGACGAGGAGGCTCACCGGGGAGCATGGAGCCGGCGGACGGCCGGGGCGCACGGAGCCGGCGGCCGGCCGGGGCGGGGCGCCAGAGGAGGTGTGGCGGCGTGCTCACGGGAGCTGGTGGGGGTGGGGATTGTGGGATAGGGTTAGGGTTCGTTGCTATATATAGTGATGCTGGACTGCGGGTTGAATTCGGTCTTTTACAGGGGTGAAAATGCAAAACATCCCAGATTTTTGACCAGTTGACCTGCACGGATCTCGAACAGAAATGAACGGTAAAGATAGTCCGGGGGTGCCAACCTACTAGTGGAAAATCCGCTCTCGCGTTTTGAACACATTGAGCACACCTTGCTTTTCCGCCAGTTTGCTCGGGAGGTATGGGAGGTGGTTCGTGCTGAGTACCCCGTCAACTTGCAGCGGAAAACGTTCACTTCAGCAAGGTCTTGGACTCTTGACTTCATTGGTCGTGCTTCGCAGATGGAGTCTACTGTTCTCACGGTTACTTTATGGCACATTTGGGATGCCCGTAACAAAATCAGAGAGGGAGAATCTCTGAGGGCAAATAGCTCAGGTACTACATCTTTTCATGCCAATAGCTGGAAAACGTCGTCTTTTCGAGAAATAGCTCAGATGCTACAAATGACAGGCCCAAATCGTGAAGGCCCGATACGGCTCTTTAAGCCCTTATTAAAGGGTTAATTGCTTCTGTGTCATGATTCGATGAGGGACCCATATGTCATAGATTTAATAATTTCAGGAAAATGTTTGGATTTTCGAATTTCGAATCTAAGATTCGAACGGTGCAAATTCGAATTTCAAGTTTGAAAAATTCAAAAATGTGAAAAAAATTCCAGGTGTTGCTAATGATATAGGAAACAACTTTGCCAAATCGATTTTCCAAATTCTTGTGTCGTTTGGCCTGTGTAAAAAAGACAAATTTCTAGATCTGAAATCTAGATCGGAGATCTAGATCTAGAACAGTCTAGGATTCGAAAAAAGTCAACTTTCGAATTTAAATGTGAAAAAAATCTCCGATGTTGCCAATGATATAGGAAACAATTTTGCCAAAGCGATTTTCCAAATTCTTATGTCGTTTGGCATGTGTAAAAAAAACAAATTTCAAGATCTGACATCTAGATCTAGAACAGTGCAGAATTCGAAAAAAATCAACTTTCGAATTTAAATGTGAAAAAAATCTCCGATGTTGCCAATGATATAGTAAACAACTTTGCCAAAGCGATTTTCTAAATTCTTGTGTCGTTTGGCCTGTGTAAAATGAAAAAAAATTGTTAAACATTGTGCTATACGTGAGTTGATGGGTCGCTGGCTAGCTCGTATACGTGAACGCCGCAGTGCTCGATTCACCTGTGTCCGACCTCACTTTCCACTCTATCGTGCTCAGGATGAACCGAGCGTCCTAATGGGCAAGGTGTTACGCGAGAGAGAGGGTTTCTCCACGTTCACAAGCGGGCGGCGCCGTTGGACTATCGTCGAACACCTTGAGTGCGCGATCTGAGTATGCCAATGTTGGCATCAGCATGTTCCCACCGATTCCCAACTAATTGGTAAGCAATCTTTATATGTTTGTGTGTAGAACTGGATTTCCTACAACTTTCCAGTTATACGTGTTTGCTAGTTTTGAACTTCCTCTATCGTGTTTTCGTGAAAAACTGATCTAGTCCGACCTCCCTGTCCACTTTATCGTGCTCAGTGTTAGCCGAGCGTTCTAATGGGTATGTTTTGACGCACGAGAGAGTGCTTCTTCGACTATCACGAGCGAGCGGAGCCGTCAAACTACTGTCAAACACCTTGAGGGCGCGATCTTGACATGGTCATGTCGGCATCAGTATGGCCATTATCGTGTCATAGTTTGTGATAAAGTTCCCATATTCAGCACATATGTGTGCCATGGTATGGGAAACAACGTCGCCGAAGCAATTTTCCAAATTCTTTTTACAAATATCATTTTCCACTTTTTAAGTGCTAAAAATGACATTTTTTGTGAAGCAAGTACATAAAATATGGTTCAAAAGGTAGCCCAGACAGCCCCATTTCTAAACCTGTCATTTTTTCGACCTTCTCCAAATGATCTCAAACTCTAGGAGATGTTAGTACATGATAAACTAAGGCCATGTGCACTGGATTCGCATTTTTTTGATGTTTTTTCAATATCTTTTGAATGTTTCAAATTCGGTTGACTTTTGTTGACCCAGATTTGAAATATTCAAAAGATATTCAAAATACATCAAAAAAATGCAAATCCAGTGCACATGGCCTTAGTTTGTCATGCACTAACATCTCCAATTGATAAACAAGGTCTACATACATGTTACACAAGAAGTGTTTCATAATCTCACATCTCAAACTATAGAGTTCATAGTTTGAGATGTGTGATTTCACACCATATTGAATCATTTCTTGTTCAATTTGTGTGTAGACATTGTTTATCAGTTGGAGATGTTACTACATGATAAAATAAGACCATGTGCACTGGAATATCATTTTTTTCTTCTATTTTGAATATCTTTTGAATATTTCAAAATCGGCAGAAGCCAAACCAAATCAGCATTTAAACAAGTTTTACACACCAAAATGGAAAACTAAGCCTAGATCATTCTTAGTCACACCAAAAGGAAGGTTTGGTGAGGTTTTGGAAAATTTCATGTTGCAAATCTCAAACCACCTATCTCAAACTATAGAGTTCATAGTTTGAGATGTGTGATTTCACACCATATTGAAGCATTTCTTGTTCAATTTGTGTGTGGACCTTGTTTATCAGTTGGAGATGTTACTACATGATAAAATAAGACCATGTGCACTGGAATATCATTTTTTTTCTTCTATTTTGAATATCTCAAAATCGGCAGAAACCAAACCAAATCAGCATTTAAACAAGTTTTACACACCAAAATGGAAAATTAAGCCTAGATCATTCTTAGTCACACCAAAAGGAAGGTTTGGTGAGGTTTTGGAAAATTTCATGTTGCAAATCTCAAACCACCTATCTCAAACTATAGAGTTCATAGTTTGAGATGTGTGATTTCACACCATATTGAAGCATTTCTTGTTCAATTTGTGTGTAGACCTTGTTTATCAGTTGGAGATGTTACTACATGATAAAATAAGACCATGTGCACTGGAATATCATTTTTTTCTTCTATTTTGAATATCTTTTGAATATTTCAAAATCGGCAGAAGCCAAACCAAATCAGCATTTCCACAAGTTTTACACTCCAAAATGGAAAACTAAGCCTGCCTCATTCTTAGTCACACCAAAATGAAGGTTTGGTGAGGTTTTGGAAAATTTCATGTTGCAAATCTCAAACCATCTATCTTCAAACTATAGAGTTCATATTGTGAGATGTGCCATTTCACCCAATTTTGAAGCATTTCCTATTTAATTTGTGTGTGGACCTTGTTTATCAGTTGGAGATGTTAGTACATGATAAAATAAGACCATGTGCACTGGAATATCATTTTTTTCTTGTATTTTGAATATCTTATGATTATTTCAAATTCGGCCGAACTCAAACCAAATCAGCATTTCCACAAGTTTTAAACACCAAAATGGAAAACTAAGCCTAAATCATTCTTAGTCACACCAAAAGGAAGGTTTGGTGAGGTTTTGGAATATTTCATGTTGCAAATCTCAAACAACCTATCTTCAAACTATAGAGTTCATAGTGTGAGATGTGCCTTTTCACCCCATTTTGAAGCATTTCCTATTTAATTTGTGTGTAGACCTTGTTTATCAGTTGGAGATGTTAGTACATGATAAAATAAGACCATGTGCACTGGAATATCATTTTTTATTCTATTTTGAATATCTTATGATTATTTCAAATTTGGCCGAAACCAAACCAAATCAGCATTTAAACAAGTTTTAAACACCAAAATGGAAAACTAAGCCTAGATCATTCTTAGTCACACCAAAAGGAAGGTTTGGTGAGGTTTTGGAAAATTTCATGTTTCACACCAAAATAGAGTTCAAATGAGCTCTCAAGGTAGTGTAAACGGCTCCATTTGTAAGCAACATTTTTTTCGACCATCTCTAAATCAGTCAAAAAAAATCCTACACATCTACTATATATATACAAACCATGTGCACTGGATTTGCATTTGTTTGATGTTTTTTGAATATTTCATGAATATTTCAAATTCGGCCAAACTCAAATTCGGCCTAACGCGCATAGGCCACGGCACAACGCGACGGCGCAGAAAACAAGCCGGCCCATCAACTCACGTATAGCACAATATTTTACGATTTTTTCATTTTACACAGGCCAAACGACACAAGAATTTGGAAAATCGCTTTGGCAAAGTTGTTTACTATATCATTGGCAACATCGGAGATTTTTTTCACATTTAAATTCGAAAGTTGACTTTTTTCGAATTCTGCACTGTTCAAATCTAGATGTCAGACCTAGAAATTTGTCTTTTTTACACAGGCCAAACGACACAATAATTTGGAAAATCGCTTTGGCAAAGTTGTTTCCTATATCATTGGCAACATCTGAGATTTTTTTCACATTTAAATTCGAAAGTTGACTTTTTTCGAATTCTGCACTGTTCAAATCTAGATGTGAGATCTAAAAATTTGTCTTTTTTACACAGGCCAAACGACACAAGAATTTGGAAAATCGCTTTGGCAAAGTTGTTTCCTATATCATTGGCAACATCGGAGATTTTTTTCACATTTAAATTCGAAAGTTGACTTTTTTCGAATTCTGCACTGTTCTAGATCTAGATCTCCGATCTAGATGTCAGATCTAGAAATTTGTCTTTTTTACACAGGCCAAACGACATAAGAATTTGAAAAATCGCTTTGCCAAAGTTGTTTCCTATATCATTAGCAACACCTGGAAATTTTTTCACATTTTCGAATTTTTCAAACTTGAAATTCAAATTTGCACCGTTCGAATCTTAGATAAAACTCATCGAACCATGGCACAGAAGCAATTAACCCCCTTAACTAGCACAGGTAAGTGACACGGACGTTTAACCACAATGGGTGGGTCGTGGCTATTTTGCTGCTCTCACGCGTAGTACCCTAGCTATTATCTCCAACTATGTCGCGTCGCAGCCAATTCCCTGAAAAAACGTAGTACCTGAGCTGATGCATCCCAGATCGATTGCAGAAAAGGTTCTTGCGTACATCCAAATGATTGTTGTCCATCTTTACAAGCCTACCCCAGACCACAGGCGTGAGACTGCGATGCCAGTTCCCAAATGGTCTCCGCCGCCGGAGGGGATGTTGATGGTCAATGTGGATGCGGCAATCTCTTCCTCTACAAGATGCATGGGTCTTGGCGTGGTGATCCGCGACCACTCTGGCCGCTGTCTTGCCGCATGCAATGAAGTACAGGAGGAGGTCCTGATGCCGGAGATCGCGGAGGCTATAGCTCTACAACGTGCTGTCATCTTCGCCAAGGAAGAGGGCTTCTCCTGTGTGATCTTTAGCTCTGATTGCCTCTCGGTTGTTAACCGTGTCAAGGCAGAGCAACCAGACCTATATCACTGATTGGTCCGGTGATTCAAGATATCAAGAATGAAGCGACTTCTTCCAACTCTTGCTCTTTTCGGCATGTTGGCCGTGCTCTGAATTATGCTGCTCGTGGATTAGCCAAGGCTAGTTTTTCTTCTGTTTGTTCTGTGTGGAGTGGGGTGCTCCGGATAGTATCCGTGAGACTCTTTGTAATGACATTATGGTTAAGTGATCAATAAAGTAGACGTTTATTTTAAAAAAAATTGATGGTTTCCATGTTTATATATCGTGATCTCCTTTGTTTTTTTACCAAGTAATCTTTTTTTACGTGAAGTAAATCTCCTTTGTTACTCTACACAAGACCCAAGCGAACAGCTGCTTAGCTGAAGGCTTCGTGGTTAAATGACGAGACCACTAGGCATGCACCGTACCCAACCTCCCGTCCCAAACCTGGTTGAGCCGGATCGCTCTAACACGCACCCAGACCTAGCGACCCACCATGGTAGCACCACCGCCGCCGGCGCTCCCGGACGAGATCGTAGAAGAGATCCTCCTCCGCCTCCGGCCCGACGAACCAGCATGCCTCCTCCGCGCCTCCCTCGTGTGCAAGGCCTGGAGCTGCACCGTCTCCAGCGCCGGCTTCCGCCGGCGCCTCCACGAGCTCCACCGCACACCCCCCGTGCTCGGCTTCCTCCACAACGGGGACTACGACAAAATACCCCGCTTCATCCGCACCACCGCCTCGTCCTTCTCCCTCGCCGCCCCGGATCGCTCCTGGTCGGTCCTCGACTGCCGCCACGGCCGCGCCCTATTCTGGTCCAAGGATACCCACGATCTCCTCGTGTGGGAGCCAATCACGGGCACCCAACGCCGCATACTGACGCCGCACTGGAGCTACCGCTGGCGGTTGTGCCTGAACGGGACCGTGTTCTGCGCAGCTGATGGGTGCAACCACCGCGACTGCCACGGGGGGCCCTTCCACCTGCTCTTCGTCTTCGTCGCCAAGGAAGACACTGATGATGCCTATCAGTATGTCACGTCGGCGTGCCTATACTCGTCCGAGACTGGCGCGTGGGGCGAGCTGACCTCGATGCACCGTGCTTTTTACCCAGACTTCACACATTCTTCCAGCGTGCTCGACGTTGGGAGGTCTCTGCTCTACTTCATATCTGACGAGTGTAGGATCCTAGAGTGTGACTTGGCAAGGCACGGCATGGCTGTGCTCGACCCACCAGTAGTTAAGCACAACTACTATGATTACCATGGTGATAGATTCTGCCTCATGCTGGCGGAGGAGGACGGTGGATTGGGACTCAGCCAAGCAGTGGATCGACGTCTAAAATTGTGGTCAAGGAAGGCGAGTGGTGACGGCACTAGCACACAATGGGTACTGAGCCGAGTCATCGACTTGGAAAATTTGCTCCCTTTTGGTGCTCTTGTGGATGCACCAGGTATTCAGTTGAGTGTGTACGGCTTTGCTGAGGGAGCAAATGTCATTTTTCTTGTCACGGTTGTTGGCATCTTTACAATCGAACTACAATCGGAGCAGGTCAGAAAAGTTTGCAATCGTCGTCTCATCATGAATTTGACTCCAGTTGTCAGCTTCTACACTCCTCTGCCCTTTGGCACGCACCAAGATTCACTTACGGTTCCGGCAGAATGTGCCTTGCCACCTAATTAAAGCTCAAGAGGTGATCGATCCTTTGAGTGATGTTTCCAAGAGTGCACAAAATGAAGAATCATTTGATAGTATAATGTTGAGGGTGCTAGAGTATAATATTATTCCATGTTTTTAGTTTGTTGTACTTGAGAATTAAATGGTATCTTCATCAGAAGATCTGTTTGGAGTCATTGTTTTGGTGTTTTCTGTATTTCGGTTTTATTTTTCCACAATATGACAGTATTCATTAAGCATTTGATTCGTAGCTTGCTTGATCTTTACCATACCAATACATGCAGTTTAGGTCAGTAACATTGTACTCAGTTAATCTGCCTTGCCCTATGATTTGAGAATGATGAAAATATTACTGTTAACTGTATCTGTTCATGCTCACTCTACCACATAAATTATTTGTACTATGTTCAGTTTTACCAACTTTTTGCAGGTTGGATACTACAGTTCAGTAATGTGCGTGTGTTTAGAAAGATTCGGGTAAATTTTTAAATCATATAACAACAAGAAGCACAAGTATTTGCACACTCTGTATTAAAAGTTCAGTTGGTCTATCAAACCCATCAGCTTCTAGGTTTCATGGTTTCAATCGTTGGCATATCAGAGAGCTTAGGGCTTGTCTATGCATGTTTAAAGGGCATATCTCGAACAGGTAAGTGTATAACGCTGGCGATTGTCTGTTGAGCTGAATCTGCAGATACAGTTTTATTCATCTAATGTTTAAATCATTAGATCTTTCAGAGTTTGGTTACGTTATGTGCTTGTTAATTTTCGTTGGGTTATTTTCGTAAATCTTTTTACTGCGTTAATGTGTTATGTAAGCTAAAAGGGCAAATGGTTGCGTGGTTACCTTCTGTCTTATAGGATGTCATTTCACTTTGTCTTTTCTTTTCTGCTGTGTCAAGTTAAATTTATCTTAAGAAATACAAACACAAGAACGTAAGTTAAATTTACCTTCTTTTTTTTGCTCGCTGTTCAAGTTTAAGCAAGAGAGTATTGAAACAACAGCAAGAGGAGGAGGAGAGGAATTGTCAACGAAAAAAAAAGTAAGTGCATGTATATCTTTGCCTGTTAGTACTAACCGTTTTGCCTTCAAAGACATAGGGTTCACAGTTCTTTGGGTCGTTAAGGATCAGTTACAAATTATTTCGGTAAAAAACAGCCTGGCCAGAATGAACTGCGGACATTGATCCTGATGTTGCTGTTATTATGGCCTTTGGAGGGTTCGGAACCTTTAGAAAGTGAATGCTGCTTGAGGTGGCCTCTTGTCGGCATGTGGCTGCTGAAGACATGGTGGTGGCTATGCATCTTAAGATAGTGTCACAGACTGTGATTCAATGATGCAAAGCTGCTAGGACTAGTCTCTAGGGATTCGAAAAATTATTTTTGTAACTCCCCGCTGAAGGATTATTAAGGTTGGAAAGATTCAGACTGTATTGACTGTAACGTTGGTGTAGGTTGCTGATCATTTGATCAATGGGATAATTTTACATGTCCCATCAGTTGCAAGAAAAGAGTGCTCTGCTTTTCCTTGGAGTCATTTTTTATTTTACCCCTTTCTTATTTTCAGTTTCAAATATTCTGAACAAATGCACATGTACTTCGAATAGTACTTTAGCTGTGTAGAAAAACTGATATGACCTTTGTTTGGACTTTGGAGCAACAACAACAGAAGGAGAAATTTTCTGAGGGAGAGATGGACTGAATTTTTAATTTCTTGCAACCTTGTGCAACCTGACCAGGCAATGCTCTGCATTTAAGTGGAGGCCAAAAGTATCATTTGGTATATGATATGTTTACCTTTTTATCAATAGCTTACAATTAGCTGCTTTTATCTACTTCCATCTACTCACCCGGTGGATCATCAGTGGATCCTTGCAAAGATACTCATCAGTTGCCCGTTGTCCGTTGTGTCTTTAATATACCTTCCAATCATGTTGTCGCTGGTAACCTACTTACGTACACATGTAGACGACTGAAGCATTTCTCCTTCGTGTAGAAATTGCCCATCTCGTATGCCTCTGTTTGTGCATTTCCTCTTTTTTTTTGTGTGTGTGTGTGTGGGGGGGGGGGGGGGGGGGGGGGTTGGGCATGAATCTCAGACTAATGTGAGCGTTGAGTTATTCTTCTTGTATCTTCAAAATACACTTGCATGCAAACCTTGTGAAACTCGTTGTGCATCGTGACCGTCCACGTAACTACTTAGAACATCTCCAGTGATGTATTTTAGGCAACAGAAAACGGCTTGCTGTAAAATTTATATCACCAAAATAATGTGGGTGGGTGGGGTGGGGGGTGGGGACAAAAATATCCAAATGAAACAGCTATATATTATATATTTTAGGCCACCTTACAGAGTAGAGTGGTCCAACAGCTGCCCTCACCACATCGCCCGATCAGCCGTCCTCCTCGACCATCGACAGCGACCCCGCCGCTCTATCTCGCCCCTCCACCCGCTCAAATCCACCCTCCCCCGGCACCGCCGTGACCCCCGTCGCTCCCCCACCACTCCGGATGGCCAACAAAAGATGCATACCGGCCGTCGATGGAGGAGATGCAGTCGCCTGGTGACCGCGACGAGGTCAGGGTGCCGGGATTGAGTCGCGCGCTGCTGTTCTGTGTTTTGAGCACGGCCCCAAGTGACCTAGGGAGTATATTTTATAATTAAATCTCTAGCGATCTATTTTAAATCGCGATGTAAAAATTTAGACGCACCCGCTACATGCCTTTTTTTACTCCACGGTACGTGCCTTGTACTCATAAGTAAAGCTTGGGCCCATTTTTTATTTTAAAGACTGAACTTTGGGCCTTATCTTTTAAAAAGAGACTGAACTTGGCTTGGTTGATCGCTCGTCATGATGGGATTTGGTTAACCATTTTTGTTCTGAACTCTAACCTAATGATTAGGTTAATAGGGTTAGATATGGTTAACCACTGGTTATTGAGGTTCGAACCATTTTTCGTCAAATCAAGTACTACTGTAAGTAAAACAACTAATACGAACCAGCCCCGATTGGCACCTATTATCCTTGTAGTGACACTGGCTGCATATACAACAAAATCAGATCCACGGTTCCACAAAGACTGGATCTTGGCACCCACTAGAGCGGTAAAACTAAAAAACGAGCAAGGCATCCATTTTGGTTCCAAATTGTACATTTGTTGGACAATTACAAAAAAGAAGCCGAGAATCGAACAGAGGTATCCTGAAGCAATTGTTTCCATGGAGGCACAATCTGTCTACGCAGAATATGACCACTTGATTAAATCTTTCTAAGAAATCCCACCTTCCTACCACATAACGCAGCTGAACTAGCCACCTGATCCAAACAAAAAGAAGCGGAGACAACAGCAGCGAGCTTCCTGCTCCTTCATGTCGCTCGTTTGCCACTGCTAGCTGAAGCCGGATGAGGTGGTTTTGTGGGTGATGCAGTGGAGTAGGGTGGAGCTTGTGGTGGTGGCCCCCTCCTGCACGGCTTCTAGACCTGTTCGCCTGAGTAGCGTCTTCGTTGCTAACTGAGCCAAGGACGGCGTCGGCGGAAGAACGGGGAACAACGCCGGTGGGGGGCAAGGCCGTAGGAAACGTTGGACCCCAGCGGGCGCGGCGGCTGCGGCGTGGTGAGGCGCACGCGGCGGCGGCCGGTCGTTGGAGAGTCCGGAGGGGAACGGTGAAGGATAACCCTTGGTATAAAATGGATCGAACCTAAATAACCTAAATGGTTTTTGGTTAACCATATGACCCATTGGGCTGTTTTTTAGGTTAAGTTAACCTAACCACTGGTTAAACGGGAACCAAATCCCATCTATAATCGCTCGCACTAAGAACGAACTGGATCGTGCTCCGATTCAACCTTCCGTCCATCTAGGACCTGGTTTCGCTAAGAAAAAAAACTCCGACCTGGTTTGAGCCGAACCATTCCCACAGACCTAGCGAGTAGCGAACGACTCCCGTAAAAAAAAAAAAAAAACCTAGCGAACGACCGCCATGGCAACAGCGCCGCCGCGCCGCCGAGATTCGCCGCCGGCGCTCCCGGTTGAGCTCCTCGAAGAGATCCTCCTCCGCCTCCCGCCCGATGATCCATTCTGCATACTCTGCGCCTCCATCGTCTGCAAGACATGGGGTGGCGCCATCTCCCACCCCAGCTTCCGCCGCCGCCTCCACGAGCTCTACCGGACACCCCCAGTGCTCGGCTTCCTTCACAACTGGGGCAACGAGCAACTCCCCCAATTCATCTCCACCACCTCCTCGCCCTTCTCCCTCGCCGCCCGGACCTCAGCTCCTGGCGGGCCCTCGACTGCCGCCACGGTCGCGCCCTATTCCTCTCCAAAGGCCAGTACACTCAGGAAATCCTCCTGCTGGAGCTAATTACGGGCGCCCAGCAGCGCATACCGGTGACCCCGGTCCTGTGGGATCCAATCACGGGCGCCCAGCAGCGCGTGCCGGTGCCGGCAACGTTCCAGAGCGGCTCCCCGAACGCGGCCGTGCTGTGCGCAGCGGTCGGGTGCGACCACCGCGACTGCCACGGGGGTCCCTTCTCCGTCGTCTTCGTCTTCTCCGTCGCGGAAATCACTGTCGACCTGGAGGAGAGTGTAACGTCCGCGTGCGTATACTCGTCGGAGACTGGTTTGTGGGGTGAGCTAACCTCCAGGCACGGCGAGTACGCCCATTTTTCCTATTATTCCAGCGTGCTCGTTGGGAGTTCTCTCATCTACTTCATGTCCGACAACGGGAGTATCCATGAGTACGATTTGGCCACCCACAGCCTGAATGTGTTCGGCACGCCAGACTGCATGAGATCTAACCTCATGTTGGCAGAGGACGGTGGACTGGGTGTTATCCAAGACTTTGATCCGCAGCAGCTCAAATTATGGTCAAGGGAGAAGACTGATGAGCGATGGGTACTGAGACGGGTCATCAGATTGGAAAATTTGTTCCCAGATGTTGCTCTCGTGGAAGGTTCGGTGCATGTGATGGGTTTTGCTGAGGGAGCAAATGTCATTTTTGTGACCACGGCTGCTGGCCTCTTCACAATTGAACTACAATCAGAGCGAGTGAAGAAGGTGTGCAATGATGGTGGCTTCTGCAATTTGATTCCAGTTGTCAGTTTCTACACTCCGCATTCTAGACTTGGAGCGCTCGGGGGTGAACACCACTACTCGCCACTGCCACCCAGCCCTACTGAGGAGGATGTGGGTGGCGAGGAGGGGGAAGGGGAGGTGGATAAACTACTAGAGCAGGGGCAGGAGCTGATCCAAAAGTGCAAGGCCATGTTAGTGACTGCTTCAGCCACACCCTCGAGATCAGGTTAGGATTCTACTCCCAACTCCATTTCTTCTCCCAGATATGGTGTAGGAAACGTACGGATAGATTGTCGGCAGAAACTTCCAATTAGTTCAGTGTTTTTTTCATCTGTCCGTAGTTGTTTGCGCCTTTAACATTTCTAGTTAGCTTAGTAGGTCTAAGATGTTACATGACAAGATGGTTTCCAAGTGTGGTGCTTTGGTACTTTGGTTTCGTGTGTTTGACAGTGAGGCTGACGGTTTGTGTGTTGGTGTTTGAGGGATTAGTCCAGTTAGCCAATGTGACCTGATAATGATACCTGCAAGTTAGATCCTAGCGTCTTTTGTTGTGATGTATGTACTGCGGTGAGCATCAAATCAAAGTCCAACTGCTTGAGGAACAGGCGACAAGCATGGTTAGCCATCTCAAACCAATATTAAAATAATTTCAAGTTCTTGAGGGTAAGGTGTTATGCTATTTATACGGTACTGACTAGTTGCAAATATTTCATCCGTGTTCAGTTTATTTATATGGTGCTTCAGAATTGTAAATAAGAATTGTCCAAGCACTAGTCAGTTGTTATAGATGACATTGAACGGAACATGGTCAGCATTCTGTGTCATGTAATTGCTGATGAAATAATATGATTGTGTTGTTTTACATCAGATTACATTATATGTTATAGCCTTAGCAATGATGCATTGAGAAGTTCACGCCTTCTTGTAATGTAGGGTTCTACAACATGGAGAACTCCTCCGGACTGTGCTAGAACCTTTTTATGCAAAGCTTCGGAGGCGAAAGATTGAGTTTCAAAGAATTCACCAATTGAAGAATCAGTCAAAAATACAGCTGACCAATAAAGATGATCCTAGGAGCTCAGAGGCCTCTAGTGACAAGCATGGTGATTCTGAAGAAGGTATACTACATATCACTTGCACCATTGTGGGGTGACTTGTCTTGCCGTATTTTGAATTGTTCTCTAGGCTTTATATGGAAGTTCTTTTGTGTGGAATGGTTTGTTAGAGAAAGCCACGGCTTCAACGTGACACTGCTATTGCCGCAGACAGTCTTATACAAGGAAAGACAGTACTGTCCTTTTTATCAATATTCCGTGTATATTAACACCCTACTGATTACAATAATTTTTCATTATCTGTTCATGGCTACTCTAATAAGCTGCTAATGCAAAGTAATGTACTCATGCTAATGGAAAGTACTAATAGTCTCGTCTGGGACTTTAGCTGTTTGCCATTCACAAGTATCTCTCCAATCCTCATCATCATTCCAAATGAGAGTATTTAATTGATGTTGTTTTGCTAATAGTTAGTTCTTCAGGTGCAATCGCTTACCAGATGATGTCGCAGAAAAACTTTATAATGCTTTTATTGCTCACAAAAAAAGGCTTGTTATGGGCTGACCATATTTTGGATGTGTGTGTCTGGTGCCACAGGTCCAACAGTTGCCTTCTACATTTATATATAGTGATCTCTGTTTTTCTTGTACACTTGGAATGACAATCTCAGATTAAGTAGGTAGGAATCTATGAATCACCGGCTTTGTTCAATTTATTTTGCAATAACTCTGTCTAGCAGGTAGAGTTTCCTCTTTTTAGCAACCTCGTGTTACGAAAGATAAGCGATTATGTGAATAACTGTTGTCTTACAGTCCTATCAAAATTCCAACTATCCGCTTTTAAATGCACTAATGTCTTATATAATCACGGTGTACAGATTAAGCTGGACAAAATGAACCGGAGACATTGACCCTGATGTTGCTGCTCCTGATGTGTTTCGGCCACGTCGAAGTGAATGCTGCTTCAGGTGGGTGGCCTCTCCTCGTTGGCGTGTGGCTGCTGTGGCGTATATGCGCTTGAATCTCAGCAAGACAGTGCCGCAACCCCGATTTTGATGTTGCAGAGCAGCAGGATGGGAATGAGTCTCTTTGGGCTTGATTTTGTTTTGTCTGTAACCTGGTAATGCCTGCGGAGCAGCAGAAGAATGCTCAATGTTGGAATGATTCAGACTCAGTAGTTGATGAGTGGTGACTTTGTTGCAAGCGGGTGATTCTTTGAGAAACGTTTCAAGTCTCTCGAAAATAGGATTGCCCTCGTTCAAATATTCTATCAGTTGCAATAGAACAAAAATGTGCTATGCTTTTCCTCTGTTGTATCTCTACTCCTATAAAAACCACAGTTGGTGATGATGGTGTGCCTGCCATCTTTCATCTAGGATCGTTCGATTTATATCTAACAGACCGGAACACCCACGTTACACATTTGCAGATTACCCCTTGTGTTCCTATCTCTCCCCCAACTTCATCCAACCACCTGAAAATGGGGAAAATCCCATAAAAAAAAGGAAAAGACGCCGTGAGAACCGGAAGACCACCCGCCGGCAGCGTCGGGAAAGATATGGCGTGGTGGCCGCCACCGGTGCCGTCCTCCTCGGAGCGTCTCGATGCCTCCCTCAGCTGGATTTAAGATCCTTATAAGGGTGAAAATAAATAATGACCGTGGCAACGCACGGGCATTCAACTAGTTGTTGCAAGAAAGCAAGGCTATGTTTTATCCTATGTTCCTTCGTAATGTTTTTCCAAATTGTTGTGCACTCTCTGTTTGTAAAACATGTCTACAAGCATTTCAGGGTCACTACTCACTAAATATCATTCATAAAGTTGCTCCTGAAATGCATGCTGTTCGGTGGAAGATACGTTTAGAGAGAAGTGTTTTTTGAGCGGATACTCATAAATTCGCTAAGCAAGAAACATTTTTGCAACCGGTGAAACACGGGCAGTTTTTTCGTCGTTGAATCGCACTAAGGTTGGTGCTACATCACGTTGGGAGTAGTTTTTTTCTTCACACGGTACACCAGCTATCTGGATTTGAATTTCCGAAATATTCGTTAGAAAACGAATTACAAAATGGCACATCACGTTTCCTTATTTTGCTCTGAAAAAGTTTCCTCCCATTCCAGACTCGTCCCCATTCTAGACTGTTCCCCAACACCATGGCGGAGCGGCGGCCCTGCGGCAGAGATTCTCCTCCGTCTCCCGCCCCGCGACCCGGCGTGCCTCCTCCGCGCCTCCCTCGCCTCCAAGGCCTGGGGCGACGCCGTCTCCTGCTACCCCGGCTTCCGCGGCCGCCTCCGCGAACTCCATGGGGCACCCCCCGTGCTCGGCTTCCTCCACAACTGGGAGGACGAGGGCCTTCCCCGCTTCATCCGCACCACCGCCTCGCCCTTCTCCCTCGCCGCCCCGGACTGCCGCTCCTGGCGGGCCCTCGACTGCCGCCACGGCCGCGCCCTCTTCCTCTCCAAGGGTACGGATGCTGGGAAGGAACTCCTCCTGTGGAAGCCAGTCACCGGCGCCCAGCAGCGCGTACGGGTGCCCGCGGCGTTCGACTTCAAGGCCGAGGAGACGCCCCCGACCGCGGCCGTGTTCTGCGCAGCAGATGAGTGCGACCACCGCGACTGCCACGAGGGCCCCTTCCGCCTGGTCTTCGTCTTCTCCGTCAAGGTAGACACGGCGTATGTCACGTCGGCGCTCGTGTACTCCTCTGCGACCGGCACCTGGGGCGAGCCGACCTCGAGGCAGGGCGTGTTCTCCATGAAGTTTACACATTACTCCAGTGTGCTCGTTGAGAAAAAGTCGCTGCTCTATTTCATGTCTGATAATGTGTTGATCCTGGAGTATGACTTGGCAAGGCAAAACCTGGCTGTGCTCGACACGCCAGAGCAGTATGGCTACCCGGGGAGGTTTAACATCCTGCTGGCCGAGGACGGTGGACTGGGGTTCTGCCAGTACTCGTATCCGAAACTCAAAATGTGGACGAGGGAGGCCGCCGATGCAGCACAATGGGTGCCGAGCCGGGGCATTTTTTTTTTTGATAAAGGGCTTTTATTACTTAAAAGGTTTAAGCATTACACCCGGCCTCTGCATAGCTAAGATGCGCACAGCCACCAGTCAACCAACCAAGTCTGAGCATAAAAATAAAAAGGCGAATTACATATCAGAATGAGAAATTGTAGATCCGCCTAAGGAACTGGTAGGTCTATCCGGAGTCTATGTTGCCACCCATGCCGGGAAAATAACTCCCTGGCCGCAGCCTCCAGTCTCGACGCCACTTCCAAAAATAAGTCTCGGTGCTCCACACGCTGCAGGGTGACCATGCTCGTAGCGTCGCTGTGCACCGGTAAATAACCTGCATAAGAGAAGCATTTTTATCATTAAAAACCTTGTCATTTCTACATAGCCATAGCGACCAAATAACAGCAATCGCTCCCACCCTACTGAATAGTTTGAACCTAGGATCCACCCATTTAACCAGTTGCCAAAAATGTTAGCAACAGAACTAGGTGGATGTAAGGTAGAACCTATCTGGATGGCTGACCATATAGACCTAGCGAACTCGCACTGAAAGAATAAGTGCGTAATGGTTCGTCGTGTTGACAGAAACACACTTTTTACTTCCGTGCCAATTGCGTTTGGCAAGGTTATCTTTGGTGAGAATTACTCCTCGACGTAAATACCACGCAAACACTTTAGTTTTTAGTGGTATCTTCATCTTCCAAAGTTTGTTATTATTAGCTATCGACTGGAATTTCGGGTAGAATAAGCGCTCTATACATAGAATCAACTGAGAATTTGCCGTTCTTAGTGAGATTCCATTGAAACTTATCTGGACCTTCCGACAATTGGATTGAATCCAATCGGATGAGCAAAGCATTCCAAGATGCTTGTCTTGTTCCAAGTAAACTTCTTCTGAACGAAACATGGTGGGGAAGTACCCAACACCTTCGCGCGTGTCACTTTTGTTTCGAACAATAGAATATAGAGCCGGATATTGTTCTTTGAGGGTAGATTGGCCAAGCCAAATATCCTCCCAGAAGCGAATTTCCGATCCATCCCTAATTGAGAAAGAACCATGTGGAAAAAAGTACTTCTTTGTAGCCATGAGGCCAGCCCAGAAGTGTGAATCACCAGGTTTCCAAAGAACCTGGGAAACAGCTTGATCTCCGACATATTTTCTCCTAAGGAGGGTTTGCCAAACTCCATCTTCAGAAAGAAGTTTAAATAGCCATTTACCTAGCAGCGCTCTGTTCTTGACCTCAAGGTCATGAACTCCGAGCCCTCCTTGGTCTTTAGGGCAGCAAACCACACTCCATTTAGTCAGTCGATATTTTTTCTTCTCACAATCCCCTTGCCAAAAGAATCTAGATCGGAAATAATCCAATCGTTTTAAGACCCCTTTTGGCAGTTGGAAGAATGAAATCATATACAGTACCATGTTGTTAGTACCGAGTTTATGAGAACCAATCTTCCACCCAGGATAGGAGTTTGCCTTTCCACTATTTAAACGTAATTGAAGCCTTTCCTCCACTCTTTTCCATTCAGCATTTGTAAGTCTCCGATAGTGAATCGGAATACCCAAATAGTTGATAGGAAATTGTCCTTGCTCACAGCCAAAAAGCTCAGCATACAAGGCGGCGTTCTCTTGGGCCTCGCCAAAGCAAAACAATTCACTTTTATGGAAATTTATCTTAAGACCCGAAAGTTGCTCGAAAGCTGACAAAATCAACTTTAGGTTACGAGCTTTTTCGATGTCGTGCTCCATAAAAGAATTGTGTCGTCGGCATATTGAAGGATCGATAATCCACCATCGACAAGATGTGGAATTCCTTCAATTTGACCCTCAGTTTTAGCGCGTTCGATCAGGATGCCAGCATATCCGCTACTATATTAAATAGTATTGGCGATAGCGGGTCACCCTGTCGAGGCCTTTTTTCGTTTGGAAGAATTTGCCAGTGTCATCGTTGACCTTAATGGCTACACTTCCTCCGGAAACAAAGCTATTAATTAACGCGCGCCACTGAGAGGAAAAACCTTTCATCCTTAGGGTTTGCTGGATGAAAGACCACTTCACTTTATCATAAGCTTTCTCAAAATCAATTTTCAGAATTACCCCGTTCAACTTTTTCCTATGTAGTTCATGGACTGTTTCATGTAGGACCGCGACTCCATCAAGGATGTTGCGACCTTGCATAAAAGCCGTCTGAGACGGTCGAACCACATGATCTGCCACAGTGTTCAGTCGAATCGTAGCAGCTTTGGTGAATATTTTAAAACTAACGTTAAGGAGGCATATAGGTCTAAACTGTTGGATCCTTTCTGCCTCGTTAACCTTAGGTAAAAATTATCTCACCAAAATTGAGACGAAACAACTCTAATTGTCCATTGTGAAGACAAGCGAACAACTGAAGCAAATCGGCCTTGATAACATCCCAAAAGTTCTGGTAGAACTCAGCAGGGAAGCCATCAGGTCCAGGAGCTGTTATGTTTCATTTGGAAAACTGCCTTTCTCACTTCCTCCTCTGAATAGGGTTTAGTAAGTAGGCTATTTTCCTCCTCTGAAACCTGGGGTATATCCTCTGTTCGGACTCATCCAAGGTGAAATTGCCCTCGTCAGGGTCACCGAACAGGCCTTTATAGTAATTTGTAATATACGACTTTAGTTGTTCATGGCCCTCAATCGTTCCTTCATCCTGGACAGAGAATGAATACGCTTTTTCCTGTGTCTGCCATTGGCAATACTATGGAAATAGCGAGTATTCGAGTCCCCTTCTAGAATGAATTGAGCTTTAGAACGTTGATACCATTTTAACTCCTCCTCGCGCAGTAGATTCGCTATCTGTGCATTTGATTGGCTCTTTAGCTCAATTTCTTGCTCGGATAGTAACGAACTTCTGCTAATGCTTCTAGAGCATCGATTATCGAGGAAAGTCGTATTTTTCTTTTTTAAGTAAACCAGTAGTATGACGAGCCCAACCAACGAGGTGAGTACGTAAGCACGTATCTTGTTGTTCCACCGCTGGATAGGCGTATCACCCGCTACCGGTAAATCCCAGATTCTTTTAACCATGTCATGGAAGCCCTCGCGGTGTAACCAACCAAGCTCAAACTTGAACCGTGGTTTACACGGTCTAGGCACTCCAGTGGTCAAAAGAATGGGAGCATGATCCGACAAACCCTCAATACGTTCTAGAGCCCGTACCGACACCATTGGGAACCTAGCTTCCCAATCGGAATCCATCAGCACACGGTCTAGTTTCTCGTATGTGGGTTCAGGGAGGGAATTAGCCCAGGTGAACTGTCTCCCACCATCGAAATCTCTCTTAAGTTCAAGCTGTCAATGACTGCATTGAACAAAAGAGGCCAACGGTTGTCGAACCGACCCTTACTTTTCTCGAACGGAAACCGAAGCAGTTGAAATCCCCACCAATGATAATAGGGTGTGGTTATCCTTTGCTAGATTTACCAATTCAACGAGAAAAGAGGTCTTAGACGCTTCCTGAGCCGGCCCATACACGGCGACAAGACTCCAAATGAAATTATCGGATTTATTACGGATGTGCATTTTGATATGAAAATTGCCTTCCGTAACTTCCAACACTTCCATGGTGTCATCCTGACGCCTAGTAAAATGCCGCAGGAGCGTCCATGAGGAGGTCGCGAGTACCACTCAAACTCAATACCGCCCGATAGTCGGTTCAAAAGAGATTGTGGAACTCACGTCGACCAGTCTCAGAAATAGCTAAGAAATCCAAATTATGGTCCCGAATACAATCGGCGAAGTGCAAGTGTTTAGCCAAGTCACCAAGACCTCTGCTATTTTTGAACATGCCATTCATCGGGAAACCGTGGGGGATTTGGATAACTTGGTCCGTTTCCGGGACTTGTTGGCGGTAGATTTGGATTTCCGACCGGATGCTTTTAGCTCATATAATGAGCTCAACCGTCATCGTCCAAACCACCTTCCAACACCTCACCAATTAGATGAGAAATCAGCTGACCATCTGATGTGGCAATCGCTTCATCCTCATCATCATAGGTGGAAGACAACCCAGTCGAGACTTTAGGAATAACCGTGAGCGGTCAAATTCCATATGTCTCAAGACCTTAGTTGACACATGAACTTGAGATTGACTATTACCAAGATTAAAACCTACACTACTCAGTTTAGAATGAATAGAATGAAGCGACAAAGATAAAAAAGACTTCGAACTTAAATCCATACCAGAATAATCCAAGTTGCGCACCGCCTACCTGGAGAATTTGCTCCCCATTGGTAATCTCGTAGATGCAGATAGTACAGTGGAAGTGATGGGCTTTGCTGAGGAAGCAAATGTCATTTTCTTTAACACCGCTGCTGGCATCTTCACGCTCGAGTGGTAGTCAAAGCAGGTGAGGAAGGTGTTCGATAGCCATGGCTTTGGCTTCTGTAATGTGATACCAGTTGTCAGCTTCTACACTCCTGTGCCCCGAGCCGAGCACCAGGATCCGCTGCTGTTGGGCCCTAGTCAGGAGCCAGGTGGTGAGGAGGGGGGGAGAGGAGGAAGTAGATCAGGCAGATCAGCTGTTTGACAAGAGGTCCAATGCTACTAAGGAGGGAGGCTTGGTCAATGCCTTCGAGTGCGTCAGCCACGACGTCGAGATCAGGTTAGTAAAAGCCACTAGCCACAAGAAGCGTGCCAGTGTATGAATTGTGGGAACTTCCAAATAGTTCAGAGCTCTTTTGAATCTGCTGTTGTTTCCACGTCCTTAGTTCCTCCGAGCCTTTGACTTTTGTAGTTTGGGAGGTGCGTTTAGTGGGGTTTAAGATGTTCTACCACAATGTGGTTACCAAGCTTTTAGTGCTTTGTTAGTTTGTTGTTTGAGGAATGTGAATCCATTTATCCCTCTGTTGCTCGATAGCAAGTTAGTGAGCAGCACCTTTTCTTATGATGTGGGTATTGCTATTAGAATTGAATAGGTTTACCTATTTGAGAAATGCTATATTACTCTCAACTGCTGGTTAGTTGTAAACATCTCACTGTCACACAGTTTATTCGTACAACACCATTAGAATTGTACTACTTCATAAGCTTTGCAAACACTAGCCACCTGTTGGAAAAGGCACAAATTGTTACACTGTTCTGTCCATATTACAGTAACTTTCATGCCTTATGTTATAACCTTGACAATTATGGACTGAATATGTATGCTGTTTTTACCTAGGGATTCTTGTTATGGACAAGTTGCTCCAGAGTGTGCTAGCATGGAAGACAAGCATGGACATGCCTTGACATCAGAAGCTCAAGAGGTGACTGCTCCTTTGGGTGATGTTTCCAACAGTCCACAAAATGAAGAACTAGTGAAGAGAACATCTACAACTAGCAAAGATGATGATGGGAACTCAAAGACCTCTGGTAGCAATGTTGAAAATGCTGCTCCAACTTCGTGAGAAAGATGATTCTGAAGAAGGTATTGTATATCATTGTCCCTTTCCTCGCACCAGTGGCTGTGCCAGGGCTGAGCTACAGCTGTGAAGTTTGCATCGTCTTCTAGGTTTCTTTTCGAATGTTACTTGTATGGAATAGGGATCAGCTGACCCCAAACTTTGTGCCCTTGCACACCTGCATGCTGCATATGCAACTAATAGTCTCGTTTGAGACTTAGAAATATTAGTTGTTTGTACTTATCTGAATCCTCATTATCGGTCCATAGGAGACCATTAATCAATGTTCCTTTGCCAGTAGTTCTTACTTGACTTTGCAATAGTATAGGTAGTAGATGATATTACAGAAATCAGATCAGGAATGCTTTCATTATTCACAACAAAGCTTGTGTTATTAGTTGACCATATCTTGAATGTATTTCTGGTACCATATATCTGCTAGTTACCTTTATAACCTATCTTTTCCTACCGGTACACTTGGAATATGTACTCCCTCCGTTCCACAATATAAGATGTTTTAGGTGCTTCATATGTTGTCTAGATTCGGACTAAAAGGAATGTACATATACACTAAAACGTGTCTACATACATGTGTATATATGTGAATGTGGAAAAGGCCTAAAACATCTTATATTGTGGAACGGAGGGAGTAGTCGAATTGTATAAAGACCTTTTTCTGTTTTCTGTTTTTACGAGTAGTCGAATTGTATAAAGACCTTTTGGTTTTAGGCAGAGGCATCAAACTGTATAGTGTCAGATCTCTGCTTAACCAGTTGTTGTGGGCGCACTTTCCCCTCCTCCTCGCTACAGTGCAGAGGAGGCGATTTCTTGGAATCGCTGCGCACGCCGCTCTCGCCGTCGCGGATCCGCGGGATCTCTCTCCCCCCGTCCGCTCCGGCGGCGGGTGGGTGGGGGATCCCCGGATCCCTTCGTGTACATAGGGTAGGAGTGTGGAGGTTCCCGCCGGCGGCGCTGAGGAGGCGGTGGTGCGGCTGGTGGGTTTTTGGAGTCGGCGTCCTTCCTCTCCGGTGGTGGAGCTCCGGCGGGGCTCCGTCGCGTGGTCGTCGACCTTGCCGTGCTCGCGGATCCGCCGTGCGCGGTCTTCTTCTCCTTCTGCTGCGGTGCGGCGGCGCTGGAGATGTGGTGTTCATCCAGGGCTGGACGGGAGGCTGGAGCTTCTCCTGCGACGGATCTGTTGGCGGCCGAGGCTTGGCGGGGAAGCGGTGCCAGGGGGGCGCCGCCCTACGTGTTCATCGACAAGTGCTCCGTCGCGGCGCGGCGGGCAGTCAAGGCGGCGTCTCTTAAGGGTTTAAAAGTGCCCAGGCAGTGGCAAGGTGGTTGCCGGCCTTCGTCTCCGTCGCCGGGAAGCTGCGACTCTCTGTGGTGGCTCTGGATCCTCCCCGTTTGTTGGTTCTTCTTCTGCTTTTCAATCTATGTACGGTGTATGTGGTTTGATCGTTGAATATACGGATGGTTGGATGTGTCAAAAAAAAAAGATCTCTGCTTAACCTTCTCCAAATAGAACAGCAGCAAATTGTTCAGCATCTGCAAAATGTAGTACCAGCTAGATAGAAATTCTGAAATTGCCAACATATACCTGGGACATCTCCATGTTCATGTTATCTCAATGGTCCAAACTCATCTATTGATATGTATACGCAAAGCCAGATAAAAGTTGCTTTCATTCTGTATTCTATCGGTTTACCTTTTAGCATTAGCACACAATTAGTTGCTTTTATCTTCTTTTATCGAAATGGGGAGATACCCCCAGCCTACTTATAAAAGTTGCTTTTATCTGTATGTACCTCATGCACTGGATCATTAGTGTCTGCTTGCAACGAGATATTCATGCACTATTTGCTTGCTGTGCTTTTAATATACCTTCCTATCATGTTCCATATACTATTGCATCGTTTGCAATGTTCTGAAGAACCATTGTTTGCTCTATGCTGTGATGCAAAAGTCATATTTGCATTAGTCTTAGGGGGTTGTAGAAACCATTTTGCCTGTTCTTGTGCATATTTAAAATGTTGCTTTTTAAGCAAAAGTGCAAAATACATGTGTTTTATATTTTTCCTCACACAATTCATTCTGCTAGTGTATTGTATGAGTTCTCTTGTGCATGTGTAAAATGTTGTTCCTCTACGCACCATAGTATAATAAATTGATTGGCATGCCTCAATGTGTTCTTCCTACTAGGATAAATATTGATGTCGTCATTTTTTTTAACAACAGTACTGACATAGTCATTGATTAGGGGAACAACGGGAAGCACTAGATGTACTATAACTAACCTTGGGGCTGTAGGTACATGCATCAAACGTGTTAGTGCCACGTCTCTGCTGCATTCTCTCAGAAGAGACTAGCAACAGATCTATAGAATGTGATTCCACCTAGATATAATTCTGAAATTGCCAACATTGTAACAAGATGTTTCTACTCCATTTTCCTTTCCCTCAATAGACAATACCTTTTTTGGTGATTCGTATCCAAATAGCTAGATAAAAGTTGCCTTCATTCTGTATTTGATATGTTCATTCTTTTAGTATTAGCATATAACTAGTTGCTTTTATCTACTCCCTCCGATCCATATTAGTGGGCACACCTTTTCTAGATACACATGTATCTAGTGGATCGGAGGTAGTACTTGTATCTAACCATCCATTGGATCATTAGTGGTTCCCCGCAGATAGATACTAATCTCTAGAGGTTTACCCCACTTAATTCACTCTGCTACCATTTTCCCTGTAGAAGCCTACCTTTCTGTATGTATCACAGTTGTACTAATATCTCTGTTTCTATGTGCTTTTAGTGCTGCTTTGCGAAGCTGATGGTCAAGGGGGATGTTTTATCAGTCGCCGCCGCCTTCACTAGGATCTCTTTCTTCTCTGCAGTAGCGACATCTACCTCTTTTTTTTCATGGAACTGTAGTTTAGGGTCTAGTCTGAACTCTGACAAAAGGCTCCAAAAGTGGAGGCTTTGACACTTCAAAGAAGTGAGTGCTGCTCAAGACTTTGTCTCAATATATTGTTGCAACTGTGGTTTGATGATGAAAAACTGCAGCAGAGTGGGGATTAACCTCCTAGGACTTGAAAAACTATTTTGGAGTAGCTGCTGAATTTACCCTTGTTGTTTCCGTGGAATGATGCTTACCATTGGAACGATTGTTGCAGGTCGGTGATCATTTCAGATGTCATCTTTAAGTAACAAGATTACCATCGTTCATGTATCGGTATAAGAATCTTTTCTTTGTCGTCGGTTGTGTGTATGAATCATGTTTGTATGTGTCATTGTAACTAAATACTAGCATGCTCATGTAGCTAATTCAGAGAGGCAGGCTTTGCAAGTATCCTATGTTTTTTCCCTACCGAACTTATCTGTTCCAAACCCAAATTTAAGGAGTATCAATTCTTCTAAGAAATAAGAAAAGCTCCAGAGTCCAGGCTCTTAAACTGATTAAGCCTAACCAATCTGCCTCACGGACTCACCCACAGCGAGTCCAGCCTCTTCTCCTGTGCGAGCCAATCACGCGCGCTCAGCATCGTGAATGATTCTTCAGGCGGCCTCTTCTTGGCGTGTGGCTGCTAAAGATTGTCACGAACGCGATTCAGTGATGGAAAAATGCTGGGATTAGTCTCTAAGGATTCGAAAAGAAAATATGTTTCGAGCACCTCGCTGATAGCTACCCGCTGAAGGATGCTAAAGTTTTGAATTTTTTTACTCTGTAGTTACTGTAATCAATGGAAATTCAGACTCTGTAGTGACTGTTATCAATGGGAAAAAATCGGACTCTGTAGTTACCGTAATCAACGGAGGAGAAGAGGACGTGTCCACCACAAGAAAACAAGAAAGAGAAGAAGGTAAGTGCAACCGTGTGTGTATATTGTCTGTTTGTATTATCAGGATAATTCTTGATCACTGGATGTCTGGATGTCAAATGGTTTCAGAAAGAGCAGGCCGGCCATGATGATCTTACTGACTATGATGAGTTCCGGAGGGTTCAGCATCTTGAAGAAGTGAATGCTGCTTCAGGTGGTATCTTGTTTTTCGGTGTGGCTGCCCAAGACATCATGAAAGCACCATACAGAACTCAAAGCTGCAGAGTGGGAATTGCGAACAAAGAAATGTTTCATGAAGCTTAATAGGGAATGATCCTCTGTCATGACTAGTAACCTTGTTGTAATTTGCGACCATTTGAGGGGGAAAAATCAGGAAATAGGATGACGATCGTCCACATGTTGCATCAGTTGCAAGGCTCTGTTTTTCCTCTGTTTCTCTCTAAGAATCCATTTGTGCTCTTACTGGCGGTTGTCTGTATAAAACATGTTCGTAAGAGTTTCATCGAACCAAATATACACTGGGATGCTCAAGCCGCTAATTCAGAATGGCGGACTTGCTATTATAGACAAGAAGTATAGTATGTACCTTCCAAGATCAACAATTTAGTTTTGGTAAAAGGAATTTGCATTACACAGTAAACTGCAGTGTACACATGTATGGATTACATAGACATCATCACATCAGTGGCTAAAAACTATGTTCTTTCAACGATTATACAAAGTACAATATGGCAAATAAGCTCAGATCTAACATCAGTAGACTGGCCAAAAATGCACCGCAAAAACTAATACTACATGCCAGACATCATTGGTACGGATGATGATGACTGCCACGGCATCATCATGGCGTCGCTGCACCTGCTGATCATGCCGTAGATGACCTCGTCGGCTGCACTCCTGTTAGGCTCTTGCTGCTCCTCGCCCAGGCTCGCGTCCATTTGGCCGCCGTCGTTGTAGTTCTGGCTTGGGACCTCGTCTGCGGTGACTGTCTGAAAGAGCCCGGCGGCGTCGTCCTCCGGCTGAGCTGCTGGTGCGCATGGCGGCACGGTCAGATCGCCTAGTGGCATCACCACGTCGTGCTGATACGAGCTCCAGAAATCTTGCTCCACGTTCTGGATGAAGTTGCTCGGTGGCGCAACCAGTTGATCTGTATGTTGATGGTCGAACAGTAGAGGGAACTTCATCTGGAACTCCGCCATAAGGTCTTCCTCGAATATAAATTCCTCTCCGGTGTGGGGATGATGCTCGGCAAAGTCCTCTGGCGTCATGGCGGCCTCCGCGGTGGTCGCCGCCTGCCGCTGGTGCTCATCTTGATCAACTGTGTGTCGTGGCCGCTCGCTCGCCGTGGGATCTTGCTCAAAGTTCTGGAAGAAGCTGCTTGGTGGGACAGCTTGATCTGCTGGCTGATGGTCAGCGAAACCGGGGGCGCCGTAGTACACCTCGTGCTCTTCCATTACTCGTTCGCCGTCGAACAGTTCGGGGAAGAAGCTCGGTGGTCGATCTTGATCAACCGTGTGCCGTGGCCGCGTAGTGGGAATAGGATCCTTGGGCCGGTCCGCCTCCTTCCTCTTCTTGGAGCTGACGATAGGAGCAGACACGGGCACGTCATCGTCTAGCCCGGTGCCGGTGCGTGGTGATCGGTGGATCTTGCATAACACGAGGTCGCCGCCTCCGTGCTCCGGCGAGATGCCGTACTCCCTCATGATCCACCCGGCTCTCTCGGCTTTGCCCGTTGACGCGTTCTTGACCTTATAAGAGAAGTACTGCTCGTAGCCACCGTACTCGGTTCCACCCTTCACCGGCATCTCGCCTTTCTCCGAGTGCCACCAGTGCTTCCCGGCCACGCCGTCGATCGTGCGTGACTTATTCCCTGGGTCGCCGCGCGCGTTCGTCTTGCGGCCTCTGACGTAGCGCACGGGGGAGAAGAAGTACCACACCGGCAGCTTGTTGACGTCGCCTTTACCGGTGCCGGGAGCTTCCTCGAACCCCTCCACCAGCTTCTCGGGTTCGGCGGAGTAGATGTCAGCGACGTGGATGAAGCGGCTGGCGACGTCGGGAAGGACCTCGCCGGTGATCTTGCCGCGGAGGTACAGGTCCGTGAGTTCGCTCTCCGTGGGGCAGAAGGTGCAGCCTCGCGCGAGCGAGAAGTCGCGGCCAGACGACGTCGACATTGTCATCGTCTTGGACAGGATGGATCTAAGAGTGCACGCGCGGAATATCTGGGATGTACTACGTACCTAGGGTTAGCGCAGTGGCATATGTATATACCTATGTAGCTCGAAACCGAATCAAGGTGGACTTGTGGAGTGTACAGTGTTAAACATGATTAGACTAGGAATAGGTAATTAGACACTTAGACTTGATCTGCAAGTCACGTATTAGGTGCAGAGGAGTGCGTGCATGTCTTGTGCAGATGAATACGTATTACTACTTTGTGTCAGCGACTACAAGGGAGCTCCGCGCTCTATATATCCGTCAAATTGGGGCCGACGCCCACGTCGCACGCATATTGGGCCGGTCCTCTCGCTCTTTTTTTTCGCTCGCCCAGTTCTGAATTTCTGATCGCTCTGGTTAACGTTATTTTTTCAGCTCGCATTTTGCTGCCGCTAGTTTGCTCAGCAAAAAAGCATTCTTTTTTATTTTAAAGATTCGTGAAGTAAAAAAGTTCACGGATATAAAATGATTATCAATTAGAAAAACATCTATGATTTTAAAAGTTTTCAAGAATTAATAAGAAATCGTGAATACAAAACTATTCACACATTTAAAAAATGCTTTAAAATGTTCATGGATTTGAAAACATCATGAATTATAAAACTTGCAAATTATAAAATGCTCAAAATTTTGAAAAATGTTATTTAAAAATGTATTCAGGAGTTTGACGTACATTCGTGGATTTAAAAAATTGTTCACGGATTTGAAAAATTCCCAAAATTGACAATTGTCCATGAACCTAAAATTCTTGTTCATGGATTTGTAAAATATTGTGACTTTACAAATATTCGCGAACTGAGAAAACATTGTTCACAATTTTTAAAATGCGTGGATTCGAAAAATAAAAACATGCTCATTATTTTTTTGAACCGCGGGAAGCCGTCGCTCATGTCCTGGCCACTGGCCGCCCCGCGGACACTTGGGAATACTGTTAACTGACGGTTTACGGTCGGGTATTACTGTCCTGACGGTTACTGTGGCCCGTCGGATTTCTTGATGATCGAGTGGGTACGCGTCAACCCTCCTATATGCCGCTTCTTAGCGGCGTGCGCTTGCAGTGCCACCTGAAACGATTCTATACGGGCCGGCCTATTAAAGTCGATTAGTTAGCTGTTTTTTTCGTTTTGTCGATCAAATGAAAATGTTAAGTACTTTGAAAAGTTTCAGAATTTAAAAAATGTTTAGAATCTGAAATCGCTCGTTTTCTCATTTTAAAATTTGAACAACTTTCAAATTTGAAAAAAATTTCAAATTTGACAATTTTCAAATTAACACTTTTCAAATTTGAACAATTTCACGCAAAATGAACAATTAGAAAAACATTTTTGAAAATTTGAATATTCAACAACTACATCTAGGGAGGTTTGACTGATAGGTGAGGATGCCATTGAAGCGTTACTGGGGCAGCGACCAACGGCGGTGATGAGAGGAGAGTTGTGGTTGTGCTAGTCTTGCCGGTTCTCTGAGTGAGAAATATTTGCAAAGATTTCAATCCATAGTGAGTAAATCTGTTGCACTGTAGCTAGTTTTGGGATTTAGGCCATTCAGTGAATGATACAGTACTTTGAAAACTAAACTATCTATTTTCTCAAATCAACACTATAAATTTACTTTTGCAAGTATATTTACCGACAATGTTGTGGATCAGGACCTGTCAAAAAAAATGTCGTGGATGTCAGCGTTGCATCTTGCAACGCCGCTCTTCTTTCTCTCAACCTCTCTTGTCTCGTGGTTTCTCTCAAGAACACACACCATGGAGAGACTCCGAAACACACAAGCACAAATGTACCAAGGAAGAGCACAAAAGCTTTGCCGTCAGGCTCATCTCCATGGTGATGTTATTTTGATGTGTTCCAAATTTATATGAAGATATAAAGTGAGAGGCTAACTTCAGAGCGAAGCGGAGGCCCGTCGCAGAGACTTGGGCCGTAGCGAAGCGACGAAGTTAGCCCACGGGCTATCCTGCGCTCGCGGGGGTGCGGGGGCGGCAGCCCCCGCGGTACGGTACACGTCGTTTCCGAGTCAGACTGCAGCTGACTTAGGGTTTTATGCCAGTATATATACATCTTGTAAGCCGCCGCTTGGGGTAAGCCACACATTGTAAACCCACGGCGTTTGTAACCTCACCCGATATAGTGAAGTATTGCTGGCTGGCGCCCGTGGTTTTTTCCTCTCCTTTGTTTGGAGAGGTTTTCCACGTTAAATCTCGTGTCCCCTTTGGTTGGATCGTTCCGCTCTTCGTCGTTTATTTGATATCGTTTATAACAGGTGATCATCCCAAAACTACAGCGAACAATACTTACACTGATCATCGAAGATACAGGTCCAACAACCAGCATGACATAGATGAAGGTGACGAGCGGCCATGGCATGACCTCCGAATCATCTCAGGCAAGAAGGCTGGACAAGGCAAGCCATAGATGAAATGTTTGGAGGGATTTCAGTTCATACTAACTACTAGCATGTCCATTATGGCCAGTTCTGAGATGCAGACCATTTGGTGAAAAATCTGTTTAAAGACAAGTTATATTTTCCCACATCAACACTCGAGTAATTAGTACTCTTCTGTAATATAAAGATAGTTGCTCAACGAAAATTTTATTTACAAAGTACAGTTATTGTATCCAAAAATAGCCTTTTAACTTATTTTTTCATGATTAGAAACATTTCATGTATCCAAACACTCCTGCTCTGTAAATACTCTGCTTTTCCCTGGTTTCTCTGTTTTTTCTATGTTTTCTAGTTCTTTCAGAAAGATGTTCACAACATTCTAATGAACGGAAGTCCAAATGATAATGTTCAGATCAATTGCATCAATCGTGTGGCACACGTGATAAGTTATCTCAAACTAACCAACAATAGACCAATTGCATCAGTGCGCACGCTAATAGTACAAATAATCAGCCTGGGATGAAAGGAGACACAATGTGATCTCCTTACATGCATCCTGAACAGAGAAAACACATGCTAATTTAAAACAATGATTCTTTACACATTACAATATTGCATGGTAAAACTAATACAGGCCAGACGTCATCGACTGCCACGACAGCACCGCAAAAACTACAGTCTACATGTATCGATTACATTGATATCACTGGCTAAAAACTATGTTCTACATGTACAATATGGCAAAGAAGATCAGATCTAACATCGGTAGACTGTCCAGAAAATGCACCGCAAAAACTAATACTACATGCCAAACATTGTTTGTACGGATGAAGATGACTGCCACGGCATCATCATGTCGTCGCTGCACCTGCACCTGCTGATCATGCCGTCGATGAGCTCGTCGGCTGCACTCATGTCAGGCTCTTGCTGCTCCTCGCCCAGGCCCGCGTCCATTTGGCCGTCGTCGTTGTAGTTCTGTCGTGGGACTTCTTCTGCGGTGACTATCTGAAATATCCTGGCGGCGTCGTCCTCCGGCTGAGCTGCTGGTGCGCATGGCGGCACGGCCAGATCACCTAGTGGCATCACCACGTCATGTTGATACGAGCTCCAGAAATCTTGCTCCACGTTCTGGATGAAGTTGCTTGGTGGGGCAGCCAGTTGATCTGTATGTTGATGGTCGAACAGTAGAGGGAATTTCATCTGGAACTCCGCTACAGGGTCTTCCTCGAATATAACTTCATGTCCTGTGTGCCAATGCTGCTCGGCGTAGTCCTCTGGCGTCATGGCGGCCTCCGCGGTGCTCGCCGCCTGTCGCTGGTGCTCATCTTGATCAACCGTGTGGCTTGGCCGCGCGCTCGCCGTGGGATCGTGCTCAAAGTTCAGGTAGAAGTTGCTTGGTGGGACAGTTCGATCCGCTGGCTGATAGTCAGCGAAACCGGGGGCGCTGTAGTACATCTCGTGTTCTTCCATTACTCGTTCGCCGTCGAACAGTTCGGGGAAGAAGCTTGGTGGTTGATCTTGATCTACCGTGTGCCGTGGCCGCGCAGTGGGAGTAGGATCCTCGGGCCCGGTCCCCCGCCTTCCTCTTCTTGGAGCTGACGATACGAGCAGACACGGGCACATCATCCTCCAGCCCGGTGCGTGTTGATCGGTGGATCTCGCAGAGCACGAGGTCGCCGCCTCCGTGCTCCGGCGAGATGCCGTACTCCGTCATGATCCACCCTGCCCTCTCGTCTTTGCCCGTTGACTCGTTCTTGACCATGAACGAGAATGTCTGCTTGTAGCCGCCATATTGGGTCCCACCCTTCACAGGTTTACCTTTGATCTCCGAGTGCCAGTGCTTGCCGGCCTCACCATTGATCGCGCGATTCTTCCTCCCTGGCTTCCCCCGCGCGTTCGTCTTGCGGTCTCCGACGTAGCGCGCGGTAGAGAAGAAGTACCACGCCGGCTGCTTCTGCACGTCGCCTTTGCCGGTGCCGGGAGCTTCATCGAACCCCTCCACCAGTTTCTCGGGTTCGGCGGAGTAGACGTCGGCGACGTGGATGGAGCGTCCGGTGCCGGTGGGAAGGGCCTCGCTGGTGATCTTGCCGTGGAGGTACAGGTCCGTGAGGTCAAGCTCCGACGGACAGAAGGTGAGGCCTGGTCGAGACGACGTCGACGGCGTCATAGTCTTCGATCGACAGGATAGATCGGCGTAAATGTTCACGAGCTTAGGGTTAGCGCGGCCGCAAGCTTAGTGGCTCGTATGTAGCGCTCACACATTTATATATATCCAGCATGTGTATCCCGAGACCGCATCAAGGTGGACTTGTGGAGTGTACAGTGTTTAACATGATTAGAGTAGGAATAGGTAATTAGACACTTAGACTTAATCTGCAAGTCACGTATTAACGGTTTCATCCATCCTTGTTTAGGTGCAGAGGAGTGCGTGCATGTCTTGTGCGAGATGAGTTTCAAAAAAAAAAAAAGTCTTGTGCGAGATGAATACGTATTACTTTGGTCTTTTATTAGTGAACGTGCACGCCAACACACGTATCATAATCTATAACAAAAACATCTATTTGGAATTGTATTTCTATTTTAATGAGATTGTACACCGAGCCATATAAATGTGTCTCATGCCGAACAACTATGTACACCTATCAATTAGAATGACACAAGAGTAATTTATGAAACCACCTATGTGTCAAAACAGATTTCCGTTAGAATAATTATCATGGTAGGAAGCAAAATATATATGTTCAAATGTTCAAGAATGTCGGACAAAATCTCTCCCTTGGACAACTCCATGAAATTTAATATCCGGAGACCACATGATGACCTACATTATTATAAATTTTGGATGATATTTTTACATATATACAATAAAGCATTTACCAAATAAATATTTATACAGTTTTAAAGACATTAAAAATCATCAAATAATCATTATAGGATTCGTCCTGACCATACTTTTATTTCCATGTTTCTAACAAACATGGCCGGTCATTACAACGGGAGAGGAGAAATATACGTCGCGGATGCGCACAAAGTAGGGGTGCTAGACACGATGATAAAGTTCAAAGTTTATATGCTTCAACCTTCAATGGAGTGTTATGCAGTATGTCACGATTTTATTATATTACTATGAAGAAACAAATGCATTGGTGTTCTTTTAGACTAGTCACAATGGGGGTATCATAGGTGGTATCATGCATGACACGTTGGTAAAAAGCTGACGTGTCACTGCAATTAATGATGAAAGAGATGATGGTGGTATCATAGGTAGATATCGTAACATAACGGATTCCAATGCAAGATGAGTCTACGGCCTAGTAAATGTAGTACTATATGATACCACATATATGTTACTACCCATTGTGTAAGCAGTAACATAGACTAGTATCATGTGCATGATACTAGTATATGATACTCCCCATTGTGACTAGTCTTAGTCAGCGAAAATGCTATGTGGCTCACTGCGACGACGCCCCTTGTAATCTCACCATTCACTTTACATGCAACACACGCTCTTGATTCCTTCAGCTACGGTATGTCTATCTCTTTATTGTATTCTTGTTATGCTAGTTTCTTATCTGTATAAGTATCACAGCTCCCACCTACTCACACCACATACAATTAATGCAGGACATAAATGCCCCCAGCTCGTATTAATTGCACTTAATAAGGTTGTCCTAGTCACGATAATTAATAATGCCCTAATTCTTGCGTTTAGCACTGATGCATGCGCACATCTTATTTTTTTACACGAGTTTTTTTAGATGTACAACTAAAAAACTTAATCGGATTTTAAAAATATTCAAATTAAAAAATGGTCATATTGATAAACATTAAAATTAAAAAATGTTCCAAATTGATAAAAAAAATCATCTCTAAAAAAATGAAATGAATAAATCAGTAACTGAATTTCACTTTAAGATAAAAAAACTAAAATACAAAAATCTAGAAAATAGCTCAGATTCTAAAATGACCTAATTTCAAAAATGTTTAGATTTTAAAAACAAGTTTCAAAAATGTTTTAGATTTGAAAAATCTTCATATTTTCAAAAAAATATAAACTTTCATAATTACTTCGGGAAATAAAAATTGCGTAAATTTTAAAATATTCAAATATTAAAATTGTTCAAAATTAAAATTAGTCAGATCTTTTAAAAGTCTAAATTTCAAAAATGTTCATAATAGAATTATAAGATTAATAATCTTTCAGTTTGGAAAAGTGTTCAATTTTTTTTAAATATGCAAATTTCAAAATTCTTTTGGGAATTTAAATTTTTCCAGATTTAATAAAATGTTCAAATATAACAAAGCTCGAACTAAAATACTTCCATATTTTAATAAAATGATCAAATTTAAAACATCGTAATTGAAAATTGTTCACATTTGAAAATATGCAGTTTATAATTTAAAAAATGTCCAAAATTTAAAGATTGTTCACATTTTTTAATTTAAAGATTGTTCTGAATTGAATTTTATCCACTTAAAAAAATGTCCAAAATTAAAAATTGTTAATACTAAAAAGTTAAACATTAAAAATTGCTAAAAATTAAAAAACTCTTGGATTTAAAAACGGCAAATTTAAAAATATTCACAATTGATTTTTAAAAGTAATAATAAATGTTTTACATATGAAAAGTGTTCAGATTAAAAAATGTAAGTTCAGTTTAATGAAATGTTCACATTCCAAAAAAAAGAACTAAATCAGTTTATATTTAATAAAATGTTCAAATTTCAAAAATGATTGCAATTGAAATATATCCAGATTTAAAAATATTCAGATTTAGAATTTTCGAATTTCACAATTGTTCAGAACTAGAAAAAATTCAGATTAATAAATGTTGAAGTTCATAAACAAATTGTTCAGATTTTAAAAAATGTTTCACATTTTAGAAAAATTCAAAATAAAACTATTGTTGAGATTTAAAAACAACATTTCTAAAAAAAATGAAATTTAGTTTAAAAAAATATGAACAATTTCCTATTATGACCTTTTTGAAGTTTAAACATTTTTTAATCTAAAGATTTTAAATAATTGTAAAATGTATAAAAATTTAAGTTTAAATATTCTTGAGAATTGAATTTTTCCATATAAAAAATGTCCAAAATTAAAAATTGATCATATTTAAAAACTTAAACTTTAAAAAATGCTCAAAATAAAAAATTGTGTGGATTTGAAAAAGGGTAAATTTAAAAATATTCGCAATTTATTTTGAAAAATTAATAATAAACATTTCAAGTATGAAAAGTGTTGAGATTTAAAATGCAAGTTCAATTTATTAAAATATTCACATTTAAAAAATCAGAATAAAAATCAGTTTATATTTAATAAAATGTTCAAATTTCCAAAATGTTTGTAATTGAAATATATTCGTATTTTAAAATATTCAGATTTAGAAATTCTCCAATTTCAAAATTCTTCCGAACTAAAAAAATTCAGATTAAAAAATGTTGAAATTACAAAAATTCTAGAATCAAATTGTTCAGGTTTTTTAAAAAAAATCAAATTTCAGAAACAATCAAAATAAAAATATTCTTGAGTTTTAAAAACAACATTTTGAAGAAAACATGAAAAACAGATATGAACAATTTCCTATTCTGACCTTTTTGAAATTTACATATTTTTAAATCTAATCTATTTAAATAATTGTTAAAAAATAAATTTGAAAAGTTCCTTATGAATGTTGAAATTTGAAACATGTTCACGTTTTTAATATTGGAAAATGTTTCAAACTGAAAATTGTTCAGATTTAAAAAAAGTTCGGGAATACAAATTCGCCATTCTTTACACGACTACAATATTTTACCATGTGTTACTTATCTTTTGGTATTATCATATTAGTTTTCATATATAGGGTCCATAATACAAACTGTCTAATGGCTATCGCTCTAATCCATTATTATGCATGTGAAATGCCACTTAAGCCCATACATGCATGTCCGAGAAAGTCAAAGAATCATAATGGCATGCCCTCTTACATGGCTCCGTATTTCTTCTCGAATACAACTTGTCTTCCTAATTAATGTTGTTTTTCCACCTCATCAACACTATTTTGTTTCCTAACCGCGAAGCAACCAAGAGCCCTTAGATTGTCTCCTCACTTCTCTTCATGTGACAAAAGTACGCGTCTTTTGTGTTCAAAAAAAAAGTACGCGTCTTTTTAGTCAACTAGAATGATACCCCGCGCATTGCAGCGGGATCTTCTTAGAAACTATTTTCTACACTAAAGGGTGTAATATACATGAAACATTTAATTTTCAAATAGGCTTAATCACTCAAAAGCAACACCTCCGGTTAAATAGCAAAACATGTCCTTGAAAGAAGTAAATAACAGAAAAACACACAGAGGTAATTCTACATTTCTTTTAGGCGAAACAGTGGAGAAAATATTCAAGTGGCAACGTTCCCAACCCAACGATTTTATCTGCAGCTAATTGGAAACTCTATTTTTGTAAATAAATCAATAGGACGAACCGGAGATGATTCCAGGTACAGAAAGATACATGGAGTGAGGGACCTGCACATGTTTTTGGGATACTATTCATCATGTTCCTTCACCTTCTCCCTTCAGCTACCAATGTCAATTTGACTGTCATCACTTGAGGAGAACTGCATCTGCTCGCTGCCTTCCTGACTCTCTATCAGGCTTCATCACCATCGCCGGTCGGCCATCTACGTCATGAACTCATGACTCAGTAGACCGCCTTCTCCACCCGACCTTATGAACCGCCGCCCTTCTCCCGATCAAAAGCATCAAGCCCAGACTAACATATTATACCCATCGACATGACATAGGAAGTGGATAAGACATGCTAGCTGTATTAGTACTGCACACATCTAACTCTGTGCAGGGTGATGGGCATAGCGCATATGGCAATGAGGCAAGCTATTTTTAAAGGCACAAAAGTCTGCTCGTATTCCTTCACCAGTGTTTTGCCTAAAATCCATCCATCAATTACTGTTGCATTTGCTTTGTGGAGAGAGGAAGTGTTATGAGAAGAAACAGCCATCCGTTTTTTTTTTTTGCAATTTGTTGCATGAAAAGATAGTGGGGGAGATGAAGTACCACGTTTAAGCTCGTTGTGATTTTTTAAAGAAATCTTTGGTGGTTGGAACGTGGCAGGCGACTCTTTATTTTGTGCCAAGCGGACATATTTGCTTTGCTGGAAGAGTTGCATGTAACGGTAGATACTCCATACATTAGTGGAGATTGCTTAGGTGGAATGCATGCAGTGACTAAACAGATAGTGAGCATGTGTGAGAGCCAATAGAAAGAACTGAGGTGATGTGGCTTGCTTGCATGTTGAGAAATTCTTATAGTGGGTCATTCCTATTTAGATATAGAAGATTACTATTTAGCACGTTTAGTACCATGAAGTACGGAGGTGCATTATCCCAAGATCGAAAAATCCTCCGGCAGGTAGAATTAGGTGTGCATTGTTATTATCTGATTAGAAAGTAAGAAAAGAAAGACGACTACAAAGAAGCAGTATTCCAATGTCATTGATGTCAAGTTTAACCCTCAAATCAAATGCAATTAGAAGGGAAACTGGGACCAGTACGCATGCCGACAGCTGCAACAAAACAGTATGAATTGTAGTTAGATGTGAAAACTAATTAAAATAACAACACAGCTAGCATTCCTTGTTCAACACTCAAGCTAGCTGCAACATGTTGATCAACAACTAATATTCATTGGCGGCTTAATACATAAAAATTAAGGGCTCTAAAATGAACTACCACTCGTCGTCGTAGTCGGAAACCTCCATCGGGGCCTTCCATTGCCCTCCATCGAGTTGTTCAGAGTCCTCTGCAGGTCCTCCGCATACTGCACGGCTCTCGCATGCCAGCGGCTTTTCTGTCGACTACAGAGGCGACCATATTATCCATGAGCTGCTGTTGCTAAGTCGAATGTCTAGCTACTCCATGCCTTGATAGTCGGCCCTGGCCCAGGTCATACCAGGTCCACCACCACCTCCTTTTCCTCCTTATCAGACTCAAGATCGTTGAAGGGAATGGAATCGGGAGCATGCAATGGCTCGACGGACGGTAAACCGTACCCTGGTCTACCACCACTTTCTTCTTCTCCTTATCAGACTCAAGATCGATGAAGGGAATGGGATCGGGAGCAATGGCCCGGCGGACGGCAAAACTGCCCCTGCCCATGCTCGGAGGAGTCCTTCTCGAGCGTTGAGGGGTCATTTTCTTGCTGCTGCTCTCCGCTCGACTCAAGAAACCAAGGACAGATGACATGGCGGCGGTGGTTCGAGTTGTCGCCGCGACCGGGCGTGGAGCAGACAAAACCACGAGCGATGGAAAGATCAACTCAAAGAGCAGAGGACCGGGGCGTGGGTAGCAAGGAGAGGAAGAGGATATCAGTGGGTGACGTGGGTCCGAGGGGAGAAAATGTGGCTCCTTTTCTGGGTATCTGCATCTAGATTGACGCCAATGATGACCGGGGCATTGATTCGACTCGCCATACTCAGCATGCGGCGGGACATAGGCAAGAGAGATTAGAGATGGCGTATTAGATGCGCGCCGAGACCGACAGCGTAGGCAGCGATGCAGCTTTTTGCCAGCCAAGGGTAGCGACATTGAAGGTGCACAAATTTGGGGACGGCGAGCAACATGGAGGCGCACGGTCGCATGCATGCACTCTAGCTCCGTTGGTCCCACTTGTAAATTTTAAATTTTAAGTCGGGACAGCAGCAAAATTGCAAAATGGACGTGCACGGTGCAAGCACTACTCCTTTGCCGATCTCGCTTGTAATCTTTAAGTGGGACGGCAAGCAACATGGGTGCGCACAAGTGCATGCACCCTACTCCAATGGGTCCACATCTTACAGGCTTCACTAACGGTCAAAGGGATTGACCCGGCGGAAATGCCCCATTTAGCTATGTGCGATACTCGAAAGAGCGAAACGGGGCAAAACTGAAGAAAGTTATTTGAGTAGGACAAAACTGAGAAAAACATTGAGAAGTGGCGCTCCAAAGTAAAAAAAAACCTACTCTAAAATGTGATTTTTCTTTTCACTTACATATATGTGTACACGATCTTTCTTCTGCTCTAGTTCGAAAAAGTAAAAACTGCCACACTACGTAAGTAATACATAGCGATCAACTTCTTACCACGTGCAAGTCAATTCGGGGTAAGATTAAGCAACACACTCGCATGTCCTACGCAAAATCAATTTGAATGCATGTCGGACACACGGTTAGGGTTAAACCGGAGGGATATCGGTATAATCAAGTTTCATTTATATAAGCAAAGGAATTAGATCGTCTCGAAGGCACCTGTATTAGTGATTACAAAGTTGCCTAGCCCTAGATTTGCTCGTGCTTTAGAACAAGCTTAGTTTCTCGCCGGAGCAGACTACAGCAGCTAAGCACGCGCGTTGATCTCTACCCGGCCGCCGGATCGGAACAGTAAAAATGGGGCGCGGGCTCGTGTTCTGCCCGACGGAGCGCGAACTGACGGACCTGTACCTCCACGGCAAGATCACCGGCGAGGCCCTTCCTGACGTTGCCAGCCGCTTCATCCACGTCGCTGACGTGTACTCCGCCGAACCCGAGAAGCTCGTGGCGGGGTTCAAGGAAGCTCCCGGCACCGGTAAAGGCGACGTCAACAAGCTGCCGGTGTGGTACTTCTTCTCTCCCGTGCGCTACGTCAGAGGCCGCAAGACGAACGCGCGCGGCGACCCAGGGAATAAGTCACGCACGATCGACGGCGTGGCCGGGAAGCACTGGTGGCACTCGGAGAAAGGCGAGATGCCGGTGAAGGGTGGAACCGAGTACCGCGGCTACGAGCTGTACTTCTCTTATAAGGTCAAGAACGCGTCAACGGGCAAAGCCGAGAGAGCCGGGTGGATCATAAGGGAGTACGGCATCTCACCGGAGCACGGAGGCGGCGACCTCGTGCTATGCAAGATCCACCGATCACGACGCACCAGGCTAGAGGATGACGTGCCCGTCCCTGCTCGTATCGTCACTCGTCAGCTCCAAGAAGAGGAAGGCGGCGGACCGGCCCGATGATCCTACTCCCACGGCGCGGCCACGGCACACGGATGATCAAGATGGATCACAAAGCTTCTTCCCCGAACTGTTCGACGGAATGGAAGAGCACGAGATGTACTATGGCGCCCCTGGTTTCGCCGACCATCAGCCAGCAGATCAAGCTGTCCCACCAAGCAACTTCTTCCACAACTTTGAGCAAGATCCCACGACGAGCGTGCGGCCACGGCACACGGACGACCCAATGTTTGTGGAGAGCCTTGAGTGGTACGGTGCCGCCAGTCTCACTGCTCAGCGGAACGACATGGTGATGCCATTAGGTGATCAGGCCGTGCCGCCATGCGCACCAGCAGCTCAGCAGGAGGACGACGCCGCCGGGTTCGTGACACTTAAATCAGATCTGAGGGAGTATAGCATATGAGTTTTGCATATAAATCAACATTCCACAAAGGCACAAGAGCATGCAAAATGGTTCCTACAACCCTCCAAGACTAATGCAAATATGACCGTCGCACAGCAAAGAAACAATGGCGGTTCTTTCAGAGAATCACAAACAATGCAATTGTATCTGGAACATGATAGGAGGTATATTAATATTAAAAGCACAGTTAGCAAACAGTGGATGAAATTTTTTTTTTTGCAGGCAGCCACTGATGATCCAATGCATGAGTAGATACATGTCGATAAAAGCAACTAATTGTGTGCATACTAACAGGTAAACCAATCAAATACATATATATGACGACAGAGAGTTGTTCAGAGGATAGAAAAAAGAGAGTTGTTTGCCTGCAACCGATGAAACACATGATAAAACAGAGCGCTATTGCAACTGATGCAACATATATATAACGATAGTAACCCTATTTTCTGGAGGATGAAACCTTTCACCAAGGATCAATCGCTTACAATAAGGTCACCCTTCATTACATACTATGGATTCGTTCCCAAAGTCAAGCATCCTTCCGCTCCTCCAGCCAGCAGGCACTATCAGGGAGCAGTTGCCAACCCTCCTGTCACTGAAGACCGCCCCCGTTGCAGCGCTCGTCTGGCTCGTATCGAGCCGGCCAACCACACCTCCATGCTGGACCGTGCGATGCAGCGCAAGGCTTCACGCACTCAGGGTAAAAAAACTGATCCATCTCCAAGTTCCATTCCCGCTGATGATCTCCTTGCCGTTGCTCTTGAATCATCTGAGCCCCTTGCTTCTTCAGATCTGGAGGAGCTGGCCGACGCCTGCGGCATCGACAACGCCTCCCTGCTCTCCACTGCTACATCGGCGGCCGCTGGTGCGCCATGATGCTGCTGCCTCCAGTTAGGCCCCATGGGCCGCCAAACTGGGCTCGGGCGTCTGCTCCGTGTCCAAGCCTGCCTGTCGTCCTGCTATCTATCTTGGGCTGCCTTCCATGTGGGCCTTCGTCAAGACCACTGTGATTGGTCTGTTTCGCCCCGCTTCGCACTTGGGCTATTTCCCTTCCAGTACATTTTATTTCCTTAAGAATCTTTTATTCGATCGAGCGCATGTGCTCGCTATTCAGAACTATGGTCTGTACGCTTATTTGAACCTTGAGCTGCTTATCAATCACCATGTTAGTTAAGCTGTTTTTCTCATCCTGGAACACACGTGGGCTTGGTGATCGTGTGAAATGTGATGACGTTAAGGCAGCTCTTTCTCTTTCGCCACCCACAAGAGTCTAAACTGGAGGACATCACTTCCTTCAAGGCTTCTTCCTTCCTGCCTCCCCCCCTTCGATCCTTTGTTTTTTAACCAGCTTCCGGCGCCTCGGGTGGCATTATCATGGCCTGGGACGCGCGATCACTCAACCTCATCTCTCATTCCATTAACGATTTCTCCGTCACCACCGTCTTCTCCTTCCGTCTGGATGATCTCAAATTCGCTGTCATCAACGTCTACGGACCTTGCGACTTTCACTCCAAGAAGATTTTCCTCGACTCGTTGTCTCTCGATTTCGCGCACCTCTCCGGCCCCATTGCCATCATGGGTGATTTTAACCTTACTCGGTCGCCGGCTGACCGATCCAATGACAATTTCAACCAGGCAGAAGCAGCCATTTTCAATGACTGCATAAACTCGCTTGGTCTTATTGATCTCCCGCTCCTAGATCGCTGTTTTACTTGGTCTAACATGCAAGCGTCTCCGGTCCTTGTTCGTCTTGATAGGGTGCTCATAAACACCTGCTGGAGCTTTGCCTTCCCGGACTCCACCCTCTCCTCCGACACCCGGGCTGTCTCTGACCACGTGCCCATTCGCCTTACGGCGTCCTCCAAGGCCCCCCGCAGTACCATTTTCAGGATGAACAACTCGTGGCTCGCCAACCACCGCTTTCGGTCGCTGGTCTCTTCCAATTGGCTTAGTGTCCGCCCCAGACACGGAGATCGCTCCACCCTCTCCTGCCTTTGCTTCGTCTCAAACGCACCAGAGACGCGGCTAAACGCTGGGCCAAGACCACACGCCTCCCGTCCATCCTTTCTGCTAATTGCCAAGCCGTCATCGAGTTTCTGGATCGTCTGGAGGAATGCAGGCGTCTCCATCCTCTTGAAGCCCGGCTTCGCACTCTCGCCCGTGCTGCTCTTTCTGAGTACGTTGCTGCCAACGCTGCTTACTGGCGGCAGCGAGCAAAAATCAAGCATTGTACTCTTGGAGACGAAAATTCCCGTTATTTCCACCTTTCCGCCTCCTCTCGTCTTCAAAAAAACCAAATCCAGCTCGTTCTGCCCCTGACGGCACCCCACTTTACTCACACGAGGACAAGGCTATTCTCCTCACAAGTTTTTACCGTCACCTGCTAGGCACGGCTGTTCCTTGCTCCTTTTCTTTTGATCTCCCCCGCTGGTTGCCTCCACCTCCCTTTCGCCTTCTCAAGCAGCCTCTTTGGTCCAGCCTTTCTCCCTTGATGAGATTCGTACCACTGTTCTTTCTATGCGTGACGACTCTAGCCCAGGTCCCGATGGTTTGGACCCGCTTTTTTAAAAAATTCTGGGACCTAACTAAAAATTGTCTCTTATCTCTCGTCTCGGAGTTTCTCAAACCGCAAACCGATCTTCGCCCTGTCAACAAGTCCTACATTGTCCTTCTCCCTAAAAAACCTGGAGCTCACTCGCCTGAAAACTTTCGACCTATCTCGCTTCAAAACACCTGCATGAAAATTCAACCAAATGTCTAACCCTCCGTCTTAAGCCTCTCATGCCTTACCTTGTCCATCAAGACCAAACAGGGTTTATTTGCGGCCGCTCCATTGCCGAAAATTTCGTCTATGCCGCCGACATTGTTCAGGCCTGCCACAAGCGTGCAGCCCCCGCAATGGTTTTTAAGCTCGATTTTCGCAAAGCTTTTGACTCAATCAGCTGGGAAGCCCTGGACCGTATCCTCCAAGCCAAAGGTTTCCCCAGGAGTGGCGTGACTGCATCAACGCCATCAACACCTCCAGTCAAACTGCTGTCCTTCTCAATGGCAAGCCCTGCAGCTGGATCTAGTGCCGCCGGGGTCTTCGCCAAGGGGATCCCCTTTTCTTTTTAACTCTGTGGCTGATGTTCTCCAGCAACTCATTCTCCAGGCTTCTCGGGAGGGTTTGCTTCCTCACCCGCTAGTCGACGACCTCCCATGTCCTGTCCTTCAATATGCGGACGACACGCTTATCATTATCCGCGCCGGAATCGACTATGTCCACACTCTGAAATCCATCCTCACCGCCTTCTCTGAGGCCACCGGTCTTCATATCAATTACCATAAGAGTACTTTTGTCCCTATTCACGTCTCCGCGGTCGCAGCTGCTGATTTGGCATCCGCTTTTGGCTGCCCGTCGCGTCTTTTCCCCAAGTCTACCTGGGACTTCCTCTCTCCACCCACAAGTTTCGCGCCGCGGACCTTGCACCCATTGTCTCCCGCTGCGATGGGTACCTGCCGGATGGCGAGGGAGGTGCACCCCATTGGTGGTCGTCTTATCCTTGTAAACTCGGTTCTCTCTGCCCTCCTCTCCCACGCCATGGCTGCCGGCATTCTCCCGCAGGACATCATCGAGGCCATTGACCGACGACGCCGTGCGTTCCTCTAGACTGGAGAGGACTCCTGCAATGGCGGTAACTGCAAAGTAGCTTGGACTGACGTTTGCACCCCAAAATCCAAAGGAGGCCTTGGGATTCTTTGCCTCTCCTCACAAAACTCCTCACTTCTCTCCAAATTCCTTACCAAGCTCCACGCCGGCTCTACTGCGCCATGGGCCTCTTGGTTTCGCCGTTTCTACGGCTGGAACTCCTCTCGTGATCTTGGGGATACCCACCGCCTCGACACCCCCATCTGGAAGGATATTCTCTCCACCCTCCCCTCCTTCCGCTCGAACTCCCTGGTTACCATAGGCTCCGGAGAGCTCACCTCCTTCTGGTTTGATCGCTGGATGGGGCCGCAAACCCTGGCCGAGTTGTTCCCCGCCCTCGCCTCCCACACCACTCGCCCTAATATCTCTGTTAGTTCGGCGGCTTCTTCCGCTTTCTCCGCCTCCCTCGTCCCACGCCTCTCCGCTGTCGCCTCCTCGGAGCTGCCCACCATCTCTCAGCTTATTGGCGGCCTCGACCTAAACCCCGACGTTGCCGACTCCCGCCTCAACCGCTTCACCAATAGAATTGCCTCAAATAGAGATACCTATGCTGATTTTTTTAGGCACTTGCCCTCTGACGAGTTTGCAGGAGCTGTTTGGTACAATGCGCACCTAACAACTGCAGGATTTTTAACTGGCTGGTCCACCGCCGTAGGGTGTCTACAAACGAAAGACGCTTCCGCCACTCACTCACCGACTCCCCCGCATGCCCCTCATGTGTTGAAGACGAAGACGTCAACCACTTGCTTCTTGGGTGTCACCGTGCGCAAGAAGTTTGGCGACTTCTTCCACTGTGCACGCCCGCGCCGCTGCCCACCTCTATCGAATTGATTGGGAAACTCAGATGCCACACAAGGGCAAGCTTACCGTTCTCTCCGCAGTCCTGTGGAGCATTTGGAAACGGCGAAACTCTCTCGTCTTCAAGGCGATCGACGAGCCCCGGAGATCACAGCGACGAAATGTATCCAAGACGTCATGCTCTGGACGCATCGCTGCCGCGACCCCTTAACGAAAGATTTTCTTTTATATTGGTGTAATTTATTTGTTCCCCCCTGAACACTGGATGTCTTTCTTTGCTTCTTTCCTTCTCAACCCCTCACACTCTGTAACCTAGCATGTAATCCTATGGTTGGTCATTTATAATAAAAGTTCAGGCTGGCCCCGGCCCGCCGTAGTTTCAGTCGAAAAATTATTTTTCATCCCATTCTGCACCTTTGCATCACAAAATCAGAGTCGTGGCACTATCTTGCTGAGATCCAGGTGCATATACCACATCCATGTTTTCAGCAGCAGCCACACGTCAGCATTCACTTCTTCGGCCTGCCGAACCCTATGAAATCCATCATAGCAGCATCAGAGTCAATGTCCTCAGGTTCAATTTGGCCAGCTTAATAATACCGTGCATTTAAAAGTGCGTAGTTGGTTGATGGAGATGTAAGACACCAGTTATTCACATAATTTCTTAGCTTTTGTAACATAAAAGGTTGCTAGAAAGAGGAAAGTCTTATGCATTAACAAGTGGGCTTGCAAGATAGAAATTGAACAAGTCGGTGGTTGATAGATCACCACCTACTTAATCTGGCACTGTCATTTAAGTGTACAAGTAAATCAATATAGATAAATGTAGAAGGCAACTAGTCGACATGTGAGACCAGAAATACACATTCAAAATATGGTCAACCCATAACAAGCTTTTTTTATGAGCAATAAAAGGATTTTCTATTTTCTGCAACATCATATGGTATATGAATTGCACCTTAAGAACTATTACCACAATGACATTTATTAAATGGTCTCGTGTGGAATAATGATGAGGATGCAAGAGATACTTCCAAATGTCAAACAGATAAAGTCCAAAACAAGATTATTACTTTGTATTAACATGAGTACATTCCTTTGCATTAGCAGTTTATTAGGTATACACAGTAGGCATGAACAGATAATGAGAAATGCTTGTAATCTAGGGCGTTAATAAGTACACTGAATATATATTGATATAAAGGAACAATACTTTCTTTTGAGGGTACGAGACTGTGTGTGGCGGTAACACTGTCACGTTAAAGCCATGACTTTCTAAAAGAAACAATTCCATAAGAGTAGTTCCATAAAAAACCTAGAGAACAATGCAAAATACAGCAATACAAGTCACCCCACATTGTTTCACTTGATATACAGTATACCTTCTTCAGAATCACCATGCAGGCCACCAGAGGCCTCTGAGGTCCCAGGATCATCTTTACTGGTTGTAGATGTATTTTTTACCGATTCTTCATTTGCCGCATTCTTTGAAATTCCAGAAGGATCGTCCAAAGGAAGTTCTGCATGACGTGGAACCCTACGTGACAACAAGGCATAACTTGTCAATGCATCATTTCTAAGGTTATAACATTTAATGTAATATGATGTAAAATAACACAATATATTATTTCATTAGTAATTTCATGACACAAAGTGCTGACCATGTTCCGTTCAATGTCATGTCTAACAACTGACTACTGCTTGGACAATTATTATGTCAATTCTGAAGCACCATATAAATAAATGTACAGCACGATGAAATATTTGCAACTAGCCAATACCGCATAAATAGCATAACTCCTAACCCTCAAGCACTTGGAATTTTTCATATTGGTCTGAGATGGCTAACCATGCTTGTCACGCGGTCCTCAAGCAGTTGGACTTTGATCTGATGCTCATCGCAGTACAGGCATCACAACAAAGATGCCAGGTCCTAACTTTCAGGTATTATTTTGAGGCCATGTGTTGGCTAACTGGACTAATACCTCAAACACCAAAACAGACACACACCATCAGGCTCACTGTCAAACACATGAAACCAAAGCACGACACTTTGGTAACCATCTTGTCATATAATATTTGAAACCTTCTAAGCTAACTAGAAAAATGTCAAAGGCACAAAAAACTACAAACACAAGAAAATAACACTGAACGAATTAAACGTTTTTGCCCACAAGTCATATGTGCGTTAAGTGAAGTTCGGGATACAACTAACCTGGTCTAGAGGGTGTGGTTGTTGAAGCAATCACTGGAATTTGTGAAGTTCCCCTTTTCCACGGCCTGCACTTATCGAACAGCTCTTGCGTCTCCTCTAGTGTTTTCTCTTCCTTTCCTCCCCCCTCATTACGACCCACCTCCTCAATATGGCTCGGCGGCGGTGGCGGGTAGTGATGTTCACCCCCGAGCCCTTCAAGCCTAGAATGTGGAGTGTAGAAGCTGACAACCGGACACAAACTGCGGAAGTCTTGCTCATCGCACACCTTCCTCACCCGCTGCGACTGTAGTTCAATTGTGAAGAGGCCACTACGTGGTCACGCAAATCACATTTGCTCCCTCGGCAAAACTCAGCACATCTATTGAACCTCCGACGAGAACACTATCTGGGAGCAAATTTTCAAGCAGATGACCCGGCTCAGTAACCATCGTGCATCAGTTTCAGTGCCGTCACTCACCTCCCTTGACCACAATTTGAGACAAGTATCGAAGTTTTGGATAACTCCAAGTCCGCCGTCTGCCGTCAGCATGAGGTTAGATTTCTTGTAGTCTGGTGTGTCGAAAGCAGTTAGGCTGTGTCTGGCCAAGTCGTACTCATGGATCCTCCTGTTGTCCGACATGAAGTAGAGGAGAGACCTCCCAACGAGTACGCTGGAATAACATGTAAAATAGAAGAAATCACCGTGCGTCGAGGTCAGCTCGCCCCACGTGCCTGTCTCCGACGAGTACACGCACGCCGACTTGACATACTCCTCGTACCCCTCGTCCATGATTTTCTCGACGAAGAAGAGGAAGACCAGGTGGAAGGGCCCCCCGTGGCCGTCGCGGTGGTCGCAACTGTCCGCTGCACATAAACGGCCGCGTTCGGGTAGCCGCACTCGAACGCCGCGGGCAACGGTACACGCCGCTGGGCGCCCGTGATTGGCTTCCATACGAGGATATCCTTGGTGCCCTTGCCCTTGGAGAGGAAGAGCGCGCGCCCGTGGCGGCAGTCGATGGCCCGCCAGGAGAGGAGGTAAGGGGCGTTGAGGGAGAAGGACGATGAGGTGGTGGGGATGAAGCGGGGAATGTGCTCGTAGTGCCGGTTGTGGAGGTAGCCGAGCATGGGGGGTGTCCGATGGAGCTCGTGGAGGCGGCGGCGGAAGCCGTGGCTGGAGAGGGCGTGGCTCCAGGTCTTGCAGATGAGAGATGCGCGGAGGAGGCTGGCTGGGTCGTCGGGCGGGAGGCGTAGGAGGATCTCTTCGACTATCTCGTCGGGGAGAGCCGCCGGCAAGGAGCAGCGACTTGGCGGCGCTGCCATGGTCCTCGCTGGGTAATGGAGTCTGGCCTTGGGTGGTTCCGCTCAACTTCTTTTTTTTAGGCAAGTTCGGCTCAACTTCCTAATTGTACTCCTAAATCCTAATCCAGTTTTTGTATTCTACTCCTACTCGAGTTTAACGTTTTATCAGTTTTTTTTCGATTGGGAGTTGTTTTATCAGTTGGAATTGCTTCGGAGCTCTACTAAAAAGACGCTTTGGAATTCTAATCACATTGGAAATTCGTTCCACAGGATCAAAGCAAAAAAAAAGTTTAAATAAAAATTTGCATCAATTCAATCGACATAAGTTTTCCTTGTACATGCCCTTTCGATCAATAACCATATGAAATTCCAAACACTTACGTAGTTACGTGATGGCAGTTTCTTTGTTCCGTTGGGGCCCGATTGGTTGGTCGTTTTCTGCCACCACGGGAAGAGATTTTTCCTGGCCGGATCAGTCGCAAACACATCCCCATCCCTATCCACCGCCAAAGGCAGCCACTGCAGGAGCCTGGCAGGCCAACCACAACACGAGGTACTCACCGACTCACCGGAGCCGCCGTCTGCTGCTCGTCCTCGCCTCCGTGGATCGTGTGAAGACGATACCTCCTACGGCCTAACTCGCCCAGGATCTCCTTGGCCCCCTCACGTGTCTTCATCTCTAGCTCGCCAGAAAAATTTCACTGGCGCACTGTAAGTCCGTAACTAACGGCCAGGGGATTTTCATGATCTCTTTGTGTCAATTGCCTCTCACGTACCATTTTTTTTTCAAAAACCGTGTGAGCTTTGTGATGCATATTTGCTCAATCTATCCATGGAGATCTAAGGTCGTTTGCGACATTGTAATGTGCGCATTCCGTGGTGTGATAGATAAAGTTTTTAGACAGTGATGTCTATGTAGCCAATCCTTGTAGTATGTGGTTTACTATGTGAGTGGAAATTCCTTGTACCAAAACTAAATTGTTGATCTGGGAAGGCACATACTACTTGTCTCAGATAGCAAGGCTATATATATATATGCAAAGGGAAATAGTGGGATGCCTAGGGCGGTAGCTGCGCATGCGCATCCAGCCGTTGGTTCCTATATAGAGAGCACAAGATAGTGAAGCCCAAGCATGCACCTAACGGAACGGCGTGATGCCGAGAGCACGAATTTCGCTTCGGTCCGTCCAACGCGTATACAACCCAAACCATACCCCGCGCTATCCAACAAATAATAAACAAAACAAATCACTCCTCTCTGTCTGGCTCCATTTCGAACACCACCAAGCTCCACTCGTCGCCTTCCTCGAACTGCTCCACGCCCCAACTCGATCCGTCCGCCTCCATTTCAAGCGGCATTCCATCTGCATGAGCATAGTGTCGAGCTGCCACGGGTGCTGTCACCGGTGGGGAGCGGCTCGGAGCCCCTTGCCGCGGACGGTCTGTGGGAGGTCCCCGCGCCCGTGTTCCTTCCGTCGCCGTGGCCGTCGCCGGTGCGGCGGTGCGGTTGTCCCTTACCCGCCCTTCCTTTCCAGTAGCTAGCCACGGATTCCACGCTCTGGATTTGTACTGGAGCGGTAGTGGTTTTGGGTTACCTGCCAACCACGACTACCTGTGGATGGCTGGCTTGGAATGGTCTTGTGGGAGGCGTGGAGGCCTCGTCTTCCTCTCCGATGATCGCTGCAGGCGGCGATGCTGGGGCTGCGGTTGGGATTTTGCTGGATCTACTCCCTCCTCCACTAATTTTGCTTACCAGAGAGTTGGGTGGTACAGATCTATGCCAGCAGCTCCTGTTGTCTTTTGCTTGCTTTCCGGTCGATTTAGTCTTGATTATCCTTGCCCTCCGGTGATTTGTCCTCTCTTAAGCATCACGAGCGCGGGCCTGTTTCTGAGGCTGCCGCGTGATTTTTTTATTTGATCTGCGTTAGATATGTGGCGATATTTTCTTCGCTGTCGTTTGCGTGTCGGGAAGGAAATGTTTCTTTGGTCAGGTCCGTGGTGCTAGCATAACTTTGCCCGAGTCAGAGGGTGTTAATCGTCAACGATTTGGTTCCATCGTATTTTGCTGCATCCATGGATGGTTCTTCCTCGAATAAGATGTTGATGCCGGTTTGCTGTGTCGCCGCCTCGCTGCTGGCAACCACTGCTTCGTCTCGTCGGCGTCAAGGAGTCGGCTTGTCAGCGAGGACGACGCGTGGGGCGGTGCTGCCACGCAAGGCGTCGTCTAGGTCGAGACGCTGTCCGGAACTCCGGATGCTTCCAGCGTGATGCTCGCCGCGTTGTCGCGTGGACAATGGCGCGAGCCCTGACCTCCACCGCCGCCACAGGCCCAGGCCGGAGCTCGGCCCCATGCGTGCTGCGAGGACGCCGCCGACGTGATGCAGAATAGTTTATGCAAGCTCCTTCTGCTTGAGTTTCTCTAAATGGCAGAACTTATGGATTTGTGTCTACAAAAAATGCTAGGATTTATGTGGGGATTTCATGGTGACCACGCTGAAACAAAGTGCATGTTTTGCAAGTCAGTTTTTTTCCTTCACCAGATTCTTTCTACATCCACTTTTGGACAAACTTGAGACACTTATTTTTGGACGGAGGGAGTAGATTACTATGTGGGTGTTACATTTGTAATGGATCAACTTTCCATTTGTAATCGACTGAACTTTCCATATAGAGCAATGCATACAACGTCTTGTGTGCTTCTGTCAACTTGAGAGCTTCAGTGTTAATAATGTTACGATGAAGAGCTTATCTACAGTGCAAAATCTTCTTGTTGCTGCTAGCTACTCCCTCCGTTCCAAATTAATTGACTTTCATTTGCTCACATGTGGATGTATCTAGACATGTTACAAGTATAGATACATCCACATTTGGACAAATTAAAGTCAATTAATTTGGAACAGAGGGAGTAGTTAACAGTACAATGGACATGCCTCAACTCACTGACGAGAATATAACACTTGGTCACACTTTTTTTAAGGAAAAACACTTGGTCACAAGCGCCGGAGCGTTGGACGATTCAAAAATATTTGGCACCGGGAGAACCGAGTCCTCGCCGTACGCTACCCAGTACCCACAGTGCAGAACCAAAACAACCACGTCTGGCTGGCTACATGTCACGGACGGCAGGAACACACAAAAATTAACGACTACGACCTGCTAGGCTGTCACCCACGCAGTTTAAAATATCCAAAAACCACGGCTGGCTACATGTCACGGAAAGCAGAAAGACCGTTACCTCTCCTAACGTCAGCCGGTGACAGATCAAAACAAGTGGGTCAAATGCTCTCCATATCTAACGCTAGCTAGAGCATGCACAGCTACCCACCATGATATAAAATCCGCGTCCGACCATTAGATATCCTATAGAGAGCACACGGTACGATATTTCACCTTTCCAATGCCAACGAAAAATTAGACACCGTCACAACGAGAGCACGCCATGCATAGCCTATGCATCTTTCCTCTCCTATCCACCTCCTTTACACATTTCGTTTCGTCATGGATGTGATGCCAAAGGTTGTCACCAGCTGGTCCAAGGCCTTCAAAGATTACATGCGAGTGGGGGCCAGAACCATGACCTTCAAGGTTTACAACCGATAGGGGGCAAAATAACATAATATATACAACTTTATTTTTTCATAAATAACAAGGTCATGGGCCAACATGAATGACCATCACCCAAAAATACACAAGGCTCGGTAAAAGCTACAAATCGATCAACACCAGAGCACGTTGGACAGTGCACCCCTCTGTAGGAAGTTGGATAATGCGCAAGAAAAAAAAGGCAACTACAATAACACCAACAGTCCATAAGGCAAGGAACACACAGAGAAAAAAAGGGTACACAAAGTCTAACCATTTTATTTTTGGTCACAACTAGCAAGGCCGGACCGACATGATTGACCATCACCCGGAAATATACAAGGCTCGGAAGTAGCTACAAATCGATATACACTAGAGCACGTTGGAAATTACACCAGCCCGCTCCAAGCATTGCTATCCACGCGTGTCATTTTTTTGTTGAATAATACTTTAGTCACTTCTTTGTTGAAAAAAACACCAGTCCCTCTAATAATAATGCCAACCAAAACACTACAATGAATGGACGCTAAAAATCAAGGGTTTTTTTTTTGCAAACGGAATTGTTGTATGGCTATGGTGCAAACGGAATTGTTGTATGGCTATGGTGTCTGGGACCGCATCCATCCACCACCGTTTTGGTTTTCACATGAATTGTTGTATGGCTATGGTGCCTGGGACCCGCATCCATCCACCACCTTTTTTTGCAAACGGAATTGTTGTATGGCTATGGTTGCTAGGACCCTATAGCCATCCACCACCGTTTTATGTTTTTCTCCTTGAAATGTAATGTGGATGTGGTCGCTAGCGCATACAAGAGTCGAAAAAATTGTGAACGACAAGTTGCCGCCGTCGCATGCACAAACGGCTATTGTCAGCCTCGATCCATCAAGGGAGCACAGGTGTACTTTATCCAACGGTTGACACCATATGCACTGCTACCACCCATGGCACCAAATCCGTGTCGATATATGTGTGCACGCTAGTTACAATGAAACTCTTACAAACATGTTTCAAAAAGAGAAACGGATGGCAAGAGCCTAAAGAAGGGAATCTTACAAAACAACATGAACGATAGTTATCTTGTTTCTTGATGATGAAGTGTTTCACTGGCTTCCAACAAACAGATCTGAATCGTTCTAAAGTTAAGAATCATGCCACATAAACAACAAAGGTAAAGGTAGCAGTTACTCCACATAGTTTTTCAAGTTGTAGGAGGTTAATCCACACTCTGCTGCAGTTTTTCATCATCGAATCCCAGCTGCAACACTATCTTGAGAGCTGGCTCTCGGTGTGGGTCTCGGGTTCTGGAATGGGGGAAGAAAACGTGTTGCGTCGCCGTTTTGCAATTATTCGTTTTCGTGTAGAATAATTTCGAATTTCGATTGGATCATCCAGTCAGCTGGTATACCGTGTGACCGTGTAAACACATTTAGACAGCGTAATTTTCCTCAATTTGTGAGATCACAGTCGACTGGCTTTTCTTTCTTTTCTTCAACTCAAATTCGTGAGCACACTTATAGAAAATTAGTGCTATGTCTAATAAACAAAACTAAAAACATATACTCCCTCTGTAACAAAATATAAGATGTTTTAGGTATTCCAATATGGACAACATACGGATGTACATAGACATATTTTAGTGTGTGGATTCACTCATTTTGCTCCGTATGTAGTTCATATGAGAATAGCTAAAACATCTTATATTATGATACGGAGGGAGTATATGTGAAGGAAACAAATGATCAAAAACCATTCAAATACATAGAAAATACATAGTTTCTTAGCTACAAGCAAGACAATAGTCCGCTAATCTTGTACTCCTCCGTATCAAAATATAAGACTTTCTAGCCTTTGCATGCATACATGTATATTGACATGTTTTAGTGCAATTAGGCCGTGTTGTAAAGCGTCTCATTGATCAACTGTGCCATTGAACGACGAGAAAACCAACCGTGTTCAACAGGTTGTAAAAATGTTTGACTTCTTTCTTGGTGAATTGATAAGTATCTGCTCAAAAAGCTCTTTGATCGGCGACTTTAGAAGTTAAAAAACACTTCTCTCTAAACCTATATTCCACCTAACAACCTTGCATTTCAGGGGCAACATTATGCATGATATTTTAGTGACCATAAAATGCTTGCAGACATTTTTTCAAACAGAGCCGCACAACAGTGCGGAAATACATTACAAAGGAACACAGGATAAAACAGAGCGTTGCTTTTCTTGCAACGATACAACCAGCGGAAAAAGCATAGCATTGTTCTATTGCAACTGATACAATATGTGGACGATGCCAAATCCTATATCCGAGAGACGAAGAGTTTCTCAAAGAATCACCCACTTGCAACAAGGTCACAGAATACGAATAATCATTCCAACATTCAGCACTCTTCTGCTGCTCCGCAGGCATTACCAGGTTACAGACAAGAAAAATTCAAGTTCAAAGAGGCTGATTCCGGTCCTGCTGCTTTGCAAAATCAAATCGGGGTTGTGGCACTGTCTTGCTGAAATCCAGGTCAGCAAATTCTCAACAGCCACATGCCAATGAGAATACGCCACCACCTGAAGCAGCATTCACTTCTTCGACGTGTCGAACATACCAAAACCATTCAGAGCAGCAACATCATGACCTCAGGTTCATTTTGTCCATCTTAATCTGTACACCGTGATTATATAACACATTAGTGCATTTAAAATCAAATCGCTGGAATTTTGATGGGACTGCAAGACACCAGTTATTCACATAATTGCTTAGCTTGCATACAGAAAGGTTGCTAAAAACAGGAAACTCTACCTCCTAGACTGAAAATTTGCAAAATAAATTGAACAAAGCCGGTGATTCATAGATCCCTACCTACTTAATCTGGCATTGTCAATCCAAGTGTCAAGTAAGAAAGACAAAATTCAATATATATAAATGTAGAAGGCAACTAGTGGACTTGTGGCACCAAACATACACATCCAAAATATGGTCAACCCATAACAAGGCTTTTTTATGAACAATATAAACATTTTAGAGTTTTTCTGCGACTTCATCTGGTACACGAATTGCACATGAAGAACTCATGAGCTATTAGAAAAACAACATTAATTAAATGGTCTTGTGTGGAATCATGATGAGGATTCGAGAGATACTTCCAAATGGCAAACAGATAAAGTCCCAAACAAGATAATTACTTTGCATTAGCATGAGTACATTACTTTGCATTAGCAGTTTATTAGGTATACTCTGCAGTAGGCATGAACAGATAACGAGAATAATTGTAATCAGTAGGGTGTTAATAACTACACGGAATATTGATAACAAAGACAGTACTGTCTTTTAGTGTATAAGACTGTGCGGCAGCAGCAGTGTCACGTTAAAGTTGTGGCTTTCTCTAAGAGACAATTCCATACAAGGGAATTTCCACACAAAAACTAGAGAACAATGCAAAATACAGCGATACAAGTCACCTCAAAGTGGTGCTAGTGATATGCAGTATACCTTCATCAGAATCACCATGCTTATCACTTGAGGCCTCTGAGCTCCCAGGATCATCTTTACAAGTTGTAATTGTATTTTTAACTGATTCTTCATTTGGTGCCTTCTTGGAAACATTACCTGAAGGATCCATCGCCTTCAGAGCTTTGCATGGCGAGATATCTCCATATCCCTGAAGGGTTCTAGCACAGTCGGGAGGAAGTTCTCCATGATGTGGAACCCTGCATAACAACAAAGCATAAATTTGTCATTGGATCATTGCTAAGGCTATAACGTTTCATGTAATCTGATGTAAAACAGCACAACCATATTATTTTATCAGCAAAATAACATTTCAGGTAATCTGATAAAACAGCACAACCATATTATTTCATCAGCAATTTCATGACACATCGTGATGACCATGTTCCGTTCAGTGTCATCTATAACAACTGGCTATTGCTTGGACAATTATTATGTACATTCTGAAGCACCATATAAATAAACTGCACAACGATGGACTATTTGCAACTAGCTAGTACTGTATAAATAGCATAACACCTTAACCTCAAGCACTTCGAAAAAAAATTAAATTGGTTTGAGATGGCTAACCATGCTTGTCGCGTGGTCCTTAGCGCTTGGGCTTTGGTCCCAGTACATGCATCATACCTAAAGATGCCAGGCCCTAACTTGCAGGTACTGTGATCAAGTCACATTGGCTTTTTTTTTTTGCGAAAAAGTCACATTGGCTAACTGTACTCCATCAGACACCAACACGCACACTATCAGGCTCACTGTTAAACAAATGAAACCAAAGCACCACACTTGGTAACCATCTTGTCATATAACATCTTAAAACTACTAAGCTAACTAGATATGTCAAAGACGCAAAAACAACTACAGACACATGAAAATAACACTGAACTAATTGGAAGATTTTGCCCTCCTACAACCTCTCTAGGAGAACAGGAGTTCGGAGTAGAACCCTAACCTGATCTTAAGGGAGTGGCTGAAGCAGTCACTGGCATCGGTAAAATTCCCCTCTTCCATGCCCTTGCACTTATCGAACAGCTCCCGCCTGTGCTCTAGTGTTTTCTCCTCCTCCCCTCCCCCCTCCTTGCCACCCACCTCCTCCTCGGTAAGGCTGAGCGGCAGTGGCGGGTAGTGGTGTTCACCCCCGAGCGCTTCATGCATAGAATGTGGAGTGTAGAAACTGACAATTGGAATCAGATTGCAGAAGTCATGATCATCGCACACCTTCCTGACCCGTTGTGATTGTAGTTCGATGGCGAAGAGGCCACAGCCCGTGGTCACAAAAATGACATTTGCTCCCTCCGCAAAACCCAACACATGAACTGAACCTTCCACGACATCACCATTTGGGAGCAAATTTTCCAAGTTGATGACCCGTCTCGGTACCCATCGTGCATCAGTGCCATCACTCTTCTCCCTTGACCATAATTTGAGTTGCGGGTCGTAGTCTTGGATAACTCCCAATCCACCGTCCTCCGCCAGCATGAGGTTACATCTCACGCGGTCTGGTGCATTGAACACATTCAGGCTGTGCCTGGCCAAGTCGTACTCATGAATCCTCTCGTAGTCGGACATGAAGTAGAGCAGAGACCTCCCAACGAACACGCTGGAATAAAATGTAAAGTAGTCCTGGTCGATCTCGCCGTCCATCGAGGTCAGCTCGCCCCACCTACGTGTCTCCGACGAGTACACGCACACCGACGTGACACAGGTGCCGTCAGCGTCTGGCTGGATGGAGATGAAGACCACGAGAAACGGGCCCCCGTGGCAGTCGCGGTGGTCGCACCCATCCGCTGCGCAGACCACGGCGGCGTTGGAATTGCCGCACTCGAACGTCGGGGGCACCGGTATGCGCTGCTGGGCGCCCGTGATTGGCTCCCACAGTAGGATCTCCTGAGTACCCTGGTCCTCGGAAAAGAATAGGGCGCGGCCGTGGCGGCAGTCGAGGGCCCGCCAGGAGCGGCGGTCCGGGGCGGCGAGGGAGAAGGACGAGGCGGTGGTGGGGATGAAGCGGGGGATTTTATTGTTGTTCCAGTTGTGGAGGAAGCCGAGCACGGGGGCTGTGGGGTGGAGCTCGTGGAGGCGGCGGCGGAACCCGGGGCTGGAGACAGCGACGCCCCAGGTCTTGCAGACAAGGGAGGAGCGGAGGAGGCAGGCTGGGTCGTCGGGTGGGAGGCGGAGGAGGATCTCTTCGATGAGCTCAATCGGGAGCGCCGGCGGCGAGTCTCGAAGACGCGGCGGCGCTGCTGCCATGGCGGTCGTTGGCTAGGTCTGGGGTGAAAACAGAGGAATGGTTCGGCTCAACCAGATTGCCTCTCGGTGACTTTGTCTGCTCATCTGCCGTCCAGTAAATCATCGCATTTTGAAGCTTAAATAAAAAACTGTTCCAAAAAACTGGAAACAAATCCAGTAAATCATAAATATTTTTGTTAGTATTCTGGGAAGTTTTATCACATTTTGATTAATGGTTTGTGAATAAATATCTTTTTATGTTTCTCAGCTTAGAAAGCTATTTATTCACAAACTGTTATCCCAAATGAGATGAAACTTTCCTAGAATAATCACTAAAATATCGAAAATTCATACAGAACCTCACTCTTTGGTCTCACCTTTTTTTCACAACGGAAACTTGGGAGGCAGCCGATCTGTGGCGTGACAATCTCACGCTCTGTAACATGCAACTTCTTGGTTTTTTAATAAAATTCATGGGGATACTCTCCCCCCGGTGACAGCCTCACAAGAAAAAAGATTTAGTGGTTTTGAAGCTCGCATGGAGACAAATCATCAGATGAAAACATACATTGGATGACTATGCTACATTTTTTTCATCATTGAAAAGAAAACATAACAGATTACAAGAGCTGAGGACCGCTCCCCCTTTCCCCATCTACAGTGAAAGGATCACTTTTTCGCCTCCCCGCATCCACCACCTCGCCGCCGGCGATCTACTCGATTCCTCGCCTCCGGCGTCCGCTCCGGCGGCGGGAGGTCGGGGAATCGGTAGATCCCGGCGTGTACATAGTGTAGGTAGCTGCAGGATGCTTGTTGGCGGCGTTGTGGAGAAGACGGCGGCGCCGGAGAAGCTTTTGTGGATGGAGATCCTCTTCTCTGTTCTGGGTCCTCTGCTGGAGGCTCGGGGCAGGTCTGCCGTCCTCGGCGTGCTTGCGGGCTCTTCGGAGCTTCGACGCGCCTTCCCTCAAGCCGGCGTTCGTGATGGCGGCGCCGGAGCTCGGAGATCTGGATGAAGGTGATGGCGTTGACCAAGTTGGTGTTGCTCATCGTGCGGGATGGAGGCATAGCGCCGAGGACCATCGACTTCCTTGCCGCCTGAGGGCTCCTCCCAGTCCAACGTTTGTTGGAGGAGTGGCGGCGGGATCCGCCGGCGGAGCGTGCCGTGCAAGCAGGAGGGCATCAGAGCTCAGAAGGACTTATTTGTTTTTTATCTTTGTTTCTGGGTTTATCTGTAAGATGCTTGGTTAATGTAATCCTCTTTGTCTGCGCAAAAAAAAAAAAAAAAAAAGATTACAAGAGCCAAGATCGCATTACTTCTTTTCGATCATTCTTTTTTTTTCGATAATAGTTTTCGATCATTCTTTCAGAAAGAATGTTCTCCTGATGAATGGGAAAGTTCTACTACTGTCCCAAGCTGAAAATTTTGAATACAGCCATAGTGACTGACTAATTAACTCTCCAAACACCCCATTCTCTAAAGCTCGTCCTTCTTCTCGGACGCATCATTGCTAATTTCCTCCGCCTTCTCGTCGACGGATGCCTGCTGCGGCTTCTCATCGCCGGAGTCATCCTTGGTCTCCTCAACGCTGATGCCGGCAGCTTTGCTGTCTTCTGCACCATCCTCGTCCTCCTGCCGCAGGTAAGAAGAGAATGTTGTTTCGTGTTAAGACGAGACCCCAGCATATATATGTAGCTACAAATATTCAGGGCACAGAATTTGGTTTCGAGCTTACATCTGCCGCTTCGTCGTTATCTTCGTCCTTAAGGCCTGCGGATTCCTGAGCACGAGAAAACATTGAATAGTTAGTGCTGAACTTATCGTAGAAGGTCACAAAGTGCAAGTGTGATGAAGAACAGAGGATCTTTGCGTACCTCCTCAAGCCTCTTCTTCTCGGCCTCGTCAAAGGCGGCCTTCTCAGCCTGCAAAAGAGAAGTGCCTTAGTTCTGAACAGACAGACATTATAAACGAAACAAAACTGAAAATGCTGATCATAAGACGGCATACATCTTTATGCTTGCCCCAGGTCTCCTCTGCAAACTTCTTTGCGAACTCGGGGTCATCCGTGATCAGGATGTTGTCGAACAGAGTTCCGGATTTAACCTAGTGTCGGTCGAATAAGAAGTCAGTACACATAGCCGCAACAATAAATTCAGGAAATGGTAGCAACGTGTCTGCAGAACTTCATAGCACTAACCTGCCACAGCTCAATGCCGATGTGCTTCAAGCTGTCAAAAGCATAAATGTAAGGATCATCCTTGTACTCTGCACAAACAAATAAGAAATTCGTATGAGCTTTGATGTTTCACTGAATCAGTTGATCAGAAAAGATAAATGGACAGCAGTTAGTCTGAATGCAAGCTCAGGTTACCTGGGTTGTCGATCAAAGGTGCCTTCCACTTTCCCTTGTAGTTCGGGTTCTTAATTTTCTGAAACCACAGCAGTCTAATGTCAGAACTTGCAATACACATTGCTGCTTATCCAAACAAATTAACTGCCTAGTCATACTGTCATGCCATAGTTATATAGTGTTATACCTTTTGTTTCCATGGTCCCTTGTACTCGGGGTTTGGAATGGTCGGAGCTGTCCATTCACCATCTTCCTCCTCATCCCAGTCCTCAGGCTGTCGTAGGCATTAAACAACGTGAGAATTTTACATACTGGAGGCAACAAGACACAGCACAGCACATAGTATACAGATGTTCAAGAATGGGGAAATAGGCACCTTCGTTGCTTCAGGATCAGTAATTTCCTTGGGAATATCGTCATAGCCCTGCAAAGAACAATGTGAGTCAGACAAGAAACCAAAGCATTAAGACATACAGCAGTTCATAATTTAATGTCAAGCTTGTATTGTGCTGTTAGAGTAGTAATGACAGTTGCGTTTGGAGCTTTGTCAGACACAAAGCATACTGCAGAATATAAGTTGTGTAGCAACGAAGGTAAAAGTCACCTCTGGCTTCTTGTCCTCAGGATCAGGAAGGTATTCGTTGTCCTCCCAGTCTTCAGGCTGCAACCATTAGCACACACCACTTAGTGACCTCTGTCACAAAAACAGAGCAGCCATGGCTGCTCACTCACAACAGACAACAGCAATCTCTGAACCTCACCTTCTTGGCGTCAGGATCCCTCTTCTTCTTTGCGGGGAGAATGTCCCAGTCATCGTAGACGCTGCCGGACTGCTTCTCGACGTTGTCGATGAGGATGCTGTACGTGGCGTCGGGGCGGATGATCAGGGTGTACACGTGCGTCAGCTGGTCCGTCTCGCAGGGCACCTCCTTCTTGATCAGGTTGTTCTTGCCGTTCTTGGTGAGGATGGCGTGCACCTTCTTGGTGGCGTACCCGCAGATATCCGGCCCAAACATGATGCTGCAATGGCCGGCAAGGTATGCATGATCAACCAACCAACCGAACGATCGATCGGAGGTGAAATAAACGCGAATAGATGAGGGTGACGTCGAAGCTGAACCTGTAGGGGGTGTCGCCGCCGAACTTCTTCTGGTCGACGTCGCCGCCGAGGAGCTTGACGTAGCCGCCGCCACAGTCGAGGTTCTGCTCGTGCTTCACCGAGAACTGCAGCACCAGGGTCTTGTCCTTGTTGCTGAACTCCGGGTACTGCGCGGAGATGGCGTAGAACCTGTAGTCCTCCGAGGTCTGGATGCCTGCGCACGGTTGCAGAAGAAGAGTAATGAGTGATCAGGTAGCATACGGCCGGCGAACAGGACAGAACAGAACAAAACGAAATCTGGCGACAGTAATATGATCGACTATTACCTTTGTCTTGGGCATCTCCGCTCCAGTTGCCGGAGGTGTGGTTCCACTCGCCGGCCGTGCCGTCGTCCTTCTTCCACTCGGATTTCACCCACCGCTCCTCCCAGCCGTCTGTTTTGTCACGCACAACTCGCGGTCAGAATTTACAGGAACAAAAACTCACTGATACCAAATGGAAGATGCATTTGCCGTGCCGAGGACGAACAATTCCCTGACGCCAGACGGTGGATCACAACCAGAGAACGCCATTAACGACGTAATGAAAACTTAAACCCCGGCGACGAGACGAACGAAAATGGCACGATCGCGACGGATCCACGTCCGCGTGCGGAACGAAACGGCAGACGAAACATGAGATTGGCGCCGCCGCAATCGCGACGCACTACTGTTCGACCGGATCTAGAGCGCGCGAGAGAGAAACGAGACTGGTTCAGATCCGGGGGCTCACCGTCGAACTTCTCCTGGAAGAAGACCTCGCCGGCGACGGCCGACACGAGCGCGAGCGCGACCAGGGCGACGGCCGCGACGGAGGACGACGACGACCTCGCCATCACCAGCCTCGGCTAGACAACAGCCACCACTCTACCGGAAGCTTCTAGACCCTTCGGTCCCACCGATCCTTCTCAGTCGTCACGCCAGAAATCTCCTGGTCAGATCGGTGGATAGCGAGCGCGAGACGCGCCTTTAATAAGGAGAGAGTGGTTGAGGCGACGTTACCCGCACGAGCACTCTCTCTCACTGACAGAGCGGACCGGGAGTGGTGACTGGGCGCGCGGTTGAACACGTGGCACTAGTGGTGCGCGCGGGCAGCGAATGGGAACACGCCGCGTGGAAAAGGCGACGTGTTTCCGGGCGCCCGTGAGGGGTGACGGCTCGCCTTGGAGATATCGCTGCATGGGCCGGCCGCGATGGAGCGGCGCTGCGGCTGGGTCCCACGCAGGGTTGGACCCGCTTGTCGGAAAAGTCTCTCGGTTCGGATGGTGCGGCTGAAGGGATCAAGCAGGTGCGGTTGTGCCATGTGCGTGTGCTACATGGTTTGATTATGAAGTGATCAAGAATTGTTTACTTCGATTTAAGCCCTTTTATTTCAAAAAAAAAGTCACAGTTGGCCTTTTGATAACAGATAAAGCACACGGATCCCAACCGGTGGGCACGATCCATCACCTGTCCTCCCCGGGCATCTTGTCCACCAAATTATAGCATGCCAATCGTTTTTCTCAAAGGGTATATGATGAGCGTTGCGCAGCTTCTCCCTCCTCTCCGATGTTTTCCTCCCCCTCCCGACAGTTCCGACAGGAAACGACACTCGTGTCGACTATGCCCACGGGTAACCGTCATCTAGCAGCTCCCGGGTACATGTTGCCCGCATGCAAATTATTACCTTAAATGCGTAAATCATGAGAATGGGGCTTGCATCTTTTTCCTTGTTAAGGCGAATTTTGTGTATCGCGGCGAAACGATCACTTTTGTCATCAAACTAGTTTATGTTCATCCAAAAAATTTAAAAATTGGAGTTCATCGATGTGATATCCGTTTGGAGATCCCGATGTTTTTTTCGCGAGAACTAGTTTGTCTACAAGATGATGATAAAGAACATGGGATGGGTGGTCTCAATATTAGGCACGTGCATGTTTGTATTATAAGGTGAAGTGCCTTAACAGTCAAAAAAAAATCACGGTTCAAGTCCCCTGCACAACATGCACACATCAAACTTGCCGTCACGGATTCTCCAACTTCTTGCGACAAAGTCACCTCTGACTTTGCCATAGGGCTAAAAAGCAACGGTTTAGATTGGGACAGGTACCGTGTCGGAACACTGTTCACAGATTTCACTGTTTAAACGGTGTAGCAAGTATTGTTTGCAGCTTGGTGTCGTTCACCTCTAACTTTGTCTCGCCAAGTCAGAGAATAGAGAAACCCGGCCTCAAACTTGCATGTTTTCATGCATTATTGTGCATCTTCTTGAACAATGAACTACGACATGTCAGCGCAAAAAAAAATTAACGACGACCTGTGATTGACTTTCTTCTTGGATTTTTGTGTGGCTATCGCAAAGAGACGACAGACGACGACCTGTGATTTAATTTCTTCTTGGATTTTTTGGTGGCTATCGCAAAGAGAGAACATACTTATTTTACCTTCTTTTTTTTTTTTTTTTTTGCGAGTACAAGGGGCTGAAAGAAATTCAGCAAATTACAGAAAGGTCCTCCAGAAAATCAAAATTACAGTCCAACCCTCCTGCAAAGTCGAGCTCGTCTTCCTCCTAGGCGCCGTCGGTGGCGCGCCGCCGCTCCAGCTCTCCTTGACCTTGGAACAAGAGCTTCCCCGAGCGGACGGGAAGTCGCCGATCGTCGGCCGCCGCAGCAAACCTACACCATCGGAAACTGCCGACCTCGCGCTGAATCCTCCGTCCTCCTGCACAAAAGTCGTCGACGCCGGATCCGCCGCCCCGCGGCCTCCGACGAAGGGGAAACCGCGCACAACAACTCCAGAGAGCTGCGAGCGCGGGCGCGGCAGAAGGTCGTCGCCAGAACTCCGTGGAGCACCGCCGACGAAGAAGAAGCCTTCCACCTGCAAAAACACCACCAGCTCCGCCCCTCCCTCCATGGCGACGCCGGCAGGACACCCACTCACCCCTACATAGCTATGCACAGATCCGGTGATTCCCCGTCCTCCCGCCGCCGGAGCGGCCGCCGGAGGGCGGGGAATCAAGCGGATTGACGGCGCGGCGGTGGTGCGAGCGAGAGGATCCAAAAATCGCCCTTCTACTGTGGACGGGGAAGGGAACGCTCCAAGGTTGCGTCTGACTATTTTACCTTCTATTTGTAGTGATCAATAAGTAAATACTCAACAACAACAATCACAATACTATTTTTATCTTCCAACTACTCAACAACAATCACAATAATATTTGGATAGTGCCACCCGGATTTGATTTCAAGGTTTAGCAACACAATAATAAATAGCCTATTGATCTCTATGTTCCACACCACTTTGATGTTTAGCTGCCGTTCACTGTTTTCTTTCGAAACATGGTATCATGTATTTTCACATAATACGTTGAAACTGAGAACCATCATTCCAGGAGAATATATATAACTAGCTCAGGAGAATATATAAAACTAGTTGACGTTTAACCAAACGTTAGTGTCTAGGAAACAAAACAATCCAGCCTAATGATATACATCTTTACTATTAAAGGTCAATCCGTGGTATGGTGTCACACTTAAAACGGTGTCACACTTCCGCTAATTTACACAGATGCCACCGCTATCTCTCACCTCACGCGCGGGCAACGACAACAACCATCGTAATTATCTCCAACAACCAAAACAAATCTCTACCCGTAGTCCGTATACATCTCTATCTCTCTCTCGTGCACCTCCTACACCCGATCCTTTTTTCTCTCTCTATCTAATCCGGGGGAGGCGGCCAGGAAGCAGGCAGGATCCTTTCTTTCTCTCTCTCAATCTAATCGCGGCGGGAATGAGCGGAAGCGAGCAGGCAGCAGGGAGGACCGGAGGAGCAACGACCAAAGTGCATCATCAATTCATCATCGGCCTCACCTGGCTTTTCACGGTAGAGAGAGATCCTTCGTCTATACGCTTCTTCACTCTCCGTCACCCCAGCCCTCTCGCGCGTGCTACCCTGAAATTTCTGTGATGAAGGCTGCTTATTTATTCCCCTCTCCTCTTTTTGTGTGCCGCAGGTGGAGTTCTACTTCAGCGACAGCAACCTACCCCGCGGCGGGTTCCTGCGGAACAACGTCGAGGCGAGCAAGGATGGATGTGTACGAATTCCTCTCGTTTTCGATGACAATTTCCATGATTATGCTGCTTTGCTTTCTGTGGTTCTGGTGTTAAATTGTGTGCTGTTCTTTTGTGTGGGGTTGGGGATGGGCAGTGGTCAAGCTTGGCTCTCATAGGCTCCTTCACAAATATGAGGTCGCACCTTGGCCTAGAATACTAGATGCCACCATGAAGGAGGAGAAGGGTGCTAATATGAGGTCATGCGGCCCTCAGCGTCTCCGAGGACGGTAAGGAAGTGGTTTTCGTGTCTAATAAGTTCAGTTTTATGTAGAGACCGACATGGTGAATTTTGTAGATAATAGTAAACTAGATGATTTCAATCGTGACGCTAGCTAAATCACCTGGTAAAATTGACGGTTGCTGCATGCTTTAAATTAGACCAAAATGAACACATCTTACTTCAGCTGCTATTATAGAAGTATGAAATTGACATGTTCAATAACAATTTATTTTCATTTTGTGTTTACTCGGGAAGAAAGTTGGTAGAGCTAATGACTTGTTGAAGCTAGATGAGATTATAGAGCGAATTGACTAAGGTCAATCGCATTGTCACCGTGAATACCAGACTTCATAGGATGTGCTGGTGTGAGCCTCTAACAATTGCCATGCTGAAATTTCGTAGCTTGCACCTACAGTTTGTTCTTTTAGGTTTGAAAGCATTCTCTCTATTCATTATGATCTCTTCTATTTACTCCTCACATTTAGTATTGAGGCTGAAAACATGATATGGATCCCTCTAGGTCGTTTAAACAAGCATATGGCTGTACGGCAATTCTGTATGTCTTTTGAAGTATGATAATGGGAGAAAATGCAAACGGTAGTTCAGTCAAATGACTCTTACTTATTCCCACTCGCCCATGAGACAATGGCATTTAGGTCGCTGGTCATGTAGGAGGCTCAATTAGAAGCAGTGGCGGTTTTCTGAGAACCAGAGACTGTCAAGGTACATTCCAGCAGTGAAGTGCATGCAATGTGTTTGGTTAAATGCCTGAAAAGTTGTTGTTTCTCTGCATCTGTCGTTGGAGGTAGCACCACAAGCCATTCCATTAGCTAATTTTGGTATAAGGATGATGTATCCTATTTGTTATGTATGATATGTTACTGTGTCCACTCTGACTGCCAATTTGTAAGGTATCATTTGCTTGGTTGCTTGATAAAATTTATGGCATCTTTCATAAGTTGGTTTTTGAACTAGCTGCAGACAGTAGGTGTCATTTGCCAAATTAAAAGATGACGCCATAAATTCAGTATAGCCTCGCAAAAACAGCAAGGTGAAAAGACAACATGTGTTTGCTTGACTTAGTTTTATTTTGCTTAGAACATCTCTCCAGTCTATGCCATTAGGATACACATAAATGTCATTGGCACCAAAGAATATCACTTTATCTCAAAGAGATCTCACATTTTGGAGGGTTTTGGCATGTTTTTAGATATTATTGGGTACAAAGAGAATAGTCACGGAGGATCTCCAAATTGATGTGTGTTTATATATTTTCCTCATATAGATTCTTATGCAAGATCCTCTCAGAGTCTTGTCGCTCGTCCACGCTCCCCTCTCAAGCCACGTCTCTCCCAGTATGCTTGTGCTCACTTCATGTCCTGATTGTGAGGTGAGAACACTCAGAACCCTCACCACCATCTAGACACAAAGGACGAGGTATGGCGAGGAGAATTTATCTATTCAATGTAGTCCCAAAGTGCTTATAAAGGAATCAGGTATTGATAATTTCGTTGCTTATATATACCCACACACAATATGAAAATTCTGGCTGATTACATTCCTATGTTCATGATATGTACAATATAATTTCTTAATATTGTTGGGTTATAATTTATTCTGAAAAACTGCGCAGATGGATAGATTATTACATGATGATGCAATAGATTACTTAAAGATATGCTACCACGTGAGTAAATTCGTGCATGTTGGAGATCGATGTGCATAGAAAACATGCTTTATAGCAGTGCTCATCTTACTTGCTACTGTTATGTAATGTCCGATGTGGTCTAATGTCCAATCCTAATTGCCTGCTGGAGATGCATGGCCTGATTATTTTTATGTGTGCAACTCCATGGTTTGCTGCGATGTGCTTGGTTTCAAACTTTCAATAAGTTACCTCATATTCTTCCTATGTGTAAATATATATTAGAGGAGTAATTATAATATGAGATGACATTTAGAATGATAGAAACATCAGTACCGGCTGAAATATATGCATCTTCTATACAGTGTCATAGTGTCTTTTAAAAAACGAGGATTTCTACTAAACTAGCAGTTATTTCTGTATTATTCGCACCAATGTTGCGTTGCATAAACCCCTTGGTGAGAAAACTAACCAGGAGTCTTAATGTGCAGTGTCCACTTATTTCTGTAATAAAACATGTGTGTTGTGACATGGTGTCATGTAGGTAATAAGTTATAATTTAGATCATGATTTGTCAGATTGCACAAATCAGCAGTGTCATGGTGACAATTTCCCCTCTTTTCTTCTGATCATAAGGCGCGCAAATTGCATAGATGTAACCTTTGCAGGGGCAGTGCTTGAAATATGACGATGATGGTGAGGCTACCTTGGCGAGGACTGATGGGGTGCTGCGGAGGAGGAACTATCTGTATCATATTTATATGCCGATGCCTTCATTCTTGGGCGACCATCAGATGGACATTGTACCATTCTTCTGTTATTAGTTACTTTTCAGTTATGCCAATTGAAACTATAGCGAATAGGTAGAATTAAGAGTATATGATATATGAATAATATCCATTGATTATTTTTTTCACTTGTTTCCCTTTGCTAATCCTTGAAACCTTCTTTGGGTGTTTCATCATCTGTTTAGACTTCCGAACTGAGTAAGCAATTACTGCCCCTTTTAGATCATTGTAATCATTGGAGTTCTCGGGATCTCACTGAGCAAAGAATTTCACGCCGTCTATTATAGTGTTATTTGGTTGTTTAATTTCAATAGACTTCAATGTTTCACGTGACTTTGTTTGCACCATTAAAATTAAAATGTGTTGAATGACTAAATATTTATATATATCACTTTGGATATTATGTTGTGGGAGTAAAATTTTAGAAGGGATGAGGTGAAAGCCATTGAAGTAACAATCGTAAATTAAATGCATTTATACATCTGTGGCAACGCACGGGCATTCATCTAGTTAAGAGTAATGTGAGCTTCAGTTGCCATACTATACCACTTTGCTGAACATAAGAACCAAGTTTGGAAATATCATAACATCATGAAACATATAACATGCCCACAAACCAGTGAAAAACATAGGTGAAGATCATGCACAAATAATCAAGTAATAGAACGCCCCTGGAACTAAACAAACCAAAACATCAGCTACTTAACTACAACAAATCACAGAACATAACAACACTAACGTGAATGCTACGCGCAGACATGAACTACGAAAGTATAAAACAACGAAATCGAGACTTGCAAGCAAAACACATGACAGCAAGAAGCCAAGAACTACCAGTGGTCGAAACATATGTAAATCTAAGTTCTTAACATCTATTACATCACGACAGACAGCAAAACAGTCTCAGGACCTCAGTACCAAAACCACGACAGATAGATCATTCCGACATTAAAGATGACTCATAGAAACAATAATAAAGCAGCTCTCCTAAACAGCAAGAGCAAGTAGTAGCAAAACACGACCTCCAAAAAGAGCTTAGAGCTTGTCCTCGAAATCAGACAGGGGAGTCATCTGTTCCTTGAGGCCCTTCCTCTTGCGGATCTCCTTGACGAGGGTAGCAGACTGCGTCTCGGGGTCCAGAGGATCAGAGTTCATGACGTCCCAGTGGTCAAACACGCACTGCGGGAAAGCCTGGCCAGATGTGGCGGCCCTGAGGGTGGCCGAGAAACCGAAGGACTCGATGACGGGGAGGTAAGCCTTGATGTTGTAGAGTGGGGTACCTGGCCTCTGCATCTCCTCAAACACGTGCCCTCTCTTCTGGTTCAGGACGCCATAGATGCCACCAAGGGCACCCTCCGGGGCCTGGATCTCAACCAGGTAGACAGGCTCCAGCAGCCTTGGCTTGGCAGTGAGCTGGGAAGCAAAGATGACCCTCCTGGCCGTTGGGATGACTTGGCCACCACCCTGTGAATAGCGTCAGTGTGGAGGACAACATCACAGACCTCAAAGCAGATGCCACGCATGTTCTCGTCAGCCAGTGCACCTTCCTTGGACGCCCACTGGAACCCAGCCACAACAGAGTCCTTGATTTCATTCAGGTACTGCACTCCCTTACACATATCAACCACCATATTGGGGCCAGTGGTCTCAGGTCCAAAGCACCAGATCTTCTTGGCGAGATCCTTGTCCCACCCAAACTCCTCAGACAGGATCTTGGAGCGCACCTTGGGGTCGTCACGTGGGCCAATGCGTCCCTCATCAATGGCCTCGGGCAATCCCTCCTCCAAGGGGCGAGCCTCCATGTAGAGACGGTTGTGCTTGTTGGGGGACTTGCTCATAACAGTGGCGGGTAGTGGTGTTCACCCCGAGCGCTTCATGCATAGAATGTGGAGTGTAGAAACTGACAATTGGAATCAGATTGCAGAAGTCATGATCATCGCACACCTTCCTGACCCGTTGTGATTGTAGTTCGATGGCGAAGAGGCCACAGCCCGTGGTCACAAAAATGACATTTGCTCCCTCCGCAAAACCCAACACATGAACTGAACCTTCCACGACATCATCATTTGGGAGCAAATTTTCCAAGTTGATGACCCGTCTCGGTACCCATCGTGCATCAGTGCCATCACTCTTCTCCCTTGACCATAATTTGAGTTGCGGGTCGTAGTCTTGGATAACTCCCAATCCACCGTCCTCCGCCAGCATGAGGTTACATCTCACGCGGTCTGGTGCATTGAACACATTCAGGCTGTGCCTGGCCAAGTCGTACTCATGAATCCTCTCGTAGTCGGACATGAAGTAGAGCAGAGACCTCCCAACGAACACGCTGGAATAAAATGTAAAGTAGTCCTGGTCGATCTCGCCGTCCATCGAGGTCAGCTCGCCCCACCTACGTGTCTCCGACGAGTACACGCACACCGACGTGACACAGGTGCCGTCAGCGTCTGGCTGGATGGAGATGAAGACCACGAGAAACGGGCCCCCGTGGCAGTCGCGGTGGTCGCACCCATCCGCTGCGCAGACCACGGCGGCGTTGGAATTGCCGCACTCGAACGTCGGGGGCACCGGTATGCGCTGCTGGGCGCCCGTGATTGGCTCCCACAGTAGGATCTCCTGAGTACCCTGGTCCTCGGAAAAGAATAGGGCGCGGCCGTGGCGGCAGTCGAGGGCCCGCCAGGAGCGGCGGTCCGGGGCGGCGAGGGAGAAGGACGAGGCGGTGGTGGGGATGAAGCGGGGGATTTTATTGTTGTTCCAGTTGTGGAGGAAGCCGAGCACGGGGGCTGTGGGGTGGAGCTCGTGGAGGCGGCGGCGGAACCCGGGGCTGGAGACAGCGACGCCCCAGGTCTTGCAGACAAGGGAGGAGCGGAGGAGGCAGGCTGGGTCGTCGGGTGGGAGGCGGAGGAGGATCTCTTCGATGAGCTCAATCGGGAGCGCCGGCGGCGAGTCTCGAAGACGCGGCGGCGCTGCTGCCATGGCGGTCGTTGGCTAGGTCTGGGGTGAAAACAGAGGAATGGTTCGGCTCAACCAGATTGCCTCTCGGTGACTTTGTCTGCTCATCTGCCGTCCAGTAAATCATCGCATTTTGAAGCTTAAATAAAAAACTGTTCCAAAAAACTGGAAACAAATCCAGTAAATCATAAATATTTTTGTTAGTATTCTGGGAAGTTTTATCACATTTTGATTAATGGTTTGTGAATAAATATCTTTTTATGTTTCTCAGCTTAGAAAGCTATTTATTCACAAACTGTTATCCCAAATGAGATGAAACTTTCCTAGAATAATCACTAAAATATCGAAAATTCATACAGAACCTCACTCTTTGGTCTCACCTTTTTTTCACAACGGAAACTTGGGAGGCAGCCGATCTGTGGCGTGACAATCTCACGCTCTGTAACATGCAACTTCTTGGTTTTTTAATAAAATTCATGGGGATACTCTCCCCCCGGTGACAGCCTCACAAGAAAAAAGATTTAGTGGTTTTGAAGCTCGCATGGAGACAAATCATCAGATGAAAACATACATTGGATGACTATGCTACATTTTTTTCATCATTGAAAAGAAAACATAACAGATTACAAGAGCTGAGGACCGCTCCCCCTTTCCCCATCTACAGTGAAAGGATCACTTTTTCGCCTCCCCGCATCCACCACCTCGCCGCCGGCGATCTACTCGATTCCTCGCCTCCGGCGTCCGCTCCGGCGGCGGGAGGTCGGGGAATCGGTAGATCCCGGCGTGTACATAGTGTAGGTAGCTGCAGGATGCTTGTTGGCGGCGTTGTGGAGAAGACGGCGGCGCCGGAGAAGCTTTTGTGGATGGAGATCCTCTTCTCTGTTCTGGGTCCTCTGCTGGAGGCTCGGGGCAGGTCTGCCGTCCTCGGCGTGCTTGCGGGCTCTTCGGAGCTTCGACGCGCCTTCCCTCAAGCCGGCGTTCGTGATGGCGGCGCCGGAGCTCGGAGATCTGGATGAAGGTGATGGCGTTGACCAAGTTGGTGTTGCTCATCGTGCGGGATGGAGGCATAGCGCCGAGGACCATCGACTTCCTTGCCGCCTGAGGGCTCCTCCCAGTCCAACGTTTGTTGGAGGAGTGGCGGCGGGATCCGCCGGCGGAGCGTGCCGTGCAAGCAGGAGGGCATCAGAGCTCAGAAGGACTTATTTGTTTTTTATCTTTGTTTCTGGGTTTATCTGTAAGATGCTTGGTTAATGTAATCCTCTTTGTCTGCGCAAAAAAAAAAAAAAAAAAAAGATTACAAGAGCCAAGATCGCATTACTTCTTTTCGATCATTCTTTTTTTTTCGATAATAGTTTTCGATCATTCTTTCAGAAAGAATGTTCTCCTGATGAATGGGAAAGTTCTACTACTGTCCCAAGCTGAAAATTTTGAATACAGCCATAGTGACTGACTAATTAACTCTCCAAACACCCCATTCTCTAAAGCTCGTCCTTCTTCTCGGACGCATCATTGCTAATTTCCTCCGCCTTCTCGTCGACGGATGCCTGCTGCGGCTTCTCATCGCCGGAGTCATCCTTGGTCTCCTCAACGCTGATGCCGGCAGCTTTGCTGTCTTCTGCACCATCCTCGTCCTCCTGCCGCAGGTAAGAAGAGAATGTTGTTTCGTGTTAAGACGAGACCCCAGCATATATATGTAGCTACAAATATTCAGGGCACAGAATTTGGTTTCGAGCTTACATCTGCCGCTTCGTCGTTATCTTCGTCCTTAAGGCCTGCGGATTCCTGAGCACGAGAAAACATTGAATAGTTAGTGCTGAACTTATCGTAGAAGGTCACAAAGTGCAAGTGTGATGAAGAACAGAGGATCTTTGCGTACCTCCTCAAGCCTCTTCTTCTCGGCCTCGTCAAAGGCGGCCTTCTCAGCCTGCAAAAGAGAAGTGCCTTAGTTCTGAACAGACAGACATTATAAACGAAACAAAACTGAAAATGCTGATCATAAGACGGCATACATCTTTATGCTTGCCCCAGGTCTCCTCTGCAAACTTCTTTGCGAACTCGGGGTCATCCGTGATCAGGATGTTGTCGAACAGAGTTCCGGATTTAACCTAGTGTCGGTCGAATAAGAAGTCAGTACACATAGCCGCAACAATAAATTCAGGAAATGGTAGCAACGTGTCTGCAGAACTTCATAGCACTAACCTGCCACAGCTCAATGCCGATGTGCTTCAAGCTGTCAAAAGCATAAATGTAAGGATCATCCTTGTACTCTGCACAAACAAATAAGAAATTCGTATGAGCTTTGATGTTTCACTGAATCAGTTGATCAGAAAAGATAAATGGACAGCAGTTAGTCTGAATGCAAGCTCAGGTTACCTGGGTTGTCGATCAAAGGTGCCTTCCACTTTCCCTTGTAGTTCGGGTTCTTAATTTTCTGAAACCACAGCAGTCTAATGTCAGAACTTGCAATACACATTGCTGCTTATCCAAACAAATTAACTGCCTAGTCATACTGTCATGCCATAGTTATATAGTGTTATACCTTTTGTTTCCATGGTCCCTTGTACTCGGGGTTTGGAATGGTCGGAGCTGTCCATTCACCATCTTCCTCCTCATCCCAGTCCTCAGGCTGTCGTAGGCATTAAACAACGTGAGAATTTTACATACTGGAGGCAACAAGACACAGCACAGCACATAGTATACAGATGTTCAAGAATGGGGAAATAGGCACCTTCGTTGCTTCAGGATCAGTAATTTCCTTGGGAATATCGTCATAGCCCTGCAAAGAACAATGTGAGTCAGACAAGAAACCAAAGCATTAAGACATACAGCAGTTCATAATTTAATGTCAAGCTTGTATTGTGCTGTTAGAGTAGTAATGACAGTTGCGTTTGGAGCTTTGTCAGACACAAAGCATACTGCAGAATATAAGTTGTGTAGCAACGAAGGTAAAAGTCACCTCTGGCTTCTTGTCCTCAGGATCAGGAAGGTATTCGTTGTCCTCCCAGTCTTCAGGCTGCAACCATTAGCACACACCACTTAGTGACCTCTGTCACAAAAACAGAGCAGCCATGGCTGCTCACTCACAACAGACAACAGCAATCTCTGAACCTCACCTTCTTGGCGTCAGGATCCCTCTTCTTCTTTGCGGGGAGAATGTCCCAGTCATCGTAGACGCTGCCGGACTGCTTCTCGACGTTGTCGATGAGGATGCTGTACGTGGCGTCGGGGCGGATGATCAGGGTGTACACGTGCGTCAGCTGGTCCGTCTCGCAGGGCACCTCCTTCTTGATCAGGTTGTTCTTGCCGTTCTTGGTGAGGATGGCGTGCACCTTCTTGGTGGCGTACCCGCAGATATCCGGCCCAAACATGATGCTGCAATGGCCGGCAAGGTATGCATGATCAACCAACCAACCGAACGATCGATCGGAGGTGAAATAAACGCGAATAGATGAGGGTGACGTCGAAGCTGAACCTGTAGGGGGTGTCGCCGCCGAACTTCTTCTGGTCGACGTCGCCGCCGAGGAGCTTGACGTAGCCGCCGCCACAGTCGAGGTTCTGCTCGTGCTTCACCGAGAACTGCAGCACCAGGGTCTTGTCCTTGTTGCTGAACTCCGGGTACTGCGCGGAGATGGCGTAGAACCTGTAGTCCTCCGAGGTCTGGATGCCTGCGCACGGTTGCAGAAGAAGAGTAATGAGTGATCAGGTAGCATACGGCCGGCGAACAGGACAGAACAGAACAAAACGAAATCTGGCGACAGTAATATGATCGACTATTACCTTTGTCTTGGGCATCTCCGCTCCAGTTGCCGGAGGTGTGGTTCCACTCGCCGGCCGTGCCGTCGTCCTTCTTCCACTCGGATTTCACCCACCGCTCCTCCCAGCCGTCTGTTTTGTCACGCACAACTCGCGGTCAGAATTTACAGGAACAAAAACTCACTGATACCAAATGGAAGATGCATTTGCCGTGCCGAGGACGAACAATTCCCTGACGCCAGACGGTGGATCACAACCAGAGAACGCCATTAACGACGTAATGAAAACTTAAACCCCGGCGACGAGACGAACGAAAATGGCACGATCGCGACGGATCCACGTCCGCGTGCGGAACGAAACGGCAGACGAAACATGAGATTGGCGCCGCCGCAATCGCGACGCACTACTGTTCGACCGGATCTAGAGCGCGCGAGAGAGAAACGAGACTGGTTCAGATCCGGGGGCTCACCGTCGAACTTCTCCTGGAAGAAGACCTCGCCGGCGACGGCCGACACGAGCGCGAGCGCGACCAGGGCGACGGCCGCGACGGAGGACGACGACGACCTCGCCATCACCAGCCTCGGCTAGACAACAGCCACCACTCTACCGGAAGCTTCTAGACCCTTCGGTCCCACCGATCCTTCTCAGTCGTCACGCCAGAAATCTCCTGGTCAGATCGGTGGATAGCGAGCGCGAGACGCGCCTTTAATAAGGAGAGAGTGGTTGAGGCGACGTTACCCGCACGAGCACTCTCTCTCACTGACAGAGCGGACCGGGAGTGGTGACTGGGCGCGCGGTTGAACACGTGGCACTAGTGGTGCGCGCGGGCAGCGAATGGGAACACGCCGCGTGGAAAAGGCGACGTGTTTCCGGGCGCCCGTGAGGGGTGACGGCTCGCCTTGGAGATATCGCTGCATGGGCCGGCCGCGATGGAGCGGCGCTGCGGCTGGGTCCCACGCAGGGTTGGACCCGCTTGTCGGAAAAGTCTCTCGGTTCGGATGGTGCGGCTGAAGGGATCAAGCAGGTGCGGTTGTGCCATGTGCGTGTGCTACATGGTTTGATTATGAAGTGATCAAGAATTGTTTACTTCGATTTAAGCCCTTTTATTTCAAAAAAAAAGTCACAGTTGGCCTTTTGATAACAGATAAAGCACACGGATCCCAACCGGTGGGCACGATCCATCACCTGTCCTCCCCGGGCATCTTGTCCACCAAATTATAGCATGCCAATCGTTTTTCTCAAAGGGTATATGATGAGCGTTGCGCAGCTTCTCCCTCCTCTCCGATGTTTTCCTCCCCCTCCCGACAGTTCCGACAGGAAACGACACTCGTGTCGACTATGCCCACGGGTAACCGTCATCTAGCAGCCCCCGGGTACACGTTGCCCGCACGCAAATTATTACCTGCGTAAATCATGAGAATGGGGCTTCCATCTTTTTCCTTGTTAAGGCGAATTTTCTGTATCGCAGCGAAACGATCACTTTTGTCATCAAACTAGTTTATGTTCATCCATAAAATTTAAAAATTGGAGTTCATCGATGTGATATCCGTTTGGAGATCCCGATGCTTTTTTCGCGAGAACTAGTTTGTCTACAAGATGATGATAAAGAACATGGGATGGGTGGTCTCAATATTAGGCACGTGCATGTTTGTATTATAAGGTGAAGTGCCTTAACAGTCAAAAAAAAATTCACGTTTCAAGTCCCCTGCACAACATGCACACATCAAACTTGCCGTCACGGATTCTCCAACTTCTTGCGACAAAGTCACCTCTGACTTTGCCATAGGGTTAAAAAGCAACGGTTTAGATTGGGACAGGTACCGTGTCGGAACACTGTTCATAGATTTCACTGTTTAAACGGTGTAGCAAGTATTGTTTGCAGCTTGGTGTCGTTCACCTCTAACTTTGTCTCACCAAGTCAGAGAATAGAGAAACCCGGCCTCAAACTTGCATGTTTTCATGCATTATTATGCATCTTCTTGAACAATGAACTACGACATGTCAGCGCAAAAAAAAAAATGAACGACGACCTGTGATTGACTTTCTTCTTGGATTTTTGTGTGGCTATCGCAAAGAGACGACGACCTGTGATTTAATTTCTTCTTGGATTTTTGGGTGGCTATCGCAAAGAGAGAACATACTTATTTTACCTTCTATTTGTAGTGATCAATAAGTAAATACTCAACAACAACAATCACAATACTATTTTTATCTTCCAACTACTCAACAACAATCACAATAATATTTGGATAGTGCCACCTGGATTTGATTTCAAGGTTTAGCAACACAATAAATAGCCTATTGATCTCTATGTTCCACACCACTTTGATGTTTAACTGTCGTTCACTATTTTCTTTCAAACATGGTATCATGTATTTTCCCATAATACGTTGAAACTGAGAACCATCATTCCAGGAGAATATATATAACTAGCTCAGGAGAATATATATAACTAGTTGACGTTTAACCAAACTTTAGTGTCTAGGAAACAAAACAATCCAGCCTAATGATATACATTAGAGTAATGTGAGCTTCAGTTGCCATACTATACCACTTTGCTGAACATAAGAACCAAGTTTGGAAATATCATAACATCATGAAACATATTACATGCCCCCAAACCAGTGAAAAACATAGGTGAAGATCATGCACAAATAATCAAGTAACAGAACGCCCCTGGAACTAAACAAACCAAAACATCAGCTACTTAACTACAACAAATCACAGAACATAACAACACTAACGCGAATGCTATGCGCAGACATGAACTACGAAAGTATAGAACAACGAAATCGAGACTTGCAAGCAAAACACATGACAGCAAGAAGCCAAGAACTACCAGTGGACGAAACATATGTAAATCTAAGTTTTTAACATCTATTACATCACGACAGACAGCAAAACAGTCTCAGGACCTCAGTACCAAAACCACGACAGATAGATCATAAACATTAAAGATGACTCATAGAAACAATAATAAAGCAGCTCTCCTAAACAGCAAGAGCAAGTAGTAGCAAAACACGACCTCCAAAAAGAGCTTAGAGCTTGTCCTCGAAATCAGACAGGGGAGTCATCTGTTCCTTGAGCCCCTTCCTCTTGCGGATCTCCTTGACGAGGGTAGCAGACTGCGTCTCGGGGTCCAGAGGATCAGAGTTCATGACGTCCCAGTGGTCAAACACGCACTGCGGGAAAGCCTGGCCAGATGTGGCGGCCCTGAGGGTGGCCGAGAAACCGAAGGACTCGATGACGGGGAGGTAAGCCTTGATGTTGTAGAGTGGGGTACCTGGCCTCTGCATCTCCTCAAACACGTGCCCTCTCTTCTGGTTCAGGACGCCATAGATGCCACCAAGTGCACCCTCCGGGGCCTGGATCTCAACCAGGTAGACAGGCTCAAGCAGCCTTGGCTTGGCAGTGAGCTGGGAAGCAAAGATGACCCTCCTGGCCGTTGGGATGACCTGGCCACCACCCCTGTGGATAGCGTCAGTGTGGAGGACAACATCACAGACCTCAAAGCAGATGCCACGCATGTTCTCGTCAGCCAGTGCACCTTCCTTGGACGCCCACTGGAACCCAGCCACAACAGAGTCCTTGATTTCATTCAGGTACTGCACTCCCTTACACATATCAACCACCATGTTGGGGCCAGTGGTCTCAGGTCCAAAGCACCAGATCTTCTTGGCGAGATCCTTGTCCCACCCAAACTCCTCAGACAGGATCTTGGAGCGCACCTTGGGGTCGTCACGTGGGCCAATGCGTCCCTCATCAATGGCCTCGGGCAATCCCTCCTCCAAGGGGCGAGCCTCCATGTAGAGCGGTTGTGCTTGTTGGGGGACTTGCTCATAACAGTGCGGCATGACTTGTCCAGAACAGTCTCGCGGAACGAGACGACAGGAGGGGAAACAATGATTTCAGCACCACCCATGAAGTCATCCTGCAGATCCTTCAGGCAAATTTCAAGGTGAAGCTCACCAGCTCCAGCAATGATATGCTCACCAGACTCCTCAATGGAACAGAGCACCATAGGATCAGACTTGGCCAACCGCTTCAAACCTTCAACCAGCTTAGGGAGATCAGAGGCCACCTTGCACTGAACAGCAACACGCACAACAGGGGACACAGAGAACTTCATTGCTCTGATTGGGCAGGCATCAACTTCCTTCTCACCTGTCAGGGTTGCATTCTTCGTGATGAACTGATCCAAACCAACCAAAGCAACAGTGTTTCCACAAGGAACATCCTCAACGGACTCCTGCTTCTTTCCCATCCAGATAACAGTACGCTGGACACTCTTGGTATACAGATCTTTCTTCTGGCCAGGAACAAAGTTGGGACCCATGATACGGACCTTCATCCCAGTTGCAACCCTCCCAGCAAAAACACGACCAAAGGCAAAGAATCTGCCCTTGTCAGATGCTGGAATCATCTTGGAAACGTACAGCATAAGAGGACCGTCGGGGTCACAGTTTCTGATAGCATTTGCATATATATCATCAAGGGGGCCCTCGTACAAGTTCTCAACACGATACCTCTGAGCCTTCGAGGGAGAGGGCAGGTGGTACACCATCATCTCAAGTAGAGCACGACTGGCAGGCAACCAAGCTTGCATGACACGCTTCATGAGAGCCTTGCCCATCAGGTCCTTCTCATCATTCTTCATGGTCACACCAAGCTTCTTCAACATAGGCCACAACTTATCCTTCTGATCATTCATGCAGATTTCAATGATTTGCTTGATTGGCTCATAGCAGAACTGAACAAAACCTCTCTTACAGGTACCTGAGCCAGTGTTCTTGGAGGTCCATTTCTTTGTGGCTGGGTCAAAGAAGTTCTCACCCCACAGCCTCTCCATCATCTTTGATTCATCAACTCCAAACTTGGATGCATACATCTTAGCAAAGTTTGTAAGGGTAAAAGCCCACCCATGCAAACCAGCAGAGAATGCAACAGTCCCCTTCTCTGGGTACACTTGGACATCACCAAGAAGCGCATCTTCATATGTTGCCATGATCACATTGGCGTTCTCAATGACACGGGAGAAAGTCTGATAGGCTTCCTCACCGTCAACCTGAAGCTCAAGGAAACACCTGTCCATCTTGTTGACGGTAAGGACAGGTCTAATCCTCTCACCAAGAGCCTGGCGCAGAACAGTTTCAGTCTGGACACAGACACCCTCAATACAGTCAACCACCACCAAAGCACCATCAGTGATACGAAGAGCAGCTGTGACTTCAGAAGAAAAGTCAACGTGGCCAGGTGAATCAATGAGGTTGATCAGGTAGTCATTGCCGTCCCTGTCACCCTTGTAACTGGCAAGGGATTCATCACTCATCTCATAGTAGAGAGAGATACCCGTGGATTTGATAGTGATACCACGTTCTGCCTCATCTGCACGGGTATCAGTCATGCGAACATCACCAGCAACTTCCTGGGCAATAATCCCAGCAGCTGCCACGAGGGAGTCCGTAAGGGTAGACTTGCCTGTAATCATGCAAGTAATATGTAAGAAGGGTGCACAATTTAAGTATTCACAAAAAAAAGTAGCATGTTTAAGACAGTATGACACAAGTTATATGAATAAACAAATTGAACAAATTAACATTTAAGACGGAAGTAGGACATAACAGTACAATAAACTGGAACAATAATCAGATAAAAATAAGATATTTCAGACATTTAGTAACATGGCTAAGTGTAATTAAATTTAAGAGTGCAAAATTGATAACTTAAAAGTTGAAATAAATACAGGCATTTACACAAGTGCAAGTCACGAAGCTGGGTAGAGTTTGAGACGTGGGGCAATAAGTTAATGGTTACATTGAAGGATATTAAAGCAGTAGAACTATCATATAATGAGCAGTACTAGTAAACTACAGGTCACGCAATAAGATGAACTTGTATTTTCAGGGATGAAATTAATGATGACAAAACAATGATCAAGAGCTAATTAAACTAAACAAATATGAAGAGAAAAAAAGGCTAAAAACATAAATCAACAAGATTCAACAGCATAAACTCAATAGTTGGATACCACTGTTAACTTTTCAGGCACATACCATGGTCGACATGAGCAATAACAGACATGTTTCTGATATTGTTCTTTTTGTCCATAATGTTGCGGAGCTCCTCCGCTGTAAACTTCACCATCTTGACTGCTTTTGAATGTCACTCTGGGAATATAAGTTCCTGCTGAAAGAATAGCAATCTATTAGAACCGAGCAAGAATCAGGTTTGAATAAGTAAACGTGAAAACTGTTGGACACCCACATGTTTTGAAAACTATACCATTTCTTTACCATCACTTCGACCACACTCGATAAAACTAATACGTAAGAATTAATGAGACAATGTTCAGAAACTCAATTGTCGAAAGTTCACAGAGAAGACAGCAAACAAATATTCAGGGCACTTAGCACAACTGTTTGAAAAAAAACTAATTAGCAATGTTCAGAAAACTTGATCGTCCAAAGTGCACCAAAAAGACAACAACATAGCAAACGCTGGCGCTCCACCACTGAAGGGGATGCACAGCTATAAAGCACGAACAGGTAATGGGTTTAACTAACTAAACCCGTAAAACTTACAAAACAACAGATCGTCTATCATATCTTAAAGCTATAACTGCTTAAACCAACAAAAGTTATGTTCACATGAATAAGCATGCATTTGCTGACGACTAACTGACCAGTAAGACATGGAATTAATATTTCACCATCACATGCCAAAAGGCTATAATCAGGAACAAAAGCTGATATCATTCAAATTACATAAGGTAGCTCATGATTAAACAGGGAAGCAGGCATATGCAACGATTCCCCTTTTTCTCACATGAAATTTAATTAAACAATCAGTGATATCTATCTCCATCTTCTCAACTTGAAACTGCGAGAACAGGGAACAAAATCAACCAGTCAGCTAGCAAGCAAGCTCTACTATCCTACAGCTAGAACAATACCGAGCCCCGTGATGGTGCAGCAAAATCGACAAAAGTACACCAACAGAACACCGAAACGACAGATCCACGCAAACCACAACGGAATAACGTGTAACCGAACATCTGCTGCCCCATAGCGAGCACAACTTGAAATCGGTAGACGACTGCGGGAGGAACACGACGAGCATCTATCTACCGAGCAGGATGGACGAAACAGTAGATCTGCTACGTTTGAGAACTGGGAAAACACGTACACCCCTACCTACGGATCCAGGAAACTAGAGCGCATCCGGCGAGACTAAGCCCAGCGAAATCGACTGGTGACCAATCCAGGGAGGTCGAGCGCGTCCAGCGAGACTAGAACCGGTGGAATCGATCGGCTAGGACGGCCGGACGCAACGACGAAGCAACCGGAGAAGCGGGGAGAGGGAACGGTGGTCTCACCTTGGCTTCCGCCGAAGAAACGGCGGAGAGACGAGACGGGGAAGGGGCGGCGGCGGCGGGTTTAGGGGGCTGGGGAGAAAGGAAGGATGGGGAGAAGACCTAGGCTGTGCCTGCCGATATATACGCTGCTGCTAACGCGCTGGCCACGAATGCGCTATCATCTTTTTTTTTTCGGGGAGCGCCTCGGTCTCGGTCGACTGAGGGCATCTCCAGCCGTTCGGCCCCCCGGTTTCGATCCGGCGCCTTTTTGTCTTAGCGCCGGCCGTCTCCAAAACCTGGGGGGCGAACTCACCAGCCGTTCGGCGGCTCAGGAAACGCCACAGTTCATATCATTTGAAACGCCTTCTTCCCGCCCCCAAAATATAGCCCGAGTTCGGCGATCACGGCAGCCACAGTTGGGCAATATTACAAAAAACGCCACAGTTGGGCGATCAAAGAGTCTCGATCAAGCCACAGTCGGGCGATCCACGGCCACATGCGGCGTTCTGCTGATGCACAGATCAGATAGAGGCCGGCGACGGCACAGCAGTGTCGGCGGCGTTCAGGTCGATCGGCGTGGTGGTCGGAGCCGGCGCAGAGCTCGGGGCAGCAGTGTCGGCGGCGTCCAGGTCGATCTGCGCCGTGGACAGAGGCTGGGCAGGTGGTGTCTCGGCTGGACTGGCCGAGCTCGTCTCGGTCGTCTCCGTCGGGGTGCCGTAGGTAGTGTCCGACGGAGCCGTGCTGATGTCGCTGAGGATGAGCCGGCGCTGCGCCATATACCATGTCCTCAGCTCGGGGTCCATCGCGTCCGGATCGGCCCCCGTGAGGAAGGCGAGGTCGTGGTTCCTCTTCTTCGCCACGGTGCCGGTCCTGAGGAGCTCGATCTTGACCTTGGAGTTGGCCATGAGCGCCGACCACCTCTTCGCGGTGATGTCCTCCCTCTTGCCGGCGTTTGCCTTTGCGTCGGCGAGACAGGTCTGGATTGACGCCTGGAGCTTTGCCGCTGCCGGCTCGGCGTCCCTCGCCGCCTTGGCTTTCTTGTGACCCATCGGTGGACGGCCATCAGACGCATCAGACGCACCAGCGCCCGGGACGTACTCCTTGCCCTTGCCGAGCCCACGGCGTGTCTCCGCCCACTTCTCGCACCCCTCGATGACGACGAAGACGTGGAGGTACTTGAAGTCGGTCTTCTCGTCCTCCTTGTACGCCTCGAGCATCCGGACGATCTACATGGCGGCAGGACCGGCACAAATGAGCTACACGGCGGCGCAAAGAAAGGAATCACGGCGGAAATTCTCACCTCCATCTCGCGGTTGGCGCCGCTCTTCGGCCTGTGCGCCACCTCCTCTTGTATGCCGTGCCACTTGTTGCAGGCGGCCTAGATGTTCTGCCAATGGTTGGCCATGGCCTTCTGGCCGCGATTGATGACGCAAGAGGCGTAGTCCGGGTCGATCATCCGGCGCTCGTCGTACTCCGTCTTGACGCGCTTCCAATAGTTGTCCAGGGCCTGGTTCGCGCCGACGATCGAGTCGCAGCTGACCACCTTCCATGACTCGGCGAGCAGGATATCCTCCCTGCACGACCACTTGATGCGCGGCTCGACGGGCGGCTTCGGCGCCGTCTTGGTCGGCCCCTTCCTGGGACGGCGGCCTCCTCCGCCATCATTGGCCGGGTCCTCTTCCTGCGTAGGCGCCATCGCGTCTCCTTCTTCCGCTTCCGCCTCCGCCTCCGCCTCCGCCTCCGCATCCTCTGTGCCGGCGCCAGACGCACCTTGACCGTAATCCCCGCCGCCCTGCGAGAAGAACTCCACACCGCCCTGCGAGAGGAAGCCCGGGCACGCCGCCGCCGCCACCGAGCCGGTGGTGATGATCTCCTCCATGAAGGGGCCGGTATCTTGGCCCAACAGGGACTGCGCGGCGAAGGGGAGGGAACGGCGCAGCGATGGCGAAGTTGCGTAGCCCGGGGAGCCGGCATACATCATCGGCGCATGGTGGGGGAAGGTGGTGTTGGGGTTGAAGCCACCATGCTCGTCGGCATACCCGGTGGAGTACTGGGGGGGCGCGATCCAGCGCGGCGACGGCGACGGAGTTCTGGCTCCAGCCGGCGAACTGCAGAGGAGGACGAGGAGAGAAGCCCGCGACCCTGCGCTTGGCCGGCGCCGGAGTTGGCGGCTCCTCCAGCTCCTCCACCTCTTCTTCCTCGTCGACGGCCTCCTCGTCGACGGCCTGGGCCTCGGCCTCCGCCGCCAGGTGCGCGGACATCTCCCTCTGCCGCTGCGCCTTCTCCCTCGTCCGGCGCTGAAGGTTCTCTTGTTTCAAGCGCGCCTCCTCGGCGATCCAGGCGGCGTTGCTCATGCCCGGCGGCTTCTCCTTCGGCGCCCTCGGCTTCCGCGGCTCCTTGCCGATCATGGAGGCGCCGACCATGGAGGCGGAGGAGGAGGCGGCGACGGCGCGGGGGCTTGTGAATCGGGCGGGAGCCATGGCGGCCAGATCTATGCAAATGGCGGGAACGGGGCGGGGAGAGGTATATGTGGGGGGAAAATGGAGGGAACGGCCAAATTATGGAGGGAAATCTGAAAGTGCATGTGTTGCCCCATGCGTGGTTTTGGTAATTAATGACAATCCTTATGGACTAATGTTTGCATTAAGATATACTTGTAGATCTTGTCCATAGGAAAATATTGGAGTTCATGTGTTGGACTCTAGAAGATTACATGATGACCAAGGTTTTATCTAAGGGTTTATATGAAGAATGGTCATGTGAAGAGTTGAGCTTATTGCAAGCATGGCTTGGAAAAGAAGATTGAGTGAACTTCATTTTGTGTGTGCATGTTTCTTTTTGGACTTATATCTCATGATTAATGTCTAATTAGAAACTTATACACATGAGAGTAGCTACTTCTTTAATTGGTATTCCAATCCTCTAGTGACCACCCTTTTTATTACTTTTCTTTCTTTGGTGGTTTCTAAAAGGCACAAGATTTGTTTTTAATTTGGTATGATTTTGCTTCTTAATAAGCTTGTGGACCTATTTGCTACTCCTTTGTTCGTGTTCAAAATTATCTAGGAGGGAGTGAGGATTCCATGTTGTGCACACCATATTGAAATGCAAATCCTACTTTGTGCACGTACCTTGGGGAGTTCCCTCTTGATTTTTAGAACATTTGGTTGATCTTATCATAATATCTTCTTATGTTCTATTGGTTTTTCGGATCCTTTGATTGGTTACTTCTTTTGTCGAAGTATCTTTCAATTTGTTTCTCTTTTGCAATCTTTGGATCCTCAATATAGTTTGATCTCCCTTCATCTATTCGTCATTGGATATGTGCATTTGATTCCACTCATATTATGAGAAATGCACACATTATGGGGGAGCTCTTCCTATATTGGCCTTCTAAATTTTTCCTCCCATTTCGGCAATCGATGCCAATGGGGAGAAGTTTAGAGGGTTTAAGAGAATTTGGTGTTATGCTTTAGTTTTGTTCTTAATCATTTGCCTTTCATGCTCTTGCATTCTTGCTCTTTGTGTTGCATGGTTGCTTAATTCATTATATAAACCCTCGCAAAAAGGATTGTCATCAATTACCAAAATGGGGGAGATTGAAAGTGCATGTGTTGCCCCATGCGTGGTTTTGGTAATTAATGACAATCCTTATGGACTAATGTTTGCATTGAGATATACTTGTAGATCTTGTCCATAGGAAAATATTGGAGTTCATGTGTTGGACTCTAGAAGATTACATGATGACCAAGGTTTTATCCAAGGGTTTATATGAAGAATGGTCATGTGAAGAGTTGTGCTTATTGCAAGCATGGCTTGGAAAATAAGATTGAGTGAACTTCATGTTTATCTCCAAGCCATCATCTATATCAAGATAAGAAGATGAAGTGCAAGTGGATTCATGAAGACGGAGTATAGCAAGGCTCTCCCATAATGGTGTATGGGGGAGTATTTGGAGAAGTCTTCATCAAGCATGTGCTAGCAAGCACAATCAAGAAAGGTGTTCCAACTTGAGAGAGTCAAGATCGTCATCATCGAGCTCAAGTGGAATGCGCAAGGCAAAGGTATGATCTTGATAGGTTTTCTATTTTACCGGTCTCACGGTGTTAGTGGGAGACCGGGTTATAGGATAGACGGCGTACTATCAAGAGGGGCTCTCAAGTGAGTAACTTGATCGCATCTTTGTGGAGAGCTCAAACCTTTGCATATTTGGCATATCATCTTTCTTGGTTCTTATTTGGCTTTTATCCATGTGAGAATTTAGAGCTTGTGTTCATCTCCATACCAAGCTCTAGTTCATCAAAAACGGATTTCATTTGAATATCTTGGTGTTTTTGATGTTGGAGGTTTTACCGGTTCGTCTCTTGTAGAGAGGTCAAACTCTCTCTTGTGTTTCCTCCTCACATGATGGACTATGATGTGTATATGCATGATCTTGTAGAGCTTGTGAGTATTCTAACAAGCCCAAGATTATAGAAAACGGAGTCCGGATGAGAAACATATTGCGGTTTTGGTTTGGAGGTTTTATCGGTTGTTCTTTTATCGAGAGGTCCAACCTTTCCCCATTTGGTTTTATCCTCCATTGTTGGACTATGATGTTTCTCTGCATGATCTTGTAAAGCTCTTCGTTACGATTCCAACGAGCCCAAGATCATCGAAATCGGAGTCCGGATGAAAAAGATATTGCACTTTTATCGGTCTTGTCTGTCTGGCCAGCCCCCAGGCCGGCCAGACCGGCTCCCAGACCGGCCGGGTCGGGTGGTTGGCCGGTTTCTAGGCCGGCCAAACCGGCTCCCAGGCCGGGCTCGCAGTTTCTGCATAACGGTTGGTTTCGGGACCTATTTAAAGGGGCTTCTTCCCCAACGGTTACAACACGTTTTGAGCAAGTTTTTCCCCTCTCTCTCTCCATTGTTGACCTTTGAAGAAGCTTGCCTTCCTCTCATCCCTCCCATGATTCTTGCATATCTTTGAGGGAAAGTGAGAGGAGATCTAGATCTACATATTCATCCAATCCATTCCTCCTCTAAGTGAGGGGAACCTAGTAGATCTTGATCTTGAAGTTCATTTGTTGTGTTCTTCGTTGTTCTTCCTCTCTTCTCCCCCATAAGCATTAGTTGCTTGTGGTGGGATTTGAGAGTGAAGGATTTGAGCCTTGTGCTCTTGCCATTGCTTCATTGCATCGGTTTGTGCTCTCCACGAGGATTCGTGGAAGTTGAAAGCTTGTGAACTTGTTACTCTTGGGTCTTTGGACCCTAGACGCCCGTGTGGTGGTTGAGACCCTTGTGTGGTCACTTGTAGCTGTTCGGGAGCCCCCAATCCCGTTGTGGGTTGTGCCCCGGATCGTTGTTGAAAGGCTCCGGATTTCCGCCTCGAAGGATTCCGATAGTGGAAGGTGAACCAAACCTTTGTGGTGCGGTTCATCGGAGAAGAAGGTGAAACCTTTGTGGTTGTTGAACCATTGTGTTGGTTCACACCTCTCCAACGAGACGTACTCCCTTAACAAGGAGGAACTCGGGAATACATCCTCGTCTCCGCGTGCCTCGGTTATTTCTATACCCGAGCTTTTTACTTATGCACTTTACATTGTGATAGCCTTCGTGCTTGAAGTATTCTATATTGCTATCACCTTGTTGCTTGTCTTGCTTAGCATAAGTTGTTGGTGCACATAGGTGAGCCTAGTTTATTTAGGTTGTTGGCTTGTTAATTTAAACACATAGTTTTATTCCGCAATTATCAAGCCTAAACCGGAAAAGTTTTAATCGCCTATTCACCCCCCCCCCTCTAGGCGACATCCTTGTCCTTTCAATTGGTATCAGAGCCTGGGCTCTCTTTTTGGGCTTTACCGCCTAGAGAGTAAAGATGTCGTATAGAGAATTAGTGCACGATCCCACTTTATATTCGATGGCACAAATTATGATGTTTGGAAAATTCGCATGCTTAACCTTCTTAGGGACATAAACCCAAATTTTAAGAGAATTGTAGATATGGGTTTTTCTCCTCCAAAGGATTCCCAAAAGTTATCTTTAGAGGATGAGGAAAACTCTTATCTCGATACTCGTGTATCTAATTGTCTATGTGTGTTTTGAGCGATGTAGTTCTTGCATCAATCATGCCTTTTCGGAACGCTCATGAGCTATGGACCAAGCTTCAAGATAATATGAAGTGTCCAATATTATTGAGGATGATTGTTCTCCTCCACCTCCGGCCGTGATGAGTTCACATCTTCTTCCACTTCACCAACATGTGTTTTGACACAAGGTAATGATATGGTGAGTGGTGATAGAAATTGCTTTGTTGATGGTGAATATTCTATTGACTATACTTCATCTCTATCTCATTGCAATGTTCTATCTTTGGACTTAAACACTTCTAGCACTCCAAATGTTTTACATGCTAGTGTTGCTAGTCCTTGCATATCATGTAATAGTTGTTTAACTAAATCTCATGATGATATGCTTCATTCGTCTTGTTGCCATGAAAACAATACTTCCATATCCTCTATTTCTTGTGTGGCTAACAATGTAGAGGAATCCCAACATTTGTTGGAACAAGACGTGGATCTCAATGGTGCTTCAAGTATCTCTTCACCATCTTTGTCCATTACTCATTTTGCCTTATGGCTAAGGATTCAAAGGTATCTCCACCTCAATCCAAATTGTGATGATGTGGATGAGGATTCTCATGGAGCGCTTATGGATGTTGAATCCATAACAAAGAAGGGTGAGATGGTATTTGGTGCTCTCCCCAAAGGTAGCAAAGCTATCCCTCCTCTAAGTGAAATCATTGTTTATGCTATTAAGAGTAGGGAAATCATTGAGGACTTGGAAACTCAATTTCTCGAGAAATGTCAAATTGAGAGAGAGGATGCCGATGAAAAGGCATCCTTAATGAATGCCCTTGAGGAAGAGCAAGAGCTTCGAGTGTCTCTTGAGGAGAACTTGAATCTCTTGATGATCAAATGATCTTATTATTGCTAAAATCATTAAGGAAAAGATCATGCTATTGCTAAATATAAAGTGCTTAAAAAGGAAAAAGTTGAATTTGGTGTTGGCAATGCTAGACTAATTGAGGATATAGAGAGACTTGACAAAGCTCACAAGGCTTTAGAAAGTGAACACTCTCTCCTTATCAAGTCTCATGATCAACTCCAAACTCAACTATCTAAAAATGATGAGCTTGCCAAGTTGTCTTCTTCCATTTCTAATATTGATGATGCTTGTGCTACTAACTCCACTTCTTGTGAAGCATCTATTTTGAAGGAGAATGTTGAGCTAAGGGCTCAACTTGAGTTGCTAACTAGCAAGTATAGGAAATTGGAAGAAAGTCATGAAAAGCTATCTAGCTCTAATGATGATCTTCTAGCATCCTATGCTAGGCTAAAGTTAGCTCATGAGGCTATCGCTACAAAGGTAACATCTTGTGAGCCTCATGTGGACAATGGCACAACTTCTACTAAAATGCTATATTGCCATGTGCTAGTCCTAGTAATTCATCCACTCACAATGTTGCTACATCTTGTGATGAATTACTTTCCATGCCTTGTTGCTCTAACAATGAAGCTTCTACTTCCTCTAGTTTTGTGATACTAACCATGTAGAGGAATTAAATGAGCTCAAGGCCCAAGTCACTTCTTTGAAGAAAGACTTGGAAAAGCGTCATGTTGGGGATTCTACACTTGACAATATGTTGAGTGTTCAAAGACGCCCCAATGACAAGAGTGGACTTGGATTCAACTCCAATATCAAGAACAAGTCCAAGTATCAAGAAGAACAAGGGCCAAGAACAAGTCAAGATTCGGCCAAGATTGTTTGCTTCAAGTGCAAAGTTGAAGGGCACCATGTTAGATCTTGCCCTTTGAAGAAGAAGCTCTTAGTGAGAAGCAACAAGGGAAGAAGCCTCAAGTTCAAACTCAAGTTCCTCAAGTTGAAGAACGGCCTCTTCCCAAGAAGAATCAAGCTACCCCTCCTCAAGTCAAGACTCCAACTAAGAAGAGAGGAGGAAGTAGATGTTGCTACCTATGCCGTGAGAAGGGTCACTTGCTTCTTCATGCACAAATGGTACCTTATCCAACCCCATTATTATTGATGATGATTATTCTCTTCGGAAGGATAAGGTTGGCAATGTGTTTGCCAAATATGTTGGTACTCAAAGTGGTGTCAAGAAAAGAACCATTTGGGTTGCCAAACCTATTGTGACTAACCTCTTAGGACCCAACTTGGTTGGGGACCAACAAGCTAAAACTTGATCAATAGGTGTTGTTGGAGGGCATTGGAGACTTGGCTACATCATGAAGAATTAAGGGATCTTCATCAATTATATTATCTCAAGCCAAGTCATTTGGATTATATTGTTCTATCTCATATCCAATGTTCCTCCTTGCGGTAACTTTTATTTAAATCATATACATTGAAAGTTGCTTGCACCCTTGCATGTGTTAGGTTTTGTACCTTGCTAGTGTTTGTATGTGTTGTGCTCTCTACTTACTTATCTTGAGTAATCAAGTATGTGTATTTGGTTTGCACACCATTTACTTGTTTGAGCCTTATTGCTTTTATTTGATATCTTATCTTGTTGGCTCTCTTTTTGAGAGATTAATGGACTATCCATTTTGGGGAGTGATATGCTTCGTGCACTTCACAATCCTAAAATTGTGTATACATGAGGAATACCACTTAGTGTTGATATATTAATATTATCTATTCTCTATGTGGTATGTCTTCTCATGAGAAATTCAAATTCTATAATGTCCATTAATTATCTCTAGTTGGTTTTTTGCCTCTTGTTAAGAAAATTTGGATTATCACATTATGGGGGAGTAATAAGCTATGTGCATATTACAACCTAGAAAATGTGAACATGTGAGGTATTGCCACCTAGAATTGATATTTCATTATCTTATTCCTATGTGGCATGTTGCTCAAACAAGTTCCATTTTGGTAAAATGTTTTTGTTCACTCTTTTGGATCTTGTTTGTGATGGACATTCTTGGTACGGTTTTCCCAAATATGTTCGCATATCCTTTTGGGAAATCGATTGCTTCAAGCTACTCTTTGTAGTGGCTTTGCATGATCGCGTGAATACTTGAAGCTATCAAGAATATCTATCTTTTAAGCTTTGGCCTTTAAATCTTATCTTTTGCCATATGCTTATTTGTTGTGAAATTGGTCTTCAATATCATTTCTATATACCACCGAGAAATATCTCTATATACTCCTTGTCCTTGACAAGTGATACTCATATGTGGGTGAAATTTGTAGACCATCTTCACTTTGGCTTTGCTTTGAATTGCCTTATTTTATTGCCAAGGATTTTTTGATCTAACTCTCTTGTCTTCCTTGTATCTTTTGGATCCTTGTTGCTCTACTCAAAATTGTTTTATGCTTTCTTGTGTTAGGAAAAGCAATGATCCCATTCTTGGGAAGCTATCCTACATTGAGTAGAACATCATTCTTTAAATTGGTTTTGTATCTTATTGCTTTCCTTGAACATGACTAGTGTTTGAATAATATGTATGGAGAGTGATGATCCCATTTGTGTGCATTTTGTATTCAAATGCAAGATCATAAATAATGCACAAATCTTGGGGGAGCATCCTATATGCTTTTGAACATTAGTTGTCTTCAATTGGTTTGATCCCGATGACGTGTCTCTTTGGAAGACAAACATTTTCGTCTTGGTACTTTGTGCCATCATGAAAGTGTAGAGGGTTTGGTTTATTCCTTGATGTATTTTCATCAATTGGTATCTTACTTTCATTTGGCATCTTTTCAAAGTGGTATCTTCAATCATGTGTTGATTTGGGTTTTGATATAATTTGGACAATTTTTTTCTTGTCACACTTGTGTGTGCTTTCTTGGTTTAATTGGTGTTTTGTCCAAATTGTATCTCGTTTGGTTCTTGAAAGTCTTGTGCATGCATATTTATTATATGTATATCTTATGGCATGCTTACTTTCGTTGATCCAATATATAGGATAAACTCCATCAAATCCTAAATGGCTAAGATGTGCATGAAATTCAATTTCATATCAATATGCACATATTTATGTGGAGTTTGTCCTATGTATTGTAGTTGCTCTAACTACTTTGGGCCCAATGAGTTTGGGAACCATTTTGTACTTGAATTTGTTTTAGGTACATTGGAGATGCATTGGAAGCTTGTCTCATTTACAAGGAAGGTGTTATCACCATGTGCTTATTGGAGCCAAGCTCGGATGATCGTGAACTCTTATCTTCTACATCACCAATGCTATCTCGGTAACAAGTATCTACCTCATGCATACTTCTAGCTTTCAACCTTGTGTAGGTTGTTCTTGGCATGAATCTCTTGTTGCAATTCATTTGGTTCTTGCAAAACAACTTTATTGCAAATGTGAGCAAGCCGGGATGATTACATATCAAGGGGAATATAATAATCATTTTATGATTCACCAATCCCAAATATGTTAATCTAGCACTTTCTACTCTATGTCTCGCATATGCAATATTGATGTTTCTTCAAAATCATTTGCCTTTTGCGATACTTGTTATCTCTTCTCGGAGCATCCCTTTTATCTTCTTATCCCTTGTGGATATTTTTGATGCTATGATGAGTATGTGTTGGAAGTTCATCTATATCCTTTAAGATAAAATTGAGCTTTGTGCTATGCTTTTAAGCAAGATCTTATTGGTGTATTATGACTTCCTCTTGGTATCATGTTCTTCACCGTTGTACCTATTTTGTGTGTGCATGTTTCTTTTTGGACTTATATCTTCATGATTAATGTCTAATTAGAAACTTATACACATGAGAGTAGCTACATCTTTAATTGGTATTCCAATCTTAGTGACCACCCTTTTATACTTTTTTTCTTTGGTGGTTTCTAAAAGGCACAAGCTTTGTTTTTATTTGGTATGCTTTTGCATCTTAATAAGCTTGTGGACCTATTTGCTACTCTTTTTTGTGTTCAAAATTATCTAGGAGGGAGTGAGGATTCCATGTTGTGCACACCATATTGAAATGCAAATCCTACTTTGTGCACGTACCTTGGGGAGTTCCCTCTTGATTTTTAGAACACTTGGTTGATCTTATCATAATATCTTCTTATGTTCTATTGGTTTTTCGGATCCTTTGATTGGTTACTTCTTTTGTCGAAGTATCTTTCAATTTGTTTCTCTTTTGCAATCTTTGGATCCTCAATATAGTTTGATCTCCCTTCATCTATTCGTCATTGGATATGTGCATTTGATTTCACTCATATTATGAGAAATGCACACATTATGGGGGAGCTCTTACTATATTGGCCTTCTAAATTTTTCCTCCCATTTCGGCAATCGATGCCAATGGGGGAGAAGTTTAGAGGGTTTAAGGGAATTTGGTGTTATGCTTTAGTTTCGTTCTTAAGCATTTGCCTTTCATGCTCTTGCATCCTTGCTCTTTGTGTTGCATGGTTGCTTAATTCATTATATAAACCCTCGTAAAAGGATTGTCATCAATTACCAAAATGGGGGAGATTGAAAGTGCATGTGTTGCCCCATGCGTGGTTTTGGTAATTAATGACAATCCTTATGGACTAATGTTTGCATTGAGATATACTTGTAGATCTTGTCCATAGGAAAAGATTGGAGTTCATGTGTTGGACTCTAGAAGATTACATGATGACCAAGGTTCCATCCAAGGGTTTATATGAAGAATGGTCATGTGAAGAGTTGAGCTTATTGCAAGCATGGCTTGGAAAAGAAGATTGAGTGAACTTCATGTTTATCTCCAAGCCATCATCTATATCAAGATAAGAAGATGAAGTGCAAGTGGATTCATGAAGACGGAGTTAGCAAGGCTCTCCCATAATGGTGTATGGGGGAGTATTTGGAGAAGTCTTCATCAAGCATGTGCTAGCAAGCACAATCAAGAAAGGTGTTCCAACTTGAGAGAGTCAAGATCGTCATCATCGAGCTCAAGTGGAATGCGCAAGGCAAAGGTATGATCTTGATAGGTTTTCTATTTTACCGGTCTCACGGTGTTAGTGGGAGACCGGGTTATAGGATAGACGGCGTACTATCAAGAGGGGCTCTCAAGTGAGTAACTTGATCGCATCTTTGTGGAGAGCTCAAACCTTTGCATATTTGGCATATCATCTTTCTTGGTTCTTATTTGGCTTTTATCCATGTGAGAATTTAGAGCTTGTGTTCATCTCCATACCAAGCTCTAGTTCATCAAAAACGGATTTCATTTGAATATCTTGTGGGTGTTTTTGATGTTGGAGGTTTTACCGGTTCGTCTTTTGTAGAGAGGTCAAACTCTCCTCTTGTGTTATCCTCCTCACATGATGGACTATGATGTGTATATGCATGATCTTGTAGAGCTTGTGAGTATTCTAACAAGCCCAAGATTATAGAAAACGGAGTCCGGATGAGAAACATATTGCGGTTTTGGTTTGGAGGTTTTATCGGTTGTTCTTTTATCGAGAGGTCCAACCTTTCCCCATTTGGTTTTATCCTCCATTGTTGGACTATGATGTTTCTCTGCATGATCTTGTAAAGCTCTTCGTTACGATTCCAACGAGCCCAAGATCATCGAAATCGGAGTCCGGATGAAAAAGATATTGCACTTTTATCGGTCTTGTCTGTCTGGCCAGCCCCAGGCCGGCCAGACCGGCTCCCAGACCGGCCGGGTCGGGTGGTTGGCCGGTTTCTAGGCCGGCCAAACCGGCTCCCATGCCGGGCTCGCAGTTTCTGCACATAACGGTTGGTTTCGGGCAACCTATTTAAAGGGGCTTCTTCCCCAACGGTTACAACACGTTTTGAGCAAGTTTTTCCCCTCTCTTCCTCCATTGTTGACTTTGAAGAAGCTTGCCTTCCTCTCTATCCCTCCCATGATTCTTGCTTATCTTTGAGGGAAAGTGAGAGGAGATCTAGATCTACATATTCATCCAATCCATTCCTCCTCTAAGTGAGGGGAACCTATTAGATCTTGATCTTGAAGTTCATTTGTTGTGTTCTTCGTTGTTCTTCCTCTCTTCTCCCCCATAAGCATTAGTTGCTTGTGGTGGGATTTGAGAGTGAAGGATTTGAGCCTTGTGCTCTTGCCATTGCTTCATTGCATCGGTTTGTGCTCTCCACGAGGATTCGTGGAAGTTGAAAGTTATGAACTTGTTACTCTTGGGTCTTTGGACCCTAGACGCCCGTGTGGTGGTTGAGACCTTGTGTGGTCACTTGTAGCTGTTCGGGAGCCCCCAATCCCTTGTGTGGGTTGTGCCCCGGATCGTTGTTGAAAGGCTCCGGATTTCCGCCTCGAAGGATTCCGATAGTGGAAGGTGAACCAAACCTTTGTGGTGCGGTTCATCGGAGAAGAAGGTGAAACCTTTGTGGTTGTTGAACCATTGTGTTGGTTCACACCTCTCCAACGAGACGTACTCCCTTAACAAGGAGGAACTCGGGAATACATCCTCGTCTCCGCGTGCCTCGGTTATTTCTATAACCCGAGCTTTTTACTTATGCACTTTACATTGTGATAGCCTTCGTGCTTGAAGTATTCTATATTGCTATCACCTTGTTGCTTGTCTTGCTTAGCATAAGTTGTTGGTGCACATAGGTGAGCCTAGTTTATTTAGGTTGTTGGCTTGTTAATTTAAACACATAGTTTTATTCCGCAATTATCAAGCCTAAACCGGAAAAGTTTTAATCGCCTATTCACCCCCCCCCCTCTAGGCGACATCCTTGTCCTTTCAAAATCGCCTTCCCTCGCCGACAAGCCTGGCCCGCGGACGCCTTTTGCCCCCTCAGGCCGAACCCAGCAGGCTGGGGTTGGCTGGGTTCGCCGGCGCGAAACGGCGCTAAAACCGGCGCCAAATCGACTTCTGGGGGGGCCGGCTGGTGGATTTTCGTTACCGCCGGCGCTAAAAAGGCCTCCTGGGGGGGCTCTGGGGGGGACGGCTGGAGATGGCCTGAGCAATGAGACTTCACAGCAAGGCATCTCCGAATATTCTCGTACCTATCGGGAAAACGTTTTCCAGTGTTTTATCAAGTTCATGATGATGTTGAGCATATAAACTTATATAAACAGCAATATAAATTTAACATAATGATTTTTATCATCAACTCCAAAAATTTAAATCCGAATAATTAAATATACTCCCTCCGTATCAAAATGTAAGACTTTCTAGCCTTTTTGTGTTTGTCCTTATTCGTACATATGTAGACATGTTTTAGTGTGTCGATTCACTCAATTAGTAACGAATTTGGACCAACACAAAAAAGCTAGAAAGTCTTACGTTTTGATATGGATGGAGTAATAAGGAATGATCCGGAATGTAAATAATGGTCGAATCACACATGAATACAAATAATATCAAATGAATAAATCATCACGAAGATGGATGTGTGTGGCCTTGTCCTCAATATGCCGGTAGGTTTCAAGAAATGCTTTGATCGAATCACCACTGAGACTTCACAGTCTCAACAAGTCTCATGTTGTCATAAAAGAAACTCCAAGTTTAAACTCTCATCATGAATGATCATATTGTGTAAAATTACACAAACCGTCATGATACCTGTGAGGGTTTTTTTATCCCAAAAAGCGAGCAGGATCTCGTAACAATTGCAAACCATGCTTATAACGCACCAAATGCCTTCTGAGTCTTTTCGGCATGCTTCCAGAGTTTTAGCATTGATGGATTGTTTCTTTCTTACCTTTTTTTAGATGATTTTCACAAATGTTGACCAGACAATAGATTTTTTTCCTTACGGACGGCCCCAAATCGGATTCGTGCCGCCCGAGCTCCCCACCGACGACCAGCCCCAAATCGGCGCCACTGATAGCCGCGGGGATGCGAGCCTGACTCCACTGCTCAGACACGCTGGGAGCAGCCTCTCCCGCCCTGACTGCCCCTCTAGCCGAGCTTCGAGAGGGATACATGAAGACGGCGGCAGCCAAGGACGCGTGGAAGGGATACGCCACCCCCGGGGCTGAAACACGATGGAAACGAAGCGGCGAAGGGCGGCGAAACTTTTTTAGATAAAAGGCTCCTAGAGCCCGACTTTAAATTAATAAAGCCCTCAAGTACACATACGCCACTGATCACCGCTGGGTTTACCAGCTTACAATAAAGCTCGAAACAGAGAAAAACGACACCCACAACAAGACAAGCACGATTACAACAAGCTAAGATAAGGCGTTCGATGCTTGAGGTCTTCGACTCGAACAATGAAGAGCATGGGACGTCGCCGCGGACCGCGCCGGAATCCCACCAAATTGACTTCACGTACAAAGCCTCCATCCACACGGTGATCACGCAACATGAAACCAACGGCGAAACTTTTTTACAACGTGGGAAAGCTGGGGACGGGGCGGCGGCGGCGAGAGTAGCGGCCGTGCAGGTGGAAGGGAGGCGCGCGGGGCGCGAAACTTCGGCTCCTGCTTTCTCGCGCCACAAATGGGGGAACCTCGAAAATTGCCGCAAAAAACCGAACATATAGCAAACTCAGGGAAATATCCTGCTCCCCAATCTTATCGGGGCCATTTGTTTATCCCAGATCTTAAAAAAAAGTTGTTATTTTCCGGGCATGCGGCTCATCCGGAATCGCTGGAAACGCTCTCACAATGTCTCGGTCGACGCACCCTGATCGCTCGATCAAATAGCCTTCTTTTTCTCGTTTGATTAGCCAAATGCCCGTGCGTTGCTACGGGTAATAATTTATCCGTCGCACCTATGAGCCTCGTCGTGGTGCCACAATGTATAAAACTATGGTAATCAAATGTTAGTGCAAAAAATGAATAAAACTTACGATGATCGATGAATAATTACTTGCCTAGTTGGTTGAATCAGTGGAGAGTGTCGAACTGAACAAAAGCTGGGGTATAGAAAAATTGGCACTAACCAAATTTACACCTAAATACAAAGATAATAAATTGATCTCCTGAAAATTTGCACAAAACAAATCGTCGGTGCAACACGCCTTGTACTATAGTATAGAATGTACATCTAGTATAGATTTGTGGTATATATGTCAAAAGATCAAACGAGAGTTTTTTTAATACTCGCTAACCTACAGTGTAGAACGCACGAGTTCCATGAGAAATTTCTTCGGGTGGTGTTATTGCAAATATTTGACAAATGGTTGTGTAAACAATGTACTTAGGTCAAGTCATGATATGCTCGTGCAAGTTGTAAATGACAATTTTTATGATATTAAATAAATGGCTTGAGATGTCCAACGTCGTTACTCTTTTTCACATAATTGTTTATGTGTTTCACGGCATTGGCAATTGGCCAATTCGAATTTTCCTGTTTTATAATAAATGAATATTTATTTTTTCTGATATTTATGCCCAAATACTACCATAGCTCAGTCAAATCAATAACTTGGAATAACGGAGCACATAAGAATTATCCAAATTCTGCAAGATCTGGTTACACAATACCTAGTCGTGAGATACACATCCTTTACAGGAGTGAGGTGAAAATGCAAACAAAGTGACTCATCAAGACCATGCCTTTTGTAGTCGGGAATTAACCTCAATACTACATACATGTCATTATTTTCACCGTCCTACACATCAGTCTGTAGCACACAATCAGGCGATGGTGTTAGGAACATCCTAGCCCTGGCTAGAATGCCCAAATTGTGCAAAAGCTTCAGGCATCATATAGATTCATAGGAATTAGAACACCCCAATGTGATAGGCCTGACCTGAACCAACGTTTGATGTTTGGTGATGGTGGCATTGGACCAGGGGTAGACTGCAAGTAAAATAACGTAATGTTACTTATCTGTAGAACGGAAATGTTGATGATAATATGATGCAACCAAATTCCAAAAGCAATTCCAGAAATTGACAGAGAATTTCTGCCAATCTTTTCAACTATATTCCACAAACAGATTGCATGATTTTTATCTAATCTGAGATACAGGATCAAGTTCTTAACTCATTATGTCATGTACAAAACCAAACACATTATTTTTCCGTACCATATCCCAATCCTTCATGTCTGCACTTCAGATCAGTTCCTCAACATCTAACCAAGAACTTCCAAGAACGAGATACGCAAGGCCACCAATGCAGACTGCAGAGTAATAAAAAAAAATGAAGAAACACACCTATCCTCATGTACCTCGCCTGCTCAACTTAGAGCTCAAATGAGGCAGGCGACGGAAAGTCACCGAAACAGCTAGTAGTAGCACTAAATTATAGCTCCAGGAAAATGGCGACCAAAGTGATGTACTGCTTCATTTGTTTCAGTGCTGCAACAATAAAACATCAAATATTTCTGAGGAGCTAAGTTTTTAATGTCTGCAACAGATGAAAGTAGTTCAGAGTATAACCATAGACAAATACATCATCTTTCCCACCATGTGCAGCAGCACACGACAGAGTTTCGCCACATCCTCCTTGACATAAAGCAAGTTCGGCCAGGAAAGGCATCTTTTAGCATCAGAATGTCATCTCTTGCAGGATTTATTTCCCGAAAGAAGAATTTAAGTAACACTACTTATGTAAGAAATAACTTCACCTGCAGGAAGAGGAAGATCAAGCGGGGAGGTTGGCTCCGGGAACATATGCCCAGACCCATACAGCAGTATCGATCCCATGAAATAAATCGATCGAGAGATTAACAGAATACCAAGGAATACTTAGCAAACAGGAAAGAGCTTATAGGATTGATAATGAGTGCTTACTGGGCAATTCTCTCGTGCACCTATCGCAGACATAGCAAAAATGTGATATGTACTCTTGTAAAAAAAAAAGTGATATGTACTGGGCAATTCTCTCGTGCACCTATCGCAGACATTGAAAGAACTGTGGAAACTGTTGTGCACCTCACCAGCAAGGAACTATGTCTCAAGGACAAATGATAAGCATATAAATACTGCAAGTTTATTGCACGTTTAATCTTCTATAATTCTTCCAGAGAGAGTTCCTATCATAGAATTAGGTTCCGAAATATTCTATGAATTAAGTATTTATGAAGAAGCACTGACACCATTAGAAAACGTTGATGCCTAGAACTTTACCTTGGGGGTGAGGGAGGTGAGGCGTACGTACGCGTTGCTGAAGGCGGGGAGGAGATGTAGGCGAGGAAGGCTACGACGTCTCGGCGGCGACGGCAGCGCGGCGTAGGGAGACGTTGAGGCGGCAGGGGACATCCGGCGGACCTCCTTGGATGGTGACGCCGCCTTGATCACGAAGGCAATCTCCTTCACATTAGGGTACGAGCGAATCAAGACAAAATCTGAGAGATTTTATAGTGTTTGGAGGAAAGAGCTACTGTGTGGGATTTTACGGAGGCGATTACAGTTGAGGGTCGAAGGGCCGGCGCGCTGCTGCGGTAGCTTGAGCGCGGGGGGGGGGGGGGGGGGGGGGGGGGGGGGTTAGGGCTCGCTCAACAAGTCGACGTCATGTCTCTCGCTAATTACTGCTGATTGACCGCTGCTGCTCTTTAACGCATGGCGAGACATAAGGAAATTAATCACGAAAATTGTTGAACACTCAATGCAAAAAATAATTACTGCTTATTGACCGCGAAAATTGTTGAACAATCAATGCAAAAAATAATTACTGCTTATTGACCGCTGCTGCTCTTTAACTCATGGCGAGACACAAGGAAATAAATCACGAAAATCGTGGAACAATCAATGCGAAAATCAGTATGATGGGAGGCGGGCAAAATGTGGAACCAAATGTTTCTTTTAGATAGGAGAGATGAAATCGATGCTGGTTGTGTATTAGTGAGTCGTATCAGCTGAGCTGGCCCATCTTTTTTTTTCTTGTGCTTGTGTCGCTGTGAGCGCACGACCAGAGATTTCGTGCTCCCGAGATTAATGGTCCTACTATTTTTAAAGATGAAAAAGGTATGAGTTTTAGAAAAAATTGAAAAAGAATCTCGGATGTATCAGTGGGGTATTATACAAACGTGTAAAAATTCAACTTTACATACTTTTTATTTTGGGTTACACAAACACGATAAAAGTGTGGATCTCAATATGCATATTTTCAAATCTCCGAATTTTTTAGATTTGTCGTTTATGTGTAGCGCATCTCCACTACTAATAAAAGAGCGAACTTTATCTTTCCTATGTCCACCAAACGTTAGTGTACACGGAACATTCAGCACCCTCAGATCATCCCACTTAATCGAATCTAACAGCCCATATTTGTTTAACCATCTCACAAGCAGATCGACGAAGTGGATGCATCCTGTCAACCGGCAGAAATGTTCCTGCCAGACATTTCCGTGCTCCGCGTCCCCAGTCATCAATGACAAAATCAGTATCCCGCTAATTACTCTGCGTGATCCATGAATAGCGGCAGTGCAGTTGCGCCTAGGGGTGGGCGTTCGGTCTTTTCGGTTAGTTCGGTTCGGTCTTTAACAATTTCGGTCATCCAGAAATGATACCCGTAATAAATTCGGTCTTTTCGGTTTTTGTTCTTCGGTCTATTCGGTCCGGTCTTCAGTCATAACCAAATAGACCAAAATATAGGGCGCAAAAAGTGGAATCAGCGCCCGGGACTGGAAAAGTGAGGAGAGCGATCGACTAGTCTCTCGCGCACGGGAAAATTTACAGTACGCTGGGCTGGATACTCAGTTGTTGAGCCTAGAGACTAGATGGTATACTTGGTTTAGTAGTTGGCCTATAGACTAGATGTACACATAAGCTGGGCTGGCACACAAATCCGGCTGCTTCCACACGTAATTCACTCAAAATAAAATAAAATTGGTCTTTCGGTCTATTCGGGTTATTTATAAGTGATGACCGAATTTCTGATCTAATTTCGGTCTTTTCTAATTTGCTACCCAAACTTTTAACGGTTTTTTCGGTCTCGGTCATTTTGGTTTCGGTCTCGGTCTTCGGTTTTTATGCCCGCCCCTAGTTGCGCCTTTGCCCTCCAGTAGCACCTGCATCTCGCGTCGAGCGGGACATCCAACGTCGCTGCTGCCGCTACTCTCCTTCACCCTAGGATGCGTTGCGGCCAAATGCTTTGTATAGCCGTCCAGATCGTGCCCTCGCCCATTTAATGTCGCCTGCCTCCTCCCGTCCTCCCCTATCTTCTCCAACGCTGCATCTTGCCCTAGCGCCGCACGAAGGAACTGGCGCGCGTCCTGAGGCCCGAGCCAGCGTGGAAGGAAATCACCTCCGCAGGTAATCAGGTGCACATCAATCTGAATAGAATAATCCCTTTTGTTTCTTTTGACTGATAGCTGATCAATATTGACGGTTATTTTATGAAACATCAGGAGGATACGAATAGTTGAACTCTTATAAAGAAAAACTGAATGCTCGAGCCGGTTTCTCCTTTTGACCATCTGTGGACGGTAGAAATCAAGGCTAGCAGAAAGCATGTTGGAAGGCGCTGCTGCTTCTAAATGTTCCATCATGGGTGGCCATATCTATTTCGTTCAATAATGAAGATTGATCCTAAAGTAGAACTAGTAGCTTTGCACGTGCACGCACGTCTCTACAAGACAAATCATATGATTCAGCTGAATGGAACATTTTACATGCTCTTTGATGAGATATATGTGGTATAGTGTGTCACTTAGTCTTACTTAAGTTACTGCGACCACGGGCACCCCTCACATAAACAGCTAGGGAAACGCCATATTGCAACCACGAGGCTTCAGTATTGTTATGCCGACATGTCAAACTCCGTGATTCATTTGGTAAAACTCTCAAGCCGCTAGTATGGGATCATCACAGTTCTTTTTTTCAACAGGGAGGGATCATGGGAATTAACTTGTGTTTTTAATGGAAAGCAATTCCAAGAAGCCCTCATGCGCAGGTCGAAATGTGCTCATGAAAGACACCAGAACACGAAGCTTTAGTACCAAGAGTTGCAAACAAATCACGAGCTGCCGTATTCCTTGATTTTACAAGGTTTAATATCTGACTCATTGAGTTCATATTAAGTCTTGAAGAGTAGCACAATAGATAAGGTTGTACTCAAGCAAGGAAAATAAATCAGAATGTGTCGAGTTCTGCAAGTTTGTATTTTTTGTTGGCATGTCACATGCAAGTCGTCATTCTTCCTTTCTAGGCTTCTAGCTTTTGTGATTTGATTTATTTTCTTGATTCTTCATCCTTTTTTTTTTTTGAGGGACTTCATCCTTTTGGTTTGTTGCAGTATTTTCCTTTTAATACTTCATTATTCTTTCAGAGTTTGTAGATGGCGAAATACTTCGAACAGGAGAAGTTATACGTGTGAGCCATCTTCAACAAGGAGCCATTGAGGACCGTTATGTACGTTGCTGCAGATGTCCATGCTGATCGAGCGAAGAGCCACGTTATCGCATAGATCGATGTGTGCGGAACAGAATGCTGTGCCAGGACATGCCATGACTGTCATACGTGTGAGCCATCTTTGTATTTCTTTCTGGCTAATGCTTCCATAGGTCCCCAAAGGCGAAGAGGTATCTTAAGCAGAAACACAAGGACGGCTAGGATTTAATCTCACAAGGAGCCAAGCCAACTCAGTTCGGCTCGAGCCGAGCCTGGAAAGTATTTAGCCGAGCCATTGAGCCTACAAGTTTAGACAATATCTAACCGAGCCGGACCGTGAAAAAAAATTACGAAATTATGTGGCCGCTGAGATTCAAACCAGGGTCTCCCAGGCGAGTCACACGGCACATAACCACTGGGCTACGCCTCAGTTTGTTATTAGATTAGAATCAAAACCTATATATACATAGCGCAGCGTGGCCGAGAGTTGAACCTGGGTCTCCCTATAAAAATGGCACATGCTGCCCTGTGAATATGACGTACACATTCTCCTTCCAAACACATGGCACGGCACGTTCTCACTACCTAGCACCGCTCGTCACTGTGGTGCGAGCTTCTACTCTGTTCCGGCTGAAGAGCTAGAGAAAGGAAACAATGGCGAGCACCGAGGCCGGTGGGCGAGCCCCGAGCGGACGTGGTGTGGACGGAGCCACCCTCCAAGACAACCAGTACCACGACCAGGCGTCATGGTGCGCCGCGACGAAGGTGGCCGTGGTGTATTACCTGTCCCGCAACGGCCAGCTCGACCACCCGCACTTCATGGAGGTCGTCCTCCTCGCCACAAGACGGCCTCTGTCTCCGAGGTACCTACCCGCCATTATTCCCCTGCTCTGTTTCATGTCGCAGCTGTGGACCTTGCTCTGTGTCAGAGAGAAATAGAGAAAGAAAGAACTGACTTTGCGTGTGTGCACAGATGTGCTTGAACGGCTGAATGTGCTCCGGGCGCCGGCATGGCGGACGCCTACTCGTGGTCGTCCAAGAGGAGCTACAGACACGGGTACGTTTGGCACGACACGTCGCTATAGATTGTTTGACGTACTAATCATTGAAATTAAGCTTCAAATTATTCAAAATTAATTTTAAAAAATTAACAACATGAAATTGAAATAGAGATGAATCCATTTTCATTAAAAACTTGATAATTGTCGCAAGTGATTTTTTTGACCTGCTCGAATTGACCATTATTTTTTCCTAATATATTATGAACGAATTAGGCATCATTGACTAGTTTTGGTTTTTTGACAAGTCCAACATATTATTATTTTTTCTCAACATAGCTAGAATGAGTCCATTTGTAAGCAAGTAATTTTTTTGACCTGCTCGAAATGAACCATTATTTTTTCCCCTAGTTTAGTATAACCAAATTAGACATCTTAAATTTTTTGTTTTTATAGCTCCAACAAATTATTTATTTTTTCTCAATAAATGTGGCGAAAAAGGGCATTCTGATACTGCATCGAATCTTGCGACAACTGAGACTCCATTTTAGTTCTCACGTGCTTTTATGGCCTACCCTTACATATTCAATGACCAAAATCAAATGGTTTACCCATTTCGATGTCGGTCCAAGGGATAGACGACGCACGACACACAAATTATTAGGATTCGTCAAGAATCTATGAATGCGGCGGGGACCATTCAAAAAGTTGGATTTGATCATAATATTCTTATATATGTGGAGTGAACTTGATGAGATAATATCCAACCTCCAAGTTCACATAATACCAGTTTGTCATTATTCCCAACATTTCTCTTTTGAAAATTAAAAATATATAAAACATTTCCAAAATGAAAAATTACATTGCATTCATGCCTAATATGGATCCGCACGTTCCAAATGTCTAGCTAGATGTCTAAAAGTGTTGCATATGGATCCACACGTCTCAAAGGTGGTAGATACATACATATATGACCTACTAGACATCTGATCCCACATGCACGAGACCTAAACAGGTTGACCTAGAACTATCATGTGGGTCTCATAAAATGCAACATAGATAGTAGTGTTGCATGTGGATCCATATGTCCCAAAGGTTGTAGAGATACAACTATATTGCTATGAGTGTTGCATGTGGGTCCACATGTCCCCCAGATGCGCTAGGTCAAGATGGTTGGGGTTTTGCCACTATTGTTGTCCATTCAGTTTAGGAGTTGCTGCAACCCGCACTAGTAGTTTCATCAATATGCAGTCATACTTGCTTCTCATTGTGCCTTCACATTGATGCCACAATTTGCTCAATTGATAGTATAATTGTTGTCCATCCAGTACATAAGTTGCTGCAATCCACAGTATAAGTTGCTCATTTCAATGTTGTAGTTCATGATTTTATTTTACCACCAGCATGAGTTGTTTATCCAAATTCGTAGCAAGTGTTGGTTGGCTTATTTTTTTACAGTAAATATACACATCCAGTACCATAAGTTTTCCTGCAGCATATGCTTTTTTTGGAAGTATAGTTGCTTCTAAACATGTGTTCAACTTCTGTAGTAGAATATGCAAACAAGTTACTTTTGTGCAGAAGTTCTTATATGTACAAGTTGCTTATATGCATAGCCAGTAGCTGCTTTTTCGTTTTTTGCATACAAAAACAGCTGCATTAAATGTTTTTGCTTTCCATGTAGTTGCTCCAATTGTGTGCAATAGTTGCGCCACAATCAGTACGAGTTGCAGCACTCCAGAGCATAAGTTGCAGCAACCTACATGTGTTTTTTATGTTGTTGCTTGTACAAAACAGAGCAGGCACACTGGGATTTGTTGATTTATTTTCATTTTTCTGTCACTAGATGACGGGTGTTGATCAACCAGCAGATGGAGAGCCTTCCAAAGAAGCAGCAAATCAAGGGCCATCTAAAGATTCAGATAATGCTCCTGCAATGCGCAGAGGCAAAGCTGCATCAGGGCGGGGTCCTCCCCCAAACGTAAAAAACCTGACGGGGGAGAAAAAGCAGAGACGTCTAAAGGTGCGGGGAAGAGATAGAAGCAAGAGAAAAACGTGCAGGATTCCGATGTAAGCTCTTACATCATAGGTTACTCATTTTTCAAATTACAACTCGCATGAACATGTGTTCAACTTCTGTAGTAGAATTTGCATCAAGTTACTCTTTGTGCAGAAGTTCTTATATGTACACTTTCTATACTACAAGTTACTCTTGTTGCTATGCATCAAGTTGCTCTTGTTGCTATACGAGTTGCTCCTGCAGGAGGATAAGTTGCTGTAGATAATCATATTAGTTTCTGCTATTACCATATAAAGTTGCTACCTCGTTTTCTGCCTCACTAACGGTTGCTGTTTTTTGTGTGCAGGATATAAGGAACAGGGCCTCACCTTTCAGGCTTGCTACTGTCAATGACATGCTACTAGGACCACAGAAGATCAAACTTATAGAGAATAATTTTGGTGGTCTCTTGAACATAGCAAATTCAATGCCAGTCGAAATAGTACTAGTTTCTGCTACAAATAATGGTATTAGTTGCTGGTCAAAATAGTACTAGTTTCTGCTACTAGCCTATGAAGTTCATCCCTTTTTATAGCACACACCTCAGTTTTATGCATCTGAACACAGAATAGTTGCTCTGCATAAGAATTTAAGTTCTGGTACTTCATGTAAAAGTTGCTCCATCTGATTTTATTTAATAAGGTGCAACTCAGGGAGCAAACTTGCTGAAGCTGCCTTTTTTCCTCTCTCTCGCGTGCTCTCCCGCGCGCTGCTTTTTTTCCCAATAAAGGTGCGCGCTATTTCGCTGCTTCGGACCCCCAGCACATGGAGCGGTCGCTGTCGTGGACCAGGTGGACGGAAGGTGCGCTAATTGGGTGGATGGAACGCGCAGAAGCCCTGGGTCATGTCGTTGTCGTTGTCCGACGTGGACATCATTAATTGTGAGCGCTCAATCCTACCTACGGGCGCCTGGCCGCCCGCTAGACCGACCCCCATTTTGTTTTATTCTTTTCGTATTGGAATATGTTCAAAGCATTAATCATGGACTAATTAACTACCCTCAAGGATTCTAAAAATTATTACAAGGTTAAAAAATATTTATAGGTTCAAAAATACATTATGGATTTGACCCTTTTCCGGTGCATTTATTGTTATAGACCACTCACTACCTCGTTCCTTTGTTGTTTAATGTTCACATATTGTTCACATAGTTTGAAATAATTTTCATGCGGTTTAAAAAAGAACATATGACGATCTAAAAAAAATACGTTCATGGAATGAAAAACCAAAAAATGTTCACGGATTCTACTTGATGGATATAAAAAATTGTTGACGAGATTCATAAAATACATTCATGTATTGGAAAAATGTTCATAGAGACCAAAAAAAAGTTTGTGGGTACCAAAAAAATTTGGCACGAGAATCAAAAATTTATTTATGAGTTCAAAAAATATGTTCATGGATTCAAAAAAGAGTTGTTTCCTATTGGCAAATTGTTCACATATTTTGAAATAATGTTCACGTGGTTCAAAAAATTGTTCACGATCTAAGAGAGATACATTATCATAACTGAAAAATATTCACGAATAAAAATGTTTGTGGATACGAAAAAATGTTTACAAAATTCAAGAAATACATTCATGGATTCAAAACAAAAATATTCATACTTAGAAATTGCTCATGTAGTTTGAAATAATGTTAACAATGTGTAATCAAATATTCTTGATGTTAAATAAACTATTCACAATCTTAAAAATATGTTCATGAAATTGAAAAAAATGTCCACAAGATTAAAAATTATGTTCATGGATTCAACAAATATCGCGAGATCTGAAAACATATTTATGATTTATTTTCACTGGTTCAAAAATGTGCATGGTACTCGGGGCCGCACCTCTCGTCTCGATGTGTTTTTCTTATTTAATGGAACCATGTAGGCGCGTGTTGCCACGCTCGTCCATTAAAAATGTAGAATGTTAGGATTAAAAAATATGTTTTGAATTACTATGAAATTTCATGTTAATATTTGAAGTGTAGTATATTTAATGAATGTACTGATGTATCTTGGATATTTGTTTTAACTACTCTTATTACTCCTTCTCGGTCATCTTTTGTTCACGCGCCCTCCGCGCCGCTTGTTGCTGGTGCTTCAGTAGCTTCTTGCTCACACTGATCTTCTAAAGCGGTAGAGGATTCCGTCCACCGAAACCACAACTCGCTCTTCGTGTCGTTTTCCATCTGAACGCGCATGGGGACACCGATTGCACCGGTATCGCAGGGGTGAGCTATTGAGTCGCGATGGCCGCCGCTGGCCGAGGCCAAGGTCCCGGGGAGGGCGCCATCACTCCAAGTCCGCCAATTTGGTCATCGTCTCCTGCATATATTAACACTCTTCTGACCAATCCGTTGAAGATGTCACCAAACTTGACACAACTACGTTCTCTGCATATCACATAGAATGATAGAAGAACGAGGTGAAGTACCAAAAGAGGTTATTCATTACCATTAAAGCAAGAATATATAATCAAATCGTTTCTATAAGGACATAGCTTTAAAAGTATTTCTAACATGATGTTAGAAAATATAAAAGGGAGACGTCGATCAAAAATCCAGACTTATGCACAAACCTTGATTTAAATTTTCGAGAGTAAATCTTGATTTAATTTAGGAAATACGCAAATCTATTTGGTGGCCATCAATGAGTTGCAGGAATCATTATCCCATTCACTTGTTTGAATAAAAAAATCTACTTCACACCTGCTTCGTGAGTTGTAGAAAAAAAAGAACAATCGACAATAAATTGTAGGTAGGACACAAAGCAGACAATCAATCTCAAATTCCTTCTTCTTTCTGATACAGAGCAGACAACAGTGTATAAACGAACCATGCACCAAAAACATTGTTTATGCAACAGAAAATCCAAATCGTTTATAACTTTTACATTCCAATTTTCCAACAATCTCTCCACGTCTCTTTATGCAACAGTTTCTTGAGCTTTGGCATCCAACAAGACCGATTCAAATCTCAGACAACCCCGACTGCATCTCTTGGAAGCCTTCTGCTGACGGCCACTACTCAGCTTCCTCTGCCTACGATCTCCAGTTCTTTGGAAGAATCTGACAGCCTGATTTAGAGATTATTTGGAAAATTAAAGCTGTAGGAAAAGTGCATTTTTTTTTTCATCTGGCTCCTGCTTCAAAGCCGTGTCTGGACTGCAAAAGCGAGGATGGCCTCATGACGAGGCATGTTGTCTGTGCGACCAAACTCTCGAGTCCCCATCCCACTTGGTCCTCTCCTTCACGTTCGCCCGTCTGGTTTGGCATGAGTTCAGGCTCTCCCATTCTGAGATGGCATCGATCGGCCTTCACTGCTCCAACATTTCAATCTGGTGGAGTAAATCCATCTCGGCGGGCCAGACAGAGCAGAGGATGAAGAACAAAACACTCATCTGCTACATCGCTTGGAGCATCTGGCAAAAGAGGAATAGACGCATTTTTCAGGCAAAGCAGGCTTTTGCTATCGAGGTTGCAAGATTGATCAGGGAGGACATTGAGCTCCAGCGAAAGGCCTTCACGGCAGCTTAGAAATCTTTAGTTCTTTTAGCTTTTTGTGCCGCTTGTTTTCATATCTCTGTCCGCTGCCTTTGCAGCCTTTGTACAGTATTCCCCCCTATTAGTGCAAAAGGAGAGCTCCTCCTGTTCCCCTAAAATAAATAAAAAGAAAAAATGCAGGTTTAGTACACGGACTTGCCGAGAATGTGCGGTTTGGTCACGAAGTTGCAAAACGTGAAAAAACAGGTCACAAAGTTGTCACATACGATTTGCACACAAAAAAAGTCTGCCACGTATGCAAACTCACGGCCACCGTCACGGACCGACCAAAACGCTCGCGCGTGGCAACTTTGTGACCCTTTTTCATGTTATACAATTTCGTGACCAAACCGCACATTCTAGGCAAGTTCATATACTAAACGTGTGTTTTACTTAATAAAAAATCTCTCCACGTGTAGCTATTGAATTATGATCTTTCCGGCTACAATAGAATAGGAAAATATAGCAGCTCCTAATATATTGGGTGTTTGAAATACTTGGATATCAGTTCAAAGAATTTTACAGGGAGAATTAAGTAAGGTACATACCCTTGTCTTGAGGGCAGAAGGGACCGAGCAGATTGTCATCCGGTGTCATCTAAGAAAAGTTGGACTTGAATTTTCGTCATACCCGTGTAGGCCGCCCTCTTAGCACATCAGCAGCAATGAGCGATGTTCCTGAAAAAAAAATCAAAATCCCTCAAAATAACCTAGGCCACATTTTTTGTTGCAACCCTTCCAAATCCAATGGAAATAGCAAGCCACTAGTAGGCCTCGGCGCGGCGGCACGCCGCGCCCGTAGGGGGATTTTGAGATAAAATTTAGAGAACAATAGATTTGGTTCAGAATCATGACATATATTGTTTTCCTATAGCCGTATGGACACCAATTTATTTATCTTTTGTACTCGTAACAAGGCAGATGAACATTTCTGAATTTTGTCAGATGTTGCCGTAGCTGTATGTTGTTCAGTGTACGCTTAGCCGATACTTACAAGCACAACGACACACAGCTAGTCAAAGTACGAGTAGAAGGACCAAAGTATTTCTATGCTCTGTAATGGGGAACGTAGAATATACTCCCTCCGTCCAATAATAACTGTCTCAAATTTGCCAAAAATGGATGTATCTAGACATGAAACATGTATGGATATATCCACTTTTTGACAAACTTGAGACAGTTATTATCGGACGGAGGGAGTATAACCTATCCTAGGACTGCCTGACAAAATAACTACGTACATAGTCTCAGACAGTAGAAGGGAATCGCATATCCACACTGTGCGTGGAGAGTGGATAGCAACATGGAATTTTTATCTTCGTCAGCATATATCCACATTATCTGTGGATTAATATCATTGTACACACTATTAATTGATTAATGCATCGTGAACTAACATTATAATTTCAACCAAGGAATAATGCATGTTATACATATAGTGAATTTCGATATACGTACACACAATATAATATACTCGTAACTTTTTGACAGCGAATAGTTGCAAATGATAGGACAATATAATTACCATAATATGGATGATTGGAGATGTACAAATCTAGGATCAAAGTAGACTGTAAGAAGACCTGATCGCAATCGTTATGTCAACTGAATACTATAGATAACATAATAGTACAAGCAACTCTTTTCGAGAATACACCCTGGAAGGCGTATCAATCATATAAAAGGCGTGGCGCCAAGCTGCGAAACAACACTGCTGAAGCAGCAAGTTAAGCTATCAACAAGAGGTAACAGCTCCTTGCGCCACATGGGGACTAATCTCCTACCTGCAACCGAAGTGGCTCCGGCTCCATGAAGTCAGAAACATCAGAACCAAAAAAACATACACTATCTGCTTTGTCGATGGGCGTTTCCCTTGCAGCAAAAACAAGCACCGCCCATGCACCCTGAGTAGATGATACACACCATGGAAAGACGGTAGAAACCTTAATTAAGCATCCCAAGAAAATTTATATTCACCAACATTCAAACTAACACTGAGACGATTTAGTACAGAAGTAGAATTCCCTGGGTATACACTACCTTAGATGACTTGCGTGAGAAATACATTCGTCCACAATTTGTGAGACAAAGTAATTAAGAATGTTAGAATAGCAATTGATTGGAAATGTGAAGTAATGAGTATCAGCATTTCAGTTTAATAACCTAACGCATTTGCTTAAGAATGGCGACTGTACCATATAAATTGGAGGCCCTTTCTACTGCAGAATCCTTTTGAGCATGGGTTCCACTTCAACTCCATCCTTCATTACCATCAGAAGCCCTGTATAGTTGTGAAAAGGAAAACATAAGACTGGTCTTAAGTTGTAAGAGAACAGCAAAGTACCCTCTTAACTGATTCCAATAAACCATCTAACTAATGGCACTTGCTGGAACATGGAAGGCCATAAGATCACCCTTATTTAGATAGTAGCACAAAAGATGTGAAAAGTTGCCACAGAAGTGCAGATGTCAAAGATCACAGGAACCCTGGAGGCCTATATTCCCGGACCACCAGGGGAAAGAAGAAGAGCATAGGTAATCGACCAATGCCCAGAAAATCTTGAAATTACCCGGTCGATCAAATTACTACTGGAAGCAAAGTACGTGACATACAAAATTTCTCTGTGAAAAGAAAATCATATCCGACAAAGACTGATATTATCTGATCCGCAAATAAATTCTCTGAGAAGTTAATACAATTACGAAATTCACGTAAAGTAAATTAATGTTGCCTGCATAACAAGGGTTTAGGACCTGAACCTCTTTGATAATTATATGTTTTCTTCAGGAGTAGAATGATATTTTATTAACCATGCTATTTCTTCCTTTTTTTCATCAAGTTAATTGTCTTCTTCGTCGTCTGTCAATCTAGCCATTTTGTTCCCTCTATCAATATTCTCGAAAAAACCCTAGCCTCCCGCGTCGCTCCCGCGAGCGACCGGGGGCTCCCTAGCGCCGCCGCTCCTCCCTCCCCCAACCCCTCCTCCTCCGCCTCGCCGCCGCCGGAGGGCGCTGCCGGGCGAAGCCCGGGCAGCGTTGGCGGCGGCGGGGCCCCTCTTCTCCCCCGAGCGATGGCGTGCGACGCGGGACGCAGCTGGCGGCGGGGGTGCGGCACTAGCGCGGGGTGCCGCAGCACGGCGGCGGTGGTTCGCGTCGAGGCGCGGACCTGTGGCGGCGGTGCGGTGGCCGCGCGGCGGGACGGCGCGCCCAAGGCGGCGGCGGTGCAGCGTGCCGGCCGGAGCTCGCGTCGGTGGCGCGGGCTTGCGGCGGCATTAGCTGTGGCGGCGTGCTCGAGGCGGCGGAGGTGGTCCAGACCTGGTCTGGTCCAGCGACGGCCCTGGAGCAGCTTCGGGCTGCGTGACGGGCTCGGATCTGGTCGGCGTGCGGTAGGACATGGCGGTGCTCCGGCGAGGTAGGTGACGGTAGGGGCGACGAGGTCTTCCGGTGGATGGCGACGGCAGCGGTCTTGGTGCTGCGTCGTGGCGGCGGGGCTAGTCGGGCCTGACCTGGGCCTGATCTGGACCGGATCTGGGTTGATCTGGACCGGATCTGGGCCTGGTCTGGGACTGACAGGCCCTGCCTGCTGCGTCCGGTCGGCGACCGCCTTTGGCGGTGGAGGACAGATCTCCTCCCATTGGCTGCGGCTCAGTTTGCCGTCCATGCTGGATTCGATCTGTCGCCATCCTACCTCGACCGATACGTTCGGCTCGCGGTGATCTGTTGCGGCTCACAAGGCTCGAGTTCTGGGACGCCGGGGCGGCGGCTCTGGAAGGTGGACTGCGCGGGCGTCTCTACGGCGAGCGACGTGGCGGTGGTGATGTTCTTGGTCCTTGGTCATGTGGATGGCGAGGATCAGATGACGGGGGTTCCTGGCGTTGGCGGCGTTTCGGCGAAGACAACTCCCAGATCGTGTTACGGAGGCCAGCTCGAGGATAGTGGGCGGTCTGACATGCTGGGCGCGGTAGGAAGGTTTTTCCGGGCGAAAGCTCTGCGCTCCGGCGCCAATAGCGGCGACGCCTGTGGGTATCGTTACCCTCTTGGGGGCGCTGTTGTGGGTACCTTAACCGCGTTAGGCTCCGGGTGAAAACCCTTGACCATCTCGGTCTCGACAACGGCGACGCGTTCGTCGTTACCCTCTTGGGGGCGTTGTCGTGGAGCGCCGGCATCCCTCGGGCTCGTTTCGATGTCTTCGGTGGCAAGCTTGGCTCTCTTTGTTCTTTCTTTTCTATCCTTGATCTGCTTGTAAGAGGTTCCCCTCATCACGTTGTATCGGTTCGGCCGTTGGGCTTTATTTATAAAGCGGGGCGAAAGCCTATTTCTTCAATATTCTCAAGACAATAACATATAATTTCCTGAACTGAAGTGTAACTTAAATATTTACAATGGTCCGAATTATCTATCAATAGAGATGTGTCTGTATTAGCAAATCAAATACAAATATAGTACAACCATTTGTGCAAAACCACAAAGGAAGCAGTCCAGAAACATTCCAATAGAATACAATCTCTGAAGTCATACATACCTAGCTTGGATACCAAAGAACCAATTTGTCAAACTGCAAGAACCAACAAAGATGCATCTATCCTTATGTATGCATTCTTATAATCAAAACAACTGTAATGAACTACTGAAGCTTACAAAGGGAAATATATAAGTTCTGAACATTGGAAATAAGAGGAAAGCAGCAGACAGCAGCCAGAACAGGAACGCCACAAATCGAGCATGTATTATTAAACCGTAGAGACACAGATGCATGTGGCAAAATAAGTGACTCTATACAACTGAACCAAGAAACGAAGACCGATCATAGAGCAGAAAGGATGTACGTACAGTATGAGTGACATGGGTCGGCGTAGGATTTGTCCACGACAATGATGATTAGCAAGACAGAGCAAAGAATTGACAGAGCAATGACGATTTGCGGGGCATCTTCACGCCGGCGGGAAGAAAGATTCTGATCGATCGATGGAACTATACAATTTTAGTGACGTTAGAATTAATATGTTCAATGTAGTACCTAAGATGATTAGAGGATACTTCTATTTAAAGAAACGCTAAATATGCATATTTCAGTCTTGTATGTAGTCTCATTACATGTTTCCACAATATTTATACTGCATTGCAGCCACGCAAGAACAATGAACATACAGCTAATTAATGTATCCTGGATACTCGGCTAGACAAGATCGTACAATCTCAGTTGAAGCTGAAATCCAAGGAAGAAACAAATTCTCGAGGAGAGGCTATAGTCCCACAGTTGTCTCACTCCATGTTCTTCTACCTCTGACATTAGTTAGCTACCAAATAATTAAACCAGGTGTACACTATTCGAAAAATATAATGTTATGGGTTTTCTGCCGTTGTTGATAGTACTATAAAGAATAATAAAATATGCTTTTAGTTTGAGGCGGCACTGGGAGGGGCGACAAATAGAGGCGGCGACACTGGAGCTCACCGCTCCACGTCGGCGCGCTCGGGCGGCTCCGCGACGTTGCTCCAACTTCAGGTGCTCTACTGATGCACAAAGAGAAAAAGATCTAGATTTGGAGAAACAAATTTATATCTTAAGAAAACAGACAAGAGTTCATGTTATTTTCACAATGTACTTTCCTGAATTTTTAGGGTGTGTTCGGTTGAAGAATAAGGTAGAATGTAATGGGTCCATTCTACACCTTAGTGATATTCTTGTGTTCGGTTGGAGAAGGAACCGGAACGGGCTGATTCCCAGAAAGGGAATATACCCCTAATATGCTGAACCGAGTGATTCCTCCAAATCGGTGGAATCACATGGTTCCTTGTCTTTAACGATTAAAAAAAAAAGCAAACTGCTCTCATCTCACCTCCTGGTCGTCCTCACCCTCACGCACGAGCAGCCACCGCCGCACCTCCTCGCTCAGCCCGGCGCAACTGCAGCTCACGCCACCGTAGCTGACCCCGCCGCCGTAGTTCACGCCGGATCCGCCGGAGCCCGCCCCATCGTATTATACCTGACCCCGCCGCCGCCGGCCTGCAGCTCACCCGTGAGTCGTCGCTGCCGCAGCTCACGCAGGATCCGCCGCCGTCGGTGTCACAGCTCACGCCGGATCCGCCGCCGTCGCCGCAGTTCACTCGAGAGCGGCCACCACCGCAGCTCACCCCACCGTACCTGACCCCGTCGCCGCCGCAGTTCACTCGTGAGCCGCCACCACCGCAGCTCACGCCATCGCAGGAGGGCCCGACTGTGGTGCCCAGAAGCCCCTTCGCTCACCCCGATTACGACCGGCGCTGACGGCCGAACTGCTGCTGCTGAATTCCCGGCGACGTGCTAATCTCACCAAGGTGAGCCGAACCAAATCCATTCTATTTCATCTCTCTAACCGAACACCAGGAACGAACCGTTCCATTCTACCTAATTCCACAACCGAACATAGAAATGGAATCGACCTGTTCTTTAGGAATGGACCCATTACATTCCATCCTACTTGGCTCTTGAACCGAACACACCCTTATCTGACAGACTGTATAGTGGTCTTGAGTGAGTTTACACACACACAAAAAACTGGTCTTTGATTTGAATGAAAGAAAGGGCAATGTATGGTTTTTTCTTCTTGACTACAGGTTTTTGCTTTCTATAGAGAAGTGACTGCGCTAGAGATGCTTATTAAAGGTTTGCTTGGTGGCTTCCTTGCTTGACAGGCTTTCCTTGTTGATTGGCTTGGTCTGCTAGTTCCCCGAAATCACTTCCTCTAAGTCTTAAATAGCAGAACCTACTCTTTCTTCAAAGAATGTAGCATACCTAATAAATTATTTATCTAACGAGTCAAATCCATTGTGAAATAAGCATCGAAACCAAGCAAATGTGAACAACAATAGTTTTTTCCCATGAATGTATAATCTATATAAGACAAGACAATTTTTTAAAATAATAAGATAAGACATGATAAGAAGACTTCTAACCAAAGGAGTGCACAGTCTGCTCTAGCAAAGGTAAAGTATCAAGACCAACAAAGCGGTTGACAAGTAGATTTGTTAATTTCGCACAAGATTGGTCATACTTGCCACTTCAGCTCAAATCAACTGTGTGACAATTGTATCAAAGGCAAGGTGCTGAAGTTGCAGAGGAGTTGAATGATGACCCTGCAATCAAAGCAAACAGTCTTGAGTGTGAACTAAAGAACTCTATTTCTACAAAAATGCAATGAGTAACTAAATGGAACCAATGTAACCTACCAGATGACAGTCTTGGCACGATGAAAGGGACATGGTCCATGATGTAGAGATAAAATAAGCATGCATTCAGATATAAAGTAAAAAAATATGCAATTTGAAACTAATGTGCAGTATCATATGTCCCCAATAGAATGATAATTAAGGACAGGTTCAAAATCTTTAATTTATACACCGAGAAACTAATGTGCAGTATCACATGCCATTCCAATCCTATAAGAGCAGCCACAGTGTTGCCAATTGCCAAATTGGCCACGTAGATATCAATGGCGATGGTGTTAGATTTGGCTTTTCTCTACAACGTAGTTGTTGCCAAATTCACATGCATGTGGACACACAATTTGATTTGAAAATTTGTTTCTATCCCATCCCCGAGCTCTCTCCATGCACTCTCTCACCCAATCCAACTCTCTTTCTTCATTCTTTATTCATTTGATAACTTTTGCATTGGCTCTTCTACATGCGCCAGGCTCCCTCTTTGGAAATTTAGCAACTCTATTTGGCAACCTCCACAATGTAGAAAAGGGCTGCCAAAAGCCAAATTTACAATTTGGCAACGCTATTTGGTATACATTGTGGCTGCCCTAAGTTTCCTATTCCTACATTTTTCCTATCCTATGAATCAAAAGAGCCCTAAATACTTATCATCGTCCAACTAAAACCTAGAATGTAATTTTTCATATGGCCTAACGCAGAACATTATAGGCTCAACAATTACAGAGCGAAGCCGAGTGAAAAATCTGCATAATTTTCTCTGAACAAATAATATGAACAAACCATAGTAATTAAAAATCATTGCTTACGTAAGCAGGAACCTCACATCAACACTAAATAAGTCAGGCTCAGGCCAGTAGCAAAAGGAAGCAAATAAACACTCGAAAAGCAGAGAAAACTCACATAATTGGGAAGCTTGATCTCCTGTATTCCTCACAACCTACAACAAAGCCCAATATTTTCAAGAGAAAGCAGAGAAAGACTAAAAATAATTAGTATATTATTTAAAAATACCGTGCAAAGAATTGAAATAACGATATGTGCATTACTTGTCAAGCATGACGCCCTAGGCCCTCACAGACGTTCCATCGTCCACTCGAATGAGTCGATTGTTAGCACCGACCATGAAGAGGATCTTGACCCTGGGGTGCAAGAGACACTAATGGGCTCATCTTAAAACTAATCGACTCAGTCTTCAAGGAGATGATAAGGTCTGCACCCCTTAAGTTGAGTGGATCAAATCCAATTTGCTGAAAATCAGGAAGAAAATCATTCTCCTAAGCGGGGTCAAATCCAATTGAGTGAACAAATGTATCAAAGATAGCGACTAATTTTTTTACCTGTACAATTTCTGAACAGCACACGTGCAGATGGCTGCCTATCCTGCAGCAGCGGCAACCTATTTGCTTTGCACAAGCAAATCAAGTAATAAGATCGAAGGGTCACACCACAACAACAAGATCTGAAATAAAATGAACATGAGGAATAAGTTGATCAATCAAACTGAAGGCATCGAAACAAGGTTGCACCTGTGGATATTATGCAAAGAGACTAAACAAAATACCGCAGTTAATTTTGAAACTAAGAAACTGAAACCCCTTCAAAGACATTAAGAAACTGTTATAGTCCACGACTACTAACTAACAAGATATGTTTCCTTTTTTGCAGGGAACCAAGACATTTTGCAGTTCAAAGTTCATATAAATATAACCATGTTCAGATGCTGTCTTTACATTGTTGTCGTGTATGATTCTATCTAGCAAGTCTGATGGATATGAAAGACCATCTATGACGATTAAAACAAAAAAGTGGAATCATCCAACGTTTTATTCGCTGGACTAATCTGTCTAAAAATGCAGAAGAAGCAGCTGATCATATTCACAAGTATTGATGATTAACTAACATATGGATGGTGCTAAGCACATGATCTCATTTCTGCCCATATCACTCCCTCCTCCAGACTCGGCCCATCAGAACACACCGAAATTAAATAATAATCTAACCACCTCCTGCTAAATCAATATGTACAAGCAATCAATAATCAAACTAAACAACTTAGGAGATGTTGCAGAAGGAAGCGAAGTTTAGCATCAGGCACCCACCTGTGCTTGAGGCAGTCGCATTGGGGCAGCGTAGATCTGGGCGAGATGCAATCGGTGTCGACCTCAGGATAGTGACGGCTGATGGCGTGTTAACGGTAGAGTGTTTTATTACTTCCCAGCAACAGCACCAGAAGATCTGCTTGTTGACCGTGACAACACACGTTCATTGGGAGACCCCAAGAGGAAGGTATGATGTAGTGCAGCAACAGTTTTCCCTTGAAATATGACCAAGGTTTATCGAACCAGGAGGACATGGAGGTTCTTCAGAAGGTTGTCAGCGGCGCAACTGACGTGGAACCTGCACACAACACAAGTAAACTACTTTGTCCCAACGAAACAGAGAGGTTGTCAATCTCTCCGGCTTGCTGAAAACAAAGGATTAAACGTTCGTTGGGAGACCCCAAGAGGAAGGTATGAAGCAGTGTAGCAGCAAGTTTCCCTCAGTATGAAACCAAGGTTTAATCGAACCAGTTGGAGCAAGAAATCACTTCTGAAGGTTGTCAGTGGCGCGCTGACGTGGAACCTGCACACAACACAATCAAACTACTTTGCCCCAACAAAACAGTGAGGTTGTCAATCTCACCGGCTTGCTGAAAACAAGGGATTAAACTTATGGTGTGGAAAACAGTAGTAAATTGCAGAGAATGAAAAGGAACAATGATTGCAGTTGGTTGTATTATCAGTGTAAAAGAATGGACCGGGGTCCACAGTTCACTAGTGGTGTCTCTCCATAAAAGATAACTGACATGCTGGGTGAACAAATTACAGCTGGGCAATTGACAAAATATTGAGCGCATGACAATGCATATATATAACATGATGATTACTATGATATTCATGTGGGCATTACGACAGATCAATACATAGACCGTTATCCAACATCGTCTATGACTAATAATCCACCTCCAGGTTGTCATACCGAGTTTCCCGTTGATATTAAGTTGCAAGCAACGGATAATCGCATTAAGTAATGTGCGTAATGTAAACAAATGCATTAGACCTAACGGCGCATCTTTAAGCTAAGCATCGGTTATTTTATCCCTAGTGGCCACAGCACATCCACAATCTTAGAAGTTGCTGTCACTCTCCCAGATTACCGGAGGCATGAACCCACTATCTAGCATAAATACTAACTCTTGGAGTTACAAGCATCTACTAGTAACGAAAAGCATGCAAGATCATAAATAACATATAAGATAGATTGATAATCAATTTGACATAGTATTCAATATTCATCGGATCCCAGCAAACACAACATGTAGCATTACAATAAGATGATCTTGATCATGATAGGCAGCTCACAAGATCTAAACATGATAGCATAAAGTGGAGAGACAACCATCTAGCTACTGCTATGGACCCGTAGTCCAAGGATGAACTACTCACGCATCACTCCGGAGGCAGGGATGGTGATGTAGAGCCCTCCGGTGATGATTCCCCTCTCCGGCAGGGTGCCGGGAAGAGCTTCTGAACCCTCCCGTGCTAGGGTTGATGGCGGCGGCGTCTCTGGAACTTTTCGTGGATAATGGTTCGGGTATTTAGAGTTTTCGCGTCGGGAAGATTATATAGGCGAAAGGGCGGCGGCTGGAGACGCCCGTGGGGCCCACACCACCCCACGGCGCGGCAGAGGGTGGGGCCGCGCCACCCCATGGTGTGGCTGGCTCGCGGCCCCCCTCCGTCTCTCCTTTGGACTCCGTGTACGTGTTGGAAAAATAGGAGGTCATGTCCAAGTTTCGTCCAATTCCGAAAATATTTCCAGACTAGCTTTTCTGGAATACAAAAACAGCAGAAAATAGGAACTGGCACTATGGCATCTTGTTAATAGGTTAGTCCCAGAAAATGCATAAAAATGTTATGAAGTGTATACAAAACATGTAACAATTGGTATAATATCAACATGGAACATCAGAAATTATAGATACGTTTGAGACGTATCAAGCATCCCCAAGCTTAGTTCTACTCGTCCTCGAGTAGGTAAAACGATAAAAACAAAATAATTTCTGAGGTGACATGCTACAATCATAATCTTGATCAAATAGTATTGTAAAGCACATGTTATGATTGAAGTGATACAGGTCAATGGTCTATAGTTTGCTAGCAAGTAGATAATGAGCAAACAACTGAATCATATAAACAAAAACTTTTCATGAATAGTACTTTCGAGACAAGCATCAAAGAGTTTTGCATAAGAGTTAACTCATAAAAGCAATAGATTCTAAGTAAAAGGTATTTAACCAACACAAAGGAAGATTTAAGCTTCAGCAATTGCTTTCAACTTTCAACATATATATCTCATGGATATTTGTAAACACAAAGCAATATAATAAGTGCAATATACAAGCATATAAAATTGTTGCACCAAAGTTGACACTAGTGTTTGCTTCTGAGATAGAAAGAAGTAGGAAAACTGACTCAACATAAAAGTAAAAGAAAAACCCTTCGCAGAGGGAAGCAGGGATTAAATCATGTGCTAGAGCTTTTTAAGTTTTTGAAATCATAAAGAGAGTAAAAATAAGTTTTGGGACGTGTTTGTTAATTGTCAACGAATCAGAAAATGGAAAGTACAATATGACCCCTGCCAACTGATGCATGTAAAATGCATACATGAACTTTGCATGTTATTACTAGATATTCCTACATATTTGCAACTTATATGATGTTATATTCATGTTTTATAATGATTTCGGGGATTTTCTAAACAATCCCCCCTCTTTTGGTTCTAACTCTGTTTTCCAGAAAACGTCTTTTTTAGTGTTTCGGACTTTCCGGGAGATTCGGGACTCCAAAAAGGGCAAGGCCAAAGAGCACGGTTCAGAATTTTTGAGACGAACGCAATGGGCTGAAAATGAAGACCAGAAGCCCAACCAGCTGGAAACTAGAGGGCCCCACGCGGTCAGATTCCTTGGCCGCGTGAGGACCCCCTCTTTTCCCCCTCGTGGCTCCGTTGCCGTCGATCTTTTTTCCCGAGCCTCCGTCTTGACCTAAAAACGACAATAAAAATAGTCCCCGACGCCCTTCGGGAAGGCAGCGCCGTAGAAACATAGAAACCACGAAGCAGAGACCTGGAGTTGCAGATTGGAGGGGGGAAAACTCCGCGGGGCGCTGTCGGGGTGGTCTCCATCTTCTCCAACGATTTCTCCACCGTCTCCATGATGAAGAGGGAGTAGTCCACCCCTGGACCGTGGGTTTGTGGTGGTAACTTGATCCAATCTCTCTATGTATGATCATTGTTGAATTCCATATGATGTGCCTTGCATGATTATGGAACTATCTTTGTAATTCCTATGGTGGATATTGTGGTATGAGATGATATTATGTTATGCATTCACCGTCATGTTGGGATTTTATGATTTTTCATACTTTGGAATACATCTATGTTACATGCAATGGATTTATCTATTCTTAATGCCTCGTTTATCCGCGCTAACGGGGTGGTTGACAACCATCTCAGTGGGTAGATGAGAGGGATGTGGATGCACGTACATTAATAAATCATTGCACTAGTTCTTAGAATATGTTTTCCTTTAAGAGTATGATGTATGTGGGTAGAGAGTGGCCTAGTGACAGAAGGCATAGGCATTAAGTGACAGTAATGTCGCCCAACATTCTTTATCTGGGGGTAAAAAGGAAGAAGTATGATGTGGGAGTGACAACATACCACGCTAGCCTTACGAGGGTGACCTAGCAACACAAATGATTATCTTCTTTCAACTATATGGGTGCAGACATATAGCCGCTATAAAATTACCATTAAAGCATGACAATTGTGTGTACTTTTATTATCTATAACGTGATCACCACCATAGATTGAGAGAGAGGACGAGTGAAACCATGAACCCATGTCCATTGTTCCTATAAGAGAAAACCTTTGTCTTGTCCTCTTGCATTGAAGAGGATTGGGACACTTTTACATTCTTGTTTTGTTACATCAAACTTCCATCCATTAAATCAACCATCTTATTCTTTAAACTTGTTTAGTGCATAATCAACTAAAACTTGTGACACTTTAGTTGTAGGGAATAGATAACTTTTCCTTCTTGCTCCTGCGGATCGATACCCTACTTCCACATTGAGAGGAGCGTTGTGCTAAGCTTTTATTCTTGTTTGCATTGCATACTAACATATAAATCTAAAACACAAAAAAAATTATAAAATGGAAAACAACCAAACAATTATAGAGCTGTATAATATCTATCTTGAGTTAGGACATGAAGTGTTTGAGGAGAAAATTAAATTTTATTTGCATAACAATCATGTTTGTGGTAGTACTAATTCGTTGAACACCTTTATTGCTAATGCTAAGGAAAACCTTAAGCTTGGGGAAGTTTGTTTTGATGAATATGATATTTTTAGTCCCCCAAGTTTGGAAGAGAAAATTTATTTTGATGATACTATGTCTCCCATTTATGATGATTACAATGATGTATATGATATTTTCAGTCCACCTACTATTGAGGATGAAAGTGATTTAATTGAGTTTGATGATCCATTATGCTCATTAGATGATAAGTCTTTATGTGGTGATTCTATTCAAAACTATGTGGTTATGTTTAACTTTAATGCTTGCAACTATTATGAGAGAGGAAGAGATAAGAATCCCCTTTATGTTTCTATGTTATTTAAAATGCAAGCTATTGATTATTATATGCATTGGTTACCTCAAATTTGTTGTTATTTATTCATATATAAAATTTCAATGCATAGGAAGAGAGTTAGACTTAAAAGTAAATTGTTTAATATTCTGTGGTGTGTTCCTTATGCTTTAATTTCCTATTCGGTTTGAGCACACCTTTATATCTTTACAACATGTAAAATATCTTTACCTACTATTTTGTGACAATTAGTTTAAGATTTTCATTTTATATAAAATTTGGGAAAGTAAATGAGAAGGATGAGTAATGGAGAAGTTGGGGTCGACCTTGAACATGTGTTGTTCATGCCAATGGAACCGTTGCAAAGTCTCTATCATTAAAACTTTTCCCAAAGCTAAAACCAAATAAAAAGAGTGTTTATGTTGTATATATTTGCTTCTCCTTTTGCCTTTTTGCTAAATCAAAAACAACAAAATATTTTCTTCTTCTTTGTTTGTTTCTCTTGATTCTTGCTTGGTTCTTTTGTTTCTTTTTGATTTTTATCTTCAGCTTTAAGTTTTGGGTTTTTGAGTCAAGGTGCTTGTTTACTACTGTAACATCACCTTTGTATCTTATTTTTCATCTTAATGGCAAGAATAACCTCTTTTGAGAGGTAGGATTAACAATAGTGATTTGCTGTCCAGAAAACAGATTCCTGAGCTTCACTGCGAAAAATGTATAAAATCACAGAAGAGGAATTTTGACCTGAATTTTACGACGCAATATTCAGTTATTAATACACATTTCATTAGTTCAAAGTTTTCTGATTTGAGCAACGTAAGTGCCTCTGAAAATTCACTCTTTACGGGCTGTCCATTTTTGACAGATTCTGTCTTTATTTTGCATTACTCTCATTACTTGTGTTTTGTGTGTTCTATTGATCAAAGAGCAATACACAACCATAGTAATATTAGCTAATGTGTAGAATCAACTCATGATATGTCTTTGCTGTACCTATGAGGATTTCATTTATGGAGACACTAACCCCTCTAATCAAGTTTTAAGATGAGTTTTGTGTGAAGAGAACTTTCAAGTGGAAGAGTTGAGGGTGATGAATAAAGATCACGAGGGACAAACACTCAAGCTTGGGGATGTTACCCCTAGGCTCACCCTACATATATCAAATAAGTACAAGAATTTAAGCTTGGGGATGCCAAGCCACCTCACTCCAACCATCTTGATACCAAGTAAGTAAGCCTAGCTATATGGCTATAAAGAAAGCGCTTTACGGGAGGCAACCCGGTTGTTTTTACTTTTGATTTTCTTTGTGTCCTCTTGCTGTAACAAGAGACTTAGTTTTTAGTTTAGTTTCTGAATTCTTAATAAAGTGCCAAGTTTTACCTATTTTGGCTTGAAAAAGTTGCTTTTTGCATTCGGAGATTTTATTCCAGCACGAATCTGTGCACGGTATGATTTTTAATTCCTATTTTGTAACTCCGAATGAGCTGAAATTTGAACTGTAGTTGCAACTTTTCATCCTCTGTAGCGTGAATTTTTTCAGATTTTTTCGACATATTAAGTAGGGTAGAAAAATACGTTTTGCTGCTGCTGTTTTTCTGGACGGATTCTGTCCATTTTGTTTGATGCATTCTTTGAACTTTTAACTTGAATCTTTTTGATCCAATTGAGTTTATAAGTAGGCATACAACATTATACACTTTCTGGACATTCATATGAATTTTTGTTTAAGGATTTTATGCAGCAAGCAATTCATTTGTCTATCACTACTAATGTCACCCCACAGAAAAGAAATGGGAGAAACGGTGTTTTGAAGTTTTTTCACAGGGATTAGAGGAGATGCACCAAGAGCTATCCAAGGATGGTGAAGACCATAAGCTTGGGGATGTGAAGACAACCCCACTGGACCAACACATTCTCGGTTTGCACACGTCTAACTTCTGTTTTTGATCAATGCACCCTATCACATAAACTTGGAGCGTCTTTTATTTGCTTTTTATTTTGATTTTTGTTTGTCTTGAGACCACCACTATCATTTATATATGAGAAAGCTACTGGAAATTTGGGTTGAATTAAGTTGGATGCTATTAAAAAGATTGGGAAAGGGATGTTTGAGTTGATTCAAAAAGATACATATAGTTGCATGATTCATGTGCTTTTTAATGAGTATTAATTTGCAAGTGTTTTATCAAGAGCTATCTTTTATTCATGTTTTGATGCTGAATGTCACTTTACTTTGTTTAACATGGATTGTTAGTTCTATGGACACTTATGCATGCATTTAGACGGTCAACTTTCTCCCTTTTGCTAGCCCAAAAAATTCCAACAAGTAAAAACTTGTTTTCCAACACCTTCAACCAAAGTTTTTCCAGTGAGTCCACCATATCTACCTGTTAGCTTTATGCTATTCCAAGTATGTTTATCATGTTATATTGTATTATCTTTGCTTCCAAATTAAAATGCTTATGTTATTGATTGTTATGGGAAAAGTTGGTTAAAAAGCTCTCACGAACTTGATGCACACTTTACTTTCATTGCACTTAATAAACATGAACCATTGTGATTAAAATTATGAAGTTGTGTGCTTGACAAGAGTCTTGGTTGGGAGTTAGCTCATATGTGCTGTCACATGGCAAGCTTTCAACAGTGCTCTTAATTATATTTAGTTGATATCATGTACTTTTTTTATGGATGCCTAACATTGTGTGAAATAAAAGTGGAAACTTGGTAAGTTTGAGGAGTAAGTATAAATGGCTAGAGAGACTCACCGGGCGGCTAACCCAAGCCATGCATCATTCATGGTGGAAATTTACTTACATATCACGGTGGACCTTCAGTGAGGCACTTCACAATAAAAAGCTATAACAATAGTAAATAAAAGAGTGCTGAGATTGTCCATTTTGTTTGTTTGTCTTGTCATTTTGACATGGGCTTGTTCCATGTCCTGGGACAAGAGGTACCCGGGAGCAACTCTTAATGATGCTATTATTACTTGCAATGACTTTAACTTGAACTTGCTTTGTGACCCGAGTTGAGTAGCCAGTTGGAGAGGTACTTGTATTCAAGGGGCATGAGGCATTCAACCCATACTTTGTCAAGCACATTACTCATATTTGCTTTCACTTTAAACTTTAACCATTCAAGATGCTATGATAGGGGTAATGAGAGCTCCACACCAATGGATACCACATTGCAAACATTAACTTAAGTAGAAGCATTTGGAAGCTAGATGAAACTTATTCATGTTTTACCTCTACTTATTTATCTATCTTTCCAAAGTGTCCACCTTTTATATTCAGATTTACAAGAGTACTCTATGACCATTATAGGATGTTTTACTTTTCATTATGCATACATTTGGTCCATAGTACTTTCTTCTATGTTACACTTTGTGAATTATCATTGAACATCCTTTCATTGAATATTTGATATCACTTCATAATCTATCTTGTATATTGCTACTCCTTTGAGAATGAATCATTTGACTTTATGTAGCAATAGTAATCATCTTTGATATCCATTGATAGTATTAAAATGCAAAGTCCATGTTAGTTTTATCACCTTCATACTCGAGGACGAGTATAGGTTAAGCTTGGGATGTTGATGCATGTAAAATGCATACATGAACTTTGCATGTTATTACTAGATATTCCTACATATTTGCAACTTATATGATGTTATATTCATGTTTTATAATGATTTCGGGGATTTTCTAAACAATCCCCCCTCTTTTGGTTCTAACTCTGTTTTCCAGAAAACGTCTTTTTTAGTGTTTCGGACTTTCCGGGAGCTTCGGGACTCCAAAAAGGGCAAGGCCAAAGAGCACGGTTCAGAATTTTTGGACGAACGCAATGGGCTGAAAATAAAGACCAGAAGTCCAAACAGCTGGAAACTAGAGGGCCCCACGCGGTCAGATTCCCTGGCCGCATGAGGACCCCTCTTTTCCCCCTCGTGGCTCCGTTGCCGTCAATCTTTTTTCCCGAGCCTCCGTCTTGACCTAAAATCGACTATAAAAATAGTCCCCAACGCCCTTCGGGAAGGCAGCGCCGCAGAAACACAGAAACCACGAAACAGAGACCTGGAGTTGCAGATTGGAGGGGGAAAACTCCGGCGGGGCGCTGCCGGGGTGGTCTCCATCTTCTCCAATGATTTCTTCACCGTCTCCATGATGAAGAGGGAGTAGTCCACCCCTGGACCGTGGGTTTGTGGTGGTAACTTGATCCAATCTCTCTATGTATGATCATTGTTGAAGTCCATATGATGTGCCTTGCATGATTATGAAACTATCTTTGTAATTCCTATGGTGGATATTGTGGTATGAGATGATATTATGTTATGCATTTACCGTCATGTTGGGATTTTATGGTTTGTCATACTTTGGAATACATCTATGTTACATGCAATGGATTTATCTATTCTTAATGCCTCATTTATCCGCGCTAACGGGGTGGTTGACAACCATCTCGGTGGGTAGATGAGAGGGATGTGGATGCACGTACATTAATAAATCATTACACAGTTCTTAGAATATGTTTTCCTTTAAGAGTATGATGTATGTGGGTAGAGAGTGGCCTAGTGACAGAAGGCATAGGCATTAAGTGACAGTAATGTCGCCCAACATTCTTTATCTGGGGGTAAAAATGAAGAAGTATGATGTGGGAGTGACAACATACCACGCTAGCCTTACGAGGGTGACCTAGCAACACAAATGATTATCTTCTTTCAACTATATGGGTGCAGACATATAGCCGCTATAAAATTACCATTAAAGCATGACAATTGTGTGTACTTTTATTATCTATAACGTGATCACCACCATAGATTGAGAGAGAGGACGAGTGAAACCATGAACCCATGTCCATTGTTCCTATAAGAGAAAACATTTGTCTTGTCCTCTTGCATTGAAGAGGATTTGGACACTTTTACATTCTTGTTTTGTTACATTAAACTTCCATCCATTAAATCAACCATCTTGTTCTTTAAACTTGTTTAGTGCATAATCAACTAAAACTTGTGACACTTTAGTTGTAGGGAATAGATAACTTTTCCTTCTTGCTCCTGTGGATCGATACCCTACTTCCACATTGAGAGGTGCTACAGTGATCCCCTGCTATTGGGGGTTATCACCAACCAGACTTTTAAGAGCGGCTCCCATGAAGGACGTTATTTCTACCAGCAAGGCAGATCATCCCTCTTCTCTTTTGTTTACACATGCAGATATTTCACTGTTTGTCATTGCTTGACTGATAAATCAGGGCAAAAATGTGAAGAGAATTAAGCGGTTAAAGTTGTAATTAATTGGGACTGGGCACCCCATTTGCCAGCTCTTTTTGCAAAATTAATGGATAAGCGGATGTATATGCCGCTAGTCCGGTGGTAAAGTCTGTTTGACAGTTGACATAAAGACATCCACCCCGTCCTCATGAGCTTGGTAAACATTGACACAAAATAGGAGTAATAATTTTTGAATAGTTTAAAGGTAGCACATGAAAAATTTACTTGGAATGGCAAGGAAATACCACATATAGGTAGTTATGGTGGACACAGATGGCATGGATTTTGGCTCAAGGTTTTGGATGCACGAGAAGCATTCCCTCTCAGTACAGAGTTTAGGCTAGCAAGGTTATTTGAAGCAAACACAGGATATCAACCGACACAGCAAGACTTATATGAAAACATATTGCAAGCATTATAAGACTCTACACTGTCTTCCTTGTTAACCAAACCCTTTTACTAGAAAATATCTAGACCTTAGAGATACCAATCATGCAAACCAAATTTCAACGAGCTTTACGGTAGTTCTTCATTAATAGGTTTTAACTACATGATACAAAAGCTTAAACATGAACTACTTGATAACTCAAAACAATTGACAAGTATCAAATTATCCAATACAGTGATCTACAAGAATATGTAAGCTTTTTCCATTATACCATCTACCACATGCAACATTTTCTGTTCCAACCAAACACCAATCAATTTATTTCAACATAAACTCTCCAAACAATTATAAGTGAAGCAAGAGAGTACTTTCTTTAAAAGAACTAACAGCTCTGAATAAGAGATGCATGCAAAACAGGAGCTAAAAGCATAGCAATAGCTAGATAAGAATACTCAACAAGTATAAGTGAAGAATAGGAGTATTCATATGAAAAAGCGGAGCGTGTCTCTCTCCCAATCAAGAATGCTAGGGTCCAATCAAGTTGACCATAAGAAAAATAAAATACTGAAAATAAAAGCACACAGACGCTCCAAGTAAAGCACATATGATGTGAAAGAATTAAAATATAGTTTCACTAGAGATGACCTGATAAGTTGCTGATGAAGAAGGGGATGCCTTGGGCATCCCCAAGCTTAGACGCTTGAGTCTTCTTGAAATATGCTGGGGTGATCCATGGGAGCATCCCCAAGCTTAAGCTCTTCACTCTTCTTGATCACATTATATCATCCTTCTCTCTTGACCCTTGAAAACTTCCGCCACACCAAACTCAGAGTAATTCTCATTAGAGGGTTAGTGCACAATCAAAAACTCACATGTTCTATAAGGACACAAACATGACCGTTACTTTTAACATTAACTACTGCCACTGATGTTATGTGAAGCTCTTCACCCTAAAAAAGAATTCCACTCAACACTAGTAAAAGAGAGAATGCGAAAAATAAAAGACAGAATCTGTCTAAACAGAACAGTCGTAAAGACGAATTTTTTCGAGGCACTTACGTTGCTCAGATCGAAAAACAAAACTAACGAAAGATGCGTACATATCTGAGGATCACGCACAAAAATTTGCAGATTTAAATAATTTTTCTGTGATTTTACAGAAGTAAAACGGTGAACAGCAGAAATCTGTTCCTGCGCAGAAATCCAAATCTAGCATCATCTTCCTATTAGAGGCAATACTTGGCACAACAATGCGATAAAATAAAGATACAAAGGAATTGTTACAGAAGTAAACAACTCCTTGACTCAAAAAGAAAAGAAAAATTGCAGAAATAAAATAATGGGTTGTCTCCCATAAGCGCTTTTCTTTAACGCCTTTCAGCTAGGCGCAGAAAGTAAGAATCAAGTGTTTCCAAGTGAAAGCATCAACAGAATAATTTGCTCTAACAATAGAATCAAAAGGTAACTTCATCTTCTTTCTAGGGAAGTGTTCCATACCTTTCTTGAGTGGGAATTGATATTTAATATTCCCCTCTCTCATATCAATAATAGCACCAACAGTTCTAAGAAAAGGTCTTCCCAAAACAATAGGACAAGAAGCATTGCATTCAATATCCAAAACAACAAAATCAACGGGGACAAGGTTATTGTTAACCATTATAAAAACATCATCAACTCTCCCCAAAGGTTTCTTTATAGTATTATCAGCAAGGTGAACATCCAAATAACAGTGTTCCAAAGGTGCTAAATCAAGCATATCATAAGTTTCTTAGGCATAACAGAAATACTAGCACCAAGATCACATAAAGCATTGCAATCAAAATCATTCACCTTCATTTTAATGATGGGCTCCCAACCATCTTCTAACTTCCTAGGGATAGAAGCTTCATGTTTTAATTTCTCTTCCCTAACTTGCATGAGAGCATTAGTAATATGTTTAGTAAAAGCCATGTTTATAGCACTAGCATTAGGACTTCTAGCTAGCTTTTGCAAGAACTTAATTACTTCAGAAATATTGCAACCATCAAAATCAAAATCATTATTATCAAAGTAATGGGACCATTGTCTCCCACATCTCGAAAAATTTCAGCACTTTTATCAGGAACAGTTTCAGTGTTTTCAGGCAATTTTAAACGTTTTGCAACAGAAGTAGAGACATTGCCAACACCAATTACTTTACCATTGATAGTAGGAGGTTTGTTAACACTTGAGTTTATAGCATTTTCAGTAGTAGTAATAGTATAAACTCTAGCAATACTATTCTTTTTAGCAATTTCATCCTCTCTTGCCCACCTAGCATGTAAATCAGCTAACATCCTCACATTATTATCAATTTTAACTTGTATAGCATTGAGAGTTTTGCTCTCTTTAACATCATGAGGCATAGTTTTAATTTTTAACAAATCAACATCAAGAGCAAGACTATCAACTTTAGAGGCAAGAACATCAATTTTCCCAAACTTTTCCTCAACAGATTTATTGAAAGCAGTTTGTGTACTAATAAAATCCTTAAGCATGACTTCAAGATCAGAGGGTACACTCTTATTATTGTTGTAGGAATTACCATAAGAATTAACATAACCATTGCCACTATTAAAAGGATAGGGCTTATAATTGTTATTACCAAAATTATTCCTATAAGCATTGTTGTTGAAGTTATTATTTTTAATGAAGTTCACATCAACATGCTCTTCTTGAGCAACCAAAGAAGCTAAAGGAACATTATTTGGATCAACATGCATTTTTCCATTTGTAAGCATAGACATAATAGTATCAATCTTATCACTCAAGGAAGAGATTTCTTCAACAGAATTTACCTTCTTACCTTGTGGAGCTCTTTCGGTGTGCCATTCAGAATAATTTATCATCAAGAAGCTTTGTTGCAGCACCCAAAGTGATGGACATAAAGGTACCTCCAGAGGCCGAATCCAATAGGTTTCTTGAAGAAAAATTTAGTCCTGCATAAAAGGTTTGGATGATCATCCAAGCAGTCAGTCCATGGGTGGGACAATTCTTTACCAATGATTTCATTCTCTCCCAAGCTTGAGCAACATGCTCATTATCAAATTGTTTGAAATTCATAATGCTACTTCTCAAAGATATGATCTTAGCAGGAGGATAATATTTTCCTATGAAAGCATCTTTGCATTTAGTCCATGAATCAATACTATTTCTAGTCAAAGATAGCAACCATTCTTTAGCACGTCCTCTCAAAGAGAAAGGAAAAAGTTTCAGTTTAATAATATCACCATCTACTCCTTATACTTTTGCATCTCACAAAGTTCAACAAAATTATTAAGGTGAGCAGCAGCATCATCAGTACTAACACCAGAGAATTGCTCTTTCATAACAAGATTTAAAAGTGCAGGTTTAATTTCATAGAATTCTGCGTTAGAAGCAGGTGGAGCAATAGGTGTACTAATGAAATCATTGTTGTTCGTGCTAGTGAAATCACACAACTTAGTGTTCTCAGGGGTACTCATTTTAGCAAAATTAAAACAAAACAGAAAGATAACAACTTGAAAATAAAAGTAACTAATTTTTTTTGTTTTTGATAAATAAAGCAAACAAGACTAATAAAAATAAACTAAGCAAGACAATAACAAAGTAAAGAGATTGGAAGCGTGAAACTCCCCTTGCAGAAATCCTCTTGCTCCCCGGCAACGGCGCCAGAAAAATGCTTGATGACGTGGATCACACGTTCGTTGGGAGACCCCAAGAGGAAGGTATGAAGCAGTGTAGCAGCAGTTTCCCTCAGTATGAAACCAAGGTTTAATCGAACCAGTAGGAGCAAGAAATCACTTCTGAAGGTTGTCAGTGGCGCGCTGACGTGGAATCTGCACACAACACAATCAAACTACTTTGCCCCAACGAAACAGTGAGGTTGTCAATCTCACCGGCTTGCTGAAAACAAAGGATTAAACGTATGGTGTGGAAAACAGTAGTAAATTGCAGAGAATGAAAAGGAACAATGTTTGCAGTTGGTTGTATTATCAGTGTAAAAGAATGGACCGGGTCCACAGTTCACTAGTGGTGTCTCTCCATAAAAGATAACTAACATGCTGGGTGAACAAATTACAGCTGGGCAATTGACAAAATATTGAGCGCATGACAATGCATATATATGACATGATGATTACTATGATATTCATGTGGGCATTACGACAAAATACATAGACCGTTATCCAACAGCGTCTATGACTAATAATCCACCTCCAGGTTGTCATACCGAGTTCCCCGTTGGTATTAAGTTGCAAGCAACGGATAATCGCATTAAGTAATGTGCGTAATGTAAACAAATGCATTAGACCTAACGGCGCACCCTTAAGCTAAGCATCGGTTATTTTATCCCTAGTGGCAACAGCACATCCACAATCTTAGAAGTTGTTGTCACTCTCCCAGATTACCGGAGGCATGAACCCACTATCTAGCATAAATACTACTCTTGGAGTTACAAGCATCTACTAGTAACGGAAAGCATGCAAGATCATAAATAACATATAAGATAGATTGATAATCAACTTGACATAGTATTCAATATTCATCGGATCCCAGCAAACACAACATGTAGCATTACAATAAGATGATCTTGATCATGATAGGCAGCTCACAAGATCTAAACATGATAGCATAAAGTGGAGAGACAACCATCTAGCTACTGCTATGGACCCGTAGTCCAAGGATGAACTACTCACGCATCACTCCGGAGGCAGGCATGGTGATGTAGAGCCCTCCGGTGATGATTCCCCTCTCCGGCAGGGTGCCGGGAAGAGCTTCTGAACCCTCCCGAGCTAGGGTTGACGGCGGCGGCGTCTCTGGAACTTTTCGTGGATAATGGCTCGGGTATTTAGGGTTTTCGCGTCGGGAAGATTATATAGGCGAAAGGGCGGCGGCTGGAGACGCCCATGGGGCCCACACCACCCACGGCGCGGCAGAGGGGGGCCGCGCCCCCCATGGTGTGGCTGGCTCGTGGCCCCCTCCGTCTCTCCTTGGACTCCGTGTACGTGTTGGAAAAATAGGAGGTCTGTCCAAGTTTCGTCCAATTCCGAGAATATTTCCAGACTAGCTTTTCTGGAATACAAAAACAGCAGAAAACAGGAACTGGCACTGTGGCATCTTGTTAATAGGTTAGTCCCAGAAAATGCATAAAAATGCTATGAAGTGTATATAAAACATGTAACAATTGGTATAATATCAACATGGAACATCAGAAATTATAGATACGTTTGAGACGTATCAGCAAGCACGCCGACCAGCCGGCGGCGTCGACCATCCGACCGGAGATGGCGATGTACCTTTATTTCCTCTGTTCTCTGATGTGGTTTGACCGGAGGTTGGTGATGTAGCCGACCCCTCCTGTCTCTCTACATCATCGACGGCCACCCTGCCGCTACTCAATCTCGGTCACCCGGAGGCGACGACCTGATGCCCTTCCTCTCCCCCGCGCCGGCGACAAGAATCGCCGGTCCTCCATCACGCCGGCGGCAAGAATCGCTGGCTCGCCGCTCTCTGGTTCAGTTCTTCTTCCTGTGCGTGCGAGAGGGAAAGAGAGAGACGTGAGGGAGTTTCTCGCGGGAGGCAGATCGCCGTAGGTCTGCGGCGGCGTCGACGACGTGACCGGCCTGCCGCTTTGGCGAAGGTCCGCCGCGGAGAGGGCGACGCCGTAGGTCCGCGGCGTTACCGGCCCCTCCTCCTCCGCTCTCTCTTGTATGGCGTCACCCCTCTCCGCCGCCCTGTCCTCTCTCACGCTCCGTGCGGGCGAGTCTGTAATAATTGACTCCTCCATAGGAGGAAGAGAAGAAAGAGAGACGTGAGGAAGAGGGAGACAAGAAGAATAGAATTTTTTTGTCTTGCCTGTGAAGGAAAGAAATATGGCCCACCTAATTAAGAATGGGCAACCGGTGATAGGCTGCCAGCTACCGGCTAGGTACTGGGCAACCGGATTGAGCAAATAGAAAGGCAACGAAACTGGAGCAACCGGCAAAACACATACCCAAACGAAGCAACCGGGTGAAACGCGAGAGAGGACCGGAAGCAACAAAAGATGAGAAAAAAAAATCAAAACTCTGCAGCAAGGGTCCACTTGACAGTGGCTAAACCGAATAGGATGGAAAGTCAACAATTACGGCAAGCCACATACGTGTCGCAAAGAGATAGGCTAACGAAGAAGCGCTTGGCTGAGATCGCAGGGAACTCGCAAACTTTAGGATCGTAGAGTATTCGAGGCCTCCCACTCCAGGCAGGCAGGCTCCTCACCATGCATGTCTTACCTCAGCTTATGTTTCTCCAGCAGTGGAGATGAAGAAGCTGGAGGCCCCATTAATGATTTCAACTACCACTTGCAAGGGAGGCCGAAAATTGGCTCCTACTTGCAAATTTGTTGAGTAGGCTATAACAGATTCAGAAAATAAGTTGTGGATTGCATATTTCTTTAGAAAAGTGCAATCGTATCGGAATCAGTTATATAGAAAACCGGTCGATGGTTCCACATTTATTGTCAAAAAGAGCAACTCGTATCGAACACCGATAAGAATTTCTCACTTCATATGAAAGTGCTACTCGTATCGAATATTGGTGGCTAGTTGCACATTTCTTGTGAAAAAATGTAACTCGTATATAAAACGGGTTGGATTTCACATATCTTGAGAAACAGTGAAACTCATATGGAAATCCGGTTGCTCGTTGCACATTTCTTGCGAAAAAGGGTAATTCGTATCAAATACTGATTGGACTTCCACATTTCTTGAGAAAAGTGCAACTTATATTGGAAATAAGTTGCTAGTTGTACATTTCTGATCGAGGCGGAGACATTCGAAAATATGATACATAGACATCTTGCTTTTATTATCAGATCGATCATGTTATACTAGAAAAATAGCTCGCGCGTTGCGGCGGGAATTTCACTATGAACTTTGTGTAAATGAAAATGTATAAGAAACATGGAATATGAACTGTTTTCCAGAAATATGCAAAATCCCACAATAGTCGAGAGGTTATATTTAAATGACGTGAAATTGTTGTGTATTTGACGACCAATAATGGTGACGTGGACGTACGGCTAAAACAAATAGTTAACGTGGATAAATTGCATGTATAATATGCTATAATTAATGAATATTTGTAGGGATGACATGGACAATTGATTGGCCAAAAGAATGGATGATTTGGATAGCTTGCATGTTGAGATAGAAAATAATTAACACATGTTAGTAGGGTTTTGCTTGTGAAGAAAATGTAATCCGTATAAAAATCCGGTTGAATTTCACATATCTTGAGAAAACAGTGCAACGCATATGGAAATTGGGTTGCTAGTTGCACATTTTTTGTGAAAAAAGGGTAATTCGTGTCGAATACCGATTGCACTTGCACACTTATTGAGAAAAATGCAACTTATATCGGAAAAAGGTTGCTAGTTGTATATATCTGATCGACATAAGAGACGTTAAAAAGGTTCAAAAAAATACGCTACAGAGACCTATTGCTTTTATTTTCGGATCGATCATGTATATATACTAGAAAAATACCCCGCACGTTGCAACGGGAATTTCATTAAGAACTTTGTGTGAATGAAAATGTATAAGAAACATGGAATATGAAGTTTTTTCCAGAAATATGCAAAATCTCACAATAGTCGAGATGTTATATTTAATTGACGTGAAATTTTTGTGTATTTGACAACAGATAATGGTGACGTGGATGTATGGCTAAAAGAAATAGTTAACGTGGATAGATTGCATGTACAATAGGCTATAATTTATGAATATTTATGGGATGACATGGACAATTGGTTGGCTAAAAGTATGGATTACGTGGATAGCTTGCATGCTAAGATAGAAAAATAAATAATGCATGTTAGTAGGGTTTTACTTTATGAGAAGTATAGATAGATAGATAGATAGATAGATAGATAGATAGATAGATGGTGTTATTTGCTATCTTGAATTGTTTATTTATTGTTTCTACTTGCTCTCCAATTTATGTGTATACTCTTGTCAAATTTATGTGTAAACCAAGAGGACGTATACATTTCAGAAAAATTAGGATCGAACAACAAATATTCTTACATTTGTCCCACATCGTTCTCCTACCTCTACCACTGCAAATACACGTAGGGGACTGAAGGGATTAGCACCTTTTTCGTGGCCTACAATGGAATTGCAGGGGTAATTTTAACCATAGAGACTTGATACACAACGACATTAAATTAATAACAAAAATATTTTCCTCGGCTCTAGCAATTTTGGATACGCACTTACATTTGTTAGAAATGCTTTAATAATGGACACACTGAAGTTGTCAGTTTCTCACATTAATCAAGGTAGCAAACTCAAATATTAGCTCGTGTGAAGAAAAATAAAGCAACAAATACAACACAAGTTTGGTATAAGGATGAAACAAAATGAACATATGCAAATAATGAGGAATACTCCTTAGATAGTTGATGGGTTACAACATCACCTTTCAGTGCCACCAATGATCCACAAAAAAACATGCCTTTTGTATAACTTTTGCCACATCGATCCTGCATTTCTCATATTAAACGATCAGTTTCATGTATACTGCTTAACATTTCTAAATACTTGAAATGCTATGGTTGGATAAGTGAACACGAAAATCCCTCGTGTATAAGAACTGGAGATCGTGAGTAGAGCCGGTTGTTGCACAACACACTCAGCTTTTTCATCTTTTGTCCCCTCAACGGAGGCAAATATTGCAATTTTGCAACACATGCTTGGTTGTCCAGAGTGATTGCCTAAATGAAATAAATAAAAGTTTATTCCTCAGTTGTCAACATAGATAAAAATTGATGGAGGCAGTAAACATCATAGAAGAATTATTTATATGTGTTTTTCAAGAACCAAGAAAGAATCATAAGAACCAAATGAAATAGTTGAAAGACCTTGTACACGATGATTCTCACAGCTCGGTCGCGTCCTAACGACATCTCAACCAGATCCCGGAAAAACGTGGTCCAATAAACGTGTTTCGGGTATGACCGGAAACTGGTTTGCGGTACCGCGCGGACTCGGGGCGGAACAAATGCCTAAACTCGTACAGCAAAGAATGCACAATGAAACACAATTAGGCGGAAATCAAATCAAGCACATCATTGTTGTGGAGATCATCGCCACCACCGCCAGCCATAGCACCACCATCATCAACATTGGCCGAAGAACCATCACCACCATTGTCGGAAGCACCACCACCATGCATCACCACCGCCGCCGCCATCACCACCTCCACCTCCATGGGCCGAAGCACCACCACCACCACCACCGACCATAAAATCATTAGCCGGTTCTCTTTGGCGATCTTGCCGTCCTTCCTCTTTTGCTCCTCTAGAACAATCTTGCGCTCCTCGAAGACACATTTTTCTCCCACTTTGCCTCTTTTTGTTGTTTCGTCTTCTCGGCTATGCCCACCTTGGTTTAAAAGTGCTTCTCCATCATTGCTTCCTTTAAATTCACCATTGCACTAATTTGGTCTCTCAAGCTTGAGGCCTCAGCCAACCTCTTCAATTGATCTTTTTACATCCTTCTTCCATCAGGCATTCACTTGTTTCTTTCTCCCTTTGGTGCATCATCACTATCATCATCGTCATCCATTTTAGAAAGTGAACCTTTGTTCGGTGGAGTTTCTTGATCCCTCAACCTCCATTCTCACTATGCTCAAGCAATTTCCAACAATGTTGGAGCAATAAAGGTTTGCCTTTGGATGCCGACATTTGCTTGAACCTTTCATTAGCAGTGTGATCCTACAATTTCAAAAGGGAAGTGTGAGCTCATATTGTCATAAAAAAATATCACAATGTGCAAAAGAAAAGAAACTCACATAAATATCAATTATGCAACCACTTGGAGGTGTAATCCCCACTTTCTACAAACAACCACTCCTGCGGGCACAAGTTTGTTTGCTGACATCGTACCGGCCTTGGAGTGATCTCAATGAATGGGGGGATGGGAACGGCATGAGCTTATGGTTCTTGTGCTCGATTGTTTGACAATATTTATTGCCGGTTTGACCACTTCCAACAACCACATCAACTGACACACTCTCCCATGCTCTAATCAAGGCGAGGTCCTCCTTCATGGTGTAATTGGCCATTCGTTTTCCAATCTCAGTTGGCTACTATCGAACACCTCCTCCCCAATCTCTTCAACATTATTGTCGCCAACTCCCTCTTCCACGTCAGGTTTTATGCCCGTATCGAATGAATCAAGTGGAGCACTCATGATGTTCACCTCGTTTTCCACCAACATGTGCACATATGATGTATGCACGGTATGCAAGTTCTAGCTACACTATTCAAGCGCGGAACAGAAAGGGGAGAATTTTACGCCGACGCCGTATCATCGAACATGTTGTGGATGTCGGTGGCGTGATGTGCATCGCCAATCGGAGTGAGTGGATGAGATGTCCGTCCTCGAGCCGCCGGAGCCTTGCCCTACTTCGGGCCGTTGGATTGGGATTTCACTCGTCCGTTGGCTTGGGATTGCACTCGTCCGCCACTCTATCAGGCGATTGGGGCTTAATCATGGGAGCGAGATCAGCGTGCGGGTTGAGGAATATCAGCAGCCGAAAATTGCGAGAGGAATTAATTAGATTTCCAAAAAATAAGCATCGCGATCAAATGAGGATCGATCTAGGCCGTTGGGCTGTTTGACAGAGCATCAAAGTAGTATTTACCTATCAATTTTATTACGTGGGATTAATCTAACGATGCTGATTGTACACTAATTGATGTGTCTTTAGAAGAATTACTATTGTTCTCTCTTTTATAAGTAGTGAAGATAGGAATGACCTAACGATGCTGATTGTTTTGTGTACACTAATTGGAGGTGTTTTTGAAGAATTTTTGTCCTATCTTTTATAAGTAGTAGTGGACATAACAATTTTCTCTTCGTCCATCCCTAACGAAAAACACCTTGTTTCAGCCAGAAGTGTGCAACAAGGAGACTATCAAAAAAAAAAAAAAGTGTGCAACAAGGAACTTCTCACACGTGGTGTCGGCGGAAATTCCCGTTCCAAGGAGAAATTTTTGACACGTACATTGGGCCGGGCCGTCAGTCCACACGGCCTGCTTCGCGTGCTCGGCTTCCGCTTTTCCGCGACGATAGCGCATTCGTGGCCAGCGATTTAGCAGCAGTATATATACCTCGGTCAGGCACAGACTAGGTTTAGTTCCATCCTCCCTTCCTCCCCCAGTCCCCTAAACCCGCCGCCGCCGCCGCTTCCTCGTCTCGTCTCCGATCAGGAGGCGGAAGCGCAGGTGACACTCCCGTTACTTCTCCCTCGCTTCTCCGGTTGCTTCGTCGTTGCGTCCGGTTGATTTCGCTGGTTCTAGTCTCGCTGGATGCGCTCGAGTTTCCTGGGTTGGATACTAGTCGATTTTACTGGGTTTAGTCCCGCCGTGCACTCTAGTTTCCTGGATTCGTCGGTAGATGTTTGTGTGTGTTTTCCCAGTTCTTAAACGTAGCAGATCTACCGTTCCGTTCGTCCTGCTCGGTAGATGCTCGTCGTTGACCTCATGCAGTCCACCGATTTCAAGTTGTGCTCGCCAAGGCGTATCAGATGTTCGCCTGTTAGGAGTAGTAGTAGTAGTGGTTGTAGTAGACTTGCGTTATTCCGTTGTGTTTAGCGTGGATCTGTCGTTTCGGTGGTCTGTTGGTGCACTTTGTCGATTTTGCTGCACCATCACAGGGTTTGGTAGATTGTTCTAGCTGTAGGATTGTGAGCTTGCTTGCCATCATGCCTGGTCGATTTTATTTCCTGTTCTCGCATTGGCAATGTTGAGAAGATGGAGATAGATATCACTGCTTGCTGTACATGTTTAATTTAATTTTGACGTGAAAATTGAAGAATCGTTTCATCTGTGCTTGCTTTGCATGTTTAGTTTAAGTTAGTCCCCATGTCTTACTGATTAGTTAATAGTCGGCAAATACTTGCTTATATGTAACAGAACTTTGTGGTGTATGTACTTAACAATCATTTCTAGCTTTGACTCTTGGAAAGTTATTCGACAATCTATTGTTTTCTAAGTTTTACGGATCTGGAAGTACCATAAGGTTAAGATTGTTAAATCCATTACTGATTAATTAATAGTTGGCAAATACTTGCTTATTCCTGAAGCAGAAAATTGTTTCATTATTTGCTTACAAATGGTTATGCTAAGTTCTTTGTAACATTTGCTGTCTTATCTGTGCACTTTCTATAGTTAAAGTTTCTGAACATTGTCACATTTGCTTTTATGTATTATTAGTTTGACTGGTGGCATTGAGTGTTAGTAAAGAAATGGTTATAGTTTTCATTACTTCTCGGTGACCAACAATGCTAAAAGCACTTTTGTGTAGGCAATTATGGTTATAACATTTTTCACGTTTACTTATTCAAACTGATTCTTGTTCGATTCTAATAGCTTGCTATTCATTGAGCAGGAACTTATATTCCCAGAGTGACATTCAAAAACAGTCAAGATGGTGAAGTTTACAGCGGAGGAGCTCCGCAACATTATGGACAAGAAAAATAACATCAGGAACATGTCTGTTATTGCTCATGTCGATCATGGTATGTGCAAGAAAAGTGAACTGTTGTATCTAACCATCTAGTTTATGCTGTTGAATCTTGTTGATATATATTTTATAGCCTTTTTCTCTTTATATTTGTATAGTTTAATTAGTTGTTGAGCATTGTTTTGTGATAATTAATTTCATCCCTGAAAATACTAATTTATCTTATTGTGTGACCTGTAGTCTGCTAGTACCGCACATTATATAATTGTTGTTCTGCATTTAATATGCTTAAATGAAACCATTAACTTATGTAAATGCCTATCTTTATTTAAACTTTTAAGCACTGAATTTTGCACTCTTAAACTAAATTACTAAATGTCTGAATTATCTTGTTTTCATCTGATTATTGTTTCAGTGTATTGTACTGTTATGTCCTACTTCCTTTTTAAATGTTAATTTATCCAATTTGTCTATTCGTATCGCTTGTGTCATACTGTCCTAAACATGCTACATTTTATGAATACTTCAATTGTGCACCCTTCTTACATATTACTTCCATGATAACAGGCAAGTCTACGCTTACGGACTCCCTCGTGGCAGCTGCTGGGATTATTGCCCAGGAAGTTGCTGGTGATGTTCGCATGACTGATACCCGTGCAGATGAGGCAGAACGTGGTATTACAATCAAATCCACGGGTATCTCTCTCTACTATGAGATGAGTGATGAATCCCTTGCCAGTTACAAGGGCGACAGGGATGGGAATGACTACTTGATCAACCTTATTGATTCACCTGGCCACGTTGACTTTTCATCTGAAGTCACAGCTGCTCTTCGTATCACTGATGGTGCTTTGGTGGTGGTTGACTGTATTGAGGGTGTCTGTGTCCAGACTGAAACTGTTCTGCGCCAGGCTCTCGGTGAGAGGATTAGGCCTGTCCTTACCGTCAACAAGATGGACAGGTGTTTCCTTGAGCTTCAAGTTGACGGTGAGGAAGCCTATCAGACTTTCTCCCGTGTCATTGAGAATGCCAATGTCATCATGGCAACATATGAAGATGCGCTTCTTGGTGATGTCCAAGTGTACCCAGAGAAGGGGACTGTTGCATTCTCTGCTGGTTTGCATGGGTGGGCTTTTACCCTTACAAACTTTGCTAAGATGTATGCATCCAAGTTTGGAGTTGATGAATCAAAGATGATGGAGAGGCTGTGGGGTGAGAACTTCTTTGACCCAGCCACAAAGAAATGGACCTCCAAGAACACTGGCTCAGGTACCTGTAAGAGAGGTTTTGTTCAGTTCTGCTATGAGCCAATCAAGCAAATCATTGAAATCTGCATGAATGATCAGAAGGATAAGTTGTGGCCTATGTTGAAGAAGCTCGGTGTGACCATGAAGAATGATGAGAAGGACCTGATGGGCAAGGCTCTCATGAAGCGTGTCATGCAAGCTTGGTTGCCTGCCAGTCGTGCTCTACTTGAGATGATGGTGTACCACCTGCCTTCTCCCTCGAAGGCTCAGAGGTACCGTGTTGAGAATTTGTATGAGGGCCCCCTTGATGATATATATGCAAATGCTATCAGAAACTGTGACCCCGACGGTCCTCTTATGTTGTACGTTTCCAAGATGATTCCAGCATCTGACAAGGGCAGATTCTTTGCCTTTGGTCGTGTTTTTGCTGGGAGGGTTGCAACTGGGATGAAGGTCCGTATCATGGGTCCCAACTTTGTTCCTGGCCAGAAGAAAGATCTCTACACCAAGAGTGTCCAGCGTACTGTTATCTGGATGGGAAAGAAGCAGGAGTCCGTTGAGGATGTTCCTTGTGGAAACACTGTTGCTCTGGTTGGTTTAGATCAGTTCATCACGAAGAATGCAACCCTGACAGGTGAGAAGGAAGTTGATGCCTGCCCTATCAGAGCAATGAAGTTCTCTGTGTCTCCTGTTGTGCGTGTTGCTGTTCAGTGCAAGGTGGCCTCTGATCTTCCAAGCTGGTTGAAGGTTTGAAGCGGTTGGCCAAGTCTGATCCTATGGTCCTCTGTTCCATTGAGGAGTCTGGTGAGCATATCATTGCTGGAGCTGGTGAGCTTCACCTTGAAATTTGCCTGAAGGATCTGCAGGATGACTTCATGGGTGGTGCTGAAATCATTGTTTCCCCTCCTGTCGTCTCTTTCCGTGAGACTGTTCTGGACAAGTCATGCCGGACTGTTATGAGCAAGTCCCCAAACAAGCACAACCGTCTCTACATGGAGGCTCGCCCGCTGGAGGAGGGATTGCCCGAGGCCATTGATGAGGGACGCATTGGCCCACGTGACGACCCCAAGGTGCGCTCCAAGATCCTGTCTGAGGAGTTTGGTTGGGACAAGGATCTCGCCAAGAAGATCTGGTGCTTTGGACCTGAGACCACTGGCCCCAACATGGTGGTTGATATGTGTAAGGGAGTGCAGTACCTGAATGAAATCAAGGACTCTGTTGTGGCTGGGTTCCAGTGGGCGTCCAAGGAAGGTGCACTGGCTGACGAGAACATGCGTGGTATCTGCTTCGAGGTCTGTGATGTTGTCCTCCACACTGACGCTATTCACAGGGGTGGTGGCCAGGTCATCCCAACGGCCAGGAGGGTCATCTTTGCTTCCCAGCTCACTGCCAAGCCAAGGCTGCTGGAGCCTGTCTACCTGGTTGAGATCCAGGCCCCGGAGGGTGCCCTTGGTGGCATCTATGGCGTCCTGAACCAGAAGAGAGGGCACGTGTTTGAGGAGATGCAGAGGCCAGGTACCCCACTCTACAACATCAAGGCTTACCTCCCCGTCATCGAGTCCTTCGGTTTCTCGGCCACCCTCAGGGCCGCCACATCTGGCCAGGCTTTCCCGCAGTGCGTGTTTGACCACTGGGACGTCATGAACTCTGATCCTCTGGACCCCGAGACGCAGTCTGCTACCCTTGTCAAGGAGATCCGCAAGAGGAAGGGGCTCAAGGAACAGATGACTCCTCTGTCTGACTTCGAGGACAAGCTCTAAGTTTCTCTTTGGAGGTCGTTTTGCTACTACTTGCTCTTGCTGTTTAGGAGAGCTGCTTATTTCTATTGAGTTTGTCGGAATGTCTGTGTCGTGATATTGGTACTTTGGAGACTGTTTTGCTGTCGTTCGTGATGTAACAGATGTTAAAACCTAGATTTAAATGTCTGTCGTCCACTTATTTCTGTCCTGTGTTTGCTGTGGTTTCAGATCTTGAGTTTTGCTTTGTTGATCGTTGCTGTAGTATCGATTCCGTTGATGTTCTGTTTAGGTTAGTTTCGGGAGCTCTGTTGATTCTTTCTATTTGCATGTGCTTATGATCTTCACCTGTCATTTACCCTTCTACGTACTTGTGTTCATTGCTTAGGACATGTTGTAGGATTTATGCTCTTGATATTTGCTTGTCATTTCTTCAGCAATGCAGTATAGTATGGCAAGTGAAGCGTGGTCTAGTGTATACCATTATGCTTGATTGATAAGTTTCTACCTCCCTCCCTATTTAGGTGGTGTATAAACTCACTTAAAAATTCAGCAATTTCTATGTTTGACCAATTATAAAGAGAGAAAGGCTATAAAACATAGCTTTCCTAGATACCCATCTTTTCTAAAACGTGAGCTAGCTATATATGATCTCCTGGTATGTTGATTCTTTATTCAACGTTTCTGTGAATACACAATCATGTTAACACCACATCACATCAGTAGTGTTTTTCTTGTGGTGCTTAACATACAAATCAAATTTGTGTCAAATATGATTAAGGTTACAAGTTAAATAGTTACTCCTCCGTTCCTATTAGGCGCTCTACGTGTTTTTTTAGTTCCAAATTTGACACCAGTTTGATCAACGAAACATGTTATATCGTTGAATTATTTCTATGAGTCGGTCTCGGTGTCTGTCCGAATGATATGTCTGTATATTGCTACTATGTTTTGCTGTCTGTCTGTGATGTAACTGATATTAAACTTAGATTTATACCGCTGTTAGAAATTTTTGTTAGTTTCAGATTTGGTTATCCGTTCATATAGCCTCGAGTTCCTTGGTTTTATACTTGATAGTTCATGCTATGTGTTCTAGTAGTCAAGTAGTCGATGTTCTGGTTTGTTTAGTACCTGGATTTATCCTCTTGATGTTTCTAAACTGTAGTTAGTAGACTAGCAAAGCAGTATCTTATAGCAGTTAAAGCTCAGAGTCTAATATTGTGCTTGATTGTTTTGTTTCCTAGATAGTAGATACTATACTGATCTTTTGTAAAACATGAGCTAGTTATACATTTTCACCTGGAATGATGATTCTCAATTCAACGTTCTATGTGAATATGCACAAAACATCAAAATCTGCACACTACCTCTTCCCCTCGCGTCGCCCTCCTCCAGGCGGCGCTAGGGGCGCAGCTGCGCCGCCTCTCGCCCCTCCCTCGCCTGAGCCTTCTCTGCCGCTGCCGTCGGGGGGGGGGGGCTCCCTTTCTCTCGGTTGGTGGAAGGTCGGGCCGTGGGGGCGGCGCCGGTCAGGGCGGAGGAGGCCGAGCCGGCGGGCTCGGGAGCGGCGGCGGACGGTGTTGTCTGCAGGCGGAGGTGCGGGGTGCCTGCGGCGCCGTCGCTGGAGAGGTGGCTCGCCCGATGGGCTTGGCGGGCCCAGATCGGGCCCGTCGGGCCCGGGCGGCCAGGTGCGGTTCGCCGCTTCGTGGGGGCGAAGGCGGAAGCACCGGCGTGGAGTCAGGGCGTCGGCAGGGGGCACTGCTGCAGAGGAGAAGGTGCTGCCCGTTTGATGCAGCTGATGATGGCGTGCTGCAGGGCGGAGGAGGCGCCAGCGCGGGAGGTGGCCTCCTGCCACCGTGCTCTGGCGCCCGAGTGCGAGGAAGCCGGGGCGGCGGCCCCGGACCGAAGGCTGCGGCAGCAGCACCGATGGCGGCGGACGCCGTCGAGGCAGGGGTGCCATGGTGGGGTTCTGGCGCGCGACGGCGGTCGCGGAGGTGGTGGTCGGCAACAAGGAGATCTGGCTAGGCTTGCTGCTCCCCGCGCTTCATGGACGGATCGAGCTCCGGGGCGAAAGCCTTGCCCCGGCTTTGTCGGGGCCGACGACGGCGGCGCCTCCGGGCGTCGTTCCCTTCTTGTTTGCGTCGTTCGTGGAGTTTCGAGTCCATCCGACGGGAGTGGTCAACAATTCCGGGTGAAAGCCTAAGCTTCGTGGGAGCGGGCGGCGGCGGCGCAAGCGTCGCTTCCTTCTTGAAGGCGCCGCCTTGGAATTGTTGGCCCTCACGGTGCAACGGTTTCGCGAAGGCCAAGCAGCATGGAGTTGCGGTCGGGGTGGTGGACGCCGGGGCGGCGGCTCCGGACGGTGGTGGACGTCGAGGCGGCGGCCTCGGTCTCCCACGCTACGACGGTTATATGAGGTAGAGCCGTTGTTTAGCGTGGGTCTGGGTGGCGACCTCGATGAAGACTGCGTGGGCAGAGGGTTCGTCGACCCGACTGGATCGTCTTCGGACAATGCGAAGGTCGATCTGGTTGCTACACCGGGGCGGCGGCCCCGGAACAGGTGGTTTTGGTGGCAACCTGGATGAAGACTGCGTGGGCAGAGGGTTCGTCGACCATGACTGGATCACTTTCGGGCAATGCGAAGGTCGATCTGGTTGCTACGCCGGGGCGGCGGCTCCGGAGCGGGTGGTGTGTGTTGTGGCGTTTGTCGACTTGTGCCGTGTGGACGGTGGGTCGCTTCGTCTGTATGATTCTTTTGTATAGTTTGTATGGTTTTTGGACCCGGTTTTACTTATAAACTGGGTCAATTCTTTCTATCTATTCGAGCGGTGGTATCGACCACTTTGTCCTCAAAAAAAAAAAAAAACATCAAAATGGTGTGGAACATATCAGTGTTCTTGTGATGCTAAACGTACAACTCAAATTTGTATGGCTGTATCCAATCATGATTGTTGAGTAGTTGGAAAATAAGCACACAACAATCCAAGAGAAAATTCATTCACAGGTCACAGTTCATTGTTCAAGAAGCTGCACAATTATGCGCCGCAAAACTGGTCTGCACGAAATAATGTAGAAGCAAACCAACGTACCAAACACATTCAAGTTTGACAGGTGCATGCTGTGCAGAGGGTTTTAACCGAATCAAAAAAAAAAAAAAAAACTTGGCTTTGAAGGCACTTCACCATATAGTAAAACATGCAGGTTCCTAAGATTGAATCAACACATCCCCTGTTCTTTACGATCATCTTGTAGACAAACCACTATCATCCCATTTTTGTCCTCGCGAAATAACCAAGCATGTCATACAGGCGCATGAACCATTTGGATATAACACCAGTGAACCCCATTTCCAAGTTCTATGTGAGGCGGACGTCCACCCCCATGTCGCTAGCTAGTTGAATATAGCTACATCCCAAGGACGCCCCGGTCGTTACAGTCTGAAGCTGATGCTCGATGCATGGCAGACTAGGGATGCAGGCGGACGCGGATGGTTCGCCTTGTCCAGCGGACGGTCCGTCTGCATCCTGAGTTCTACATGTATGGCAAAAATGACCGTTTCTCGCTGTGATACGAGAAATTCCCCAAAGCAGGAAGACAAAGTACAATCCCCATTCACATGATCTATGGATTGAATGAAATCATTTGCTTGCGGGAAACTGAGTGTTGGAACTAGCGAAGCAAGAACCGAACAGCAGCAACAGCATCGCCTTTGTGCTCCAGCAGCGTCCTCTCTGCAATCTTCTTGTCCAACTGCACATTCAGAGATGGTTTAGAAGGGACCTTCAGACCATTAGAAAGAGAAAATCTGTGAATGAATGTTTCAGATGCTACCTCAAGCTCGTTGGCCATAATCTCAACATCAGTAGGGTTGATCCTGACACCATCTAATTCTTTATCCCTGCTGAGAGAGCCAAAAAAACATTGATTTTGTTATAACAAACTCATGAGTTATGAACAACATTTTTAGGAACCCATTTATCTAAACGGGTGTATTGTCCACATTCCACGTTGGAGTTGACAGAGTCCCCGGAATTTCGCCAAAAGAAAATGGATCATGGAATATAGCAAGCTTGAGCACACAAATTGCGAAGTACAACGGATCTAACTTCCAAGATCATCGTGCCAGAACAGTTTCTTTTCTGTCCTCTTACATTTTCTTACATTAGGTTGAAAAGCTACGAGATGACAAGATACTGAGGGAGCAAAACAGCGACCGGTCTGAGTTGCTTGTTTTGTTCTCTTCTTCATAAAGTGCGAACCTAATCTATTAAACACTCATTATAAAATGAAGCTAATTTTGTAGGTGCTAAAGCTGTTATTTGAACTGAACATCACATTCAATCTTTCTATGTTGAGTTGCTAGTAAACCATGTCGTTCACTACAAACTTGGTAGTTGTACAATTAGCAAAAACTAAAAAAAGAACAGTACGTTGATGTATTGCAAGTTTCTTGAGAACAAGATAATAGCTATGAGTATTTCTACATCAACCTGGGTCTCATGGCATTCCGGTCGACCTTTTTGGATGAAGCAAGAGCAGCCATGGCCTGTAAAAGAAAGAAAGATATCAGCTTCACCAAGGTGGTACTCCTAAGAATGTATCATTTGAACATACACATATCTCTACGGTTCTACCTTCTACATCTTCTAGATATCCAGTTTCCTGATATATATGTTTTAGCACGGAGTTATTATAAGAAGGCGCTATTCAACTGCTATTATGTGCCTCTTTCAAAGCCATTTATTTATATTTATATAGCCTTGAAAATCATTTGATTAAAACACTTACGGATGGGCTTAAAGGTGAGCTGTATATCTGCCCAAGCCAGCATTTTTCAGAGGTGATATGTATTCAATAGTTCTCCAGAATATATAAAAATGTGGGTGTCTTCAGAATTATAAGTTATCCACATGACATAAAACTAATGGAAATACTACTTAGGTCACCATAATTTAGATAATACTGCAGTTAAGCAATAATAAGTTGATTAGCAACCTTCAGTTGTTACAACTGAATCTCTAATACATCAAACAACATGCTACCGTCTTCAAGATTTTTAAAAGAGAAAGGAAGGTTTGTGCATACAGATAAAACAAACAGAACTATGAATTTTTTATGGTGAGATCTGCTAGCAAACCACGATCTGATGTCTTCGAATGATACCTTTGATAATATTGACTTCACCTTTTAATAAAACATGCAGGTGCCTACGCTTGAGACAATCCGTCACGGTTTCTGAACATATTGTACACAAATCCATTTCCGTTCTCGAGAAAATAGCATCTGGGTCTCCAAATGAACCAAGCATCTCATACAGACAGCAATGAACTACCCGAGTAAAATTTCAAATTTGAGTGGAGAGCAGAAACCAGTTTGAAGTATCATGGTTTCGTTGTGATACAGGAAAAAATCCTCTCAACAGGAAGACAAAAGTACAAAACTTCGTATCTAACAAAGCTTCCATAGTTTGAAATTTGCCTTCAACAAACAGTAAACACATAGTATGCTTAACTAATGGACAAGGATTCAGAAGACAATTGAAATGGTTTTTATCGATTTTTTTTTGAAATGGTTCTGACGGAAATTTACAAAAGGAATGCATTAATCGATAAGAGCTTGGGGTTGGGGTTGGAGAAGTACGTACGGACTGGGCACGGGAGGAGTCGAGCTGGCGGTCCTCGACGTGGTCGGTAAGTTTATCCAGGGCCTTGCTCTGCTGCTGAAGGTCCTTGGAATCCGTCCCGGCATCCGCCGCCGTCTCGTATATCTGCCCAAGCAGCACTTTTCAGAGGCCATACTGATATGTATTCAATAGTTCTCCAAAATATATAAAAACGTGGGTGCCTTCAGAACTCTAAGTTATCCTTGTGACATAAAACTAATGGAAATACCGCTCAGGTCACCATAATTTGGATAATATGTATTGCAGTTAAGCAATAATAACTTGATTAGCAACCTTCAGTTGTTACACAACTGAATCGCTAATACATCAAACAACATGCTATCGTCTTTAAGATTTAAAAGAGAAAGGAAGATTTGTGCATACAGACAAACAGAATTATGAAAATTTTATGGCGAGAGCTGGTAGCAAACCACGATCTGATGTCTTCGAATGATACCTTTGATAATATTGATTTCACCTTTTAATAAAACATGCAGGTGCCTACGCTTGAGACAATCCGCCACACAACGTCAAACACACCCGAGTAAAATTTCAAATTTGAGTGGAGAGCAGAAACCAGTTTGAAGAATCATGGTTTTGTTGTGAAAAATTTCTCTCAACAGGAAAACAAAAGTACAGAACTTTGTATCTAACAAAGCTTTCATAGTATGAACTTTGCATTCAACAAACATGAAACACATAGTATGCTTAACTAATGGACTAGAATTCAGAAGACAATTGAAATAGTTCTGACAGAAATTTACAAAGGGAATGCATTAATCGATAAGAGCTTGGGGGTTGGGGTTGGAGCAGGACATACGGACTGGACGCGGGAGGAGTCGAGCTGGCGGTCTTCGACGTGGTCGGTGAGCTTGTCCAGGGCCTTGCTCTGCTGCTGAAGGTCCTTGGAACCCAGCCCGGCATCCCCCGCGGAGGCGTCCTCCACCGCCGCCTCGTATATCTGCCCAAGCAGCACTTTTCAGAGGCCATACTGATATGTATCCAATAGTTCTCCAAAATATATTAAAATGTGGGTGCCTTCAGAACTGCAAGTTATCCGCGCGACATAAAACTAATGGAAATACCACTCAGGTCACCATAATTTGGATAATATTGCAGCTAAAGCAATGATAACTTGATTAGCAACCTTCAGTTTTTACAATGATAACTTGATGGCTGTGTGCATCTCTTTGATGCAGAGGCCGGGGATCCGCACCCCCTTATCTAAAAAAAAAAGCAACCTTCAGTTTTTACAACTGAATCTCTAATACATGAAAGAACATGCTATCATCTTCAAGATGTTAAAGAAAAACGGAGGTTTTTGTGCATACAGTCAATAATACAAAAGGAACACAAGTATGCAAATTTTATGGTGAGAGGTGCTAGTAAATCACGATCTGATGTGTGATATGTGTCTTGGAATGGTAGATTTGATAATATAACTGGTTTCACCATACAATAGCTAGAATATGGTGGATTACGGGATGCCTATATTTGTATCTAACAAAGGCTTTCATAGTATGAGCTTTGCATTCAGCAAACAGGAAACACATAGTATGCTTAACTGATGGACTAGGATTCAGAAGACAATTGAAATGGTTCTGACGAAAATTTACAAAGGGAACACATTAATCGGTAAGAGCTTGGGGTTGGGGTTGGGGTTGAGCAGGACGTACGGACTGGACGCGGGCGGAGTCGAGTTGGCGGTCCTCGACGTGGTCGGTGAGCTTGTCCAGGTCCTTGCTCTGCTGCTGCTGCAGGTCCTGGGAGTCCGGCCCGGCCTCCCCCGCGGAGGCGCCCTCCTCATCCTCAGCCGCCGCCGCCGCCTCGTGGCTCGCCGAAGCCTGGGGGACGCGGTAGTCAGGGACGATCTCCTTACCCCGCAGCAGCGTCAGCGTAGCGCCGTCCAGGTCGAAGGGCTGCCTGCGCATGGCGGCCTCGCGGTCCGGGGGCGTGCGGAAGCGCACCGCGGCGTCGCCATAGCCGCCGGCGTGGGCGAAGACCTCGAAGGTCTGCGGCAGGTCGAGGGCCAGGGTGCGGAAGACGCGGCGGACGAACGGGCACGGGTCGGCGCGGGCCGGAGCCTCGGGCGGGGTGATGTACGCGTACGCGAGCCGCATCTCCAATGCTGGCTGGAGTACTGCAGTGGTGGTGTAGTGTTTGGGCGAGGTGGTCTCCAATGCTGGGAGCAAGGCTGAGGAGCGGGCGGTTTGGAGGAATGTCGATTGTTTATTTTACACTCAGCTGTAGGTCTTGATCTTTTTATAATCTTGAGAATATTGGTCTTTATCACAAGCATAAAAGTTCTATATTGAATACCTCCTCCAAAAACCTTGCGTGAAAAATACGAGGAGGTTAGTGTGTACGATATGTTGATAAAACTCTTTTAAACCCACTGGGAAAACAAGAAGAAAAAATGGTGCAACATGTAGTGGTCATTGTCTTGTTAGTAACCCATATGAGAAAAGCATAGAAGTAAAATCCATAAGCTAGTGTAGATAAAAATAAATATGTTTTGTACATTTTATTTAGAAAGCTCCGGTAGGGAAAATAGAAAGTATAACATAGGATCTTTCAAGTTGATATTTTCTCCCATCAAAATCGGAAAAAAAAATGTGAGGAAAAATAATGTTTGATATATTGTTAAAACTCCGTACAAAATCTAGTGGAAAAAATAACAAGAAAATGATAAACGTATACTAGTAGTTGTGTCTTTGATAACTTATAGGAGAAAATCTCGAAAGCATAAAAATCCATTTGTAAGTTAGAGGGCAATTAGTAATATGTCCCTATATACATACATTTGATATACTCTGGTGGGGAAAATAGGAGGTATGACATACATTTTTGTGTTGATATTATCACATTAAAAGTCTTGACGAAATCATGAGAGTAAACTCTAATTCAGGAAGAGACTCCCCTGATCCTTGCAGTTTAGGGGCAATATAATGCTCAGTGATATTGTTTTTGTGTAACATGTTTGCATTTGAGCAACACAAGTATTATTATCTTTATAGATAATAGTTGGTGATTCAATGAAACTAATACCACATGAATGTTGTTTGTGGTTTATCATTTCGTGAAGTCACATGTATCGGCGTGAAGCCTACATTTCAGATTGATAGGTGGATGTAGCCATGAGAGTACGTTTGGAAGACACCAGTGGAACAACAAGCCCACCATGTAGGTATGTGAAGCCGCCTGAGATCTGGCGTCTATGGTGATCAGATAAGTAGCAAGTATCGGTGTATCCGATGATATTGAAGTTCCAATTACTCTGAATAAATAGGCCAGGATATTTGGTGCCTTGAGATATCAAAAGATACCCTTGTTCCTAACTATCCACAAGGGCTAGGTAAAATGGCACTGAGATATGAAACATCAGGTCTCAGCATCGCCTCTCCATATTCTATGGTATGAATGGATCTTCTTTGCATTTAGAGATTGAACAACCACAAGAGTTTTAGATGGATATGACTTGTCCATATTGAATTTCTCCTATAATTTATGGATATGGGCAAAAAGGTGTACCCCGTTTCATGAGTGAAGGTGCTTGAATTGTATCTAAAGCAAAATTTGTTTGTTTACTTATAATCTTCATCTCAAATTCCGTCTCTAGATGATTACGTGCTTCAACAATACCTTGTGTGTTGTCATCGATATTATAATAATCAACATTGATTTGATGAACATCATGCCGAGGGTTTCTTGAGAACACGTGTGAGCAATTACCATTGTTAGAGTAATCTTTTTGTTTAAGGAACTCACTAAGTCGATTGTACCTAATTTGTGTCGACAACTGTAAGTCATGTACTGACTTAATGAGTTTACACTATGCATTTTGCGATTTTTGTTTGAATTCAAAATTTGATGATGGGCTTCTTCTTAGTCGCCGGCTTAATCCTTTGTCGCCATGTCATGCTCCTGTATAGAGATAGAGATAGAGGAGGAGGGGGGGGGGGGGGGGGGGGGGGGGGGGGGGGACATGGGAAACCTGCGGGGGAGGTGAGGTGAGCACACCCTTTCTAACCGTCAGTGTTCGCCGTTCCCTATTGCCGCACATGAGAGAGGAAAAAAAAGACATGTCAAGGGAGGAGAACCCGACCGTTCCCCGCCGCCACGGATAGACCCAAAGGGGATGCACAACTTACAAGCAAATATCCATCGTTCGATCTGTTTGTTTGGTTTAGTTGGGTCGAAATCTTGGTGCCGTCAGGAGTGTGGCGTGATATATTGCAAGTAAATCCCATGCCTTGCCCTTGTTTACCAGAAATTCGGTCAGCGTGTATGAATATTGAAAGAAAAAGTTGGACAGTAGAAACATCAGGTCATGTTAGGCTGCGTCTGCGTGGGAAAAACAAAAGACGAGTAAAGAAAAAGCAGGGCCTGTGGCTACGTTTGTGCAGCAGCAGCAGCCCGTGTTCCAGCACTTCGCTCAGGGCCCAAGACGGGACGCACCTAGCAGCCCACGCACAGCAGGCCATCTCGACAAGCAGCCCCCACACACAGGTTCGCGTCGCGCGCACGCAGCAACGAGGCAGGGGCGAGGAACTCGCTCGGTTTAGTCCCACCTCGCCCAGCCGAGAGCATCGCGCGGGAGAGGCAGCTATAAGAGGAGGGCGAGGTGCGACCTTGCTCCATACTTACCTGGACGGGGTCGACGGGGGATCAAGAAGCCTCGTGGCCTAGATCAATGGCTCACATTGCACTTGGTGAGAGCGTTGGCCTACCATCTCCCTAAGTGGGAGAGTGGACGTCATAATTTGTGCTAGAGGGGGTACGCGTCCGCGCGGCCCCTGCCAATTCTAAGAAATTAAATTTTGGTCCCTGGGTTTGTTTTCCGTTCGTAGTGCTGTCTCGCTCTTCTTTTGCTTTTGTCCTTCGTTTAGTCATCTTTTGAGTGTTTCTCTGTTCTGTTTTCAGTTCGAAGGGACAAACATTGATGCTAGGAACTATCTCAAGGTCAAATGCATCTCAGGGTTCGCCTGTTTAGTTTTAGCATCATTGAGCTCACATATTGCGATTAACCTTGTCTAAAACATAATCATTCCTGAAACAATGCCCCTACTCACACATTGTCCAGACTGAACACACACGCCGTCCCAGCACAGAACCATTAGAAACACATGTTCATCAACGAGTAAAACAACATTTGGTTCCCGGTGGCAGATGCGTCAGCACTCTGCTTACATAACTTGCTTGACGCGAGCAGGGTCTGACAGTAACATTGCAGGAAAAAATCTATAGATATGCCTAAGATTGAGACAAACCAACCCTGTTATTTCTGATCATCTTGTACACAAAGCAATATCATGCCACTTTCGCGAAAATAGCATTAGGGATCTCCAAATTAACCAAGCATGTCATACAGGGACATGAACCGATTGGATGTAACACGAATGAGCTCCAATTTCAAATTTTATGGGAGCACAGAAACTAGTTTAAGCAACCATGGAAAGATAAGTTTTACATTTTTGGCAAAAATGACCGTTTCTCGGGTGTGATGCAGAAATTCCCCTAAACAGGAAGACAAAGTACAAGCCCCATTCGCATGGTCTACGATGGAACGGAATCATTTGCTTGTGGTCAACATGTGTTGGAACTAGTGAAGCAAGGACCGAACAGCAGCAACAGCATCGCCTTTGTGCTCCCGTAGCGTCCTCTCTGCAATCTTCTTGTCCAACTGCACGTTCAGAGATGTTTTAGAAGGGGCCTTCAAAGCATTAGGGGAAAAAAATAGCTGCGAGTGGAGGTTTCAGATGCTACCTCAAGCTCGTTGGCAATAATTTCAATATCTGTAGGGTTGATCTTGACAGCAGCTAATTCTTTCTCCCTAGTGAAGAGTAAAAACACCGATTTTGTCAGAAAAATCTCATGAGTTGTGAGCAACATTTTCATGAGAACAAGGTCAACCAATTTTATTTATAAAACGAGTGTACTTCATTCCCCATTGGAGTTGATAGCTCACAAGTACACATAATATCGCCAAAAGAAAATGGATAATAGAATATTTCAAGCTTGAGCGCACAAATTGCAGAGTACAAAGGATCTAACTTCTACATTCAATATTTCTATGTTCAGTTGCTAATAACCTCTGTCGTTCACCAAAAACGTGGTAGCTGTACAATTAGTAAAAACTAAAAAATAACAGAACATTGATGTATTGCAAGTTTCTCGAGAACAAAATAGTAGCTATGAATATTTCAACACCAACCTTAGTCTCATGGCATTCCAGTCGGCCTCTTTAGATGAAGCAAGAGCTGCCATGGCCTGTAAAAGAAATAAAGATATCAGCTTCACCAAGGTGGTAGTACTAAGAATATATCAACTGAACATACACATATCTCTATGGTTTTACCTTCTACATCTTTTAGATATCTAGTTTCCTGATATATATGTTTCAGCACGGAGTTATTATAAGAAGGCGTTATTCAACTGCAAGTAGGTATCTCTTTCAAAGCCAATTTATATAGCCTTCAAAATCATTTAATTAAAACTTACGGATGGGCTTAAAGGTGAATTGTATATCTGCCCAAGCAGCACTTTTCAGAGGCCATACTGATATGTATTCAATAGTTCCCCAGATTATATAAAAATGTCGGTGCCTTCAGAGTTCTAAGTTACCCGTATGACAGAAAACTAATGGAAATACCACTCAGGCCACCATAAATTGGATAATTTTGCAGTTAAGCAATGACAAGTTAATTAGCAACCTTCAGTTGTTAGAACTAAATCTCTAATACATCTCACAAAATGCTATCATCTTCAAGATTTTAAAGAGAAAGAAAGGTTTGTGCATACAGTCATAAAGACAAACAAACAGAACTATGGAAATTTTATTGGTGGGTGGACAAATTATGGGGAGCTGCTAGGAAAACCACGGTCTGATGTCTTCGGATGGTAGATTTGATAATATTGGTTTCACCGTACAATAACGAGAATATGGTGGATTACTGGATGCATATATTTTATCTAAGAAAGCTTTCATAGTTTGAACTTTGCACCCCAACAAACAGGAAACACATAGTATGCTTAACTAATGGGCCTGGATTCAGATGACAATTGAAATGATTCTGACTTTTTTGCGGGGAAATCGAAATGATTCTGAGTCGAAGAACAAAGGGAATGATAATAAGAGTATAAACAAGCATCCCAGCATAGACTAGTTCTGCACGTAGGATTAAGCCGAAACATCCCGTCCCTGCAAATCAGGGGAAGTGGCACAAAACTAACTCGTGAAAACGATTCAGCACGCCTTCATGGCACCACCAATATCCAGATCCTCCAGCTCGTCGTTCCGGTGCTTATTAATGAGCCAGCAGATCGCGAATCTACACCTAATCCTCTCTAATAACGCGACGGAATTCGTGAATCCATAGGAAGAGCGTGAGGTAGGAGTTTGAGCAGGACGTACAGACTGGACGCGGGAGGAGTCGAGCTGGCGGTCCTCGACGTGGTCGGTGAGCTTGTCCAGGGCCTTGCTCTGCTGCTGCAGGTCCTTGGAGTCCGGCCCGGCCTCCCCCGCGGGGGCGCCCTCCGCCGCCGCCTCGTCGCTCGCCGAACCCATCGCTGCCTAAAACCCTAGCTAGAAAAAAATCCCCTTCTCGCTCTCTCTCTGTCGTGTGTCCTGATGCGAAACTGAGGAGGGTCGTCAGGGTCCGGTTTTGTTTATCCGCCAATAGTGCCTTGAGATTGGTGCAAAGGGGATACTAGTACGCTAAATTTTGAAGAGAGAAAAAAAGAGTATAAAGAACGAAAAGGGGTTCGACTTTTTTCGCAGACTTGGATACAAAATCTACACTTAGGGCTCATTTGGTACTCCGGGAAAACACAGGGATCCGCGACTATTCCCTGGGCGTAGAAACCGCGGGCCAAATTGGCCCCGGGTGGCGCACATGGCCGTTTGGTTGCCCACGGGGGGAGGGAAACCGGGCCCTTCCGCGGCCTTTCCCCGGGTGCGCATTCCACGAGTCCGGAGGTGGGGAACGAAATCCTCTCGTTCTCGCTCGCTCTTCTCTCGCAACGGCGCTCGGGCTTTTTCCTCCGCCGACCGGAGCGAGGCCGCCCCCGAGCGCTGCACCTCCGTGCTCCTTCGTCCTAGATATCCTCCGCCTCCGTCCTCCTTTTCCAGGCCATCCTCCGCTCCTCTTCTCCCGGGCTTTCCTTCGCCTTGAAGTTTTCTCCGCTCCGGCGACGACGAAGGTGGTCCGGCAACAAAGGTTATCTCCTCCACCTATTCCTCGTTTTGCTTTTTCCCTTATCCCTCCTTTCTCCCGCATTGAAGATCTGCTAAATATCCATAGACTTGCCCCCAGATCAAGCTAGTTGCTCCAGATCGAGAAACATGAGCCAGATCGAGAAACGTGAGCAGTGATACCTCTTAATCTCTTGATTTGTACGCACCCAGTTCTAGCTCGTTGCTCAAGATCTGTGGCGGCCGTGGAAAAAATCTTGAGGACAGCAGGTCATACCACTAGATCTCTCTATGTCGTACGCACCTAGTTTTGTAATTCCTGCATTCCAAGCTCCGAACTGAGTCCTGTTTTCGTGCATGAGATGTCCTGTTTCTCCTCCAAGAATTCTACTGATGTAGGCCAAAAACAATACTGGCTTCTGATTGGTATCAGTATCACACAATCACCATTACTGCTTGCTCATGTCTTCTTTTTTTAAGGATAATTCATGACAACATGACAAGTGAGATGAGTGCTGAGTCTAGTGTTCTGAAATGAAATTTTTGCTGGTTCAGATAGGAGTTGAGAGACCACCTGCTTCCTTCGAAATTTAGGTTGTTAGTACTTGTACACATGTTATATTTTTTCAAGTCCCTGGTGTGGTGTTTTTGTATTCTAATTACAAGAATGCTTCCCTTTGGTAATTGTGTGCTTACTCCAACTTGGACATGGCCTAATTGTGTATTCATGAGATTGCACAACTAGTACTCCAATTCATGTCATGATTGTAAAATGGCCTGATTGTGTATTTATCGTTGAGACTTACCGAATCCTTACTTCCTCACTAGGTTTATGCCGCAATAGGTTCTATGTGCAAGAGGAGATTTTTTTTAGAAGAATGTCACCACCAACAAGTTTGATATCCATTACCTCAACAAGGTATGATGCACCCTTACAACTATGATATGCATAGTGTGTCAACAATAATATTTGCCTGATGTAATCCCAAGATGTATGATGTGTCCTGTAAATGTCAGCATGCATGATATTCTTCTTTGATGTCCGAGAAATCATTCTTAGTTTGCTGCCAAGGTGACGTCGTTCTTATTTCTATGATCATTCTTAGTCTGATGCCATGGAGTTTCTGTGAATTGATATAGCTGTACATGTGAACCATGTTGCTTTGCTGTTGGTGTGCAACTGAACTATGCGTGTAAATATAGTTTTCTAGCGTATTGTCTGGTTCTTGCCCTTGTAGATATGTGCTTCCACTCTTATCTTCATCAGCACCCAGCATGCAGTTTATTTATCTACTTCCTTCTTGATTTTTCGGGCAACCTGCAGATCTATTAACGCATTTAAGTCCTTTCCTGTAAATTGCTCATACGTTATAATTTCTATCTGGACAATTTGATGATTATTAATTTTACACTGCAAGAAAAATGGTAGTTGCTAGCTTTATATTTGGTTTGCACATTATTTTAACAGAAGTATGTTCGGCATATTTGTGGCCCACCAGGGGAGGAGTAGAAGAAGACCATGGAAGGAAGCTCATGGAGATGTTCCCAGCAAGGCGATGGTAAAAGTTCTAGCAGCGGCAAGGGTGAACTGGCACGGATCATCACGCTATGCAACATATTTTTGGATTCCATGTAAATAGATTATTTATGTTTTGAATGGTAGTAATGGACCAAGTGAAGGTGGGCATCTCGATGCTTAAGCATGTGAGAGTTTAATTGATGCTACGTAATTTGGTGAAATTTAGATACTAGTTGACATTTCTAAATTATTGGTGCAAGATGTTTCTTTTTTGTAAGAAGTGCTACAAGATTATCCGTAATAGTTTGTGTTGTTGGACTTTCTAGTTTTTTTATTTTGTAGATTTAATATGTACTCTAAATTTGTCAATTGATTATATGTGAAATGTATATATCTGTTAATTTTACACAGTAGAAGATTCAGAACTGTGTACGTACGCCTGAGATTCCTCCCCCACCCCCGTCCCTCCCACGTGCACCAAATGGAAAAAGGGAATGTACGTTTTTTTCCCCGTTGGGGAGGGGAATGCATGTGCGGCTGAAATTTCCCGAGGTGCCGTTTCTTCCCTGGGTGTATTACACCCTACGACCAAACAAGCCCTTACGAGTGACATTTTCGAGACGCTTTAAATGAATGTCATATGGGGGGTTGGGGGCTAAGGGCATCTCCAGCCGTTGTGCCTCCCCAGCATAGACTAGTTCTGCACGTAGGATTAAGCCGAAACATCCCGTCCCTGCAAATCAGGGGAAGTGGCACAAAACTAACTCGTGAAAACGATTCAGCACGCCTTCATGGCACCACCAATATCCAGATCCTCCAGCTCGTCGTTCCGGTGCTTATTAATGAGCCAGCAGATCGCGAATCTACACCTAATCCTCTCTAATAACGCGACGGAATTCGTGAATCCATAGGAAGAGCGTGAGGTAGGAGTTTGAGCAGGACGTACAGACTGGACGCGGGAGGAGTCGAGCTGGCGGTCCTCGACGTGGTCGGTGAGCTTGTCCAGGGCCTTGCTCTGCTGCTGCAGGTCCTTGGAGTCCGGCCCGGCCTCCCCCGCGGGGGCGCCCTCCGCCGCCGCCGCCGCAGCAGCAGCAGCCGCCGCCGCCTCGTCGCTCGCCGAACCCATCGCTGCCTAAAACCCTAGCTAGAAAAAAATCCCCTTCTCGCTCTCTCTCTGTCGTGTGTCCTGATGCGAAACTGAGGAGGGTCGTCAGGGTCCGGTTTTGTTTATCCGCCAATAGTGCCTTGAGATTGGTGCAAAGGGGATACTAGTACGCTAAATTTTGAAGAGAGAAAAAAAGAGTATAAAGAACGAAAAGGGGTTCGACTTTTTTCGCAGACTTGGATACAAAATCTACACTTACGAGTGACATTTTCGAGACGCTTTAAATGAATGTCATATGGGGGGTTGGGGGCTAAGGGCATCTCCAGCCGTTGTGCCTCCCCAGGGCCCAAAACGGCGCTATTTTCGGCCGCCGCGGCGCGAAACGGCGCTAATCTGGATCCTGGGGGGGGGGGGGGCGCGTTTTCCAGCCGCGAACCCAACCCAAGTTTCGGCCCAAAAATTCAAAAACGCCGCGAACAAATAGACAGGCGATTTCCATTCATATTTGGCGGAAAAATCGCCGATTACAGGGCAGAAGTTGAAACTAAAAACATAAAAACATTTTATTCGGCGATCTACACAGGGCTAGTTGAGGCCCAGTTATTTGCCGGGGACGCGCATGTCAGGAGGGCACGGGTACCCTGCCTGGTAGAGCGCCCATGCCTCGTCCTTGCGGAGGTGGCGGCGGGTCCATCCGTTGGCGGCGGCGGCGTCGTCGGCCATTGGGCACGGGCGAGGGAGGGCTCTGGCGAGGGAGGGAGAGCAGAGAAGAGGCGAGTGTGCGGAGGGCCGGCGAGGGGTGGGGGATTTTAAAGCTCGGCGGCCAGGCGTGGTGGCGCGACATTACTGCGCCATTGCGCCGCGTGGCCTTCGATTGGACGTCGAAGCGACGTGCGTCGGCCACGTCATTACTCCGGCAGCCTTTTGACCGGCGCGCTCACTGGCCGCTGGCCACGCCATTAACTCCGGCAGCCTTTGACCAGCGCGGGAGCCGAGAGGATGAGGGCGCGCCGCTCACGGGCGGTTCTGTTCCGCGCCATTTTCGCCCGCGTCGCTGACAGCGCTGGCCCGCGTCGCCTTTCCCGCCATTTCACCCCCCCAAGCCGAACCCAGTGGGCTGGGTTTCCCCTGGGTGCGCCGGCGCAAAATAACGCCGAAACGGCGCTATTTGGGCTTCTGTGGGGGCCGAGTGGTACAAAAACGGCGCTTTTTGGCCGCCGCGGCGCTAAAAAGGCCTCTTGGGGGGGCTCTGGGGGGGGCGGCTGGAGATGCCCTAACATGAATATGCACCGGAGATTTTTTTTTGCGAAACTATACACCCTAAACTATACACCGGAGAAATTTTGACATGATGGTGCCTAATTTTTACAATTCCTCCGAGAGTTTGATCTCCTAGTGATACTGTTAGTTTTTATGGGCTTGGCCATCTAGTTTAAGAGCATCTCTAGCAGATCGCGTAAACGTGGTCAAACTCAAATATTTACAGTTTCGCTTAAAAAATACACACCGAAAAATCCTGAAACACTGTCCGACCTAGAAAATATTTTCCAGCTCCCCGGATATTCTCACCATGGTACCCCATAAAACTAGTTTTGAAGTCAAATTTTAGTGAATACGGGATATAGTCAACGCTCTTGTCTGCGCCGGCGCTAGAGACTCCCGAGCTTGATTCCACGACGAGGAGCCTCGCTTCCGGTGTCAAACTTTGATTCCATATGAGGAGGTTTGTATCTGACCGATATTTTGCAAAATCTTGCCGTGTGCTCGCAACCCCATGGAAGCACCTCCATGGCCAAACTCCCGCGTAGGAGTACCTCCACGGGAGGAGGCGGGTCGAGGCAGGGGGAAGTCCAGCTCAGGATAGCAAGGTAAAGCCCCGAGCCGGGCGAGGGTGGTTGTGCTCGGCTGCTCACAGCCCATGGAAGTACCTCCATGGCCAAGCTCCCTATGCGAGCACCTCCACGGGAGGAGGCTGGTCGAGGCAGGGGGAGGCCAGTGCTAAGAGGGCCTGGCGAGGGTGGTGTGGATGGGAGCCGGAGCGTTTTGCCCGACGACGCTCGGTTTGTACGTAACAGATAGAATCGTTGGGAAAGATGAAGAAAAAACGTTTTACGATATGTTTTTAAGGGATCCAATCTGCCTGAACCTTCGCGGTACCATAAAATCTTTTCGGCGTTTTCCGGTTCCATTTTTACGGCATCTGCTACACTACTATCCAACGTGTTTTGTCTTCGATTTGGGAGATCTGTGATAATTCAATGGATTTTTCCAAAAAGAAAAGAAGTAATGTGTTAGCACCGGGTCGATTTTGGATCAAATTTGCACCGAATGTCGAGATTGTAGGCTATCTCGCCCGTGAATTTGCATCCACTAGACAAGTACTCCCTCCGTTCTAAATTAGATGACTTTTCATTCGTTCATATTTGGATGTACCTATACATGTAACATGTCTAGATACATCCTCATGTGGACAAGTTAAAGACATCTAATTTGGAACGGAGGGAGTATATATATATGTATGACCGGTGTTATCACCTCATCAAATGATAACGACTGGCGGAAGAAATGTTGATGAGATGATGAAACGAAGGTGCTTTCGGACATAAACAAATGTCGCGGAGAAACGAGGCCGGCCGCCTCCTGTGCTATCGTAAGAAAAGCGCTTCTCACTAATAACCGGCAAATGCTTCAAGGACCATAGACACAAAGTGCGGATGAGATAAGAATGTCTCCATCCTTAACGCAAAACTTCACCTAATAAGGCTACTTTATCGCAGAGGCCAATCTGATCGCAAGGCCGCTTCAACTAATCCTCGACGACGGCCTACCTATGTCAGTCTGGCATGCCTACAAGATGTGGTTTTTTAGTCAGAATATACAGCAGGAACACAACTGCTTCAGCCGTTTCTTTCCATTTGGAAGAGCTCAATCCACAGCGCACAGCGGTGCTCGGACGGCAACGGCGTCGTTTTCACCGTGGCCAATACACGGCAAGCTAGCATCAGCAGGCACGGCGCCAAATAAAGATAAACAAATTAAGCGTGCCTCTTCTTCCCGGCAATGAAAATGAAGCTAGTGCAGCGCATTGCGGACGCCTATAAAAGGACTTGTCGATCTCATTCCCGTTGGGCATCTGGAGTTTGGAGTGTGCTACTGATACTTGACCTCTGGCCGGCCGCTTGGGATTACGCTAGCTAGCTGACTCCAGCTTGTAGCAAGAGGCCGGACTGATCGATCGATTCAGGTGTTAGGGAAATGCCGACGACCACCATGGGGGACTTGCCCGCCGACGTGCTGGCCTGCGCGCTGCGCCGCCTGGACGGCCCGTCCCTGGCCGCCGCGAGCTGCGCCACGGCCGGCCTTCGCGCCCTCGCCGGCGACCCGGAGACGTGGCGCGCCCTCTGCCACGCGCACTGGCCGTCGCTGCAGCACAGCATCGTCCTCGGCTCTGCGGCTGTCTCTCCGCAACGCCTCTTTGCCGACGCCTTCCCGTTCCCGTCCGACAACGCTGGTCCCGTGGATCAGTGCCTCCCCAGCGAGCTGGTATCGGCCGTGGACGTCTGCCACAGGGGGGCGCCCATCTTCTCCCGGGCCGTGGAGACCTCCACGTCGTCATCCTGGTTCCTCACATCGCCCTTCCGCGTCGACGCCGTGGACTGCAAGAACCCGGTGCCGGCGCCCTCGATCTCTCCCGCGGAACTGGAGCTCAGCTGGATCGCGGTCGACCCCCGCAGCGGCCGGGCGGTGAACGTGTCGAGCCGGCGGCCGGTGGCCGTGGACAGGCACTGGTACACGGGCGAGACGCTGTGCGGTACGCGGTGCTGCTCGGCGGGTGCAAGTTCGAGGCCACCGTCACTTGCTCGGAGGAGGCCGGCTATCTCAGGGAGATCAGCCTCACCGTCGAGGACGCCGACGGCGCGGCGGCGAGCGGCGAATGCAGCCTGCGGCTCCTTGCGACGGCCATGGCCGGGCCAAGAAAGGGAGGGGAGAGGGAAGGAGAGGAGGTAGAGGAGTACGAGGAGTTCGTGACAGACAAGAGAGGGAGGAAGGAGTCCAAGGCCAGGCGGGAGGTGCTCGTCGACTTGTGCTGCTCCGCCGTCAGCGCCGTCGCCGTGCTTAGCTTCCTCGCCTCCTTCGTGCTACGGTAGATAGGCTACCGTGCCTCCGTGCGTGCGATCTCATCGCTCAATGCAGGGAAAACACCAACACAGATTCTCCCCAGATTCTTTCGCTCTTCAGAGAGCTATTTTTTCAGTATATATCAAACTGTATGGATCAAGATACACAAGTTCACTCTTTCTCTTGGTTAATCAGGTAGCACTGTACATTTTTTTGAGGGGTCAGGTACGGTACATCAAATTTCATGCTCAACCAAACTATAGATTTGGGCCATTTTGTTATTTTGGCCCAACAAATCAGAGGCCATGTCGAAAGTAGTTATGGCCCATTAACAACCATGTAAAGCTGACTATTTAAGTCCCAAGGCCAAATAAACCAATGACAACAATTCTTAGCGGAGTGGCACATATACACGTATAATATACAACCAGTAAGGACCATTTCTAACCCGCATAGCTAGCTAATTTACGTGCATCACTAATAGTAACCTATTTCGGTTAGAGTTTGACAGTTGCAACCGGAGTAATGCATAAATGGTCTAGAGAAATAATCAAATATTGCATCAGCCGTAAAATTTTAAAATCAATTATAAACCTTGAAAGTTTCAACGATAATTAAATCAAGTGTCACGGTTGCATGAAAAAGTTCTACTCGACTAACAAATCAGTGTTCAAACATGATTTTTTTACGGAGCTTGCATCGGCAGTCATGTAACTTTTGGCTTAGTACGAGAGTTGATGATGGATCTTTAAGGTGCGATGTCGTTAGGGACAAATGTGTGAGATCGTTGACCTTTAAAAAAAATCTGGAGGATGTAGTCAATAACGTATCTTACTACGAGTGCATTTTTAAAATATTATAGGCTACACAAAAATAACAAATCCGTACATTTGAAAATGTGCATTCTTCACCCTACTAAAATCTGTCAAATACATTTGAAAATGAGGTCATTTGTGGCGTTTGAGTTTGAAACTCACACCCCTCCAACGAGACGTACATCCCTAAAAAGGAGGAACTCGGGAATACATCATCGTCCGCGTGCCTCGATTATTTCTATACCCGAACTCTTTACTTATGCACTTTACATTGTGATAGCCTCCGTGCTTGAAGTCTTGCTATCACCTTGTTACTTGTTGCTTAGCATAAGTTGTTGGTGCACATAGGTGAGCCTAGTATATTTATGTTGTGTGCTTGTTAAATTAAAACACCTAGTTTTATTTCGCATTTATTAAGACTAAACCGAAAAAGTTTTAAATCGCTATTCACCCCCTATGCGACATCCTTGTCCTTTCAAAATGTATTTGTCAACGAAAATTTTAGACTCACACTCTTTTGGCCCCACACTATTTTGCTCTGTTATTGTGGCGCGACCCATCGGACTATCAAAGGCCCAGAAAATCATACGCCAAATTTCAAGCCCAGCCAAGCTATAGATTTGGCCCAATTTTGGCCCATTTACTTCCATGTAGAGCTGCCCATTTAAGTCCCATAGGCCGAATAAACCAATGAGAACAATTCTGAGCGGACTCCTTCTGCTTCCCTCAAGAAAAAAAAACTTAGCGGACTGGCATATGCTGCTATGGACCATTTCTAATCCGCACTGCTAACTAATTTAGGTGCATCGCTAATAGGAACCTATTTTCGGATAGAGATTGACTGTTGCAACCGGAGTAATGCACAAATGGTCTAGAGAAACTAATCAAATATTACATCAACCGTAAAATTTTAAAAAAAATTACAAACCTTGAATGTGTCAACCATAATTAAATCAAGTGTCACAGCTGCATTAGAAAGTTTTGCTCGACTGCCAAATCGGTGTTTAAGCACCTTTTTTTACGCAGCTTGCATCGCCAGCCATGTAACTTGTGGCTTACTACGAGGGTTGATGATGGATCTCAAGCCTGGGTGCGATGTCCTTGACCTTTCAAAAAAACCTGGAGGATGTAGTCAATGATGTATCTTACGAGTACACAAAATCATGGTGCATTTTTTTTAATATTATAGGCTACACAAAAATAACAAATCCATACATTTGAAAATGTGCATTCTTCACCCTGCTAAAATCCGTCAAATACGAAATAATTTCAAATTGAGACGTTTGTGGGATAAATCATTTGAAAATTGCAGCCGCGAGCCACGCACGAGGCGCAACGCAACAGTCCAACAGGGCTGACCGCATCGCCACATCGTGATGACACGGCCGGAGCCCACCACCCCGGAAACCAAAAAGAAAAAGCGATAGAGAAAAACGACGGCCGTCCTCCCCGCGCCCCGCCGTCGCACCAAACCAAACCACACCCGGACCACCGCCTCCTCCTTCCTTCCCCACCCGGCGGCCTTTTTCTATTCGCCTTTTTCCTCCATTTCTCCTCCTCTTTCTCGTACGCACCCGATTGCGACCTCCCCTCCTCCCCCACCGCACCCGCCCCGCCGCCGCCGCCGCCTCGGGGACGCCCCGGTCGGCGATGTGGCGCTGCGATGCTGGGCCCGCTCCTCAGGTTCCTCTCGGCGTGCGGCGGGGCCTGGCAGACCTCGCCCGCGCCCGTCCCCTCCTCTCCGACTCTGCTGAGGGCCGCGACGGCCTGCTCTGGTGGCGCGACCTCGCGCGCTGCGCCGCCGGGGACCTCTCCGCCGCCCTCGTCCAGGCCAACCAGTCCTCGAGGACCAGTGCCGCCTCCACTCCGCCCCGCCCCTCGGCACCGTCCTCGCCCTCCTCGACGGCCACGCCGGACACGCCGCCGCCCGCTTCGCCTGCGACCAGTTCGTACCAAACCTCCGAGGTCAGTCACTCTCCCCACTCTCCACCGCAATCCACTGTATCAATCCAATTCTATTCATCATCTAGCCGCGCGAACCCAACCGAACGAACCTAGGTCGTCTGATCTCTCTGTGTGCGCGTGCAGAGGCCGCGTCGGGCCCGGGGGGCGTGACGGAGGCCGCCATCAGGGACGCCTTCGCGGCCACGGAGCGGCCTTCATCGCCGAGGTCTCGCGCCAGTTCGACACCCAGCCGGACGTCGCCACCGTCGGCTCCTGCTGCCTCGTCGGCGTCGTGCACGACCGCACGCTCTTCGTCGCCAACCTCGGCGACTCCCGGGCCGTCCTGGGCAGGAAGGTCGGCCGCGGCGAGATCGTCGCCGAGCAGCTCTCCAGCGAGCACAATGCCAACGTGGAGGCCGTCAGGGAGGAGCTCGTGGCCCTGCACCCCGACGACCCGCAGATCGTCGCGCTCAAGCACGGCGTCTGGAATCAAGGGCATCATACAGGTCGTTCGGCTTTTAGGTTTCGTGTTCGTCGCCGTGTTTGAAGCAGCATGTTTATGATCGGCGCTCTGACGATGTTGGGTGGGTTATGCAATGCAGGTGTCCCGATCGTTGGGTGATGCGTACTTGAAGGACGCAAAGTTTAACACGGAACTGATCAAGCCCAAGTTCAGGGTCTCTGAGCCGTTCAGCACACCTATAATGAGCGCCGAACCGTCTATCGTCTCACGCAGCCTTCAACCAAGTGACTGTTTCGTCATATTCGCCTCGGATGGCTTGTGGGAGCACCTGAGTAACCAGGAAGCCGTGGAGATCGTTCACAACAATCAACGCGCTGTAAGATTCATCCCAAACACCATTTTCATCTCTTCATATTTCTTTTGGCTTTCTGTTGTTGCCTAAGATGAGCTTTAATGACCCAATTGTGAAATTCTAGGAGTTCTGTTTTCCATTAAAATTAGGAGTACCAGGGAATACTCAGTGGAACTCATTCCTAGCCTCTTTATTACATTAATTAGAGGAAATGTGTAGCAGGGTGTACCGTTTCGTCATATTTCCATTTACATGCAATGGAGTATATAATTTGTGTATTAGAAATCCAGATGATGCTGTGATGTTTTGTCGACGCCAGCATGAATAGTTAAGTACTGCCAGGGTACTCACTGCAATAATTATTTATGTTTGCTGGTTATGGTAACGTGCTGGATGTGAGTATTTACAGGTGTGCGGCTGTGTCAGTGGTTTTGGATTCTCACAGTTACAAGGCTGCAAAACTTTCAAGTCAAGGGTTTACGCTTGAATGTTTTGAGTTAGAATCATCCTATTGCTGTAGGAAGTTGAGGCATCCCTTTTGCACTCATTAGACAAAACTTAGCTGTGTCTATGGCTCATTGCCCTCCTGTAAGAGCATCCATGTCATGATAACTATTGTAATGATGTAAAGCTTCTACTGTACTATAGTAGGTCCATACTCCATATGGACCAAACCAATAATAAAATGTGACTGGTTACATGGAAGGAATAACAGTTCTGGGCCGTTCTTCAGTTTGGGGATTCATAACTTGTGTTTTGGCCTTATATATTTGTGTTTACGTACCCTGGATATTGATGTCTCACAAGCTTGCATTACTACTATTCCGTACATAATGTTAATGCATATATGTGCCATGGGTGAAAGCTACTCCCTCCGTTCCAATTTAATTGACTTGCTATCCACCACATGTGGATGTATCTATACATGTAACATGTCTAGATACATCCACATTTGGTGAGTAGCAAGTCAATTAAATTGAAACGGAGGGAGTACTAAGTAAACATTTTGGATACTTTCTTGCCAAAAAACAATAATTGTTGGATACTTGTGACAATTTGACATGTTAGCTTTACCAAATTAGTAGAAGTTGGGTCACTCAGCATAGCTGCAAGGTTGAGTTTCGTTTCTCAGCTTTTAGGTAAATAGTTAAAATCTTCCTAGATATATGATGAATTTTCATTTATCATGACTGGCATACTCTCTCTTTGTTCAGGGAAGTGCGAAGAGGCTCATAAAAGCGGCACTCCAAGAAGCAGCACGGAAACGTGAGATGCGTTACTCAGACCTCATGAGGATCGACAAGAAAGTCCGCAGGCATTTCCACGACGACATCACCGTCATTGTCTTATTCTTTAATCATGATCTATTAGCGAAAGGAAGCACCCAAGTACAGCCCCTTTCCATCAGATGCCCCTTAGATAACTGATCACGAGCTAGTTCGTCCGTCCATGGATGCTCTGTTTCTGTCAGCAGAACTCGCCAGTGAGTCGGCTTCGTCAACCAATCCTCGATGGACAGTGCACACCGCAACCGGCCTGCAGCACTTGTTTCCTTCTTCTCCTTTTTTCTTACTTTTCTCTTGCTCCTGCACATAAAATTTGACTACTTGTTAAATTACCAGTTTCCCCCTAAATTATCGGTTTTCCCACTCTCAACGATGTCGGATAAGTGTGGATATTCTTCAGGCCTGGAGATTTGCCTAGAGCTTATGAGTGAACCTTTTTTCTAGAAAGATGTTTATGAGGAGGGAACCTTTTTTCTAGAAAGATGTTTATGATGAGGGAACCTTTGTTAAGGATGTTGTAACCATAAATCGATTCATTCTCCTGCTTACATAATCTGGTTTCTTTTAGATCTATTTTTTAGCTCATGTACTGGCACCGACCGCAGTAAGCTCTTATATGCATAGAATGATCAGGGTTTTCAATGTATCGTCTACCCCTAATTGAGTGGATTGTGCTGAACTGTTTGCTGCACTTCACTCGAGACTGCAGATATTCAGATGCATAATATACGACTGTCAATGATCTGTTCGTTATTTCGATTTGCAATGAAATGCGGTCTATCAGGCGGCGAACTAATGTTGGATAGCTTGATGGGTTGATGTGTTGATGTTAAACCTGACGTTCCACTAAAATCTGAAGTTGATGTAAGAGAAATGATCTGAAGCTCTCAACTAGCTAGCTGGTGTAGAGAAAATTACCTTGTGGTAGAGAACAGGATCTCCAAGTGACATCTTTTTATTGAGAAAATTGTTAGAGATACCATCGAGATCATCAGGGCTGCCAAAATGCTGTCACCTGGACCTACCTGTCATTGACGCACGCAGAGAACCCCGCGCTCGTCTCCACTCTCTGTTTTCGTTCTCCAGTCTTCCCGCCCTCCTCCCCTCCCTGCCTAGGGTTCCATGGAGCCAGCCGCCGGCTCCCCCTCCGCCGACGGGGGCGCCTTCCTCGAGTTCGTCGACTACGCCATCTCCGTCCTCTCATCCTCCTCCGGGGGCGACGGCGACGAGTCCCCCGGCGCGGGCCCGGCGCCGGCGAGGCCGCCGTGGGGGTGGACGGTGGCGCAGGTGCTCAAGTCCTGCCGCGCCTACTCCAGCGGCGTCACCGCCGCCATCCTCCTCTCCGACCTCTTCCAGGTCAGTCAGATTTCCCTGCCGCCAGCCCGCCATTTCTAAGTGTGGTTACTTGTTCTAGTGATCAGGTTTCTCTGCTGACTGAATCGCGCTAGTTAAGTTCAGTATTAGCACACATTTTTAGCACTGATTTTGTGAAGGATTCAGTTGATGTATTATACTCAACTACGCAAGGACATACACAAGAAAATGTCAATGTGCACTAAAAAGGGTATAATAATCTGTATACACACCCGTATAGAAGGAACAGGTGCCCTGTCTGTCACCTTATAATTGCCGGATAGGCTGTAGTACTACATAATGGCTACTTACTTGGCTTGGTGGCTGATTGAGTACCGTTTGCTGAGTTTTGGACGTTGATATTGGCCATGGCAGCTGCATGCACCGTGCTTGTTCACATATATAAACATGTTGCATATCTATCTTCTCACGTTGTATTTTATCACCATTTCTTCTGCCCATTGGATTGGACTTTGGAGGTTTCTTTTGTGTTTTCATGAAATACACAGATGCCTTAGAGGTTTAAATGTTTGCTGCTTTTCATAGTCCTGGACAGAACAGCGTAAATCTCTTACTGCAAAGAAGAAGGTTGAGGTGACTAGTCTTCTAAACACAAGGAGTAAAAGGCGGAGGCTTCCCCGTACTATCACAATCGACTCCATCCACGAGAAGAACTTCCTTTCTCCCAAGAGTGTCCTTGAAGCAGTCGTCATCGATGTTTTTGTTCTTCCTGGTATACTCGAGCACTTACACTCTCCTTCATCAAATGAAAATAATGTACCTGCTAGCGATCCTTGGTTGTTTTTAGAACATCTAAGCCATAAAGAGATCTTTGCTAAAGAGGATGACACTGTAGTAGCCTAGTACTTCTGTAGGATGTCTCAGTAACTTAACATAAGTCCAATAAGAGATCAGAATACCCTTCATGGTGCTGGCAGCTGTGGAAGCGCATGAATGAGCTGGTGTTCCTGAGCTTGCCCTGTCAATCGTTCTTGTACAGAAACAATGCAATCCTCTGGCAAGTCTGCCTCCTTGCTGGCATCCGGCACACCTGCTATGCTTGGTGGTATGCCTTGGCGTGGAACTCCATGACCTTTAGTTTCTTCTCTCTATTCCCATGTCTATATGCTGTAAACTCTAGCTCTTAGGCCCCTCACAGTGAAAATTCAGGTGGGAATCTCTCCCTCCTTGCAAGTTGCAACCATTCAAAAAGGGAGTAAAAGCATCCCCCAGTTTTCGCAACGTCCATGATTCATCGGTGTTAGCCGTTCATTCAACAATATCCATGAGTTAACGATTTGTTGAAATCAGTGACCATTTGAAATGCCATTTTGTACATGACTTCCAGCCTGCGTTTTTCTCGACGCCTCCTCAATTGTGTCATTCTTGTAGGTACTAACATATACATGCTTACCTTGGGAGACATGTGGAGTACATCAACTATTGATCTGTATCTACACCGAAGGTAGGTCTGACTAACTATTAGTTTATGTTCCTTTTTGTTAGACTAATGCCATGGTGAAGTCAATAACAAATACATAAAGAAATGTAGAATGGACGAGGCTTATTTTTCATTGGCCCGACTTCGTTCATATGCTGATTCACAACTTTCACTCTAGGTACTACAATTATATAGGACAGCATTGTATCTTGAAGAAGGGTCGAGAAGTTGTGCTCACAGGATGTTGTCTTCGTACAGCCATGGAGGGATCTGGCCGCGCTCGTATTTTGCCAACAGAATACATGGTGATATTACTAGATGAGGTGACCATCCAAAGCTTGTAGGTGTATTAAGAAAGCTGTTTGTTCAGAACATACAGGTTAATGCAATTTGTCAGAATATGTGCTCCTTTTTTTCAGTTGCAGTTTGACTCCTGAGATGACTCCTCATACCCTGCTAATTGACTAGGAATTACATTTTTTTAATATAACGTGAAGCTATATTATCACCACTTGTAAGATCAACTGCAATGTTTCACTTCTGTTACTGTATAGCCAAATAGTTCAACCTTAAGCTGTTATAAAATTAATTTTGACATTTGCTCTGTGGAGTATGGAATGTTGGAGTTCCATGCACATTATTAACTACCTTTGATTTATGTAGGATCAAGATGAAGATGCCATGCTACTTGCTGCACAGTTTTGCACATACTCTTTCTCCTCTATGAAGCAAGAGGAAGGTAGAAATGATGTTGTATACTCATTTTATGCCAGGTAAAATAAGATATATTACATCTCATTGACAATCTCCTTAGATAGAGTGCTTCCCTTGTATTGTTTCTAGTAGAATTAATTCAGTATGACTGTAGCTTTTGCGTTAGTTTGTAACTATTTCCCTTCTTGACTCTTGTTACACTTCTTTACATGCAAGATTCTACTCCCTCCGTTTCAAATTAGATGACTTCCATTTGCCCACATGTGAATGTATCTAGACATGTTACAAGTAGATACATTCACATTTGGACAAATGGAAGTCATCTAATTTAGAACGGAGGGAGTAGCAGAAACACGCTTGTTTAGTATTTGGCTGCGGTAAAATAAGCTTTCTTTTTAGCCAAAGATGTTTGAAGGTAAAAGAATAAAAGATAGCACTGAACTTAATTTGGAGGCTTGCTTACTCTTTGTGCTCAACTCTCAACTATTGGCAAGTCCATAACTGATAACAGCTGAAGGTTCTTTCCAAGTGTTATATACCGGAATCACTCAAAACGTTAAACATCAATATTTTTTACTGGTGAACAAACGTTGACCAACGGGGGAGGATCCCTCCATTGGCATTGTTAGATAGATGAGACCTCTCTGGCGATTTTTTAACCGCGGATAGCACCCCGTTTAATCCGAGCGCTTCACCTGCGATTCAAACCCAGGTGGGCCGGCTCAACACCCTGAGCTCTAGCCACCAAACCAGCGCATGGTTCTCTTTACTGGTGAACATGTAGGGGGGAGTTTGGGTTTACTGGTTTAAAGCTGTATATATTCATGTTTGCACTGTGGTAAAAAAGAACATCACTCTCCTTTGGTAGTAAGAGTAAAAAGGAATAGATTTGCTACTCCTGATGATAAAACTGAATTCGATGAACCATCAACATCGACTTGTTAGAGAAAGGTTCAGAACATCACGTCCTTTCATTCTTGCAGGATTGAGAAGATCGAGTCCTTGGAACCTTTTAAATGTACAGAAAGAAAGCAGATTGTACTTGTAGAAGATGGTGGTGAGAAGATTAATTTTATCTTATGGGGAGAGCAGGTTTCGCTTGCAAATCTTTTCAGGTTCATTTCGCTCAATACAAGTACCAGCTGTCTCAGTCCAGTTATAGCAAGCTAAATATTTTCTGAACTTTCAGTGTAGGGAGCATGCTTGCACTGGACAGTCCTTTTGTTGCAAATTCTGAAGAGTCTCAGGAATTATGCCTTGAGTACGGTAGTGCAACACAGGTTTACTTGGTGCCGATTGCTCAACACGAGGAACAGGTTGGTTGGAATATCTTAGTGCTACTTCTTTCTGCACTACCATTGACCAAGACAGAAAGATTATGTGCTAGGTACTCCACACACCTACTCAAGTAAGGAGCCAAGGACCTCGGCTGTCGTGTGTTCCGATCGATAATATGGCTTCACAAGTAACATTACCACGTGATTTGCATGGTTCAGTTGACTTCACCAAATATCCATTTCGAGTATGTAACCTTATCTTGGTTCATCACAGTTTATTTTCAGAAGATAACATTTTCCTGTCATTGAGTTGCTTGCAACCCGAACACTTAGCAGCTTAGCCTGATTCTGCTGAAGCTTTGATTTGTATTGAGTTATATAATGTGTGAATCCTAACATTAGTATATGTAACTTAACATGTTGAATTTACCACAATAAAAACCAAGGTTATAAGAAGCGCTTAAGCGCACGCTTAAGCTCGCTTAGGCGCCGAGCGGAGGCAAAATGCTTAGCGCTTAAACATGCGCTTAATTGAGCTTAGCGCTTTAGTCCTTCGAAAATGGAAAAGTGGAGCCAAAACGCTCAATCAGCGCCTAGCGCTTAATAGAACCTTGATAAAAACTAAAAGAATTTAATATCTTATTAATTGTTACCTGTCATAATTTGTTTAATTTCTGTTAGTTCTGTTTATATGCATATTGTACTTTCATTCCATGTGCACATGCAACATACGCAGCACCATAAATATAGGTCTATCTGATGTTTCCCTTTGTTGAACCTGCTTTGAAAAAATAATACCCGACTTTTCACGATTTCCACTATCTTTTTGGTGAATCTTTAGATAAAGGAAAACCATTGGAAACCATTGCTTACAGTCTGATATAACTCCTGATATATCATGTACCTTTTGCACATGAGTAACCTTCTGCAATATCTTTCTTCTGGTAGTTGTCTGACATGCCTCATTTTTAGTCGTATGTAAGTGATCTTCATGATAAAATGGTGGGGGTTAGTCTGTTTGGCACCGTAACAAGTGTTTGCAAAGTAAGCACATCTGGGACTACCTTCTATTTGGAGATAGAAGACGCAACTGGAGTTGCTCTGACAAAGCTTAGCTTTACTGGACACTGGTAACTATCTGTAGTTGCTTTTACTGTTATCGTTTGCTCTGTCAACTCAATTGGTTATTCCACGCATTTGAACCCATTATATTGTATCAATACCTCTGCAGGTCATTAGGTAGAGTTGGAGTTGGTCATATGGTATACATCTCTGGTCTGACTTGTACCAAGAATAAAACAAATGTAAGCATCATGTTCCTATATCACATCTATACGCATCTCTATGTCGTATTAATTGCCACAGTTTGTGCAAAGCTTTGGTTGATGGGTTATTATTTATCAACAGTCTTGAAGTCTCATGGCGTGAGAAGGAGACAGGATCTCTGTTCGTTAACTTGAGCTTGCTGCCAGCGCTGCTGAACTCAACATGCCTGCATAATTTATCACTCTTGTCGGATCTTCCCCATTCAGCAAACAGGACACATGTAACTTTTCCCCACTAGACAACTACTGCTATGAGACCTCTTTAGAGCATTTTCAAGTTTAGACGTTGACAATACTTTCAAAACAACCACTCTGTCACCCTTAGCATGCTCTAGTATGTAAACATACAATAAAAGCAGTCCAAGAGACGGCCTTTCTTTCAAGGAATCATATACCTTCTTTTACCGATGCTTCTAAAAATTCGAGCTCATTCTTCAGTTGTTTAATTCGTTGTGCGAACATCCTGTGATTGTTGATATCTTAATGTACAGATATGCCGTGTTCGACTTGACCACATCGATTGCAACAGTTTGAAGTTGTCGTTGTTCCACAATCTTTGTGGCTATGTTGTGGATGAACAGCCGGATGGACTGCACTGCCTTCTGCAAAGTCGCCTGCCAGAATGGTGCACACATGGCTTTCAGTTGCACTTGACCATTGCAGACGACAGCGAGAAGGTCTTCGCGTGGTGTGTCGGGCAAACGGCTGTAGAGTTCCTTCAGATATCTCCTGATGAATATATGGAGCTCCCTGAGGTATAGCGCTTTCATTCAGCATGTCAGGTCTCATGTACAGCCCTGTCAGGTTGCAGCTCTGACTGAAGTTTTTTTTGATGTAAACCACCAGGACGAGCAGGCAATGTATCTGTTCACTCTCCAGAACGAGAGCTTCACGGTCGCCATCGCGAACACCAGCAAGCGGGTCGCAGGGTACACCGCAACGACAAGGCCCTCCCGATGTGGGAGATCACGAGAGCCCAGAAATGCGAATGAGCTCCTCGCGTTGAGACTCGATGAGAAGGATTCGCCGGTAGCCGAGAAGGAAAATATTTCATGTTGCAACCCAATTTGGGTGGGTCGGGATCATGGCATTGCCTTGCCCGTGTCTGGTGACTGACTCATGCGTTGATCGCGTTATGTAAGCAGAGTGCTGACGCATCTGCCACCGTGAACCGAATGATCTTTTAGTCAGTTGATGATTAATGGTCATGTTTTCCTATGATTTTTTGCTGGGACGGCGTGTGGTTCGATCTGGGCAAAATGTGAGTACCCTTTCGAATTTCTTATTAATGGCCACGTCTGATTAAGTCATATCGCTGCCAAGTATTCATGCCTTGTTTCAGCCATGATTTTTATGTGTTAATTCTGAGCCAAGATCCGAGTTTGAGATACATTTGACATGACGTACTACGTGAGCAGTGAGATAATGCTGCCCTCTTCAACTGAAAGCCAACAAACACCAAAAGTAAGGACCGAAATGCAAAGAAACAAACAGTACTTGAACGTAAGAAAAATCAAGGCAGCTGTGGAAAACAAACCACAAACACAGGGACAAAAATTTAATTTCTTAGAATTGGCAAGGGCCGCGCGGACGCGTACCCCCTCTAGCACAAATTATGACGTCCACTCTCCCACTTGGGGAGATGGTAGGCCAACGCGCTCACGAAGTGCAATGTGAGCCATTGATCTAGGCCACGAGGCTTCCTGATCCCCCGTCGACCCCGTCCAGGTAAGTATGGAGCAAGGACGCACCTCGCCCTCCTCTTATAGCTGCCTCTCCCGCGCGATGCTCTCGGCTGGGCGAGGTGGGACTAAACCGAGCGAGTTCCCCGCCCCTGCCTCGTTGCTGCGTGCGCGCGACGCTCTCCGGCCGCTCGGGATTCGCTGACGTTGGGGAGTCGGTGACTTTGTGGCTGACATGTGGACCCCACCTACAGTGGGCCCACCTGCCAGCGACTCAAAGTCAGGTGACGTTGAGCCCTGGCAAAGTCAGCGAATACGAGTCCCTCTCCGGCTGCGCGAGGTGGGACTAAAACTCGGAGGAGCATCCCGCCCCTGCCGCGCGTTGCTGCTGGCGCTTGTCGCGAGCCTGTGTGGGCTGTGCTGGCGAGATGGCGTCCTTTACGTGGGCTGCTGCTAGGGGCGTCCCGTCTTGGGCTCTCAGGGAAGTGCTCGAACATGGGCTGGTGTTGCACAAAACGTCGCCAGAGGCCCTGCTTTTTCCTTACTCGTCTCTCTCTTTTTTTTCCTAACATGGCCCGATTTTTCTTACTCCCGAACCTTTTTCTTTCAAATTTATTTTACAGGAGAAACACCAAGACAGAAGTTGTGCTAAACAAGACGACATGGAATATACTTGCAGTATAGCACGCCACACCCATGCTGACACCAAGATTTCAAACCAGCAAAAGGAAACGATGGATGGCGGTATGCATCCTTCGACCCCACCGTACAAACGAACACTATTAAACTTTCCATCCATAAAAAAAAAAAGCTAAACAGGAGAAGATGAAGCTTCGGCAGAATGCGCTGGGTGCAAGTACTCACCAACGAGCCACGCCCACACCACGAGGAGCCCAGCTACGAGGACGGCGACGAAGCAAGCGCAGCCTGCCACAACGCCGTCGGCGGCGACGGGGACGCCGAGGACGAAGCTCCCCATGGGACTGACGAGGAGCCCGACGACGGCGAGGAAGCCGCCGTAGTGCAGCGCCTGGTACGCCGCGAAGGGCACGCGCGGCAGGAAGAGCTCCACGTGGGAGATGATCAGCAGGGCCAGCGACGTGTAGGCGTACATCGACAGCAGCATCGGCAGCCGCCATGGGACGCGGCTGAAGTAGAGCGGGTCGTCGTCCATGTCGTGTGGGAGGCAGATGAGGAGGGCCGAGTACAAGGCAGCTGTGGACCTGGTTGTAGATGGCCAGGAACCACAGCGCGGCGCGTGGTTCGCCCGCGAGCTCTTCTCCGATCGTCCGCCGCGGCGCGGTGCCATGGATGGAGCTTTGAAGTTGAATGTACTTACTTGTTGTTGTGGCGCGATTGAGTTGGAGTGGACGTAAGCGTGGTCGAGAGGGAAATATATATATGCATGCGCACGCGTATATGCTTTCCTTTTTTCGAATACGGGATTTGGATCGGCCGTCTGTCTCAAAAATACATGCATACACTGTGAGAGTGGATTTTTGGAGCCCGAGCTATATGGAGCTCGGTTTTTTGAAAATTCGAAATCCACGTCTTTAAGTTTCCAAAAATCACGAAAAAATTACTGGATGTAGATATTGTTCAGATCTACAACCATACAAATTTTCAGCTCCAAATTCATTATAGTTTGGTCTGTATAAAAAAGACAAATCGGGGGAAATTTCAAATTTTTGAAAATTGGCACGATCGTAGATCTACACAATATCTACATCCAGGAAGTTTTTCGTGATTTTTGGAAACTTAAAATGTCGATTTTGAATTTTCAAAAAAACGAGCTCCATGTAGCTCGGACTCCATTATAGGTTTTCGCATACACTGTACCCTATAAACCTACAAATGTACACCCTATCCCAGTGACCATCTCTGAAAGATTGATCCGACAAATCGAATCTTATTGACGGGAATGTTGTTTCCTAGTGAAGAATATTCCATTTATAGAGACATATACATGTCAAATTTCTGATTTAAACTCTACTGAGATAGTTGTACAACGAATTTAGATCGAGCGCGTAAACCAGATTTCCACATACGACATTTGAAGGTTTGGTGATGAAATATACTGTTTGTAAGAAAAGCCTCCCATCCAACGGCTCCCTCCCTTACATGCCCCGCGGACCTATGCACCGCTCTTGTCTCACACTATACCATATTTTTCTAGACGGAAAGCACATATTGTTCGGTTTTAAATTAATTATGTCTTGACCGACAGAGTTAACACCGAACAAACACAAGTGCCAAAATAAAACCATAATTGGGATGGTTAAATCCCTTAAAGAACTAAACTCCCTAAGAATAGAGCTCCCTTGTTGCTTCACATGTCAACATTTTATTGGTTTAGACAAAGGTAAAAATAATATTATTTTTCATCAAAGTACTAAAGTCTCAAAAAATGGAGATCCTTGTTGCTCTACGTGTCAGCCTTACATTGATTATTAAATGGACAAAAGTAAGAAATAATATTATTTGTATAAAAAACTTATTTAAATCTACTGCATAAGAAACTACGGTGTTTCCAGTGTTTTGTAGCACGGGCTAAATGTAGCCCTTTATTTTGAAGATTTGGGATATAACTTCTAAAATGTTTAAAGAACTAAGATCCCAACGAATAGAGCTCCCTTGTTGCTCCACATGTAAAGCTTTCATTGGTTTAGACAAAGTATTATTTTTATCTAGTTAGATAGGTGTACAATGAGTTTTCACATACGACATTTGAAGTTTTGGTGATTGAATATATTGCTTGTATGACCTCGGGATGGACTTGATTATAGTTGAGGCTTGTTCGGTTGACACAGCTGGTCAAGCAGTTCTTCGAGCATTCCAGCACACTTGTTTTAGGTCAACTGATACACGGTCAATTAAAGTGAAAACAAAGTCAGACCATCAAGTGGGGTGAAAGTGCAACCACCTAAGAAATTTGCAATGACGATTAGTGATTTTATTGCCAATTTTTGAGCTGCTAACTCTTTTAAGGCAAAACTGAAAAGAGGCGGCTAGTCTACGAGGTGAATGTAGATACTTATTTGACGAGGATGATCTATGAGGAACTACTGGTGTTATCTGAGCCAACAGAGAAATTTTTGTTGCTGCTTGTAACACGAAATTGATCATGCCCAAGAGGCCAAGACTGAAGTGCAATCAATACATGAAACAAGGTTCGTTTCTGGTGTTATCCTTAACTCTGATTGTATGAGTTGTGAGTACTACGATATTTGGGGGACAAAGTCATGGAATCGCCGCCACTATCTTCGATTATTGTTATGAACTATCTCGGGAGTTTGTCAATATTCACTATTCAGCTTGAGTATGGAGCGAGAGGTGTTTTGGAACCCGAGCTCCCCTTTTTTTAAAAGTTCCAAATTTGCATTTTAAGTGTCCAAAATTCATGAAACAAATCCCCAGACGTAGGTAGTGATAAGATCTACAAGTGTGCAAAATTTTAACTCGAAATTCATTGAAATTTAGTTTGGAAAACGGTACAAATGGGCGGATCTGGGTAGTGAATAGTACATGTTTCGAAATTTTGTCCTATTTACCTTTTTGTGTAGTCTAGAACAATACATATTTTTGGATTGAAATTTGCACACATGTAGATCTCGACATTATCTACATGTAGGATTTCTTTTTCAAAAAAATTGAAACTAAAAATGTCGATTTTGATTTTGTAAAACAAGCTACACTCAAGCTACATGGCTTGGGGTTCCTCCAAAATGAAAAAGGTTCGCGGGTTTTGCAGAAGGTCCTCCTCCCCCATTCTCGCCTTCTCAAGCTAGGGTTACCGTACACGCTTCGTAGCCTCGCGCCCTCCCTCTTCCTATTTCCAGCGGTGGCGGAGCGCATGGACGGAGCCGAAGGGGCGGCGGGGTCGGAGACGGGCCTGGAGCTCTCGCGCGGGGGCTTCGATTTCACGTTCAACTCACAGAACTTCTCCGACAGGGTGCTGCGGCTGGAGATCGTTGCGGGCGGCAGCAGCGGAGACGAGGTCGCCGGAGGATCCCTCGTCGGCTCGAAGCGCCGTCGCGACGAGGAAGGTGCGTAATTTCTGCCACCGCCGCCGTTGCGGAATCGTGGTCTTGTAATTTCTATGCTGTTTGATACGATTCGGATGTTAACTTCTACTAGTAATCGTGCACGTGCAATGCACGTGTAATCGTAGTACAAACCCATTTCATAAAAAATTGGATGAGTAAAAAGTCAAACTCTGTTAGGGCCCATTTGTTTTATTTGTGACCCTGACAAATCTTTTGAACTCATGAAAATTGATTGACTGGTTCGATTCATCTACTTGTTTGTTGCAACATTGATTACTATTTTTCTTGCGAAAAAAAACTAAATGAGCAATAATAAAGCTAATAAGAAATCATTAATCATCATTTCACGTCCTCTCTCATCATCTATTTTCAAACTGTGGCACGACCACATGTTCTTATTCTCCTATTTTTTGTCTCAATAAAAATAGCAGCTATGACTACATGAGCATCCACAAGGAAGGGACATATAAGTAGATGCTTAAAGAACAAAATAAATATTGCGAAATAAAATGAGTAGCTAAGCCTCCTTGCGGCACTCCTATCTTGTTTCAGATGCCAATATAAATAGTAATCGTGTAAACCATACAAATATTATCCACCTCACTTGTACAACTTTAATTCATACCTGTTTTATAGGCCATAGTACCCACCCAAATACAATCCCACATGTTGCCAATTTATGTTGTACGAACCAAATTTACATATGAAAAATAGATTTGCTAGCCAATAAAAAGTGACCACACAAAATTTTTATTCACAGGCAACAACTACCACACATGGCTAAATGTGTCTGGGTTAGAAAAAAACTACATCAGTCAAAAAAAATATGAAATATGAAAGTCTAATCTTATGATGAAAATGGGGAATCACTGATGGTAATCCAACAGCTAGACAATGACCTGTGAACTCTCACTTCTTCTCTGCCCGCCTCAATCAGACACCTGAACTCCACCGCTGCATCTTTCACAAATTATTTTTTTTTCGAATTGATGAGCGTTGCTCCCGATTTCATTTCAGAAACGAAACCAATAATACATAGTAGTTTTCTCACAAACCAACACCTCCACCAACACCCGGCGATGCCCCCAACAACGAAAACAACCACCTAAACAAACATCAGGAACTCCGAACAAACTCCCTTACAGTTTTACAAGTGCTTTTTCAAGACCGAGTACCTGAAACAGGCCAAACTAAAACCAGAACCTACAAAACCTAAACTTACACCTCTCTCCAGCAACCTTGCTTCAACTCTTTTAACCTCTTCAAACTTCCAGCAACTTTTCTTTTCCCACAACTCCGGCCTTTTCTTCTTTTAACTTCTATTCTTCTATCCTTAGTACCATCGGCGCCCAGCCGCTTCGCCTGCTGAAGATTTTATCAAAACACTTTGCGTTCCTCGTTTTCCATAACGACCAAACCACAGCAACTACCCCTACTGCTACTACTCCCCTCATCTTACCAGGTAACCTAAAAACCCTTGATCAAGCTCTGGATGGACGTAAAATCTGTACGAATATCGAAAGCACTCGATGCATCTTTCTTCATGTACGCCATTGTCTACAATACCAATAGATGAAAGGTGAACACTAAATATAAACAAAAGGTGGGGAAACACTTCAAAATTGTAGAGAAATGCATGTATCAATCTTTGTTATAGGAGAACCATAATTCACGTTGAGTTAGTAAACCACTGGAATCATCCCCTTCAGGCCTAACTTGGCCAGATATATGAATACATCGCGTCCCAACTAATTGTACTCAAAGATGTTTACATAACCTGCTAGGAGATAATTGTAGATTTTCATATTATATAAACTTGTAAATTCTCTAATTTATAAAATAATACAGGTAACACTACTCTTGTCCTGGGCATCCATGGTTAAATTTTGTAGTTCGGTTATCTGTTCCTCACCTTCCTGGAACTAACTCACAAACTATAGCTATACATGGGTTTAAAATCTTAAATTCATGAAGTCCATGGAGCGAACCTTAATTCATGTCAATAACACATACACACACACACACACACACACACACACACACACACACACACGGCACACACACACAAGTTGCTTGAAGATAAAAAGAAGATCAGCGTTTATTGCCACACATGCATGATCTCGTCCCAGCTCAGTCTTTTCACTTATACCTAATATTTCCCGGGCTTCTGCTCAGTCATCGCCTAGCTAGCCCTTTGAATATCATTGAAAGCTTCCTAGGCAGCTCCATATGTTCAGTATAGTACCAAGAACCATGAACAATGTTCGTTATTCAGCTAATCTAGATACTAACATGATTCTCTCCTTGCTAAGCTAGAGCAAATGTATAAAGCATATGACCAAAATTTACATATGCACACGCATTAACATGAACAGAATAAAATCCATGTAGACGAAGAAAAATACAGCTATGCACCAACCTGATTCCATTTCCTTCCCCTCCCGTACCAATCTGCAATACTACAACAATAAAATTAAAGGCAGCAACATATGCTTGACAAAAAAGTACAATGAACTCAGAATTAGTTCTCTAAGCCTAACATGATTCTCTACTGCACGTGCACATGCACGTTTCATATGCGACCATAACTGCTGGGATTTAAATCCCTATCGACTGTGTGAATTCATTTCAACTTAAAAAGAAATGGTGAGTTATTATCAATCTGCTGTCACAAAAAATATACACAAATTTGTTCTTTCTAAAATGGAATAGTAGAATTCCACCAAATAGGAAATATGGATCCATCAATGTCATTGATATCCTGGTTCTAACTCTGAACCAAAACATATTCTCTGTTGCGACAGGCTAGCAGACTAAATGACTAAAGAATCCTGACTTCTATAAAACTGGAAACATCATGGACCAACGCGCCGAGCTTCTCTAGAAATAACACCACATCTGATATATCTGTGAAACGCTTGACGTCTCCTTTCTACCAAAGATATCTTTGTTCAATAATTAATCTCCTGCAAAAAAAGGTTACAACTTCAGAGTTTTTCTTGATGGGACCTAAAATCACTGAATTACCGATCAGTTAATTTGAATGTTGATATAACACATTGATGTGAAAACTGCTTCCCGCTTGGTGGATGCACCTGTGACACTGAGACCTACCTAAAACAAGTATAATCCCACAAATTCTATGGCTATTCTGATACCTTTTGGTGGAAAATCCTTAGCGACGATGAAAAGAAAAACTTACTTCCTTTTAGAAATAATAATATAAACTTGCTTTCACGGCAAGAAAATCCCCCAGACAAGACTGGAAATCTGAGATTGAAATAAGCAAATCAGAACAAAATGTGTACAGCTCGTGAGTAACCCAACGACGGTGCTCCCTGGGTGCAGATGACCACGTCATGGATCACTCTGACCACCTCCTCGTTGCTGAATTTGGAGAGATCAGTGTCCAACAGGTCCAAGGGAAGGCCGCTCTGCTAATTTTCCTAGATCTTAAAAAGAGTTTCAGAGGATAGATTACAATATACTGACACTTTGCATATTGTGGTAGTGGCGGGAGATAATAGATTGATGTAATTCAGCAAAAAAGGTTGACAGCATATTAAGCTATTGCACCATCAAAGGATACTAGGGAATATGGCGCAGCGACACGCCGCACCCGTGTGGTGTCATTAAGTGTCTACTGTTGTTTGAGGGAGACATGTCGATGTTGAGAAGGGGCAAAAGTTTTGATCTAGGTGTACTTCTTAAATCTGTACATGTTGGTATAGCGTGTCTATAAGAAGGAAACCTGAAAACATAATCAGTTTTATGGTAAGCAGAACCAAATTATCAAGAGAAACAAACATGCCACATTAGATTACAGTACGTAGTAACTGAAAACCTACAACATTTGAGTATATAGCATTAAGCCGAAGATGTGAACTAAGAACAGGTGCTCTATTACTACACCGCCGCGCCCTTGCTGAAAAAATTCCGATGTTCAATTCATGGCTGATGCTCGTTGCTTAGTTAGTTAGTGGCTGGTTGCTGAGAGTGTTTGTCTTAGGAATCAAATTACCCTCTAATCCGTTGAACGAAAATTTGGTTAGGTAATGCAATAAGCAAATGTAAGGTAGACGTTGGTTTGTTAATTAAGTTTCATAATGTATCTAGCAATCGAAGCTGCTGCCGTTGATTCTTGCAATATATTTAACTTAATGTCAGTTATGCGTTGAAGTTAAAAGAAAAGGTAATACGTTCTTTACGGTGGCTAGACAACATCGATATAGTGGTAATCTAGATACACGGATGGTGGAATATCTGTGCTACTGAAATTAAGTATTTCTCCCAAATAAAAGGGTGAGTAATGATTTCTTTTTATATTTAGAATGTGAGCATTTTTTTAACAGAACGAATATTTTCGAGTTTTTTTCAATGCAAGTGAAGTCCACTTTCAGTGGGCATGACCACCCTAGTCACGGCCTTCTATTTTTTTCCTTCCTTACCTCATCTGATGCTCTCCCCTTCTCATTTCATCAGCAAGCAAACAAAGTACACCGCCTCCCTTTTGGTCTCAAATCCACATCACCTTGTCATCCTCCACCACATATCGAGCAGAGGGCCTGCCTGCGCCACTGGCCCCGTCGGCCGGCCAGACGTCATCGTCCCCGGTGTTCTGCTCGACCTCGGCTCCTTCCGCTAGCAGCTGCAGCCGATCCGACGGTCTCGGCCAAGCCCTCTGCTTTGTCCTGAGCGCATCGATTGGGTGCTTCAGCTCGTTGTTCGGCGGTGGCGGTCGGCTCTGCCTGCTGCAACACTGACGCGTTCACTACAGACCAGTCTGGTGAGCTTTGTTTCCAGCTTTGTGTATTTGGGATCCTATTTATTCATGCATGACAGCATGAGGCCAATCTGTAGAGATAGAGCTGGTAATAGGAAGATGGATCGAGTGGACCTGGTAGTGTTGAAAAATAAATAAGGTGTTGCACATTTGTTCAACTTGTGTGCTCTACGGTCTGGATCCTTAGAGAGATTGAAGCTAGTTAATTTTTACTTTCTTCTCCTGCATTACTTCAAATCATGCTAAGTATACTCTATACCTGTACTGTGTATTGACATGTGCATTGACAGTTAATGAACACTGCTGCTGGGTTGGGACGATTTAGTTGTTTTGCCAAGTAAGCGGTCTGAAAAAAGGTATCAGCAGAAGCCAAGCTGTGGAGAATGCGAGAAAGTTCTATTCTGTCCGCGCAGTCACGTGGCTGCCGTCTGCTGAGACCCAGTACTTCAGGACAGGAGGTAGGTTACCTTAAGCACTGAATATTTGCAAAGCAGTCATCTGAAGCTAATTCCTTGATTATCCTTTTGCTAGCGTAATAGAATGTAAATATTCATGCCATATTTTGCATATGCGACCAAAAAATAGTTTGGTGGATAATTTATAAAACTGACCACAGAAACATTCTAGGTAGAAAACAAAGCATATAGGATTGCATCAGCATGTGGGCATCATGGAAGGATAAATTACGAATTAACCAACACGTCGTTTCAGCAAGAGAGTACTGCCAATACCTACACTTTGAGGGTCAGTCATCTTAATTCCTTAGCACCGAAAACCGGAATGTAAAAAAGGGTCAGGAAACTTGATGCATTCAACAAAGAGTGAATCCGAAAAAAAGTAACAACTAAAAGTTTTCTACCAATGGTCTGATGCTCTGGCTTTAGAACATTTCTTCATTGCCTCATAAACTTCTCATCACCTCATATAGTCCTTCCTGAGAAAAATATCTGGCCATGGAAAACTATTCTCATCGGTAATGCTGGAGCAGACCAAAATACTGATCTTGTGGAATCAACTTTCAGGTTTCGATCCACCATGTCCACCTCAGATTCTCAGAGCTCCAAGCAGTAAACATAATTTTTTGCCCTGAGGAAACAATAGAACAATAAGTGAAAAACAGATCTTTAAGCCATTCTTAGTGTCATGGCACACAGAAAGTTTTAGCCTGACTGTGTTTTCAAAAGCTATAGTAGATCTTGAAATATGTCTCGATAAGACTTCTTAGGAAAAATTAGACTATCTTCACTGCGGTGGAGCTTTTTTTACCAACAGGCTGTTGGGTAAACATTATTTTCATTTACTGCTCCTGAAGCCAAGACATCAAATCCATTTATTGATATCTTTTAACATCTCCCTGTTTAGGCCACCAACACAGCAAGTCCAACGGGGACCTTTATCTAGAAAATTAAATAAAAGGAAAATATAACTTCAGGAGGCTGATGCTTCTTTTGGGGTTTACCTCACAAAATACACCTTTTCGTATATATATAGCAAGTAAAGGTTGAGTTAAGATGCAGTTGACTCATCCAGAGCCATATTTTCTTATTGCTAGCAGAATATCTAATTTACCTACGTAAGAATGAATAACTTTGATACCAAGGAAATGAGGAAACTCTGCAAGGCACGAAAAAGAGACAGAATTAAAGTAATAAGCCAACCAAAACTCAGTTGGATATAATAACTTTTAATTTCACTCGACTGTTCTATTATCGAAGTATAGTGGCTTGACATAAATGCACGCTAGTCGATCACCACTGTACAACAAAAGAAACCTTGTCACCAGCCAACGTAAAGCTATCCAAGCTTGGAGTCACAATAAGCAAATAGAAGGCTAACTAAGACATAACTCAAAAACCTGATATCAAAAAGAAGAGGAATGTTTATTAGCTGGAGGACATAAAAACATCAAAAGTTAGAGCTTCAATTCTATTCTAAGCTGAAGCAACACATCCATTACTGTTGTCAAAGATGGTAGCTCCTTTTTGCTGGACCTAGACTTCAAAACCTTAAGTATTACCACTACCAGCCCTGAGTTGCAGGGGACAAATCGGAGCATGCAAGCATCATGAATAAATTTTAATAAGTTAAGCATGGGGAAATGCTATATAGAAAACCACTCATTTCGTGAGAACAATTTGCATCTGAATTCCCACAAAATATGAGCAAAGAAAAATATGTGATGGCAGTTGTATTACATGACTTTTTTTTCTCCCACTCTTGTGGTCTCATCTTCCTTGTCTCTAACAAAGCATTCGATGAAACTGAGATAGTCCCTGTAATTCCTCTTCCAGTAGACATTCAGCCTGTAGCATAGGAGAAAATGGCGGAACAAAATTAGGTAGGAACAGTCTGCATAATCACTGTTCTGGAGGATCATTTAAGGATTTAAATGGTGTACTTAGAAATATGAAACCACTGATAATCTTTTCATATTACACTATGTATAGGTGCATGCAAAACATATACTCCAGATGCCTTTTCCGTAATTGCTAGCTTAGACAAATTAGGAGCTTTTTATAGTACACTCCCTTTTGACAGTTTGCATCTTGATTCGCCGGAACGAATGCCATAACTTTGGACATACCTTGCAACCATGTTGTTTTATGAAGGGCTTGATGGATATGATTGGTAACCATAAGAGTGCTTACGCTAGACCATCCTGCATATCTGAATAGATCAACAAATTAGCGAGAAAGAAATCAAGAGCACGTGGCATGGAAACTGAAAACAAACCTACAGGATTTATGGTAACATACCTTTGTTGAAGCAAAAGAAATTATGGAACTGTTAGCTGGCAGTAAAATAACCAAGGAAGGAAATACCCTATGCGGTAAGAATAGCAGCAGAAAAAAATAAAATGCATTGGTAATTATAGTACACTGACTGCTTGTCTAGACAAACTCTCTACCTTCCATCATCACTACCATCTGAAAAATTGCCAAGTGACTGGTATGGCTCGCAGGACAAATATTTCATTCAGCAAGAAACGACCCAACATATATCCGCCATAACCATCAACATAGGCTCCGGTTGCCGGATGGGCAGATTTGTACACTTTCAACATGGAGCCCCAGCATGGAGACCAAAAGAAACGCATACCGAATGCAGGCCGCCGTCAACCAGAAGGCAGGGTGCACATCTTCCACATGGAGATGAAACACACGGCCGGACACACCGAACGGTGTCGGTCATGGTATGACCCAGCAGCAAGGAAGGCCTGCAACCAAAAATCAATAAATAACTGAATATTATAAATCAGTAAGGGACAACACAATCAAATCAATCGTGGATGCAGAAATCAAACCATTAGGCAAAACGTAGAGGTCAAACACAAAGAACATCAACTAATATGTGGGCAACAGGAGGAAACGAAGATTAGTTATTTTGTGCAAGTCAGCACGGAAAATGACCGAAGCAGTAAATTAAACATCGAGCGCCAGTAAAGACCAAAGATACATGCTGTCTTGCTATAAAATCATCTACCTCCAGTTGCTTAGGATAAGAAAAGGCAAAATAAATCGAACGCAATATACTAAAATCAGAAATATAAACTTCCCAATACACCAATCAGGTCTGCCTGCACATGGTGCGCCTGATGATGGGCATTTACCTCGATTTCTCTAATAACCTACTGCTGAAAGAATACGACCAGCTGAAAGAAAAATGAGGTTCTCTTATGCGTCTTCATCCTCTTTTCTTCAATTTAACTGTAGTAAAGATTGAAACAGTAATTCAAGAAGAAATGTAAAGAATATAAGCATGCAACCTGACAATCTCTTTGTAATCAAAGCTGACCTAGCCAAGCAGTGAGAGCAGGAAACAACAAAATAATAGCAGCAGTACCACTAAATACATCAACTACTGCCTCCATAACCGGTCGCTTTCCCAGCCAAATTGCGTGCATCCGTGCATCGGCCTGAGACCAAGGAACTGAGAGTAAAAACAAAGCAGCAAATGAACAAACCCTAGGATAAAGCAGCCAGAACTGAAAGGAAAAAGCCAAACTAATAAAAAGAGAAGAGCCAATACGTGGCAGTAATGAAGAACATCTTGGCCCAATCCTGATCCATGCCCTAGCCCTTCGTCTTCCTACCATATTGTCCTGCCACCTCGCACGGTGTCGTCAAGCTGGGCCGCCGCGACCTCCTCGAGATGGACCTCCTCGAGCTGGGCACGGACAGAGGGGGCGCTCGTGCCAGTCGGGTCCCACCCCGTGGAGGCGGACGGCGCGATGGAGCGGCTGCAACATGGCGTCCTCCCAAATCCCACACGCACAGCTCGCCGGTGGATCCAACAAAGAGGGTGTGAGGAGAAGTCATAGATCAAGAAAATGCATCACACCAAATTAATCTGAGGAAGAACAAACGTGGAGTGAAAGGAAATCAAACCTCTCCCCTTTGCTTCCATCGATCTGTTTTTCCTTGATGGAGACACTCCCATCCCTTTTTTCTCGCTCTTCCCATCACCGGCCCGAGCAGCCTCTCCAGCTGGTCAGCCCGAGGTCCTCGCGCGGCCATCTCCGTCCGCAGCATCCTCGGGTGGGCTCACTGGCGGTGAGGAAGATGGCAGAGGGCAGAGAGGAAAGTGGAAGAAGGAAGGGAAGGCGGCGCGGTGGTGCGGCTCTCTCACCAACCAAAGGCGACGTACGGGAGGAGGAGGAGGAGAGGAGGAAGAGGATGTGAGGGAGGAGGACGTGCTGGATTTGGGGATCGTGGGCAAGTAAAATTAGGCACCGCTTTTGACCACCGCTTGACCCAATCATCGAAAGAGTGTGTTCAACACTGTACATGGGGAACTTTCTTGAGCTTGAAAGAAAATTAATATCTAGAATACCCAGTAATTTAAAACAAACCTTGCGAACCTCCTTGATACAATTTAGGTTACAAACCCCCGGATCTGCAGATTCTTACATCATGTAGTGTGGCTTATCATATCATTTATTTAGTTAGATTCAAATGTAATCAAAGGTTGTTAAAAAACTTGTGATCCATTGAAATCATTTATAAATTTATTAACTTGCTCCGGTACATATTTAAAGCCTACAAATTCACTGCAGGATGGACAAACACTCTGTCCATCTACTTCTCACCATTTGTCTGTACGAAATCTCATGCCAAAATCCGTTGAAGCAACACCAAATCCATTGAAAGGAACAACTGAATAACTCTGCAGATATGTAGAGCAATACCTGTAAAACAAATCTTGTGCCTTTCTCTATTGCCACTAACCTAGTGACTTGGTGGGAAGCTTTGGTGGCTCTCTCCACCCCCAGGCGCAAGCAATGGCGATCACTGCAGATTCTTGCCTCTTGGATGATCTGGAAAGAAAGAAACTCACACATCTTCAGCAATGTTGCTACCACTGCCGTGGCCCTCTGTGACAAAATCATCTATGAACTCAATATTTAGTGTGGCTCCGGGAGTCCTGGAGTTCAGTGGTTTAAACCTCCTTGATACAATTTAGGTTACAAACCCCCGGATCTATAGCCTTTTTCCTTTTTCTACCTACATGTAATTGCTTCCTATCTTAATATAACTGAAAGCAGCGCTGCTGCATTTCGTATAAAAAAAACCCTGAAAAACAATAGATTGCAGTGACCAACTTCTAGATGAATTAAAGATCACCCTTAAAATATAAATTGCTTGTTTGATAATTGGGTCATCTCATCCTTAGCGCTTCTTCTATTCCTAATAGCGTCAATCCACCTCTGATTGTTCAGAGTTCAGGTCAAAAGAACTGATACTACCTGCAGATGTTGAACTTGTAATTTTATGCGGTCCTTCATAGAACTGAATCTGACAAGAGAAAACTTAGGTCACGTAAGCTGTTGCTATACATACAAGGACACTGCAACAACAAAAAATAAAGATGAGATTTAGGAGCAGTTACAAATTACAAGAAACGTGGATATAGTTGACCTGAAGGCGCAACTCACCCTGAATCCTGACCGCAGCTTCAATTGCTCCACCTCAATCACAAACTAATATCAACGGTATAGAAACTTGGGATGTTGAATCTGACGGATCAGTTGCAACAAGGTTAAGTTGCCATTGATAGGCATATGTAAAGTATTGGATTCCCACACGGCCACACGCAAACCAAAGCTTGGAGGCAGTGGAACTCCAGCAATAGGCCTCGGAAGCTGAAGTTGTTGTTCATGAACTTCAGCCGTGGACGTTTTTCTTTACCTTCGCAGATGTTCTTGAGCTTCAATCATTCACGCTCGATGAGATCAACAAGCAACAATGTGTCGAGTCCGGCATCGTGACCGAAGTCCTAGTCGTCGTCCTCGATGAGAATTATGAAGTGGATGCCGGCACCGAGGCGAGAACGCAGTAGACGATGGGGTGAGGACGGCAGACGGTGGAGCGAGGCTGAGGTGCTGCTGGACGTACCTCGGCGTCAGCTTCGTCGGCGTGTGGATCCTGGGCGTCTGCGGCGTGAATCGGAACTGTAGACAAAGAATAACAGTTCCCTGAATTGGAAGTGTAGCCAAAAAAAAATAACAGTGCCCTGAAACGGAAGAGCAAATGTGAGCTAAACAAAATTTCTGCAGTGAATACATATGTTTTCCAATCATTCGTCCCCGCTGCACTACCGAAACAATCCAAATTTTGCAAAACTAATGTAAATCGGTTCCTCTAACAGAAAAAATCAAATAAATGTGGTGAACAAATATAAAGGCAAACTCTGACAGAATTGAACAATGTGATGAACATCAACCTGAAGCCCCATCCTCGACGGCGTACGGCAGCGGAAATTACTTCCTCGACGGCGTACGACAGCGCGGCACTTGCGTCCTCGACGGTGTACAGTGGTGGTGGGCGCCTAGGCGATTGGTGCGGAGGCGCGTTAGAGAGGCGGTTGAGAGGGCCGCGGCGACGGTGCCACGGCGGTGGAGGAAAGGGCCGCGGCGAAGGGCGTGTGGAGCAGACGGTCCGGAGGTGCGTGACGGCGGCGGCGGCAGCTGTCGCTGCCCTCTTTCTGTTGATGGACGCGGAGCCGGCGGAGGCATGGGCGTGATCTGGCCAATGTGTGTGGAGGCGTGCGATTAGTGGAGGCGGAGCAGTTGCTTGGTTTTTTTTTGTCGAGGGAAGGAGTTGCGTGAATTGTGCTGATGGAGGCGGAGGCGCTCAACGCGTTTGATGCTCAAACATTGGAGCCGTTTAGGCCGCTAGATCCACATGATTAACAGATGAGATGCTCTGAATCTCCGCCCTCTGGGTTTTTTTATATTAGTTTAGATGGGGAAGTGGTAGAGGGGAATCCGCCAGTTCTGAGCTTGAGCTGATGTGGGTGGATGTAAGAGTTACTGAAATTGGAGATTGTCCTCGCCTGAATCAGTATCAAACCCATTGAGACAATGCAGTGTGGTAGCAAAATATGACACTTCATACAATTGGAGGAGGGTATCCCTACAACTCTGGAACTCTCCTGTCTCCATACCATAAATCCATAACCATGTTTTTTTTCTCGAGGAATTCCATAACCATGTTACAACTTCCATTTTCCATGTTTAGAATATAAGATCACATTATTCGGCCATTTTCCTTGTCCACCTCTGTTTTTTTATGTATTGTGTGCTGAAATATTAAGGTTGTTATTAGCCTTGTTGATAATAGCTTACTTATAAGTAGTAGAAATATAGTGTATGCTGATCAATTTTGGTGCTGGCACATTATGTTGAATTGCTGATCAAAGGTATCCCTTGATTGTGTTTTGAAGTATGGGTAAGATGCCCAAAAGGCACATCATGCTTATCAAAGCATAGTGGTAGTAGTAGATGATCAGCACATGTAGTGTCGCGCCTCATCCGAGTCCAGCATCAAATTTGTCCGTGTCTCCGGCAGGGCATTCAGAGTAACGACTGTAGATAATTCTTAATGATGGCATCAGTATGAGATGTTAGTATGGACTATGGCTGAGTGGTTCATTTAATCACAACCTCTCATTCTTGCTTATACACGTTTATACGAAATTTTATAGGATTCTTAGGCTAACATTTATAATTACTTCACTGACTGAGCTACAAGCTCGCGTATATCCCTCGTTGCAGTTAAGTAAGTGTTGAATTTTCCTGATGTTATTTTAATCCTTTTACCAAGTTGCTGAACGATTAACTAAATGAATCTGCACCCATAATGGAACAGAGTGTTCCAATTATTTGTAACAGCAGAGAACTTGTCTCGTGATTCTACTCTGCATTACATCCTTTCCATGTTTCTCCTTTATTTCTCAATCTGATCTTTAGTATTTCGCCTAGTTTTACGAGTAAAGACTATGTATATCAACTCAGCGATTCTTGCTGCAAGAAGTCCTTTCTTTCTCAAGGTAATCCTTAGAGCCTTCTTAAATACCTTTAGTTCTATAATCAGTTCATGCTTTCTAATGCGATTTGTGCTTCTTAGCTTTTCTCAAATGGCATGAAAGAATCTGATCAGACAAATCCAACGCTTAGGATTGCTGATTCAGGTAATGTGATGACTCAAATGTAACAATCTAATTCCTATAATGGATTCCAATTTGCTATTGTAATTGTGTTACTATTTCTGTGTTTTTAAATAAGAACATGATTGTATATAATAAACGAAAGATTTATATTTCTAAGTATCTGACACTCGAATTTCTCCCCTCGGCAATGAAATGGCTAGTATCCTTTTCTATTTGATCCTTCTAAATGTATATTTTGTCTAGTTTCTCTGCGGATATCTGTCGTCAGTAGAGAATGCTAGTAGCACACTTAAATAGCCATCAACACACCAAAAAGGCCTTCCTTTTTTTTTAAGTTTTTTATTGAACCGTTTCCTTAATCCTTCTGCCTTTTTGTTTTCATTGTACTTGAAACAGATGAAAATGCGCTTATGGAGCTTTTAAGCTTTATATACAGTGGAAAGTTAACAGCAACTGAGCCCACCCTTCTGCTTGACATCTTGATGGCCGCGGACAAATTTGAAGTCGTTTCTTGCATGAGGCATTGCTGTCAGTTGCTCACAAGTTTGCCTTTGACAACAGAATCTGCACTGCTCTATCTAGATCACCCATGCTCTATGTCAATGGCAGCTGAAGTTCAGCTTTTGAAAGTTGCCGCCAAGGAATTCCTCGCCAACAAATACAAGGATTACAATAAGTAGGTGATCTCTATTGGATGGAGCCATCTTCTTTTTGCCTTCTTAGAGAGAAGTTCAAACATTTATGTATGATAATTGATAGGTACTCAAGGCTTGGTTTCTTATTTCAGGTTTAAACATGAAGTTATGAACATTTCTCTTGCTGGGATCGAAGCCATACTTTCAAGTAGTGACCTACATGTGGAACATGAAGATCACATATACTACCTCTTGCTCAAGTGGGCTCGTGTGCGATACCCGGAATTGGAGGAAAGACGCAAGATCTTGAGCTCTCATTTATTTCCATTGGTTCGCTTCAGTCATATGACCTACGCGGCATTTCAGCAGATCCTAAGATGTACTGATAATGACATAGACCAGGAGCAAGTAACTAAGCTTATCACTGGGGTACTTCTGTGCAAAGCTTATCCAGCACACAAGCCAGCTGCTCTTGCAGCATGTGCAATCTCCTGTTTGCCATTTGCAGAGCGAGCTTATAAGTTTAGACATCTGAAATTGGTTTTGTTTGATAAGCCCTGCCCACAGGTTATAGCATACATGGACCTGAAGCGGGAGGAATGCTCCCAACTATTTTCGGCACAACTCATCCTCTCGCACCCATTCCATGTTGCAGGTCAGGGTTTTGTTCTTATGGCAGGATGTCGCAAGGATAAGCAGAGTGGGTTGAACAGATTTATCCTCTACTTATGTATCAATCGGGTGCTCAAGAGGTCAAGGTGTGTGACAGTAGATTTTGAGTTTGCAGCAAGGACAAGACCGTCACGACAGTTTGTGCGCAAGTTAAATGATAGTTACACCTTCAGAGATCAGTTGTGAATTGGATTCGATATCTTTTCGGTTCCATGGTCAGCGTTCATGGCTGATGATAGCCTCTTCATCGATGGCGTGCTGCATCTCAGACTTGATTTGACGGTGGCTGGGCACACGGAACCACAAACATGATATCTTAATCAGCAAAATTAGGCTGATGGCATGCTTGTAACCCTTGCGTAATTCTGCACATCGAGCAAAGAGGAAGAAAAGAGCATGGTTCATCAGCAGGTTGTTCATACATTAGCCGCTGGTAACCAAATGTGTTGCTTCTTCGTTACCTTACGTTGTTCCTGTTGTAGCCAAGATGTTGCTGTTACCTTTTCCTGCTTTGTCTCCGAGACTTGTAACAGGATACCAGTAGCTGTGGGAGTGTTTTGGTAACGTATGTCTGATGTTCCTTTTGTTGGGTTCAAATTCCTAGTGCATGGATTGGCACGTAGCTGGGTCGTGTGATCTCGTAGCAGCTGGTGTCATTTCGACCTGATGCATGCCAATTTGCTCTTCTTTTCTTTTCTGTTGAACCTAACTGCCAATGGAATCTGTCTATACCCTCTCTGTTTGTTTGCTGTCTATACAATTTGCATGGCTAGCTAAATGGGGGGAAATTTATTATTTGCCCCATTTTACTTCGCTTCTTTACTATTTGCCACACATTTCTTGGTCTTTGATTATTTGCCACATTTTACACCGATTCCTCTCTAATTTACCATGTTTCTGTTTATACAGATCAATTTATTTTTTAACTCCAAAATACATTGCGAAATACCATATCTCGGTACCCGTGGCAAATATACTAACTGATTGGACCGAACCAGGTCTGGGGGTCGATCGATCATGGCTGCGCCTCCCGTGGTCCGGCTGCCGGCGGCGCCAGGGGCGGACCCAAGTGTAGCTCAGCGGGGGCATATGCCCCCACTCAAAATTTTGAATTCCTATAACATTTGTCCATATTTTACAGATATTTTTTCAGATTTTGCAAATTTACACAAAGAATGCCCCCAGTCATATAATTTGCCCCCACTCGCCATGCTTTTTAGGTCCGCCCCTGGGCGGCGCTCCCGCGCTGTAGTTCGTGGTCATCGATCATGGCTGCGCCTCCCGTGGTCCGGCCGCCGGCGGTGCTCCCGCGCTGCAGTTCGTGGTTGTTAATCATGGATGCGCCTCCCGTGGTCCGGCAGCTGCTGCCCGCGGCGGCGCTCCTGCCCATCTCATCTATTTCTCCTCCGCTGCCGACGAGGAAGGAGGCCTTAGGTTGATCCGATCGATCCCCGTGTCCTAGTTCCGTTCGGCACTGTATGTTTGTCCCAAGGGTACAGTATTTGTACTGTATTCACAATGTATTTTCGAAATTAAAAAATCAATATATCTGTAAAAGTGGAAACAGGGCAAATTTGGAAGGAATCAATGTAAAGTGTGGCAAATAGTAAAAGATCAAGTAATGTGTGGCAAATAGTAAAGAAGCTAAGTAAATAAGGGCAAATTATAGAGAAACTCTGTACCGCTGACGGCCGACCTCGTCTTCTCGGAGAACCCTGCGAGAACTAGGTTACGTCACCGTCCCGCACTTCCTCCCTCTTCCAGAGGCGGCGAAGCTCATGGGCACCGAAGAGTCGGCGGCGGGGCCGTCAGCGGAGGCGGAGATGGACGCGGACCTCTCGTGCGCGGCGCAGAGCTCAGCTTCGAGTTCGCGTTCAATTCGCCCCACTTCTCAGACAGGCTGCTGCGGATGGAGATCGTCGCCAGTCGTCCCAGCGGAGACGACGGCGGAGGATCCATTGCCGACCACAGCAAGGAGAAAGGTGCGTACAGTTACTGGTACATCTGTTTTGAGGGTGTGAATCCGTGGCTCATTACCGATTCTTGGGTCAATTGCTCAACTCTTTCGTTATGGATTACCGGATTAGTGAGTATGCAATGAAATTTCCGCTCGGCTGAATCAGACGACCCAATGAACATATTACAATGCAGCAAATATTTTGTCGCGTATTTAGGGTGTAGCAATAAAAACGATCGAGATTTAAATCAAAATCAATCAACTGCACTCCGCGACCATGACTTCACTGCAGATCAACATTAGTCTGACCTCTTTTCTTTTTTGGATAAACGGCTCCACGAGCCCGGCTTTAAATTAATAAAGCTTCCAACGGCCAAGTTTATATAGTGCTAAAAAACAGCTTACAAGCAACTCACACAACAAGCGCAGAAATATAAAAAGATGAAGAACAACTTGAACGTCGAGGCTCTTGTCCTGCCCTGCGATCCGACTGAGAAGTAGCTAACTGAGGCTCCATTGAGGAAGCTAACTGATTGTTTAATTTTTCGGACATCGTTTACACTGTTTAACCTATTTCTGAATATTGATTTAATGAATCTGCACCCATAAAAGAACAGAGTGTTCGAACTATTTTAGTAGCAGAATATATGTCTAGTGATTCTAGTTTTCCCTATTTGTCCTTTATACCACTTATGTTATTTGCGGGTGATAAAAGAGAGAGTAGCCATTCTTCCTCGATAATGGTGGGTACACCAGTTTTACGAGAAAAGGCCATTTGTATCGGTTCGGCGATTCTTGCTGCCCAAAGTCCTTTCTTCCTGAAGGTAATTCTGATAACCTTATGAAATAGATGGTGCCAATACAGTTCACGTTGTGTAATATGTTTCATGCTTCGTAGCTTTTCTCAAATGGCATGGAAGAATCTGATGGAACACATCCAACACTTCGAATTTCTGATTCGGGTAATGTGATGTTCAAGTGTAACATTCTTCCTCCTGTAATTGATTCTGATTTGTTGTTGTGATTGTTTTATGGTTTTTTATAGATTATTATACTTATATAGTGATTTGAAGGGTTATGTTTTTGACTTTTTCCCACTTTGTTTTAGTTTTTAGGATGTTAAAACATTAATTTATTGAACTCTTCCCTTAATGATGTCTTTTATTCATTATAAATGGAACAGAGGAAAGCGCAGTCATGGAGCTTTTAAGCTTTATGTACAGTGGAAAGTTGACATCGATTGAGCCTGCTCACCTGCTCGACATCTTGAAGGCTGCCGATAAATTTGAGGTTGTTTCTTGTATGAGGCTATGCATTCAGTTGCTCACAGGGTTGCCTATGACCACAGAATCTGCACTGGTCTACCTAGATTACCCATACTCCATTTCAGTGGCTGCTGAAGTTCAGCCTTTGAAACATGCCGCAAAGGAATTCCTTGCCAACAAAGACAAGGATTTGGCTAAGTGAGTCACTCCATTAGATAGACCCACCTTTCCTTTTATTTTATTTGCTTTCCTGAGGGAAGTTAAACATTTTATCACACGATCATGTATGATTGTATGAACTGTCTCATTTTCTGGTTAGAAGATGATGTGATGAGCATGCCTCTTTCTGGTATGAAGTGTCTCATTTTCTGGTTAGAAGATGATGTGATGAGCATGCCTCTTTCTGGTATCGAAGCCATCTTCTCAAGTAGTGATCTACAGGTGGAAACTGAGACGTTCATGTTTGATTTCTTGCTTGATTGGGCTACTGCAATACCCAAATTTGGAGGATAGACGCAAGAGCAAGACCTTTAGTTCCCGCTTACTTCCTTTGGTGCGCTTCTGCAGTGGCGGACCCAGAAAATTATCGAAGCCTGGGCGCGCTACAAGGCAACAGAAAATTTCTCAGGCAAATATAAGCATAACATGCGGAAAGTGTTCTTTGCTCACGAGCTCCAGTGCTCTCTCCACTAAAAAAAATTGCGGGTGTAGCCAATGGTGTATCTCATAAACATGCAAACTGTTAATTTGAAATATTTTATATTATGGCCTACACAAAAATAACAAAATCTGGTAAAACTTAGATATTTGAAAATATCCATATTTAGATCCACACTTCGTCATTTTTGTGTAGCTCAAAATACAAAATTTTTGGAGTTAATATTTGCACGTTCGTGGGACATACTATTGGCTACAGCCGGATTTTTTCAGAATTTTTAGAACTCATAAATATGATTTTCGAATTTTTTAAATTGGACAGAGCCGGGAGCTCGGGAGCCAAAAGTCTCTCCATCAGGTAGAGCAAATATTGTTTTCACAACAGTTTTAATGCGGAAGCATGGGTAGTTCACACCACATTTAAATGTTCACGAGTTTATAACACATTGAAATGTTCAGAAGTTCACAACACATAACAAATGTTCACTAATAAAGTAGGAAATTTTTCTGAAAGTATGAACTACAATCTCCCAATTCTGAAATATAAATGATTTTTTTAGGGGAAATGGTTTTATTAATGATTAATCAATACTTCAAGCCACTACACTTCAACTATTTACAAACCTATCATAAATACAATTCAATTAAAACTGAGCAATTCATGGTTTGGGACTATTTATCAGCCATGCTGCCGTCGGCCGTCGCCTCTAACCTGTTCAACCGAGTTGAGGGAGGGAGGGGCTGGGAAATCCCGGAACTGTTTCGCCATTTTGGGACGTGGTGACGAACCAAGTACTGTCATTTTTTTAGAAGAGAATCGCTGCTCGTTCTGCTTCTCAAGCTACGGCCCAAACCCACTAGTCAACCACGCTTGCACAGACCAGTTTGCGCAATCTCAAAAAAAATCAAAAGACGAACAAACTTGCCCATGCTCAGTCGCCGTTTTGTGCCTGGAAATGGAGTCGTGCGTGAGGCGAACAGCAGCGAAGCCCGGGCACTTGCGCTTCTGGTATATGAGCGGGACTGAACTGCGGGAGCTCCTAACACGCATTCATGGTGATAATATAGACCATGAGAAAGTAGTAACCAAGCATATCATGGAGGTACTTTTGGACACAACTGACCATCCATGGCAGAAAAGCAGTGTTGCAGCCGATTCAACAACCTATTGGCAACAGGCAGAGCGAGCGTACATGTTTTATAATTGCATTGTGGTATAACATTAGGCAACTATATGGAAAATAATACTACATGTTTTTATGTCAAGAATTAGGTCAATGCACCAAATTATACGTAGCAATATGTCCGCGATTAATTAGTGAATATTGCTTTAACTACCATAAAAAATATTAGAAGTTGAACAAAATGGGGTCTGACTCAACCATGTGTGCTTCATGTGAACAGTCACTTGAGACCCTGCCGTCATAAATGCTATTAAGTGAGTTAAACCAAGATTTTCAACCATTTGCAACATATTTTTATCTCTTTAAAAGGAAACCCCCATTAACATGCATTAATTATTTTTCTATCTCAACATGCAAGCTATGCACATCATCTGAGCAATCAAATTGGCCGTATCATTTCCACCAACAGTAATATTTAATAATCACTACATGCAGTCTACACATTCTCCAGATCTTAAACCATACAATTGTTTACATTAATAATTTATAATACACATTCATCCCATGTCTTATAATATTTATTATGTCGACTACAATCAGCTGAATTTTATGTACTATTATAGGTGAAATAATGTATTATACCTCTTACACCCTTTTATTTACACAATTTCACAGTACAGTTTCTATAGGATCCCCGCTGCAAGGCACGAGATATCATTTCTAGTTACATGAAAAGCTGATGGTCTATGCAAAGGAAACATGTACAGTAGTTGTGCACCAACAGCAAAGACAAAGCCTAAGAGCATCTCCAGTCGCGGCGCCCAAAGGCCGTCCGGACGTGCCATTTGGGCGCTGTCCGGACAAGGTGCGCCATTTGGGCGCCCGCGTTCCCCACTCGCGGCGCCCAAAGGGGCGCCCCAAAAGGTTTTTTTACATGAATTTTAATATTTTGTGAAAGGAAAAATCAAACATACATAAATATGTAATAGTTCAAATACAATATTTAATAGTTCAAATATATAAAATAAAGTTCAAACGTCTTCCTCTTCCTCGTCTGCCGCTGCCATGCCCCGGCGTGCCCACAAATGCTCCGCTAGATCAGTTTGGAGTGCATTATGAGTATTTTCATCACGAATTTCCAAATGCATTGAGATATAATCTGCGAAATCTGCCGGCACGTTGTGATCAACCTGTGCATGAGGACCCTCAAAGTCATATGGCATATGATCATGCACTGGATTATAGCGCTCACTCTCGATGATCATGTTGTGCAGGATGACACAACAATTCATCACCTCCCACATTTGCTCATTCGACCATGTCAGAGCAGGACACCGAACGATAGCAAACCTTTGCTGCAGCACTCCAAATGCCCGCTCGACATCCTTCCTGGCGCTCTCTTGTTCAGCGGCAAAATGACAAACTTTGTTCCCGCGAGGGTTGGGGACGCTCTTCACAAATGTTGCCCACTTTGGATAGATGCCATCGGCTAGGTAGTACCCTTTGTTGTACTCGTGGCCATTGACCACATAGTTGACAGGTGGGGCATGACCTTCAACTAGCTTCGTGAACACAGGAGAGCGCTGCAACACATTGATGTCGTTGTGTGATCCTGCCATGCCGAAGAATGCGTGCCAAATCCATAGTTCATGATCGGCCACATCTTCAAGAACCACACTGCAATATCCTTTGTGGCCTCCTTTGTACAATCCTTGCCAACCAAATGGACAGTTCTTCCAGCTCCAATGCATGCAGTCTATACTTCCAAGCATCCCAGGAAATGCTCTAGCTGCATTCTGTTCCAGGATCCGAGCTGTTTCTTCTTCATTTGGTCCTCTCAAATAGTTTGGGCCAAACACACCAATCACCGCCCTGCAGAACCTGTACATCGACTTGATGATTGTGGACTCTGACATCCGTAGGTAGTCATCTACAGAATCAGCAGGTGCTCCATATGCAAGCATTCTCATGGCTGCAGTGCACTTCTGGATTGATGAGAAACCAACAGTTCCCACGGCGTCCTTCTTCAACTTGAACCATGGATCATACGCCCTCACAACTTGCACGATCTGGTTGAACAATCCACGGTTCATCCGAAAGCGTCGACGGAAATCCTTGGCGGTGGCGACAGGAACTTCGGCAAAGTAGTCCGAGACTAACATGCAATGGCCTTCCATTCTCTGCCTCGGCTTGCTCTTCTTCCTTCCGAACGACGAGCCTCCCCGTTTTGGGGCGGCATTGGCTTCCTCGTCGGCTTGAAGTCGGAGAAGACAACTGAGAATTGCTATATTCTCATCTTCCTCCGCGGCGATGGCGTCTTCTTCTTCCAACAGCATCGCGGCCATCATCTCGTCGTCGCTATCCATCTGCAATACAACGCGGCCACTGATCAACGACCGGTCGCCGGCTATTGGGGCGACGATGAAAGACGGGGATAAAATCAGGCGAACCTTCCGCCGAATACCTTGCAGGCAGGCGGGTCGCGGAGAGACCGCCGGGGACGGTTGTATCGAATACAGCGGCGGAGAGATCGCCGGTGCCCGGAACCGAAGGCCGTCGAGGAGAGGAAGCAAACGGCGGCGCCGGCGTCCAGGTTTGGGTGGAGCGGAGCCGGCGGCGGAGGGCGGCGGGGGGCGACTGGGGCGACGAGGCAAATTGGGGCGACTGGGGCGACGATGAATGACGGGGATAAAATCAGGCGACAAAACGACGAGACATAGTCCGTGTCTCACTGCCAGGCGTGGCCCGCGCGTCGGGAGCCGACGTGGCGTCGCGTTTCCTTCCGTCCGGGGCCGCCCCAAGCCTCCCCAAGTTGAGGGCGTGGGCTGGGCGTGCCGGACACAAAACTGGGCCGCGCCGGACCGAATTCGCGTTTGGGCGCCGCGAGTGGGGGCGATTTTGTGTCCGGCATGCCCCAAAGGCGTTTGGGCGCCCCGACTGGAGATGCTCTAAGGTTTGTGCAATTTCCTCGGGATCAAATATATGTGGTATGCTGCAAAACAAACTCTCTAGCTAATTACATATTTGCTGGACGATAGTCCACATGGCAGAATATTCTACATAATACTATTATTACGAATCTTCTATTCCAAACGAGAGTATTAATTATGTTCCCTACAAAAATTCGGCCATCGCAACGTGGTCATTTCTTATCATGAATATATATACATGCTCTTTGAGATTCTCAGAAAAGGTTAAAATGGTGATTTATGTGTATGTAATGCTTTTATGTTTGGTCAGAATATTTATCTGTAATTTAGCCACTTTTCAGGGTTCTCTTGGCAATTCCTGGGTTCCTCGGAAGTGAAAAATGTTCGCGGGCCTTCGAAATTCTGAAATCAACCCCGCCTTCTCGAAGAACACCCCCTCTTCGCTCTGCAGCAAGCTCCAAAAAAAAAAAAAACACGGCGGCTAGGGTTTACCGTCCAAGCTGCCGCGCGTGCTCCCTCCTCCAGCTCCACATTCCCAGAGGTCGCGGAGCAAATGTCCGGCGGGTCCACGGCGACGGCGGAGGCGGAGATGGACCTGGATGTCTCGCGCTGGGGCGTGGTGCCCAGCTTCGAGTTCGCGTTCAATTCGCCCAACTTCTCCGACAGGGTGCTGCGGATAGAGATCGTCGCCGGCGAGAACGGGCCGGCGTCCAGCAGCGACGGATCCGGAGGATCCATTGCCGACCTCAGCGAGGAGACAGGTGCGTACAGTTACTGTTGTGAGGGTGGGAATTTGTGGCTCATTAGCGATAATTTTTGGGTTAATCGTAATTCTCCTTACGGTCTTATCAGGGATTAGTGAGTAGTCTAAAGTAATTATTTGTTAGGCTCTTGTGGTGGAAACGCATGACCTGCTATCTGACAATGAAATTTAGGCTCCGCTGAATCAATATCAAGAATATTCAGACCAATCAGTTAAAAGATTATCATACAGCAAACATTCAGTCGCATATTTTTACAGTGTAGCAGTGGTGCTTAAATAGTACCGGTCCAGTACCGGATTGTCTCCGCCAAAACGAAAGTGAAATCAGTCTGTTTTAATTGAGATTAACAAATGTAGAACGAAGTGGCGCAACCATGACTTCGCTGTAGGTAAACATTAAATAACATGATAAGTTGATAACCCTTTGGGTGGACAAGGTTATCCAGTTTTGATATTCCAATAGGATCCTAAAATTTATGGTTATTTTACTCAGTGAGCTACAAGCATGTTAGATTGCTTGATGCAGAATTTCAGTCAGATCCTTGGGGGTAGTAACATATATGGTTACTTTACTCAATGCACTACAAGCATGCTAGATTGCTTGGTCTAGCTACATGATCAACTTTTGCAACATTGTTCAAATCATTATACCTATTTCTGAAGATCATCAAAAGTTAAGTTAAACTATGTACTACCATTGACGGATGACCACGTCTTCTGACAGAACCCTGCGAGAACTAGGTTACGGGCACTGTTCTGCGCCGGGACATCAGCAGAGCCTGCGAGAACTAGTTACAGGCACCGTCCTGCGCTGCCTCCCTCTTCTAGAGGCTGCATGGGTGTTTTTCGAAGGCATCATCGCAGCAGTGGTGGCCCTCCCTTTGGCCATGCAGATGGCGAGGTCTTTTGGTTCGGCCTGTGCGGCTCCCTGGTCAAGATCTCGAGGCATCCTGCTGGCAAGATGCCCCCCCCCCCCCCCCCCCCTTGGGTTGGGTTGGCCTTGCACGGGTGAGGATCAGAGTAAAGGTGTTACTACCCTCTTTGAGGCGTTGTTTTTTGTATCCTGAAAACCTTAGCCTGGTTTCTTCGTTACCTCAGGTTCCATCCGGGTGCGGCATGTTGAGTCATCGTCTTGGCGTGAAGCTTCTTCGGCTTCGGCTTGTTCGGTAGTCTAGGTCGCCCCTTGCGTTAGGTGTGGCCTTTCCAGTTTTCCTTTTCGACTTCGGGCTGGTGGCTCGCCGCCATCTCGTATGTCGGTTTCTTGTTGACCCGCTTGTACGAGGATTTCCTCTCCACTTTGTATCGGATCGGCCGTGTGGATTTATTTATAAAGCAGGGTGAAAACATGTTTTGATGTTATGAGCTATAGTAATTTTATTTTAAAAAGTTATATACTAATGCACTAGATTACATATATTACCATTTAGGTGGACGAAGTTATACGCGATTGATATTTTAAATGATCCTTGGGGTAACATCTGTACTTTCCTCAGTGAGCTACAAGCTAGCTTGTTAGATTGCTTGATGCAGAATTTCAGCCAGATCCTTGGGGTAGCATGTATGATTAGTTTACGCAGTGAGATACAAGCATGCTAAATTTCTGGATGCAGCTAAGTGATTGTTTAATTTTTGGGACATCACTTAGACCATTTAACTCTATTTCTTTAGATTGATTCAGTTAATCCGCAGCCATAAAATACCAGAGTGTTCAAAGTATTTTAATAGCAGAATATGTTTAATGATTCTACTCTTCCCCATTTGTCCATTATACCACTTCTGTTGATACTTTACAGGTGATAAAATACAGAGTAGCGACTCTTCCTCAACAATGGTGTGTACACCAGTTTTACGAGAAAAGACCATTTCTATCAGTTCGGCGATTCTTGCTGGTAGAAGTCCATTCTTCCTCAAGGTAATTCTGGTAACCTTGTGAAATACATTTTGTCTATACAGTCCGCGGTTTGTAATAAGTTTCATGCTTCCTAGCTTTTCTCAAATGGCATGAAAGAATCTGATCAAACACATCCACCAACACTTCGAATTGCTGATTCAGGTAATGTGCTTTTTCAAGTGTAACATTTCTTCCTCCTATACTGTTTGCCACTTTATTTTATTTTCTAGGATGTTAAGACAGTTAGTCTCCCAAGGATAGTCATACTTAGACACTAATTATTTATTGATCTGTTCCCTTAATGATGCCTTATTGTCATTCTATATGGAACAGAGGAAAATGCAGTTATGGAGCTTTTAAGGTTTATGTACAGTGGAAAATTGACAGCGACTGAGCCCGCTCACCTGCTCGACATCTTGATGGCTGCTGATAAATTTGAGGTTTTTTCTTGCATGAGGCTCTGCGTTCAGTTGCTCACAAGGTTGCCTATGACCACAGAATCTGCACTGCTCTACCTAGATTACCCATGCTCCATTTCAGTGGCTGCTGAAGTTCAGCCTTTTAGAGATGATGCCAAGAAATTCCTTGCCAACAAATACAAGGATTTGTCTTTGTGAGTTACTCCATCTGAAATTCTTTTCTTTTATTCCCCCAGAGAAGTTAAACGCTGTTTGCCACACAATCATTTATGAATTGTACTCAAGGCATGGTTGTCTCATCTTCAGGTTCGAAGATGAAGTGATGAGCATGCCTCTTTCTGGTATCGAAGCCATCTTCTCAAGTAGTGACCTACAGGTGGAAACTGAGACTGAAGTGTTTGGCTTCTTGCTTCGTTGGGCTTGTGCGAAATACCCAGAATCGGGAGATACACGTAAAATATTTTGTTCCCGCTTACTTCCTTTGGTGCGCTTCAGGCATATGAGCGGGTCTGAACTGCGGGAGCTCCTAACTCACACCACTAGCGCCAATGTGGAACTAACTAAGGAAATTACCGCCTGTATCACTGAGGTACTTATGTGCAAAGCTGACCATCTGTGGCCGCAAACCAGACTTGCAGCTGAGGCAACAACCTGTTGGCAATCGCCAGAGCGAGCTTACAAGTACAAACCTGTGAAAGTGGATGCGTTCGATCGACCTTGCCCACAGGTTATTGTTTACATGGATCTAAAGCGTGATGAGTGTTCCGGGCTCTTCCCATCAGGAAGTAGATACTCGGTCCAGTTCCATCTTGCAGGACAACCCATCTGTCTCGTGGCAAGCTGTGACAGGGACAAGCAGGGTAGCTACTACAGCTTTGGCCTCTGGTTAAAGATATGCACGGAGTCACGGAACCCAACATCTTTGAAAATCAATTTTGAGTTTGCGGCAAGGATAAAACCGTCAGGGAAATTTGTGAGCAAGTTCGAGAGCAAGTATACCATCACCAGTGACTGGATGCATGGATGTGATGACCTTTTTAGCATTCCATGGTCGACGTTCATTGCCGATGACAGCCTCTTTATCAACGGCGTGCTACATCTTAGAGCTGATTTGACGGTAGTAGAATAGCCGAGTTGCAGGCTTGATGCTATCTCACTCGTCACATTAAGGTCGTGTGTGCTGCATTCAGTCGCTTCCATGGGATTCTATCTAGTGTTTTCTGAGAGCCTTGCTGGTTGGCTGGCAGTGGTGAGTTTTTGCCTTTTTGGTGGTTTGTGCTTCACCTTTGGTCCTATTTTGATAGTCTGGTGTCTGACGCGGACACTTTGGCGCTTGAACGATGTAATGAATTGGTGCAGGCACATAGCCTGGAAGTTGAAATCCAGGGAACAATGCCCTTTGACTATTTTTCTTTTGTTTGAAAACGTGCACATCAATGTAAATAGGCCTCCCATGTAGGACTCTTTTCATATCTCTGGCTTCATGTTAGACTTGTAGACTTCAATAGATCTCGACTTCTTGAGTTATCTGCAAGGACAAGATCGTCAGGAAAATTTGTGAGCAAGTTCGAGCACAAGTATTGATCGACCTTGCCCACAGGTTATAGTTTACATGGATCTAAGCCGTGATGAGTGCTCCCGACTCTTCCCGTCTGGAGAAAGATAGTCGATCTCGTTCCATCTTGCAGGGCAGCCATTCTTTCTCATGGCAAACTGTGAAATGGACCAGGAAAGTAACTACTGAGCTTTGGCCTCTAGTTAGGGATCTGCGAGGAGTCAGACAACCCAAAATCTTTGACAGTAGATGTTGAGTTTGCTGCAAGGACGAAATCGTCAGGAAAATTTGTGAGTAAGTACCAGAGCAAGTATACCTTTTTTTAGATAAAGAGATTTTATTACTTAAGAGTTTATGCATTACACCCGGCCTCTGCATAGCTAAGATGCACACAGCCACCAGTTCACCAGTAACCAATTCAGAACAAAAAGTAAAAAGGCGAATTACATATCATAATGATAAATTGTAGACCCACCTAAGAAACTGGTAGGTCTATCCGGAGTCTATGTTGCCATCCATGCCGGGAGAATAACTCTCTGGCCGCAGCCTCCAGCCTCGACGCTCCACACGCTGCAGGGCCGACCATGCTCGTAGCGTAGCTGTACACCGATAGATAACCTGCATAACAGAAGCATTTTTATCGTTAAAAACCTTGTCATTTCTATATAGCCACAACGACCAAATAATGGCAATCGCGCCCATCCTACAGAAGAGTTTAAACCTAGGATCCACGCCATTTAACCAGTTGCCAAAAATGTTTGCAACAGTACGCGGTGGATGTAAGGTAGAACCTATCTGGATGGCTGACCATATAGACCTGGCGAATTCGCACTGGAAGAATAAGTGTTTAATGATCTCATCATGTTGACAGAAAACATACTTTTTACTTCCATGCCAATTACGCTTGACAAGGTTGTCTTTTGTAAGAATTACACCTCGACGAAGATACCACGCAAACACTTTAGTTTTAAGCGGGATCTTCATCTTCCAAATTTTGTTATAATCCTTAATATCGATTGGCACTTCGGGTAGAATTAGTGCTCTGTACATAGAATCAACCGAGAATTTGTCATTCTTCGTAAGATTCCATTGAAATTTATCTGGACCTTCCGACAATTGGACTGAATCCAATCGGATGAGTAAGGCATTCCAGGATGCTTGTCTCGTTCCAAGTAAACTTCTTCTGAATGAAACATCTGGTGGGGAGGTACCCAACACCTTCGCGATCGTGTCGCTTTTGTTTCATACAATAGTGTACAGAGCCGGATATTGTTCTCTAAGGGTAGAATGGCCTAGCCATTTATCCTCCTAGAAACGAATTTCCGATCCATCCCTAATTGAGAAAGATCCATGTTGAAAAAAAAACTTCTTTGTAGCCATGAGACCAGCCCAGAAGTGTGAATCGCCAGGTTTCCAAAAAACCTGAGAAACAGCTTGATCGCCCACATACTTTCTTCTAAGGAGGGTTTGTCAAACTCCATCTTCCGATAGAAGTTTGAAGAGTCATTTACCTAGCAAGGCTCTATTCTTGACCTCAAGGTCATGAATTCCGAGCCCTCCTTGGTCTTTAGGGCAACAAACCACACTCCATTTAGTCATACGATATTTTTTCTTCTCACAATCCCCTTGCCAAAAGAATCTAGACCGAAAATAATCCAATCTTTTTAAGACTCCTTTGGGCAATTGGAAGAATGAAATCATGTACAGTACCATATTTGTTAGTACCGAGTTTATGAGAACCAATCTTCCACCCAGTGATAAGAGTTTGCCTTTCCAGCTATTTAAGCGTAATTGAAGTCTTTCCTCCACCTTTTTCCATTCAGCATTTGTAAGTTTCCGATAATGAATCGGAATACCCAAATAGTTGATAGAAAATTGACCTTGCTCACAGCCAAAAAGTTCAGCATACAAGGCGGCGTTTTCTCGAGTCTCGCCAAAGCAAAACAATTCAATTTTATGGAAATTTATCTTAAGATCCGAAAGTTGCTCGAATGCTGACAAGATCAGATTAAGGTTACGAGCTTTTTTGATGTCATGTTCCATAAAAAGAATTGTATCGTCAGCATATTGAAGAATCGATAAACCACCATCTACAAGATGTGGAATCACTCCTTCAATTTGACACTCAGATTTAGCGCGTTCGATCAAGATAGCCAACATATCAGCCACTATATTAAATAGTATTGACGATAACGGGTCACCCTGTCTGAGGTCTTTTTTCGTTTGAAAGTATTTGCCAGTGTCATCATTAACCTTAATGGCTACACTTTCTCCCGAAACAAAGATATTTATTAACGCGCACCACTCAGTAGAAAAATCTTTCATTCTGAGGGTCTGCTGAAGGAAAGACCATTTGATTTTATCATAAACTTTCTCAAAATAAATTTTAAGAATTACCCCATTCAACTTTTTCCTATGTAGCTCGTGAACTGTTTCATGTAGAATCGCAACACCATCAAGGATGTTGCGGCCTTGCATAAAAGCCGTCTGAGACGGACGAACCACATGATCTGCCACACTGTTCAGTCGAATCGTAGCCACTTTGGTGAATATTTTAAAACTAAGGTTAAGAAGGCATATAGGTCTAAATTGTTGAATCATTTCTGTCTCGTTAACCTTAGCTAATAAAATTATCTCACCAAAATTGTTTCATATAGAGCAAGTATACCTACAACGTTGGTTGGATGAGTGGATCCAAAGATATTTTTTGCATTCCATGGTCAACGTTCATTGCGGACGACAGCCTCTTCATCGATGGCGTGCTGCATCTGAGAGCCGATTTGACGGTGGTCCAGCGGCCTGAGGAATTACAGACTTGATGGTATCTCGCTCAGAAGAAATACAGACTTGACATCTCGCTCAACCTGAGTTATGGTCGTGCGTCCTGCCTCAGTGCTTCAGTTGATCATGTTGGTTGGCTGGAAACGTGAATAGTTTTTGGTGATTTATTCTTCTGCCTGTGGTCTCTGCAAACAGTTTGGTACCTGAACTAGGTAAAGAATTGACGTAGGATCTTAGCTTGGAAGTTGAAAACCAGGGATCAATGCTCTTTGGACTATTTTTCTTCTGTTTGAAAACGTACACGTCAAGATAAGTGGGACTTTCGTGTAGGATTTTTTATATATCCACTTCATGTTGTACTTGTACTCTTGTAGACACCTTGATCGCGTTGACTCATGTTAACCTGATTTTATGCTTCACAGGTGCTATGTCGGACTGCAACGTGTGGTCCACATAGAAAAATATTCTATAATCCAACATATTATATTTTGTTCTGTCATTTTTTCTTCGTGGCTTCAGACTGAGACTACTATTTGAGTTGGAAGTATGAATTCTAAGCTCAAATAGTACAAAAGCGACTGATTAAATGCATGTGCGTTACCACGGGTGTTTATGTTTGTTTTGTCATCATACAAGTCTCACGTGTAAACATAAAATGTATCCAGTGAGAACTTCAATTCGGTGCAAACCTGAAAACTATCATGCTCGACCATCAGATATTCAGATGGCTAATGGAGGGAGCATATGAGAAGTGGAACTTCCGATCAGATGACTACAGAACCTAAGCTTGAATGTCTCCTTACAGAATCAAGCTGGCATACACACGCCATCGCGTGGCTAGCGCCGCGGCCGTCGAGTCTGATGCCGCGTGAGGGCACCACTGAGTCTGACGATTCCGATGAGCCGTCGTGGCGTGGAGTCAGCGCCGAGTCCTAAGATCCACCGCCGCCTGGGGCGACGAGCTGCCGTCGCGTGGAGGCAGCGCCGCGTCACAATCGTTGACTACGGGCATCGCCGGTCCCCCATCGCATGTTGTCAGCGTCACGGCGCCGAATCACCTTCGGCAGGGGCCGACTAGTCTCCGTACCAGAAAGATCCCCCCCCCCCCCCCCCCCCCACACACACACACACACACATAAGTCGCCATGTAAGAGAGGGGCTGATAGTCAAATAGTAAGTACATATGAAAAAAAGAGGAAACTAACATTAATGGATGCACACTATTTACCTGTATAATGATTTGTTCTGTACAATATGGTTGCACACTATTTATTTTGAAAACCACGTTGTGCTATGATGCTATCTACATCTCTACAATATCTAAACTCGCTAGGATTTAAGCTCCTGGGTTGAGCCACGTGTCAGCCTCTCATTGGTTCCTGCTAAATACATTGTTGTACATCAAAATTGAGCTCGGAATAATAATGTCCGTTGGTTTAGTTGAACACACAAAATTTAGAGATGAATCTTCTAACAACCGCACACGAATCTACGAGCCGCTCTTCTCTTAGACCACTGTATATTTTAGAGTTTAACTATTTTTAGAACATACCAGGCAAAAAACGTTTCCCAAACAGTCATGTAAATTTTGTCCAAATTTATCGAGCAGTCCAAAAAAAATACCTTATGCTGCAAAATACAACACTTTGGTTGCTGCTAAATGGAAAAGGGCAACGTGGGCACGACAACTGCTGATTGAAAGTTTCATGTCGCCCTCGCGCCTCTTCTCTGGTGACCGCGCTGCCTCCTCTCGCATGCCTCGAACTGGCCGCTCCAGCACAACTTATACTGATTTGGTCGTGAATTCATCGGCTTTGATCAAAGGCATAGTAGGGATTTGATCTTCAGGGCTGTCGTTGCTCTCCTCCCCACACGACTACCATCGCTTCCTGGTTGTCCATAGCAGCCGACGAGCCACCCGAGAAATCCTCCTCTCCTCCCCTCCTCACCGTGCATCCTCCTTCCCTACAAGCACGCGCACGCGCACGAGCGGCGCATGCAAGCTCTACCTTCGGCTGTACCTCGACCAAACCCCGCCTCACTAAGACTCCTCTGCCTCCATGCACCAGGCGCATGGCTCGCCTCGTTCGAAGATTAAGAAATTCAAAGTTGTTACTTTTGCATTATATGGGTTATATTGCAGATACCTGGCCACCTACAATAGTTGCATGTAAAAAGGTTATGCAAAATATAACGCTTGGGTTACTATTATATGGAAAAGGGCAACATGGGCAAGCCAACTGGTAATTGAAAGTTTGATTTTGCCCTCCCGCCTCTTCTCTAGTGACCGCACTTTCTTCTCTCCCATCGCTTTGACCTCGAACATGCCGCTCTGTCACAACTCTTATCGATTTGACCGTGAATTCAGCACCTTTGATCGAAGGAACAATAGTGATTCGACCTTGAGGGTTGTCGTTGCTCTCTCCCCACGCGGCCACCATCGCTTCCTGGTTGTTCATAGCTTCAGTCGACGAGCCACCCGAGCAACCCTCCTCTCCACCCCCTCCGCACCGTGCCTCCTTCCCGACGAGCCACTCCTCTGCCTCCAACGGAGATTAAGAAATTAAAATTTGATATTTGTGCATTATATGGTTTATACTGCTGATACATGGCCACCTACAATAGTTGCATGTAAAAAGATTATGAATTTGTACATGATCTAATGTTACTCAAATAACATGTCATATATTGATTACCGTAATAGTACCTTTGGGGCGCAGCAAAGCGCGCCATCTCTTCTAGTGTATATGAAATAAAGTATATAGAGTGCACGTTCAGAGAAAGGGCTTAGGGCCTGACGCGTGGATGAGGGGAGGGAAAGGAAGATATCAGAAGTGAAGAATAAGGAAGAGGAAGGAAGCTAATCGATGACAAGGCAATAACGACCTTCAACTGGTCTCTAGTGATGACCAGGGTTTTGGTTACCAAACTGGGAAAAAATCTCGTGGGTGCTCGAGATTTGCGGTTACCGCGGTAACCGAGAAATCTCGACGGGTTACCGAACAAATTCAAATTCTGAATTTTGAATTCAAATTTCTGGGATTTTTCATAAATTGGGTAACCGCTCGGTAGCCTCTCGGTAACCGCTCGGTAACCGGAGAAATACCGAGAAATTATGAATTTTGAATTCAAATTTCTGGGCTTTTCATAAATTCAAAAAAGCCCGATTTTTTTTTACTCGGTAAGCCCTTTTACCGTGGGTGCTCGAGATTCCCGGTTACCGCGCGGTAACCGGATTTCTCGCTCGGTAACCCAAACTTGGGTGATGACACGTGTTAGACATTAGTGGCCATTGCGCGAATTTTTCCCTGACACTGACATACTTAGCTGATTTAGTCATGTATAATGCAAATGCAAGGTGCTTAGTGAGGTGCTTATAAAAATAAACCAAGCATTTTCTAAACACCAATGTTTATTCCTATAGGAGAGGTGCGTAGTTAAACATTGCTATTGTGTAAACAAGCACCTGTGCTTAACCAAAAATAATTTTATTTTACTAAGCACCTCTATAAGCACCTTGCATTGTACATGTCCTTAGTGGAGCAAGGCGGTGCCCAACCTGAAGCCAACGGTGACGCGATGGAGAATTGAGGGGCCATAGAGAGAGGACGTAGCACAGCGGAAGTGGGGAGGGGGATGTAAGAGCATCTCCAACCGGAGGCTCCAAACCCACCCCAAACGTCCGGAAGGACAGCCCGGACAGGGTTTGGGCTAAAAACCACCACCCAAAGGAGGCCCTCAAAGCCACCCCAAACGTCCGGGCGGTCCGGCACACCCCAAACCCAGCCCATATGTGGGGAGGGTTTGGGGAGGCCCGGACGCGCCCGGACAGGCCGCCACGTCGGACGCGGCCCAACACGACCCCACATATATCCACAAATTCCCCACCCCGGTCGGAACCCTAGCTCTCACTCTCCTCCGATCCCCTTTCCACTCCAACTCTCCTCCGTCCGCAGCTTCGACAATGGCCGGATCCGGCAGCGAATCGACGGCCGAGCTGTACTGGCATGCGTTCGCGGAGGAGGAGGAGATTGGGAGCTGCCCCGGGCCGGATGCCGCGGCGCCGTCTTCGGTGGCGGTGGCTCTTTGCAACGGCGCTGCGGGCAATTCCGCCGCCACCGCCGCCGCCGCGTCCAACGAACCAGTGGCGGCGCTTCCGCAGGTTCGTGCCTCCTTACCCCAATGTACATTTTAAGAGCCGATGTCCGATGCGTAATTTAGGAATTTGATGTTCGATGTACTCCGTAGGCCGTTCCTAGTGGTCCGGCGTACTCCGTCGGCGATGATAAGGTGTTGTGCAATGCGTGGTTGTCCACCCGAAGGATTCTCAGACCGGAATCCACCACCGTGCTTCGTTTTGGGGCTGGATCGGTCAACTTTTCAATGCAAACTCGGAAATTGTCCGCAACGAGGCCTCCCTCCGCCATAGATGGCAATACATAGTGGCGGAAGTCAACAAGTTCGCCGGATGCTTTGCTCAAATGGGATCCGTAAGTTTTTATTGTTAAATTTTCTTCAATGCCGGATCCATTAGCTACGATTAATGGAGTACCTATTTCATTTTCATAGATGGAGGATGCCATCCTACTGTACAACGCACTTGGGGGGAGGCCGGAGACGACGGAGTGGAAGTTCGGCCATTGTTGGGAAGTACTGAAGGATATCGCGACGGTGGACTACACGCCGGATGAGGAGAGGGGAGACATGATCCGCCGAGTGGAGAGCCAGGCTCGACAGGCACGCCGTGCTCGGCAAAGGGAACGCGAAACACGGGAACATGTAGAGGCCGCCGCTCAAGCACGCCAACAGCAAGAGGAAGCCATCGCGAGAGCGGTCGCCATAGCGGTGGAAGCTGAACGTGAAGCCAGCGCCGCTCACGCACGGGACCTGGAACGTCAAGCCGGGGTTCGCCGGGCACGTCGCCGTCGCCAAAGAGAACGTGCTGCAGCGGAGGACGGCCGGGTTCTCCATGATCTGTGAGAGCGTGCCTCCGCTCCGGTGTGTCCAATGAACTGTGTCCGATTAATTTCTGTGTTGAACTATGTCCGTGGATGTTTGAACTATGTTTATTCGTATGATCTTTGAACTATGATCCATCATTTGATCTACGTTGCATGTCAATATGGTTTTGGGGGGGGGGGGGGGGGGGGGGGGGGGGCGGGATTATTTGGGGGTTATGGTTGTATGACACCAATTTTGGGGGCTGTCCGGTCACTGTCCGCGGATGCGTCCGGGCACAGTTTGGGAGCCGGATTTGGGGCCTCCGACTGGAGATGCTCTAATGCTTATATGGCAAGAAAAGAGGTTGCACTAAGCCTAGGGCGTATGTTATCTAAGTTGGACATGGCAACTTCTACATCGGGAATTCCTTTGTGAAGGGTTTAAAAAAAAATGCGACCCATGGGCACTAGCACCCAGGTCTTATTTTTATAGTAGATGGCACCCAGGTGAGAGAAACCAGAAATTCGGTCCTGATAGGACTCGAACCCTGGTCTGCAGGGTAGCACCACTGTGCCCCTACCACTAGGCCTCCGCCTTGTTCTCTTTGTGAAGGGTTTACAATCTAACGTAAAAGCATAGTGTGCTCTATATATGCATATAAAACCAAAAAAGTATATGTCGATGCATGGTACATGTGAACACGGATGCGTTCTCCATGCCACAACTGGTATTAATCAGTACCAAGAAAAGATGCAGTAGATATGTACAAAAGCAATCGATTAGCACCGGATATATTTAGCAGCACAATAATTCTTGCCATACATATACAATTTCGCTAGGAGAGCGGTCACATGCATGTAACTACTAATTAGGATGTAAAACGAAGATCGTTTGAAACCATCTGCCTCTCAGCTGTTTCCCGCCATGGGTTTCCATTTTTGGCACCTGATTAACCACCGGAGCCGCGTCGCCCCATCGACCGGAGCGCCTACAAAATACCGGCGCCGGTCACCCAGTTCATGCATCCAACCATCCATCCATCCATCGAGCTCTTCTTCTTCTTTCGGCCGTTGCCTACCTAGCTAGCAGCAAGCTTCCGTCGCAATCAACAATGGCCGGTGGTATGACGGTGCGCGAGGTGCTGTACATGTACAGCGTGGCGCGGCAGGCGTACGAGCGTTTCGTGTCCATCAGCGGCAACCCGGAGCAGGCCCGGAACGCGTTGGCGCTGCTGGTGTGGCTGGACCAGGGCACCGTCTCGGCCATCCACCACGTGCCCAGCATCAGCCGGCGGCCGTGGCCACCGTCGCCGCCGAGGCCAACGGCATCCTGGATTGCCTCAGACACCAGGAGGCCATGCTCCCCGCCATCCCGCTCATCTCCGCGCTCTGCAATGACGGCGACGTGGACCCGCGCTTCTTCGCCTTCCACCAGGACCTCGTGGCGAGGGGGGTGGCTGAGATCCTGGACGGTGTGGGCAAGCTGATCTTCGACGACCGCCTGCACGTGCTGCTGAGGAGGTACCAGACGGGGCTGGTCGGAAACCCGCCGGAGCTGATGGCGCCCTACTGCAGCGAGCCGGTGGTGGTGCCGGAGGACTGCCGCTCCATGTTCATCACCTTCTCCAAGGGCATGCCGATCGACCGCGAAGAGATCTTCGAGTACTTCAGGCAGTGAGTACATCAGTCTAAGTTTATATAAACTCCATATTAACCTCATTCTGTGTTTACAAATTAATAGGTATAGAAAAAATCAGGACTAATCACTGGATAATGCGTGCATGCATGTATGATTTGCAGGAAGTGGGGTGACTGCGTGGTGAGGGTGCTAATGGAGAAGACGTCCAGCGGGAATGCGCCGATGTACGGCCGGATCATCTTCAAGAGTGAGGCGTTTGTCAGGCTGGTGCTCAACGGGGAGAGACTCGTCAAGATCTCCATCGGGCACCGTCAGATCTGGCTCCGCAAGTACGTCCCTAGGCCAACCAACGACTGAGATCGATCCACAACTCTGCCATGCCAAGTGCCCGACGGATCTACCCTCCTTACAGTCGTATCCATGCAACAAGCTAGTCACTATACAAGGCTATTTATGTGTGATGCCCAAAAAGATTATTGCAAACGTTGTTAATTGTGCTATAGCCAAAAAAAATAAACCGAACAAAACAATCCACCTTCACATTTACATCTGTGTTGAGACATAAATCCGACACGCGGCGAGAATTTTAAAATGGGCATAGGTCGGTCGCCTTCCCGCCCAGCGTCATCCATGTATTCTCTCCTTTTATCTTCTATATATTCATCGCATGACACATCTTACGGAGACTTGAAGTCACATGCCTAATTAAGCTTTGTTGCTCCCTTGCCGGCATGGAAAAAGCCACATATCGTTCCGCTCAGAATATCGCTTCCTCTTCCAAAACCTAGGTAAAGTAACATATGTTTTCTATGCTTACAGTATTGCACATGTTACATTCGTAAGTTTTCACTTACATGTGTGCATCCTACTTTCCTCATTTGCTTTCCTCGAAATAGGCTTTCGCACCTCCCGCAACGGCTTTGGACGATCAGATCAAGCAACATATGTGCGTGCACGGGCAAGCATTGTCTCTTTACACCTACTTTTCAGAGTGTCTGGCTCGTTGACGGTTACGGTTCCCGGTAAAATACACTCGGCAATGAAAATCACTCGGTAAATATTCAAAAAACACCTGGCAAAGGTGGTAGAAACTGCACATCTCGTACGCCCTATCGTTTCCATTTTTATATGATTTCCTCTCTTTTGTTGAGAACAAATAATACACTTGTCATTCAATCTCGGCATATTTTTCTTTGAAAAGATGCAATCCCAGAATAATGAGAGCGTTTCGTTCCTCTTCATGTATCTTGGGTTGCATACCAATCTTGTGAAATTCATGTACATCATGATCATTATTTTGTTGGCGGTGAGAGTGGATATGTTCTCTTTTCCATTATTAAAAAGGTCGCATAAAAGCATATTTTCCTTTTCCCAACTTTTTTCTTCTTCTGTCGTGCAATTGGGCCGAGGTGAGTAAGCCAGATGGGTTGGCTCTACGAGCATCCACCAGCCCACCAAATAAACGGTTTCTCGGCTCTACGCACATCCACGCCCACTAATATAACGCCGCATCCCGAGCTCGCCGACCGAAATCCTCAAATCGAATCCATTTCCGTTTTTCTCGCCCCTATGCCAGTCAACCTAGCGTAACGGCCTCCACGCCCCAGCCCAACTCGGCGGCCATGGAGGCCAACAGAGGCGGTGGAGGGCTGGACGACAGGGGCGACCACGCGTTGGTCAACAGAGGAGGTCTGGCAAACCACGCGCTGGCGAACGGTGTAGGCCACGCCTTGGCCAACGGGCTCGGGAACAGAGGAGGCCAAGCCCTGGCAATGGACGCGTGCGGAGCTGGGAAGAAGGGGTTGCAAGTCATCGTGGCGCCCAACGCGAATGGGGTGGTCCCTGCTCCAGCAGAGAACACCGACATCCTCTACCTGACCTTCCTCTGCTTGTCGTCCCAGGCGATCCAGTGCCGTTCAATTTAATTTTTGGATCTGGGGCGGGTTAAATAAATATAATTACATTAAACACTTATACCCTCTTAGTGCTTTCACTATTATTATGGTTTCGACAAATAAATGTCGTATATTTAGTTAGCATTTTCAACTATACCATATATTTTAATTTTTACCATTATATAGTTGTAATTATATCGTGAAAAATATATCGAGTTATGCGAAAAAAAGCTTTGTGATGTTGTTCTTAACCAGACACAAAATCATCTTAATTGTGAAAACAAATAAAAAGAGAAAACACATGGATCCTTGACGTTATTACAACTGATGAATTATATAGCGTATATTTTATTATTGTGTGGATTTTCTTATCTATTTTTAGAATTATTAAATATTTTGGTAGATATTTCAATGCATACAACCTAGCAAATATCTTAACAGAGGTGTGTAGTGTATGGTTATGTAATTGTTTTTATAGAGACTACTGAAATAGAAAATGGACAGTTGACATGATCATTTTGTTTACTAGGTCAAATGTGTCTTACAAGTTACGGTGGATTCAGTAATAAGTTGATAATATGTTGATGATGTACTTGTTACCGAAATTGCATTGCTTATGGTAATCACCGAAGAATATAAAATATTCTGGGTTACTATTGCATGTACAAAATACAAGTATTATATGTACGCACTACAACGTGTGTCTCTGTATACAATTGATTCAATTAGTTTTCCAAATAAGAAGTTACACATGAAATTAAACATTGGAAATATATCAAGAAACATTTAGTATATCACGTGTAAGGTATTCAAAGGGGATACTACCTACCAAGTTAAACTTACCACCGCTAATTTAATTAGTTTGTTCGTATGTGGTACATTATATTGATTGTCCAATTAATAAATTAAATTAAGGTCGACTTTTTTCTATTTATAAATGGACAGCAGGCTCTTATACATGACAGATAGATACGAGACGAATGTGCATCTTGCGATACAAGACTTACATACAAATTTTAGTATTTCAGGCCCTCCTCCTCTTGGGGCCCAGGTGTAATACCCTGTACTTATTGGACTCGAGAGGGTATAAGCTAGGAATGTGCATCTTTGCATTCATGCATGTTTGGGAAATCTGGAAATATTTCGCACTTTTGTGTAAAATTGGACTGGGGACTCGATACGCGACGAACGTCGATAATCCAGAAACACATCACTGACAACTAGTCGAGAGGTGTGATTTAATCCTAAGTCAATATCTTTAAACTTTATATCTTCTAAAACAACATCTTAAATATTGAGATCATCTCAAATTCAAATCATACATTTCAAAGAATTAAAATTCATATATCTCATCTTGTTCTCTTGAAATTCAAACAAATACAATTCATAATATTTCAAACACTTATCTTTTTTTATTCAAACACCTCATTTTACGACTCAAATCTCATCCCATATATTCAAATCATCCAAAGATAAACTCATACATTTATTCAAATCTCCAAGTCATACATTTTATATCATTCCAATTGTGTACAGAAAGTTTAAATACTATACAAGTGGATGTACCACTGGATTCAAATTAGAATAAAAAAAATATGATTTCAAATCCTTTACAACACTTGGTGAATTACCGAAAAATAAGAGAGAATCCTACACTAAACTTATCTTGGATTCTTCTCCAAATATGCTCTGATCTTGTTTTAACCTGCAAGAGAAACATCACAACAAACAAGAGAAATAATGGGGGTGTCAAGATTAAAATGTTGCGAACACCATTGTCCGCCGTCCCCCCCGTCTCGCCGTGCTCCTGGAGAGCCAGTGTATTGGCATTAAGAAAAGCGGCTCCAGATTAAGCAGTGCGCCTTTTGGGAGCGACGTGCTAAACAATGTGATGTGATCGATACTTGGGTGGTTTCTGATCTTGGCAGCTTAAAATAGACATGAACAGTATAGATGTGGCAAACGGTTGTCAGGGAGTATCCGGCAGGTACCCCGACGTCAGTGTCACCATCGACAGTAGCAGCGGCAAATCTGGACGCCGGCGCGATTGTCGTCGTGGCACGCGCGCCCGAAGCAGGGCACCCCTGCGTAGCTGTGCACACTCATTGGCGAGATGGCCCAGTTCCTTGCAGCGGAGACAACGGACACGCGATGTGCAGGCGGCCTGGAAGTGCTCCACGGAGAGGCCGTTGAGGCATTTCCCCTCAAGGAACGCCGGGAGACGGCGGGTCGGAGCAGCCGGAACGGACCGCAGAGGGAGGTTGCGGTGGCGCCTGGCAGCCGTCCTTGTCAGCGCGGGAAGAGGGTGGGCCAGTCCTCCACGCATCCGCCTCTTTGAGGCGAATCACGACCGACCGCAGCTTGCTGACCATGGAGGGCTGGGGGGCGGTGTCGTGGCTGCGACGGAGAGGAAGGTCCTGTCCCCGACAACGGAGATGCAGAGGCAGATCTCGGGATCTCCAGGCGGCGAGATGGGGCGAGGCGAGCCGGCCGTAGGGAGGAGCGGGCCGCCATGGGACGAGGGGTAGGGCTCAGGGGAGCCGCGAGGCCGCGGTAGGCGGAGTGCCTATCCACGCCCATGGTGGGTTCGTACGGAGCGAGAGCGAGCATCTTCAGAAGACGGAGATGATTTAAATCAAGAAATGCACAGTACACGGAGTAACCAATCTAGTATACATTTTTTGCACAAACTCGTAAACCAATCGATATTGTTTGGATAATATACACGGAGTATTAATTGTACATAGCTTAACATGTCCCGCTGCACAGCAGTCAGCTTTTCAAATCAACAAATGTTATAAAAGGCAAATCTCTTGTATTGTTTCAAAAGAAATTAACAAATGTGGATGAAATCACGCCGCATTTAGCCAACATAGATACCCAATGCGTCGAGATGCCAACCCGCATTGGCAAAGAAACCAATAATGCTTGTACCCTCGTCGAGCGCCGGGGTGTGAAAAGGTATCCCCTCTCCTTGTCCAAAAGGCCCATAGTTATTAACGTTAGTGACAAAATGAATTGTCGTCACAACGTCAGAACCGTGATGACGATCGATTGTTCCAGAAACTTGCTTGAGAAACTCTGAAGGCCCAAGCGCAATCTGCAAGAGAACGAAAGTGATCGTTACTATCAACCTAGCAATTTATTTATGCTTGCTTATCTGAGGAAAATAAGAAATATCAGTAAAGACGAACACTCACTCTATGAGAGATTTGAGGAAACGGGGCATATCCTCCCCATGGACCAGCAGTGCGCTGCTGTCCATCGCAATCGATGTATGTAAACGCGATTGAATTAATTGTTTTTTCACTACTAGTAAGTACCACACTTAAGAGACGTTGGGGTAACACCTCAATGTCATTAAGCCCCCGCCATGCCCACCCCAAGGCCCAATTTTCTTGATCGAAACCTGAGTGCAAACCGATCAAACAATTAGTGACGAGGAAAACGAGATCGAAGAAATAAATTCGACTCATGGGAAGTAAACGGGCACCTCTTGTGGTAGTATCATTGTTTCCATCCCATGCTGTACATAGACACCCATTGCTTCAACATACACCTCAGAACGAACAAAGAAACCAACAATGCTTTTATTCGACAGTACTGGACTTCTGAAACTGTTTCCTTTTTCCCTCCCAAAAGGTCCATAGGTTCTTTCATTGCTGATAAACGTAAGTGACGTTAGAACTTCACACGAAATTTCATGGCACACCCCAAATGTGCCAGATATTTGTTTCAGATACTCTGATGGGCCAAGCTGAATCTGCAAAAGATGATTAGTGACTATATTAGCCTAGCCAACTGTATGAGAAGACGAGCATATAGGTGTACTTTTTAAAATGCTTTCATATCATGAAATTCACACTCACGGTATTGATGGTCCCGGTAATACATCCCTTGGACCCCATGTACCTCCATGGCGTGGCTTTCCATTCCCGTCAATGTAAGAAAAAGCAAGCGATATTATGACACCATGCTCACTATCACTACGAATTGTGATGCTGTTCAGATATCGGGGTTCAACGTCAACGTCCCGAAAGGGGCCACCTCTAGCACCCCACGGCCCAATCCTGGTTGTCTAGCAGTTGGAGCAAAAAATTAGAACAAACCATAAATAAATAATAAACCAAAGTAACCAGAACTTTGTTTAGATTTAAACTTTTTTTAATCATAATACGTGGTTCTCTATTGGATACAAACTCATGATCCATAAATAAGCTTGATCGATACATTTGTTAGATCTCTGTATATGGCTATAGGCCGTGTTAGAAATAATCTTGAGTTAATTAGTGTTCGAGTTCCGTTTCAAAAAGCTTAGGCGGTAGTCCATGCATATATACACAAATATATGTTGTCTTGTAGCATGACTTGTACTGAAAGTTTAGTATAGTAGAATAAAGAAAAAGAAAGGGCACGTATGTGCACTTGGAGATGTGTTGTCTAGGAATTCGTTGAATATTGAATTTAGAAGTAGCCTTTCAAATGAAGACTATATTCATCTCTTCTTCGAATGTGACTTCAGTAAGAACTTCTGGCTCAAGTTGAACTTGGAATGGAATACGGATCTTGATATCTATAATATGCTGATGGACGCCAAGAGGAGATACAAGCTGATATGCTTTAAAGAATCATTGATTGTGGGATGCTAGAGTATCTGGAATCATAGAAATAGATGCATTTTTGATAATCAGCCTATTCATTTTGAAACCTGTTTCCAGGACTTTTTATCCTCTTTTGTTTTAGTTCGTCACAGAGCCAAACCTCTCTTAAGGAGGGAATGACTCAGTGGGTTGACACTTTATGAACAACTTTGTATCTGCTTGTAAATATTTTGGAAGAGAAAATAGAAAATTAAACACTAGGGATTTTCCCTACTGTTTTTCACCTAAAAAAAGAGTGTGACAGATGGTTGCAGTTAGTTGAAAGCTTGGTAACAATTGAATTATCTAATGAACCGAATGTTTTATATGTAACTTAACTGCTAATGGTCTTTTTATGGTAGAATTGATGTATCTGGATCTTACAAATGATCACACTCGTTTCCTTCGTATGTATCTATGAAAATATAAAGTGCCATTGAAAATCAAGATTTTCAGGTCTATTTATAGAAAAGTGTTATTAACAAAGAAAGTTTTGGCTAAGAGTAAGTGGAATGGATGTAAGAAATGCATTTTATGTGACTCGCAATAGTCGGTACATCATTTGTTTATTGCTTCCCTTTTTGGTTTTATTTGGAGGATTGTTGAGTTTTCTTTTAATGTGTCACTGCCAGCCGATATATGAATATGTTTGTGAATTGGTTGAGTGAATTGATAAACATAATAAGGAACATACTCGTGTGGGAGTATGTGCTCTATTTGGAATGGCAGAATGATTTGGTTATTAACAAGACATGTCATGTAAATTATTCGCATGTTATCCACGGGGCCAAGTATCTGATCCGTGAATGGTATTTTCTCCTCCTGCTAGTGCAACGACAGCACATCGAGTCTGGATGCATCCATCTCATTTTAATCCAGTTGGTTCTGCTATCAAGATGAATCACTGATATTTTCTTGTTTATTGGGCAAAAATGTATAGAGTAAAGCTAGTATTACTTTGTTAGACATGTGGACCGGACATGGCTACATAAGGCCAATCTTGTGGAGCCATGAAGCCGCCATATGGAGCAATGGGGCTCCCCATAAGTATAAATTGTTCGTGTGGCAAATCCTTTAAGACCCGGTGTGGACATAGCATAACTGCATAAGCATGAATTGGGATCGTCCTCTAATCCCACGGGTGGAAAAAAAAGTGTGCCATACGAACTTGACAAAAGGGAGCCTGAGTCGTGACTCACTTATAATTCAAATCTTTCTTTTCTGTGCAAAAATGGATGGAAGGTGATTAAGTAATAACTCAGGATAGTACGCTCTGGTTGGCAAACTTCACCTCGGCCAAGGACTGGTGGGAATCGTAGCGATCAGGGATTTTGCTTCAGTTATCTGCTACTCCATCTGTTTTTTAATATAAAATGTTTTGTCATTTGTACACATACACATGTACATAAATGTATATAGACATGTATTAGTGTGCATGTTTATTTACTTTACTATGTATCTAGACAACATGTGCAACACGTAAAACATCTTATATTAAAAAACGGAGAGAGTATATATCATGGGGGATTTGCAATGAGCGGAACGTGAGGCTTGCTTGTGGGTTCCCGCGAGCGCCAAGCATTTGAGTTCTGTTATGTCGCAAAATTGACTTGAGTGTTTGAGCCATGTCTTACACATAAGTCTCAAACTTGAGAGAAATAGATCTTCTAGGGCGCAGTTTACTTGGGCCAACAACATAGTTGTCTCTACCTACGAAAAGTTTGATGGGTTGTTAGAAAGTGCGTATTGGGAGCAAACGGTTTTGTTGGTAATGGTACGGGTGTTGACTCGGTTGGATTCATACACCGCATTTCTGGGTTATCGTGGTTGCACGAGGATGGGTATTAGACATGGTGATTGGTGTCTGTGGAATGTAACTCTGTCTGCCATGGTATACCCCGACTGAGAGATGGTAACAAAAAATTCGTCAACTTAGACAGGTCGTTTGTGGATCGGGTGTAATATTGATCTCCTCGTTTTAAACCAGAAACCACCTCCCGATGCTGCCAAGCGTGTTTCTAAGAGGGAGGCGGATAAACTTATCTCTAAACTTTGACGCGATGAGACCATGTGGTCACAACGTGTAAATGTTAAACATGTTAAAGGAGGAGGCAATAACACTAAATCCTTACATGCACATCTAGCTTACTGGTCTGAGGCTATATGAATTCCCACAAATTATGAGCCCTTGTGAAATGAATGACGATAAATTCAACTTTGCACGTTATCAACTAATTTAATTTCTTAGTTAATGAACTGTTCACCTTATGAAATCGTTTCGTCATAACCAATGCCCACTTTGTTCTTGTTCATCCGACCGTATTCAGAACCATCTTGCACAAGTTATCAGTGGCCCAATGACACCACGGTTTATATTGCAACATTGTGTATAAATCTATTGGCGTGCACACTGGTGCAATCTATTGGAGATGGTCGCACGGGTTCTATGCATTGGTTTTGGGTGGCGGTTTACAAATATAATTAGCTATGTTTAAGTGTTTGTCGTAATCCTATTTCGGCTCATGTGTATCTTTTTGTGCAACTGGTCTGGTAAAAACTTCTAAACTTCGCAATAGCCGCACCAGAGAGCTCCCCCCCCCCGTCGTCCTTTTGAGGGCCCCTCCTCCACCAACCAGCTCCTGTCGCCGCCGCCTGTGGCGTCGCTGGGAAAAGCCCAGGTGGCTGAATATAACTCAGGCATTGATCTGGGGAGGGGAGGCGACACCTACTCTGGAGGCGGTGGCACACGGTGTCGCACATGGGCATGTTGTTTGCTTGTTGTACGAGGACACCCGGGCAACGGCCCTAGACATGGACGTGACGTCCCCACCTCCTAAGGTGGTCGGCCGGTAGGGGCTGGTTGTGGCTGATCTATGGACCCTGCACCGCGTTTCGACAATGTAAGGTAGCGGTCCAGACAATTGCACTTTCGGGGAGGCGCGAATGCCGGTGAAAACTGAGCATGGACTTCGGTCATGGCGGAAGACGGCGGCGTATATCCGCCCTTACCTTGTTGAAGGCATCGTTGTTACAGTCATCGTCTCCACGGACGGGGTGTTTTTGGGAAAACCTAGATCTGGGTCTCCTGGTCAGAACATAGTGGCACTATAGGTGTTGTGCTTCCTCCCGAGGGCATTGTTTCCGAGCACATGGTGGCAGGAGGTGGAGCGGCGTTACATCTACCACATCGGCGATGACATGCCTCGGTGGCATGGTGCAGTGGGGTCTCGACGATGGACGCGCGTAGTACGGTGGCACTATCTACTCGATGACTGGCCTGGCAAGGTCAATGCGTTGGAACTTCCAAAAAATATTATAAGTTGGTCGCGACGTCTTCTAGAGCATGTGCATGTGGTATGCACTGAGAGTCTACCTTACCGGTTTATACTCCAGGCTCGCCGTTGAGCGGATTGGTGAAGGGCTATATTTATTTGTTATACTTCGCTTAATATAATAAAAAATTGTGGGGCATTATTTGATGTAGAGGTAGGGCTTTCAACCTCCTTGTCAAAAAAAAAAAAAGATTGTGCATCGATCAATAAACAGAATGAGAACTTTACCTCTTTTGGAGAGTTAAAAAAAAAAAAAACTAGAAGCCATGTTACATTGAGCCTTACCTTAAGACCTGCCTTAAGACATGAATCAATATAGCCACCAACGTAGACACCCAATGTGTCAAGATGCCACCCCGTATTTGCAAAGAAGCCAATGATGCTTGTACCCTCGGCCAGCGCCGGAGTGTGAAAAGGTATCCCCTCTCCTTTTCCAAAAGGCCCATATGTCTTAACGTCAGTGACAAAACGAATTGTCGTCACAACGTCAACACAGTTATGCGAATCGATTGTTCCAGAAACTTGCTTGAGAAACTCTGAAGGCCCAAGCGCAATCTGCAAGAGAAGGAAACCAATTGTTATATTAACTTAGAGCATGTCCACTGGCACCCCGGAATTATGCCCGGCAGACCTAAATTGTATCTGCTTTGGGATGCCATACTTAGGGTGTTGCTCACACCGGCACCCCAAACAGCCGGCCAAATTACATTTTGATTCTTTTTGACAATTTGTAACAAAATAACAACAAATTCGGCGAACACATTGTAGATAAAATTAAACGACATTAAAAATTAAACCAAATTTAACAAGCGGCATTTAAACTTAAACGAATTTTCAAGTAAACCCTGGATCTAACTCTGGCGTGAGGAAGATGGCGACAGAGGCGGCTTCATCGATGAACTTGCATGCCTCCTGGAACATGGAGGCTGCTGGTTCCCTGCCCACATATGTGTCGGAGCCGGTGCTATTGCTACTACCGGTGCAGCTGTTGTTTTGAGAGGCTCGCCGCCGTTATCGTTGTGGTCGAACAGCTCATTGTTCGATGTGAATCACTCTAGAGGAGGCGAGAACATGTCGACAGTGAGGAAGAAGCTGCCGAGGCGCGCCTTGTACTCCGCCTCCACCACTTCGTTCTAGTGCCGCGATGAAATGGAGTAAATCGGGTCGGTCCGCCGCAACCACGACAGGTCCCTCCACTCCCGCATGATGTAGTCTAGACGTGCCTGCCCGCTGAGAAGCAGCCCCACCGGAACCTTGACGATGTTTGTCACCCACTGGTTTACCAGATGCCATCTGTCTGGCACCGGGATGTTGTCACACAGGTGGTGTTGCACCTCCTCGACCATCATCGGAGGCGCATGTGCGTCCGAGGATGACAGAGGATATGTCGACGCTCGGGAGATGGTGGCCTCCTCGCGCCGCATCTGGCAGTGCCATGCCTCTGCCATCTGCCGCTCCTCATGCAGGAGGCGACATTGCTCCAATTGCTCGCCGCAGCGATGCGCATATTCCTCGGAGAGTGCGGAGTGGTGAAGGCGACGCTCGCGTTCACCCATCTCGTCACGACTCACCTGGCCGCTCACCTTGTGGCCAGGCATGCTGGGAAGCAGTTGATCTGCTAGGGCGGGACTTGGGAAAGGGGAAAATGGATGGCGGAATGTGTGGGGGAGAGGTGAGGCACGCCGCGTGACGTTTTAAAGCCGGGTCAAGGAGCGGAGTTGGGTGGAGCTAGCCCATTAACTTTGAGCGCGGTTCTCCTGACATGCATTGACGCCGATGATATGTGTTCTCAGCCACTTCCTAGGGGAGCCAATGCGACGTCAAGACGTCGAAGGCGCGGCTCGACGCGTCTCGTCATTCTGCGCCCGCCTCCCGAATCGCTATGCCACTAAACTATCCACACCGCCCGCAATAACTTAATCGGCAGTGTGTCTATAACAAGAGGGTCCTGCCTGTCGGAGGGTGTATCCGGGTACTATCTGGCAGCCCGAGCATGCTCCCAAGTTTGAAGACTCTCTCGTTGGGTGCGGGACAGAAAATGGGTCAGGCCGAACACTTAGGGTGCCGGTGTGGTATTTTTCGTGTCCAGCACCCAATGGGCGTTTGGGGTGCTTGGGAGCGTCACTCTTACCTATTTATGCCTGCTTGCTTATCCTAGGAAAATAAGAAATATCAGTAAAGACGAACACTTACTGTATGAGAGATTCTAGGAATCGGGCCATATCCTCCCCATGGACCAGCAGTGCCCTGCTGTCCATCACAATCGATGTATGTAAAGGCGATTGAATTAATTGTGTGGCCACTACTAGTAAGTACCACACTTAAGAGACGTTGGGGTAACACCTCCATGTCATTAAGCGTCCCTCCATGCCCACCCCAAGGCCCAATTTTCTTGATCGAAACCTGAGTGCAAACCAATCAAACAATTAATGATTAGAAAAACGAGAACAATGAAATAAATACAACTCATGGGAAGTAAACGGGCACCTCTTATAGTATCATTGTTTCCCTCCCATGCTGTACATAGGCACCAATTGCTTCAACATACGCCCCGGAACGAACAAAGAAACCAACAATGCTTTTATTCGTCAGTACTGGACTGCTGAAAGTATTTCCTTCTTCCCTCCCAAAAGGTCCATAGGTACTTTCATTGCTGATAAACGTAAGTGACGTTAGAACTTCACACGAAATTTCATGGCACACACCAAATGTGCCAGATATTTGTTTCAGATACTCTGATGGGCCAAGCTGAATCTGTAAAAGATGATTAGGACTATTAGCCTAGCTAACTGTATGAGAAGACGAGCATATAGGAGTACTTTTTAAGATGCTTTCATATCTTGAAATTCATACTCACCGTATTGATGGTCCCGGTAAGACGACGTCCGTCAGAACCCCATGTACCTCCATGGCGTGGCTTTCCATCCCCGTCAATGTAAGAAAAAGCAAGCGAAATTATGACACCGTGCTCACTATCACTACGAATTGTGATGCTGTTCAGATATCGGGGTTCTACGTCAACGTCCCGAATGGGGCCACCTCCAGCACCCCACAGCCCAATTCTGGTTGCCTAGAAGTTGGATCCAAAAATTAGGACGAATAACATATAAATAGTAAACTAAAGGAAGCATAACTTGTTTAGATTTAAGTTTTTTAATCAGAATCCATGGTTCGCTGTTGGATACAAACCGCATGATCCATAAATAAGCCCAATCCATCCTATATTTGTTCGATCTCTATATATACCGTGTTAAAAATAATCTCTCGAAATAGGATTTCGCCCAGCTATATTAATATCGCAACCACACAGTACAATTTTGAGTCCACTGCTAGGGCAACAACACAGTCAAGCGTAAAAGAAAATAAAGAGAAAAAAGAACAGAAAACAATACCGACACTGGGGGATCAACGAAAACGAAAATGACCCGCAACCGCTGCGTCCTCCGGAATATTCCCACCACGATCCTTACACTACGAATCACCGCGTACCAAGCAACACCTCCAAGAAGGAAAGCGACAACAACGACGAAGCCGCTGCCCGGACTGGTTCTAGGATTTCCTGGTACGCTACAGGTAGTGGGGAAGAGGTACACCCGACGCGCTTCAGAAAGGAACATCGACACTCACAAGCGTCACTGCGTAGGTGTCATGATCACAGGGACTTCTCCAGACCCCCAAAAATCCACATCTCAGGACAATCCGTAGCGCTCCACCCATCTTGCCATCCACCACCATATGCCACCACGAAATTGTAGTCACCATCGTCGTTCACCATGACAATCGCTGCGAGGCCGGCCGAACTGAGAAGAACCTGTCGTAGACAAGGAGCGGCAGTACCGCATCCATGCGGGAGGGAACAGCCTCCACCGCCATAAACGGTAGCCGACCGGACGCATCAGGCAAGAGCACACGAGGCCATCATTAGAGCCAGAGGGCGGTAGCAGCACAACCACCTAGAGGACGTCCTCCACCGCCATCGGTGAGTGCCGAACGGACGCGGCATCAGAGGCACACCAGGCCGGGCCCTGGACGGGCCCGTGAAGTCTCTCTGCTGCCACGCTGCTACAGGTAGGCCACCGCCGCCGCTACCCTCTAGTTCAGCACAAATGGCCCGGTCGGACCCAGACGGGTCCGCGAAGCTCCCACCGCCACGCTGCAGCAGGCGCGGTGTCGTCGTTGTCACTCCCGTCACATGCTTCGTTTGTCAGTCAAACCGGGGTAGCAGGGTCGAGCCTGACCTACCCTTACCCAGATCTGGGCCTGCAGGGCCCTGGCCGAAGCAGCCATGGCCACCCTCACCACAAACGGCGGCGCCGCCACCGCGCTCACCACCCACAGGCCGCAGCACAGGTAACCCCGCCGCCGTTTAGCCGGACCGCCGCAGTCTGTAAGCACCACCTAGTACCGCACCGCCACGCGCTAGGAGGACACCGAGGGGGGAGAAGCAGGGGGCGGCACCGGCGGCGCCGCCCGGGACTAGCCCGGTGTCGCACGCCGTAGATGGCGGTGGAGAAGAGGTGGGGGGGGGGGGGTGCTATAGGGAGGGGGCTGGCGGCGCGGCCGGTAGCCCACGCGGGGGGAGACCCGGTCTCGAGAGACTTTAAAAAAAGAATAAGTGTTCAACAATTCGAGTTCGTTTTGGAAAGTGTCTAGTTTCCATGTTGTGTATATGTGAAGAGTTAGTTCAAGTCCTAGTCAGTTTGGCGATATGGTGTCGTACATTTTGGACATGTGCACACAATCAACTCTATGAATGCACGTACGCACACTTCGTAAGACTGAGCTGGTGGGTTGATACGTCTCCAACGTATCTATAATTTTTGATGTTCCATGCTTGTTTTATACCAATTGCTACATGTTTTGCATCTACTTTATATCACTTTTATACATTTTTTGGGACTAACCTATTAACAAGATGCCGAAGCGTCAGTTCCTGTTTTCTGCTGTTTTTGTATTCCAGAAAAGCTAGTCTGGAAATATTCTTGGAATTGGACGAAACTTCACGGGAGTCCCTATTTTGCCAGAACACACCAGATGGAGCAAATGAGCAAACAGAGGAGGGCCACCAGGGAGCCACACGCACCCAGGGCGCGCCTGACCCCTTGGCCGCGCCCTGAGGTGGTGTGGGCCCCTCGGGGATCTCCAGCCGCCGCCCTTTCGCCTACTTATTTCCCCCGAGAAAATAACCCTAAGTGCCTGAGCCAATATCCACGAAAAGTTCCAGAGACGCCGCCGCCGTCAACCTAGCTTGGAAGGGTCCAGAACCTCTTCCCGGCACCCTGTCGGAGAGGGGAATCGTCACCGGAGGCTTCTACATCGCCATGCCTGCCTCCGGAGTGATGCGTGAGTAGTTCATCCTTGGACTACGGGTCCATAGCAGTAGCTAGATGGTTGTCTCTCCACTTTGTGCCATCATGTTTAGATCTTGTGAGCTGCCCTACATGATCAAGATCATATTATTGTAATGCTACATGTTGTGTTTGCTGGGATCCGATGAATATTGAATATTATGTCAAGTTGATTATCAATCTATGCCCTATGTTATTTATGATCTTGCATGCTTTCCGTTACTCGTAGATGATTTGGCCAAGTAGATGCTTGTAACTCCAAGAGAGAGTATTTATGCTAGATAGTGGGTTCATGCCTCCGTTTAATCTGGGACAGTGACAGAAAGTTCTAAGGTTGTGGATGTGCTGTTGCCACTAGGGGTAACCTAACGATGCTATGTCCACGGGCATATGTGTTTGTTTACATTACGCGATTTAATTAATGCGATTATCCGTTGCTTGCAACTTAATACCAGCGGGGAACTCGGATGACAACCGGCGGTGGATTATTAGTTATAGACGCTGTTGGATAACGGTCTATGTATTATGTCGTAATGCCCAATTAAATACCATAGTAATCATCATGTCATATTTATGCATTGTCATGCGCTCACTATTTGTCAATTGCCCAGCTGTAATTTGTTTACCCAACATGTTAGTTATCTTTTATGGAGAGACACCACTAGTGAACTGTGGACCCCGGTCCATTCCTTTTACACTGATTACAACCACAAACTGCAAACTGTTCCCTTTTCATTCGCTGCAAGTAAACTTCATTTTCCACACCATACGTTTAATGTTTTGTTTTCAGCAAGCCGGTGAGATTGACAACCTCACTGTTTCGTTGGGGCAAAGTATTTTGATTGTGTTGTGTGCAGGTCCACATCAGCGCCGGAATCCCTGGTGTTGCGCCGCATAATATTTCGCTGTTGACAACCTTCAGAAGAGTTGTTGCTACTACTGGTTCGATAAACCTTGGTTTCATACTGAGAGAAAACTTGCTGCTAGACTACATCAAACCTTCCTCTTGGGGTCTCCCAACGAGCAGGCACGCCTAGCAATCACGGGTCGGGTCTTGAGATTGACAAAGTCACTACAGACGTCTTGCTGTCGACGGGAACATTTCCTCCGACTAAAGAATACACCGGCTAAATGAGAAACATCAGTGTCAAATCTAGAATTTAAACTCTAATGAGATGGGGTACAACCACGATTCTAACCATTCTACCACAGGCAGGTTCTCAGTCCATGTCATACTGAAAGTGTATAGTTGGCTTTGACTTGTACCAAACGTTTAGTAGGAAAATAGAGAAAATGAAAGGGCACATACGTGCCCTTGGCTACAAATTTTATGTGCATTTTATGTGCGCGTTTGTTTGTCTAATTTGATGTGATTGATCTGTGGCAAAACCCAACCGGGGGATAAAATTAAAAAGACAAGATGGCCTTATCGAAAGCTATGGTTTCTTAAGTTATAGCATGCAAGTTTTCATCTCGCTTGCATATAGAAACAATACTTGATAGACATGTGAACCGGACTTGGTTGCATAAGGCCAATCTTATGGACCCATGAAGCCGGCCATGTTGAGCAACTAGGCTCCCCAAAAGCCGGTCATGACAGGATGGTACGTTTTGACTTCGGTGATCTTGCACATTTAGGTAATAAGGCGCATTTCTCGTTCGGGCTATGTTGGTTAAGCCAGGATGAGTTTTCAACATATGTCTATGGTATGCAACTCCGTCTACCATGATATACCCCGATTGAGAGATGGTACAACAAGATTCGTAAACTTAGACAACTCGTTTCTCGATGGGGCGTGTAATATTGATGCGCTTGATTTAAAGCGGAAACGGTCAAGCATGCTTTTAAGAGAGTGGCGGACAAACTATATCTAAACTTGGACATGATAAGGAGACAATAACAGTAAATACTTCCAGCTGATTGTGTGTGGGAAGCACCGTAAAAAAAAAAAGAAGCAATTTTCACCTTCAGACGCGAGGGAACTATTGTTGGAGAAGACAACTAGAAATTTTGTATTATTGAATACTATAAAAATATGTTTGTGGCACTGGTCCAAAATAAATTTTTTTATGAGAGAAGATGATAAACATAATTTACCCCAACTATCCCCAAAGAGAAAACTATTCTTACAGCCATTTTTCACAGAGAAAGAGTGTACGAGGCTATTTCTCATATGGAACATATTAAATCTTGTGGAGCATACAGACTTTTGAATGTCCAAACTCTATATACATTGTTATTACTGAATATTAAAAGCAAGATTACAAAATTCTCAAAAATTGTCACCACATATTCCATTTTGAATTGAAGAGGCTATATCAATTCCCGCAGTATTATACGGTAAAAATCACTATGCCATAGCCGAGCCCTTGTGAAATGAATTAATGACAGTAAATTCAACTTTGTAAGTTATCAACTAATTTAGTTTCGTAGTTAGTGAACTGTTAACCTTATCAAGCCGTTTCGTCACCAATTGCACACTTTGCTCTTGTTAATCCATATTCAGAACCATCTTTCAAAAGTTATTGATTGCCCAGTGACGCCACGGTTTATAGTGTAACATTGTGTATAAATCTTTTTAGCGTGCAGTTGGAGATGGTCGCATGGGCTTTATTCATCATGTTTGGATGGTGGTTTAGAAATATGATTAGTTAGGCCTCTTTATGGAGGCATGTGCACGATTGGAATAGGTGGCGAGCGATATTTTTATCCATCATCGATGGTCGCTTGATCGCCGGATTGTTCCTCCATAGAGATTGGTGTCCACCATAGGCATTGGCGTTTTACTTATACACGATTGTAATTTGTCTAGTGCTACATTTTATTTCTTTTCGTACTGTCGGATTACTGCTGTGTGCATTCTTACGCAGAGGCAGGGTGTAATGATTAAACTTAAGTTATAAAACCCTTTATAAAAAAGTGTTGTTGTAATCCCTGCCAAAAAAAAGTGTATCCTATTTCAGAGTGTGTGTTTCTTTTTTCTTTTTTTTGTGCTATTGGTCTTGTAAAAACTTCTAAACTTCAGAATAGGCCGCACAGGAGCGCCCCCCCCCCCCCCCCCCCCCCCCGTCCCCAAGGCTTCCTCCTCAACCGAATCCCTCCCCTCGCCGTCGCCGGTGGCGTCGCAGGGCCAGGGCCAGATGGCGCAACGACGAAGGGATCTTTCTCTAGGGCTGATCTGGGAGGGGAGGCGACACGCTACTCCATCTACTCCGGAGGCGGTTATGCGGGACGAGGGCGGCCTTGCGCGCCGCATCGCGTGGCGTCTGCAAGGTTGGCGGCGGCGACTGGGGAGGGCCCAGTCTTGGTCCAGATGGGCCAGGCGGGCCATGGCCGCTTCGAGCTGACGCTTCAATAGGCGTGTAAGAAGGCTGCGATGGCGGTACATAGTAGCATGCCTGGACATGCTGCTGGCCCGTAGTACGAGGACATCAGAGCAAGCTGGAGGTGGTTTTGCATCATGTACCGGTTGTGGCAAGCTGGTGGTCAAGACAGCTACCGGTTCGAGGAAGCGGGACAGCCGGTGAAAATTAACCATGTACTTCGGTCATGGTGGGCGACGGTGGTGTATATGCGTCGTTATTTTGATGAAGGCATCGTCTTTGCAATCAATGTCTCAGCGCCTGGATGCTCGAGGGGACTATCAGTGTCGTTCTCCCTCTGGCCTAGAGCTGTCATTTTTTTAGCATATGCTATCTGGAGGGATCAGAGGTGGAGCGGCGTTACATCTACCACATCAACGACGACAGGTCTAGGCGGTGTGGTACAACGGGGTCTCGACGATGGACATGTACTGGGAGATGGCTCTGTTTGACGTCATGGCGGCGTCGACGGCAGCCCAGATAAAGTCAATGCATTGATTACTTTTGAACATAGATTGGCCAACGGCGGCGGTCATGCACATATGGTGTGTGCTAAGGGTCCGCTACAACGACGTGTGCCTCCAGCTTGGCGTTGGGCGGCTTGGTGACTTAGTGAGGTCTGCGGATCCAAATGATGTACCTAGGTGTGAGGTCAGGGAACACGGTCCCTCTCATGGCCACCCCCTTGTCAAGCTTGTAGGTGTAGCGACAGTCGTCGCTAGAAAGGTGGCTTCAGATTGATTGATATATTTATTTGTAAGTTTTTGTTGAATAATATGAGGAAACTGTTTCAACCTCCTTGTAAAAAAAAAGATGATTGTGTGCATCAATCAATAAAGAGAATGAGAGTTCTACCTCGTTTTGGAAAAAAAAAAATTAGACGTAAATATGAAGCTATGTTGCATTGAGCCTTACCTTAAGAAATGAATCAATATAGGCCAGAATGATTGGCTGGCGGTCAGCATCCACACAAACCATGGAAAGGTGATCTTTTATTAGTGGACCTCGAATATGTACAAGTTCTCCCAACAGATCCATAACCGCTACTAGTCCACTGTCCTTAGTTTCCTCTCTGTAAATTAAGAAAGCCGTAAATAATGTGCAGTACTTGTACAAAGCGAAGGTGAGTACTAAAACAATGATGTTTAGGGGAACATGACAAACCTTTTCTTTATCTCTTCCACTCCTAGTTCTTCCAAATAATTTTGGATGCTTGGAAGAATGCGTTGGTCCAATTCTCCAACTGTCTTCGGAAAATTCTATTAAAAAACACAAGATGTAGAGGTAAAGTTCACACTGTAGAGACTCGTTTATCGAAAACACTAGCGTACCTTGGCCGCCGCATCTAAACACTCGGCAACCAATTCTGAATATATATGAGTTCTTTCTTCAAGAGGCACGGGCGTTGCACATGATGGCCATCTCGCAGGGTCCAAGGGCCTTAATAAGTTCATGAAGACTAATAGCATGGATATTCCATCCACGTTCTCCTACGGAAAATATTATCATTAACCAATGGTCGTCTAGCAAATAAAAGGAGGTCATAAACAGGAGTTCACAGACCTGGATTTTGCATATTAACATCTTTATACAGTTTGATAGTTCACCATCCTTGTTGACTGTGGACCAAATTAGTAAGTCTCCGAGAAGGGTTCCTAAAGTGCCCGCCTTCACTGCATTAGCAAGTTCCCTGATACTAAATGCCTGCAACAGAAACATAATTTTCTTTAACAATAATTTGGACTTCATTCTTGCTAGCTACTCTCTCCATTCCAAATTAGATGACTTTCATTTATCCACATGCGGATGTATCTATACTAGACAAATAGAAGTCATCTAATTTGGAACGGAGGGAGTAGCTTATAAGGACAGGCTTGCTGGTCGTGGTAGTTCGTCCTGGAAACATATAAATAGCAGGGGCGTATTGCTATGAAATAGAGTACGCTATATGGCCTCTATCATCATACCTGCGTGAGGGTCTTTATAGTGTACTTTCCAGCAAAATAAACTGCAGATATCGAAGTTGCCCCAGAAAGAATTAGTCTACTTGTCTTCTCAGCCTGAAATTATGACCATCAGTGATCAGGGTGGCAACATAACCCCGCGTCGGACACAACAACAATAATTTAACATTTTGTTTTCTGAGAAAACACTCATTTACCATAGTACTAAGGTCTGAAACTAATTTGTCAGCGTCCTTGATGATATATTGAGGCACGGTGCTTTCAGTTCCAGATTTCCGTAATAGCTCACTCAGTATAACCATTCCTTCACCGGACTGCACACGTAAACCACAGGGAAATGTATGGGTTGTCAGATAATCGGATGGTTATACATTCAACTATGCACTACAGAAAGTCTTTGTCGATAAAAAATGTACCATAAAAAGTACAATATAATTGATTAAGAAGATCATGACCTGCTCAGGTGAACTTAATGCAACAATAGCAAGTGCTTCGCGCCATTCTAGAGGTACCACTTCCCAGCTTTCTTCTTCTACATCAGAACTACATGATAGACATGAGAGTATCAAACTATGGAAAAATCAAAGGAATGCGAAATTCATATTTTGAAAGGTTAAGATCGCAAAAAGGAATAATGGAATGTATTTTTGGGTCATGTGTATGCGTCTTCTAGTGCCAATTTGACATCAGGAGAAAAGAAATTATGATATAGACTTTTACATTCTTGGCACTAATGACAGCTGAATTATGACAATGCCATCGTTTTTTTAGAATTTACGGAAATGACACTCTTCTGTCAAAAACTTGTAGAAAATGCAAAATATTAAAAAAATCCCTCGCCAATGGCAAGGATAAAAAAAAATCCTAATAAGATATAGCGCAGTATATATTTAGCAGAAAACATAGAAACGGAAAACAAGTGTGATCCAGGAACAGAGAACAAACCCATCAAGTCGACCAAGAATTTCAATTATTTGTTTTATGTTGGGCCTTTTCCTTGGATCTTTCTTTATGCATCTCTGCGCTATTATAGTACATAGATCTATTTGTCCGCATTGCTTTTCCAATGCTGTCTTGGTCAATGTTGCCTTCAACTTTCTCCTCCACATATCTTTTACCTATTGGATTTAAAAATAGCGATGAAATAGTAACATGCATACGATTGCAAATTTAAGTAATCAAAATGAACAACTGTGAAGTCTTACAACCTCACTAAGTTCCTCGGTAGTTGGGTATTTCTTATCTCCTGTCACTATTTCCATGAGTATAACTCCTAAACTGTATATATCCGACTCTTTCATGATCCTGCCCTTTAATAGGTATTCAGGTGCCATGTACCCACTGCAGGACAACACGAGTGTTGAGTAATGAAAAGGAATATCACACCACTTGCTTTAGATAATTAAAGAGGGATGTAAATTCTGAAGAGTTTTCTCTCACCGTGTACCCATCATATGTACAGTGCTATTGTGAGTTACATCTTCTCCGAATAGCCTTGACTGACCAAAGTCCCCGATTTTAGGTGTCATCTGCTCATCCAGTAACACATTATGGGGTTTAAGATCTAGATGAAGAATCGGTGCACCTTGTTTACCCTCATGAAGACAATGCAAACCATTGCATATTCCCTTAATTATGTTGTAACGAACATGCCAGTCTAATTTGGAAGATTCTGAAAAGAGAGAAAAAACAGTGACATCCGTATTCAAAATCCACTAGACCATGCATAGGAATAATATGTAGAGTTTTTTCCTATGTCAGGCATTTCACTTACCCAGTTTTTAGAATTTACGGAAATGACACTCTTCCTATGCTGAGGGGCGTTAATTTTGGATCGGATGGGCCACACATTACCAATCTTCTTTTTGCGGACGACAGCATTGTCTTTCTTGAGGTGACAGATGAGAGCATGCATGCACTAAAGGGGGTCCTCCTTGCCTATGAATCTGCTTCGGGCCAGAAGGTGAACTTACAGAAATCCTCTATATTTTTTACGGACAGCTGCACTCAAGAAAGGAAAGATGAGCTGAAGGTAGCTCTTGGGGTATCGGAGGAAGCTCTCAGCGAACGTTATCTTGGTCTACCTTCGGTCGTCGGTAAATCCAAAGAGGGTTGTTTCCAGTATGTTACAGAACGGTCTGGATCAAAGGTGAGTGGATGGAAGGGGCAAGGTCTTTCCAAGAAGGCTGACGAAATCTTGGTTAAATCTGTCCTCCAGGCCACCCCAACGTACCCAATGAGCTGTTTCAGATTCAATAAGAAGCAATGCAAAAAGCTCAGCTCTATTTCCTCGAATTTCTGGTGGGGTGCAACTGATGGATCCCGCAAGGTTCATTGGATCTCCTGGGAGAAGATGTGCATGCCCAAGAGCGGTGGAGGTATGGGTTTCCGTGATTTTGAGGTTTTCAACCAGGCGTTGCTGGCCAAACAGGCCTGGCGCATCCTCACTGTACCCAATTCGCTATGTGCGAGAGTCCTCAAGGCGCGCTACTTCAAAAATTCGGACCTACTCCAGGCTGGGTGCCCTGGTCGCGGCTCCTTTTCTTGGCGCAGCATTCTGTATGGGAGGGACTTGTTGAAGAGTGGACTAATTTGGTGGATAGGAGACGGCTCCTCGATTGATGTTTGGCGTAGCAACTGGATACCCAGAGCTGGATCGCAAAGACCGCTTGGAAGAAGACCTGAGGCACCGGCCTCTATCTTAAAGGTTTCAGACTTTCTATCGGCAGATGGGCATACGTGGAACGAACAAAAACTGAGGCAATATCTGTATGATTTCGATGTTGAAGCGGTTCTGAAGATCTCGGTAGGTGGGCAGGGAACTGATGACTACTATGCCTGGAACTGGACCAAAAACGGGCTCTTTTCTGTCCGATCAGCCTACCATCTGAAGATGCAGCACAAGAGAGCTAGTAGGGGGGCATGGAGAGCTCCAGCTCGGTCGAGTCACACAAGGGCTGGTTAACACTTTGGGGTGGAAATGTTCCTGGGAAAGTGAAAATTCATGTGTGGAGACTGCTGAAAAATGGGCTCGCGTTGGGTGCTGAGCTGCAGAGAAGGAGAATCAAGGGGGGAGTGGTCTGCGTTGCCTGCGGACGGGAGGAGACGGCCCTCCATCGCTTCTGGCAGTGTCCACATGCTCAACAGATTTGGCACTACATCCGAGCTCATGCGGAGGATGGGATCACTTCTCCACCAGAGTGTGTTCGTGCCCAGCGGGAGCTGCTTCTCTGGATGTTGGATTGGCTCGGAGGAGCTAAGGACTCAGTGGTTGAGACCACGATGATGACGTTGTATCAGGGTTGGCTAGCAAGAAATGATGCACGGGAGGATAACAGGATTGAGGACCCCGTGACAATTGCCCAGCGTACCATTCATCTACTGGACGAGTGGCGCAACATTCAGTCTCACAGTTCAGCCTCTGTCCCCAAGCCACGCGAGCACTGGCTCCCTCCGGCGCGGGACTGGACGAAGGTTAACGTGAACGGGGCTATGGCGAAAAATCTGGACAAACACTAGTGGACACATGTCCTTCTGTCCCGGGCCGTGAAGGCCTTTAGTCCCGGTTAGCCAACCGGGACAAGCTAAGCGGGACTAAAGGCCCAACCTTTAGTCCCGGGCCTGTTACCAGCCGCGACTAAAGGCGTTCCACGTGCCGCGATACAGGGATTGGGCTGGAGGACCTTTAGTCCCGGCTGGTAATACCATCCGGGACTAAAAATTATTTTCCGAATTTTTTTTTCAAATTTTTTTTTTCAACATTTGTTTTCCATCCGTGCTCTAATTAGAGGCGCCTCTAACTAAGCAATGCTCTCATAATCCTAGCGCATCTAATTTCTTTTTTCTAATTGTTTGACTCGTTACTCTCTCACTTGGACCATTTTTAACATTAATTACACTTAAACTTTAGTCAAATTCTAGTCTTATTCAAACTTCCCGATCGGTCACCCATCCTCACACTACTCCACCCTCAGCACGCTTAACTTCTCTGTTCCTTCCTGCTGTGATCCCGCGAATCTGATTGTACCTTGTTGTCAATACTACCATATCAATCCTATTAACTCTTATATCATTGTGTCACATGTCTGTATTTTTTGAAACAAAAAACAATTATTTAAGTAAACAATAATGAATAAGTAATAATAATATTGAATTCCAATGAAAATAAAATAAGTAATAAAACTATTTTATTCATTTATTGCCATTTATTCATATAATATGGCATAATTAATATCTTTAAATCTGTAAATCGCAATTGGACAAATAATATATCCATTATTATCAGAAAAATGTGAGGAATCTGTAAATCGCAATTGGACAAATAATATATCTTTAAATCCAAATATGAAATAATTTAGTTTTTCAATATTTTATTCTTTTTTGTTATTATTATCATATAATATGGTATATAATATAACTTTAAATCTATAAATCGCAATTGGACAAGTAATATATATGAATCGATCAGAAAAATGATAGGAATCTAAATATTGTGTCCATATCATATTTTGCATAAATATTAATGATTAAGTAATAATAATTATTAATTCATTTTTTTGTTATTTGTAGAGAAAATCATATTATTATTTTTGAATTCCAAACCTATGTTAACATAAACATTGATGATTAAGTACTAATAGTTTTGAATTCAAATAACAAAAAAATCAATTTTACATTATTATTTTCATTTTCAATTTAATATGGATAAATTCATATCTTTAAATCCGTAAATCGAAATTTGACAAATAATATGTATAAATCGATCAAAAAAATTATTTAGTAAGATTTATGATTAAGTAATAATAATAATTAATTCATTTTTTGCATAAATATTGCTTCAAATTATTAATTCAAAAATTAATTCATTTTTTGCATAAATATTACTTCAAATTATTTTTTGCATAAGTAAGATTAATGATTAAGTACTAATAGTTTTGAATTCAAATAACAAAAAAATTAATTTTACATTATTATTGTCATTTTCAATTTAATATGGAAATATTCATATCTTTAAACTGGCTGCTAGCTGCAACCTTCGTTCTAGGCTCTTCTTTCCCCCATTGCCCGATATATATAAACACCGGCTGCTAGCTGCATCTTCCGTATAGTGCCTCCCTACTTCCTATTCCTCATCAAGCGAAAGAGAAAGCAATGGCCGCCGTCTCCCGTCTGAACCCCGTAGCCTCGCCATTCATTCCGGTGGCACTCCTCCCCGCTATATGCTACCCCGTAACCCCGTAGTTTTGAATTCAAATAACAAAAAATTAATTTTACATTATTATTGTCATTTTCAAAAACCTTTTCAGAGGAAACAATTTGGTTATTTGTGCATATAACATGGTATAGTATTTTCAAATTTTTTATTTCTCAAGTTTTGCAACATATTTGTGTTGGTGCTTTGCAAAAAAAACACATTTTTCACACTCGGAAACAATATAGCACATTCAAAAAATGTATTTCTCAAGTCTTGCCCAATTTATTTAAATATAGGAAACAATACGAGGCACCCGGATTGCCCAATTGATTTAAATATAGCACATTTAGATCGACACATTGAGACATACGATCACATAGCACCGAGACACCTCCTAGCAATCTCGTAGCCTAGGCGAGCGTCCAGAGCGGCATATTTGATGCGATAAAAGCTCAATGGAAACTCTCCCCAACCTAATGCGAGGTTCTCTTCTTCCTCCTTCTTCTTCTCGTCCTCCTTCTTCTTGTTGTTGTTCTTCTTCTTCTTCTCAAGCGTTGTGCCAATAGTAACATTGGCTAGAGTATAGAGACTCGGAAGATTAGGGTACGTTGGGTTAGGGTGAACGGCCCGCTGGAGGTCGACGGCGGACGAAATATGAATTCCGTAAGGCCCCAGCATACGTTGATCGTTGTTGATAGCCGCGCCGCAGAATTTGATGGTTTTGTCCATCAAGAAGTCCTTGAGGGCCTGCGGCACCCGATCAGCGTGGCAAATATGGAACACCAACGTGTCGGTCGCCACGGAGAGTTGCAGGACAGCGGCACGCTGCCTCTCCTCGGGTGTGGCGTCGGTGAACTCGCAGTCGAGGCCCACGATCTTCATCGGCGCGGCGTCGAGGTAGCGCCTCTTGACGACGCGTATCCATCTCTCCACGGTTGATGCGCGGAGAGTGACCGCGACCTTGAAGTGCATGTCGACGGCGTCGTCCTTGTAGTGGTACACCTCGGATCGAGGTGGGGGCGCGAGTGGCTCCATGGCACGCGGCAGCGATTCGAGAGAGAAGATTAGAGAGAGGAGATGGTGCATTTGGCAAATGGCACTGTAGCTCTCTTATATAGAGCTAGCAGGGGAGATGAGGAGGCTGGTAATTAATCTGGCCGTGTTTTTCAACTTCCCAAAATCCATTAAGCATTTGATCAACTTCCAAGACAACGTTTCATTCCCCGGCCGTATGATCAACAACCAGCGCGGGAACCCAAGGGTTCTCGTTTGAACACATTAGTCGCGGGTTGTATGTAGGACCGGGACTAAAGGGTCCTCGTTTGAACGAATTAGCCGCAGACCCCTTTAGTCCCGGTTTGTATCTCAAACCGAGACCTTTGGTCCCTAACGGGCCGCGACTAATGCTTGCCGTACGCTTTGGCGTTTTCGGGGCGACGTGTCCGGACCATTAGTCGCGGCCCAGACCGCGGCCGGGACTAATGACCCGGACGAAAGGCCTCTTCTCTACTAGTGAAAGGCGGTGGAGGAGTGGTCGTCCGCGATCACGATGGACGCTTTCTTGCGGGAGCGGGCCATTTTTTTCCCTCCCTGCTGGACCTGGAGGATGCCGAGCTTCGTGCTTGCAAGGTGGCAATGGCGCTGATAAAGAGACTGAAACTGAAAAGGGTCGTGCTGGAAACGGACAACATGGGCGTGGCCTCAAAGCTATCAAGCAAGGAGGGGGATAGGTCTATGCATGGGCCGTTGGTGGAGGAGATTAAGGCGGCGATCAAGGAGCTGGATGACTGCTCGATCAATTGGGCAAGGCGTACGGCTAATATGGCTGCTGATGCATTGGCGAAGGAAAACTGTGGTTCAGAGTTAAGCAACACCTGGTTTCTAGTACCACCAGTTTGTATTGAGTCTATCTTGACCCAGGACATGTCTGGGGTTTAATTCCGTAGTTTTTTAATCACTTACCCAGATTTAGTACTATACAAGTTTATCAGATTTAGTACTATACAAGTTTTTCATCATAACGATACACTACTTCAAATACATCAAAATATTTTCAAACTTCGTATACAAAAACCTTGATAAGGAATGAAAGGGAAGACGCAACATACCCGAAAGATATTTGTTGAGGCTTCCACGTGGTAGGTACTCAAAGCAGAGCAGCCTAGACACTTTTTCAGCAACAACATAAGATCCATTGAAGGACATTAATTGACCTTCTATCTGGTAACAATAGCCTTCAGCCCTTACTATATTTGGATGAGAGATGTCCATAACTAGTTTAACCTCATCCAAAAATTTATTATTATCCACTCCTTGCATGTCATTAATCTTTTTCACTGCAAGCACTCTACCATTTTCTTCCACGCCTGTTTCATCATTTCAAGAGATTTACTTTCTGGACATTCATTCGTTATAAGCATATGAGAAATTATACATATAGGACAAAATCTACTACCTCCGTTTCGGTTTATAATCGTACGCGCAACGGCGGACCTTCAGGGGGCAAAATTACAAAATCGCTACTACCCCTAATATTACTGTGGCCTGCAGCCCATGGGCCCATTTAATCCATGTCGATTAAGCGAGGAGTCAAGATGAGTGTCTTCTCCAGACTTTGCTCGGTCGCTCCTCGCCCTCAATCTGTTCTCGTCTCCTGGACTGGTTGGACGGCGCCACGACGGGGAAGCCGGTGGACGGCGGCGTGTGGCCGGTGAGCACATTAATATTGTATGACCTGAACTAGATTTAATGTTTTGTCCTCATCCCAAGTCCAAACAAAATGAACCCACATGTAAGGTTCCACATGTAAGGTTGATGGTAATCACTGAAAAAATAATGGAAACCTTTTGGAAGGGAAACTGTGCACACTATCGTCGTGACACTTGTCACGTTCTCTTCTCAAGGCGTACACCTCTTGTCAACTGTGGCCTTCTCATTCACATGTTTCCCACAATTGTTTGCATAGTGTCGGAACCAGAATGAAAGTGGGGATGAGGATGAGAGAAAAGGGATACGGGAGATGCGAGTGCATTTTTCCCTTTTATTTTTCAGAACCGATTTTATAAAATAAAATATCTTGAGAATCATTCATAAAAATTGTAAACCGTTTTCACTTTCAAGCTACTCGTGTCGAGATATTTAAAACTAGATCTCATATTGATAGGTTTTGACTAACCTCTTTTTTACGTCCAAAAACTACATACATCTACTTCGGTTTCAACTACATGCATCTACTTCGGGTTTCAACGTACCTGTACTCCTTGTGTCTGTGTAATTTGTACTCCGTCTTTTGTATATTTTGTATGTTCGTTTGTGTAGTTGTGTACTTTGTACTCCGTGTTCTGTATAATTTGTACTACATATCCTGTGTATTTCGTAGTCCCTTTCTTTGTAATTTGTAAATGAATATATACGGTACCTTCCCGTGTATCAGCGTAGGTCACCTTGTAATGTAATTTGTGTTTTTTTTTTTTGAACAAGTTGTGTTTAGTCACTTGGGCCTTCCCGTGTAATTGACGGCAGCGGTGAACGAGGAGTTGTTCTGTGGGGGCAGTGCTAAGCGTCCCCCGGGGATCGAAATTCCGGATCCCCCGGGTCGCTAGCCGTCTGATCAAAATGCGTAGGACCGTGTGATCGAAAAGAAAGAAACCGCCAGCCTGTACAGCGCACGTGCACTTTGACTTTACGAAATATTCCTCTCCGCCCCCATGTTCTCATGCGGCCCCGCAGGCCGCAGCTCGACCACTGCCTTCTGAAGCTCCGATGACTCCGACGAGAATGGATAACCTCATCGAGTCACCATCGTCGACCATCGCTTGCCGAGCATCGCCGTCCTCGATCCGACGACTCCGACGAGAATGGATAACCTCATCGAGTCACCATCGTCGACCATCGCTTGCCGGAGCATCGCCGTCCTCGACTGCCCGAACCACCGCCCATTGCCGTAGCAATCCTGACTACGATAGGTAGCACCACCGTCCATGGTGGGCAGCACCGCCGGCACCCCAACTCCGGCGAGAAGCACCGCCGCCAATGGCCGGTAGCACCGCTGCTCCTCCAATGCAGCAGCGTCGCTGACCTACGGAAGCACCACCGCCCCACTGCAGCACCGTCACTGACTTCCACGAGCACCGCCGCTGACGAACGGTAGCACTGCTGCCCCTCACGGCAGCACCGCGGCTCCTCCATGGCAGCAGCGCCGATGACGAACGGGAGCACCGCGGCTCCTCCATGGCAGCAACCCTCCATGGCAGCAACGCCGATGACGAACGGGAGCACCGCAGCTCCTCCATGGCAGCAGCGCCGATGACGAACGGGAGCACCGCCGCCCCCACGGCAACCACGCCGCTGACTTCTACGAGCACCGTGTCGTTGACAGACGGTAGCATTGCTGCGCCCCACGGCAGCACCGCCGCTCCTCCATGGCAGCACCGCCGCTGACCTACGGGAGCACAGCAGTCCGCAGCTGACGGACGCTAGCACTGCTGAACCCCTTGGCAGCAACGCGCCACCGCCGCTGGCTTACGGGAGCACCACTTCCCTCCCATGGCAGCACCGCCCTTGAGCGCAGGCAGCACAGCCGCGCGCCCCTGGTAGCAGAGCTGGCCACCGCTTGTAGCATCGCTTCCCACCGCTTGCATCGGCGGCGCCGCCACTTGCAATCCTCGCAGCAAAACTCTGGGTCACCAACACCGGCCGTCCCCTGTAGTATCACCATCATCAGAGCGGGCTCAGATGGGGAGCAGCGGGCGACCCGCGTTGTTTGGGCAGCAGCCGGAGACTCGTTGTTGGGGGAGCAGCGGCGCGTTGGTGGGGCGGCGCACGGTGGTGCTCGGATTCCAGTCCACGGCGCCTAAAGACTAAGGTAGGAGAAAGGGTTGTTTTCTGGTTCCTTGTGCCGAAGGTAGGAGAAGAGAAAAGGAGAAGGAAACGAGTGGACATGGGATGGGAGTTCGGTGCGAAAAGATAAGGATGACTCCAACGGGGCGACGCAAACGGACGCGCGTTTGGTCCGTGTTTGGTCCGTTTGCGTCGCAAAAAGGACGCGCGTCCGGCCCAGGTCCGCCCCTTTCCGGCCACTGGACCCAACGGGGCCGACGCATTGAGTCCGCCCGGCCAGGGTTTTTGATCATTTTGATCATTTTAGGCCAGGGTTTTTGATCACATTGCAACAAAACAAGTATAGGAAGCAAAATAAACATAATCCCGGCCTCACACAGGCCATGTCTGGATACATACCCAAAATATACAAATCCCGGCCATCGGCCATGTTTTTTCCGGCCATTGTCCCTGACCATGTCCTGGAGGGCGTCCTCCCCGTCGTAGACGTCCTCCTCCTCCTCCTCCTCATAGTACCTAGGGTCACCGGCGACGGCCTGGGCAAATCGCCGAACAGGTTACGTGCGGCCTGGGCGACGACCACTGCCGGGGCAGCTGCACGCGTTGCCGCAGTCTGCGGCGCGGGCGAGTGTGCGGCCGCATTGAGATCAAGAGGAGGTAGGGAAACCCTGCAAGGATAGGTACCTCGACCAATGATTCGGCTGAGGTAGGGGAAACCCGCGGCGGCATGGTTCCCGGGAGGTACCCGTACGCTGGTGATGGTGCCGTCGCGGAAGATCTCGACCTTGGCTGTCGTGCCGCCGAAGCATTGGAGCTGGCCGCCGCAGTCGCGACCCCGGCCGCGGCCGCAGCCGCGACCCCGACCACGGCCGCAGTCGGGGTAATCCCTATCAGGAGGAGGGCAGCGGTCGCGGCCTTGGACACGAGGTCAGATTCGTTCGCCACGCCCTGCTGCTCGGCGGCGGCCTTCTTGGCGGCGTCGAGCTGGTCCTGCTTCAACCTCTTCCTCCGCTCGCCCCGCTTCTTGGTCTCTGCGGCCCTCTGCTCTGGCGTGAGTTCCTTCTTTGCTTTCTTTTTAGCTTGGGGCGCAGGTCCAGCGGCGATGCCGGTGGCGGCAGGTCCAAACTCGGGGGCGGCCGCCGCCGCGGCGGCGACGGAGGCAGCGTCGACCATGGCTAGGGCGGGACTGTGGACTGAGGTTTTGGGAGAGGAGAGGCCGGAGTGTGAATTTCGCCCAGAGAGCGGACTGGAGGAGGACACAAAAGCGCTCCGTCGCGCGTTCGGGGCCGACGCATCGGTGGCCCAAATTTGGGCCAGGAATGCGTCGCGGCGGACCAAAAAATGGACCGCGGTCCGTTTGCGTCGCCCCGTTGGGCCGTGTTTTTGGCCCCCGTGGACAGGAGCGGAGGCGCGCGGACTCGATGCGTCGCCCCGTTGGAGTCATCCTAAGGTACGTGGTGGCGCTGCCTCGGTTGTCCGGTTCCTTTTCTCGCCACCAGAGGGACGCGTGGCGCATGCTCGAGGCGGAAGATGAGATCGCCCGATCCCCCGGCTGATGGGAAGCACTTTCCTTGTTCTGTCCACTTGCCACAATCAACCCTCTGCAGTGGATTTCTGTCTTTGCCGATGACGTGGTACTCTACTACTCTGTGAAGCCATTCACTGCTGACCTCCTGGCAATTCGTCAGATACTGAACATGTTCGCGGAAGCGCGCGATTAAAGATCAACTACAACAAATCTGCTGAGACTTTGAGCAGGGGTAGTGTGAGGGAAGAAGGACGCATAATGAGAATTCTGGAGTGCCGCATCGAGGCGTTTCCAATTAAGTACCTTGGCTGCAGTTGGCTTTGCGTCCTTCGACCAAAGAAGAGTGGCAGCCCATACTAATTAACTGATCGCAGCTTGGCAGAAAGGGTGGATCACCAAGGAGGGGCGTCTGATCTTGATCAAGGCGGTGATTGCGGCGAGACCCATCCATCATCTTGTGGTTGCTTGAGGAGCTCGACAGATGGATGCTGGCTTTCTTTTGGGCAGGCAAGGACAAGGTCAACGGAGGACAGTGCCTTGTGGCATGGGAGGAGCAGATTTGCAAACCGGAGCGATATGGTGGCCTGGGCGTGAAGAACCTCAAACTGCAGGGTTTATCACTTCGCACCCGCTGGGAGTGGTTAAAGAGGACAGACCCTAGCAGGCCATGGCAAGGTCTGCCCATGTTGAAGGCACAGCTAAAACCTTGAGGAGTCTAGCTAGAATTGAGCTTGGAGTGGGAAATCGAGTGCTTTTTGGGTAGGATAAATGGTTGGATGGGTTCACGGTTGAACAGATTGCTCCTTTGATCCGGAAATCTCTCAACCCACGACGGCTAAACAGCTGGACGGTCCAGGAGGCCATGCATGAAAACTCGTGGCCGCAGGACTTGGAGGGCCAGCTGTGCATGGAGGGATTCAGCAATGCATACGGCTTTGCATCAGGGTATGCAGCATTCGTAGGGATCTGACATCGTAGGATAAGTTTGTTTGGCCCTGGTCCACAACAGGGGAGTATTCGGCAAGCTCTACGTACAGATTGTTCTGCCATGGAAACATTCGTTTTGCTCGTGCAACCTGCATCTGGAAAGGGAAGGCGCCGGTGAAATGTAAGGTGTTCTGTTGGCTCGCTGTCCAACATAGGGTTTGGATCTCCGATCGAAGGGTTCGACACGGATTACAGGATGATTTGAGTCCCTGTTTCACCTGCCTTCAGGAGACTGACACGATCGTCGAGCATGTCTTCGTGCAGTGTGTGTATGCTTGGGAGTTTTCGTTTGATGTTTTCGAGCGGCTAGGGTGCAAGTTCCTACGCCTGATCTGACGGACACTCTGGAGGGTTGGTGGCTTAGGGTCAGGAAACTCTTCAGCAAGCATAACCGAAAGAGCTTTGACCTTCGTTATTCTTGTCGCCTGGAGTCTTTGGAAACAGCGAAACGCGAGGCTGTTCAATAATGTAAGCCAGCAGTTCACGGTGACAGTCTTGGTTGACAGAAGTGTCGACGAATTCAAGATTTGGAGGCAAGCAAGGACAGGAGGGAGACTGATCATGCCGCGAGAGTAGGCCTAGGTGTGGGAGTTGGTGTTTGAGTGCTTGCGGCTTTGTTGTTTCAACTAGCAGCAGTGTGTAAACTCTTATTCTTTTGCCTTCTATAAAAGTTTAGTAGCGTACTCTCGATTTTATTCTCTCTCTTTTAGCACCTCCTTTAAAAAAAATTAAGTGTGTCGTGGTGATATCTTTTAACAAAAAGGACAACTTCGACGAGTGAATTGTCAAAAAGGACCACCTCCAAAACGACTTGTCAAAAAGGACCACCTACACCGTGGCGGCCGTGCGTATGTACTTGTTTTTTTTTGTGTACATCGTTTCCCACTTCCCAGGAAGTACTTCCGCATACTCACGTTGTACCGTGTACGCTGGTTGCTGTTCCTCGTCCGCGCGAAGCGTCCCGTGCTAGACCTTGCCGGCTCAATCGACTGTCTCGGATACGCGTCGGCACGCGCGCGATCGCTGGACCTTGGGAAGGTCGTTGTTGCACAACCTTTGCCGGCGAGTCCGGTCCAAGGGCGTGCAGCGAGAGCGTAGTCGAAGGAGTCGTACACGCGGCACAATCACAGATGCGAAAAGTAAAAGACACAGAGATATAGGCGGGACTGATCTTTATTATCAATGGTGTCTCTCTCAATACAATACATGGGTATATATAAGGGGAGAGGGGCTAGGGTTGAGGACCAATCTAGAGGGAAAACCCCCACCCCAAGAAAGGGTGGGACCCGCACGTTGCGTACGTCGGTTTCCTAACACTCCCCCTTGGTCCGACATCCCGTATTGTCTATGTCTCAAAACTCCGAAAAACCCAGTGGGAAAAATATGGAGAAAGAGCGCATAGCATACGTCTCCTTATGTTGCACGAATTGCCTCATCAAAAACCTCAATGTGAGAAACATCGGGAAAACTCACATAAGGGAAAAAGAGTACAATCCACTCAACATCAGGTTGAGTACTTGATCATCCGGATCAAGATTTTCAGATGGGGGTGTGAAGAATCTCCCCCAGTCTGGCATATCTCTAAGTCTCATCATACCGATTCCACGAACACACCTCTCAAAAGATGATGCCGGTAATGATTTAGTGAACATATCAGCGAGATTGTCACACGACTTAGTATGCAAGATCCTTACCTCGTTCGTCTTCTGCAGCTCATGCGCATAGAAAAACTTGGGGTTGATGAGACTACTCTTCACATGCCCTGACTGCACTTGTGCAACACAAGCTACATTATCTTCATAGATAATGGTGGGGGTTTGTACGGTGTTCAGCCCACACGTCTGCTGAATGTGGCGAATCATCCGTCGAAGCCATGCACACTCTTGTGATGCTTCTTATAGTGCTATGATTTCAGAGTGGTTCGTCCAAGTCGATAGAAGACTTTGCTCAGACGATTTCCAGGGAACATCAGTTCCACCACAAAGGAAAACATATCCAATCTATGACTTGGAAGTGTGCGGGTCCGACAGGTACCCTGCATCAGCATAGCCTACCAATGATAGGTCTTGATTCCTCCAATAAAATAGCCAAAGATATTTGGTCCCTTGCAGGTATCGTAAGACGTCTTGATGCCTTTCCAATATCTAGGTAGGCTCAGAACTGTACCTAGCAAGCAAATTGACAGCGAACGCGATGTCCTGCCATGTACAATTCGCGAGGTACATGAGTGCTCCAAGGACACTCAAGTAGGGGAATTCCGGTCCCAGAATTTCCTCCCCCTCTTCCTTAGGCCTGAGCGGGTCCTTATCTTGCTGTAAAGACCTCCCAATCATTGGGGTCTTCGAAGGATATGCCTTATGAAATCCAAATCTCTCTAACACCTTCTGGGTGTACTGGTGCACTAGAATCCCAGCAGGGGAATGTTCAAGTTACAGACACAGACAGAACTTGGTTTTACCCAAATCCTTCATCTCGAATTCCGACATCAGGTAGGAACTTGCTTCCTCAATATCTCTAGGTGTACCAATTATATTCAAATCGTCCACGTACACCGAGATTATACAGAATCCATCTTCGTTGCTCGTGTAGCCCTTCTGATGAAGGAGATCGCTTAAGCGATTATACCACAGCCTACCAGACTCTTTAAGTCCGTACAATGACTTCCAAAGAAGAACACTGTATAGACCCGATTTGCTCTCTTGGTTCGGAATGGGGATACCTTCGGTACCATCATGTAAAAGTCCAAATCAAGGTTACCATATAGGTAAGCATTGACAACATCCAACAATTTCATTGTTAAGTCCAGATTTACTGCCATCGAGATCAAGTATCTAAAGGTTATACCAGCCATGACTGGGGAGTAAGTTTCCTCAATATCGACATATGTCGTTGAGTGAACCCTTGAGCGACGAGCCTTGCTCTGTACCGATCCACCTCATGTGTGAGGTAACTGCCTCCTGCCAATCTTTCCAATCCGACCTTATTTTACAATCAGCGGGATTGTTAGGCCTAGGGTCTGGATCTATGATTGAGGCAATTCTATAGCAAAGTTAATGTCGACAATTGCCATTGCTCGGTTCCTTGACTCTCCCTTATTTATATAATTTATGGCCATTTCGTCATGGGGCGCATCTGGCGCTACCTCTTGCTCCACCGTATTTCCCATTACAGGAGCGAGGTCCTTTAGCTTTTTCGCGCCGATGTGTGTACTCACATCTCCGCTGGATGTTCCCTCAATAGGGACGTTCAAGTCCGGAATCCCGTGCACAGGACTTTCCGTACTTGTGCCAGGTCTCAATTGGCTCCCCTTTTTCTTACTAGGGGCTTTGGTGACTATCTGTGATAAATCTCTCTTATCCTTCTTCCTCAGGCGTCCCCGAGTACTTAGGAGTTGAGAAACCGGATTTCCCGTCCTTTTAGGCCTTTGGACGGGAGCGGGTGTACCATAGTTAACTTCGGTATCTCAACCCTTTCCGGTGCATTGCGCGCAGGCATATGCGACTTTGTCACAGTTTACAAGTCACTAAAGTGATCAGGCAGTTGATTCGCTAATGCATGCAAATCAATTATCGTTTGGACTTGTTTATTTGTCTCGGCAGTGCGTGGGTCATGAGCGTGGATCTCCGTGACTTGGCACGTGATTTCTCGACTTTTATCATCAAGGGGTTGATTATCTCCCCCTAAAGTCGGAAAGAGATCCTCGTCAATGCAATCAGCGAAGCGGGCCGTATGACATTCACTTGTCATGGGGTCCAAATACCTGATTATGGACATAGTCGCATAACCAACGTATATCCCCGACTTACGGAGTGGGCCCTTTGCTGATCGCTGGGGTGGTGCTATCGGTACATACACCTGGCAACCGAACCTATAAAGGTGGGAAATTATCGGTGCCGACCCCTGCGCAAGCTGCACATGAGAATGGATGTTGTAGGCCAACGGTCTAAAGTTAATGAGTTTAGCAGCGTGTAACACAGCTTGCCCCAACATCTGGTTGGTGAAATACAACTCTTATGATGGACTTTATCCTTCACCTTTAAGGGGGGCGGTCTAATGATTAACTTCCCTGTAGCGTATGCGGAGCACACAAAATCATCAGGATTTGGGAAGTTTTTCACTTTAACATTATGACCGTTTGAGTTGTATATTCCTCATCATACTTAGACTGATGGCCTAATCTATCATGCCATATGAAAAATAGTTCAGAGCATCGGAAGGTAGTGTACACAGGCAGTGCTACAATTACCGTGTAGCATAGCCATGTGTCCAATGGAGGAAAAATTTCCAAGAACATGTTTACCATTTTCATCGCGCCCGGTGATTAGTAGGCATTCCATACCGTTCATAACACCGGTCTCAGCTGGAGACTATTAGCGTGAAAACCAATGAAACTTAAGGGGGTGCGAATGACTCGGGGTACAACAATGCATCGTTAATGATCAAAGTTGTTCCCATGGGTAGTATCATAGTGGCTCGTCCGGAGCCAACTATATAAGGATCGCAGCCGGCGATTTTCATAACACTACCTCGAGAATTTTATCAGACTCAAAGCACATAATCTCCCTGAAGATGGTATTTGTGTATCGTTTTCCACGAGACATGTTTACTCCATTGGGGTGCCACACGTGTTCTAAGACATTTGCATGTAATTAAAATAATGAAGCGAGGAAGTAGCGACATTACAAAACAAATGCATATATCTGAGAACATAACATGCCATCATATTTAAATAGAGGAATTAATGAACGATAATCAAATGTCATTCAAGCGTCGAAATAATGAATATGGCTTGCTCTTATAGAGCTTACAAACCAAATGTATCTCATATAGCCTAAGGAATCATGATAAGTTAAACAGTGGAAGCTTAGACAGGCATAGAGAACGCGCTGTTCACTTCACACTCAATGTCCAACTGAGTGAATTGCTCCTCACTGAGTATAGGATCATCATCAGTGCCTACACGAGGTGCAAAAGGGAGCACCAAGTGATCGACCTCCATAGAGACACCGACGTCCGTTGAGACCGTAGGGGCTATCTCCGTGGGCGCAACTACAGGTGCAACCATAGGCAGAGGTGGAGGCGACGGGAGGATCTCGGGCGCCACCATGGGTACCGGAGGTACCTCCCCCTGTACTGAGGCGAGGTGCGATTCATGCACCTTCTTACTAGCCTTGTACGTTGCCACAACGTCCTTAGGTGCACGGCACTGGCGTGAGAAGTGTTCTGTAGAGCTGCACCGTAGCATTCCTGGGGCCTCTGCTCCCCCTTGCCTGGCTGATGCTGCTGAGCCTGGCGAGGGGGGTGAGGTGCCTTCTTGCCCTTCCTACCTCTCTTCTTCTTGAGAGGCACATGGGCCTCCTGACGGGAACTCGCTCCAAGTGGCTGCGCGAGAGAGTTCTTTCGCAAGAGCTCATCCTACGCCTCTCCACTTGGAGTATGTCCAGAAGCTCTGCATATTGCGTGCACTTCCCCTGGCGGTAATTCCGCGAGGACTGTACACCATCGGGGTGGAAAGTAGAGAGAATCTTCTCAATCTTCTGAGTGTCGGTGACAGTGACACCACACATCCGAAGAGAGATGCAAATCCGGCGCAAAGCCGAATTATAGTCTCCCACCGTCTTGAAGTCCTAAAACCTCAGACGCATCCACTCAGCCTCTGCCTGCGGGCGAACAGTGTACTTCAGTCGCTCGAAACGCTGTTTAAGAGCATTCCAGAGGTCCAAAGCACTCCGCTCAGCCATGTACTCATTTTTTAGAGTACTGCAGAGGTGGTGACGCAGAAAATGCAGAGCCTGGGCATTCTGAGAAGGGATGACAGCGTTGGTGGCCGCCTGGGTCCCCATGCCAATCGCGTTGGTCAGCTCCCTCGACGTGAGGAAGATCTCAACGTACGATGCCCACGGCAGGCAGTGCAACCCATTTTGGGTTAGCTCGGTGAATTCACGGTTGACGATTCCGGCCATTTACAATTTATGCAAATCATATTAGATTACAGCAGGTAATCCGGATTACAGCAGGTAATCCATTGCATAAATGCGATGAAAATACAATTGTTCATTAACATGACGTTCCAATATTTAAAAACATGCTAACAATGATTTCAAAGCGATTAAAAGTAATTAAACAATTAATTCTAGCAATGAAAATATATAATACAAGCATGATAATGACGGAAACATGTTAAGCGCATCACTAACGTGAAACATTGGCCCTAAAATTGACTTTCCAAAGCTATTGTATGCCCAGATAAACAATTTCAGCAAAAACAGACTATTCCAGGGACTTACGGATAAATTATTCAGCAGGAATAAAAATATTCGTAAAATTGGAAAAGTACAGGTGCTAAAATGTAAATTTCGCGCAGCCCTGTATAATTAGGCGCAATCAAGGGGAGAATTAAGAGACTGGAAACGGCCGTAATTAAGAGCACTTAATACAAAACGTTTCAGCTCAAATTTATTCTCCATCAATGCCATTAATTAAGGCAAAACGGGCCAGCAGGGCTCGTGGCGTTCGGCAGCGCCTCGGGCGTGTTTGCGTGGCCAGCAGGGCCGTCTGCTCGCGGGAGGTGGTGGCGGCCGCCGCAGCGGCGCCGGCGACCAGCAAGGTCGGGCGGCAGTGCGCGCGTGCCAGCCGCACGCACGGGCGCGGCGAGCTCGGCTCGCGGCCGGCGGCCATGCGCGGCATCACGCGGAGCTCGGCCAGCAGGTCCACGGGCATGGCGCGGCGCCGACGAGCGCGTATATGCGACGACGCGCACATCTCAGACGGCACGGCCAGCTGGGCCGACGAGCGCGCAGGACGCCGACGACGTCCATGACGCCCGATGAACGCGGACGGCCAGCAAATCTGGACCTTCTCGCGCGGAAGAGCAACGGCGGCGCCACGTAGTGCGAGGCTCGGTGTGTTGCGTGGCGGCTTGCCGACCTATGCAACACACGACGAACGGCTCTACGGCAGTCAGCCGACGACGTCTTTTACACCGACACGAAAAACACTTCGGATGTCAATTTTCATCGTCCGTTCATCTGGAATCGAGACGGCGCGTCGCACAGCCGGTGCGCCGCGGCGGTACCGTGATCATCAGGATCACTTCCGTACCGACTCCCTACGGTGGCGTCATCAAATCCCCCATGAATCCAAGAGTATCGACATTGGTCGGCGACGTATTCGTCAGCTCGACTCTCGGGAGGGAAATCGACACCGTAGGTAATATAAAACGTATTGCAAGAACGGAAACATAAATAGATGCAAAACCGTTGTTGCGATCGGATCTGGATTATACCTCCGCGATGAACGACGAGAGCCTGCTTGATGAAGGCTCGATGCAGATCAGTTGGCGGAGCAGTTCGTGCTGATAACGTGTTGCACAACCTTTGCCGGCGAGTCCGGTCCAAGGGCGTGCAGCGAGAGCGTAGTCGAAGGAGTCGTACACGCGGCACAATCACAGATGCGAAAAGTAAAAAGACACAGAGATATAGGCGGGACTGATCTTTATTATCAATGGTGTCTCTCTCATACAATACATGGGTATATATAGGGGAGAGGGGATAGGGTTGAGGACCAATCTAGAGGGAAAACCCCCACCCCAAGAAAGGGTGGGCCTGTACGTTGCTTCGTATGGTTGGTTTCCTAACAGTCGTCACTCTTTTCCTAGCGATACCCCTAGGCTGCACATTTCCCGGTAATCTGGACTGCGAAGCGGCTAAGGCAATCTGGAGATAAGACAAGAATGGGCTAGGACGAGCAGCTGCTTCGCTGGCCCAACCCAAAAGTTTTTTTTAAAGGAGGCATATCAGGGTTTATAGTAGAAGGGCCAAGCGACCAAGTTTATAATGCGGGCTGGCACAGACGCCAAGTGCACAACCACGCTAACAAGCAGCTACAAAAACTCAACACTTACTACTCGCCAAACATTCACCGATACGCCTCTAAGAGTCACCTCCTAAAGAGATAAGCTGCTCTCCAGGTCTTAGATTCCTCCCTAATGTCCTGGAACACCGCTGCAGAAGAAGGGGAGATGTTGTCAAAGACAATGTCGTTCCGATGACGCCATAGGGTCCAACAGACTAGCGCCACAGCCGTCCAGAGATCTCTCTCGTCTTGCCGTCCTCCTTGCCACGAGCCCCTGACGCCACCCACTCCACCAGAGAGTCCTCGAGCTCGGGTATCCATCCTGCCAGGTGCCAGCTGCTCAGACAAGCACCCAAATTGTCTGTGCCAACACACGTCCAACCAGTAAGTGATAAATAGATTCATCGTGTTGGTCACAGAACGGGCACACGTTCGGGTGCTGCAAACCACGCCTAGCCAAGCGGTCAGCCATCTTGCATCGATTTTTGAGGGCCAGCCACAGGAAGACTCTACACTTGGAGGGTGATCCGTCCCGTCTGGCGGCCCCCTACCCCCTTATATATTCTTGGGGCTAGGGTTATAGAGTGCCGAGCGGATCTCTGGTGGTGTGCGCCTAACATTATATGCTATATCCAATCTACAACAAATATCCCGCAGAGTCCGGCGCCTGGTGATCCTGGCGTAACTTGTACACCAAGTAGATGTGTTCGAGCCCCCTCTTGGGCCCGAACCTTTGTAGTGTGCTGTCTTGGGCCGAGCCGCCCATTTTCCTTAGCCATGACCAACCCGGAACCCATGATCTCGTCACCATGAATCAAACTAATGGGTAGAAACTCCCCTACCTCCACAACATCACGTTTCTTGGGAAGCGTGATAAGGGCCTGGTTTACAGCTCCAAACCCTCGAGCGTCAAGTCGGGAGAGGGACCGAAAGGCATCCAAGACGTCTCCCTTAATAATATCCCAGCATGTTAAGTAAAAGTGAGTTGAGAATCCATTCGGCCCCGGACATTTATCCAGAGACATGGCCTTGATGACCTTCTCAATACCTTCTCTTTCGTAAAGTCCTCCTCGAGAGTGGAGATCCATCGATGGTAAGCCGAGGAATCCAGACCAAGGGAGAACGGCCTATTTGGCGCCGAGTTCAACAAAGAACTCATCCACGACATTCATCTTGCCCTCATGTTCTGAGACCCTAGCACCATTCACCATAAGATGCCCCACAAAATTCGTACACCTGCAATGGCTAGCAGCTGAGTTGAAGAAGCAGGTGCAAACATCACCCTCCTTCAACCACAACACAGACCGGATCACTGTCTCACCATCAATCGCTCAAGAGAAGCCAATCCATGGAGTTTCTTTTTAAGAATCTTGCATACGGCATGCTCTTCAGGCGACAAGGCCCGGCAGTCCATAGCCATATCCAACGGGAGGATGACTTCATTGGCAATGAGGATCTGGAGATTGATGTTGCCAATGAAACAACCACTCCAGTGAGAAAGCCGACGCATCGTGGTTTTTAAGCTTTGCACTCAGCCGCTTGCAGGGGTTCTGCACCCCGGGTGAGACATCCCACGCTTCCTAGACGACGTCTCGGAAGCCCTCCACCTTAGGCCAAAAGGCTTGAGACTGAAACTGGCGGCCACGTAACTGATCTGAGTCAAGGTTGAGGAGCAATGGGCAGTGGTCAGATGGATCCGAAGACAGAGATGAGAGGAAGGCCTCTGGGTACGAGGGGTCCCAATCCATGGTCGAATAGACCCTATCCAACCTCACCATCGTTGCATGTTGTCTCATTTGACCAGGTAAATCTGCGCCCGTTGAGATATATCTCTTTGAGTTACAATCCTCAGAGCGTCCTCTTAAATCTAGCCATCATGCCTTGATGGAGAACCCTTTGGTCTTATCTTTAGGGTCTGTGATCATGTTAAAATCCCGAGGCACGACCCAGGGACCTACGTGAAGGTCCCTAAAACCTCCTGTAACTCCACGAGGAAGTCGCGCTTGGCTACTTCCTACCGCGGCCTATAGACTCCGATAAACCACCAACCGGGTTCCTCACCGGCGATCACGCTGGCATTGATAGTGTTAGCCGTGTAGTGCGGCGTTGGAGATTTTGACCATCGCCGATCGCCACGGAAGCAAAATACCACCCCGGGTGCCCAACAGCGGTTAAGTAGAAAAACTCAAATCCATGGCCGAAATAATCCCTAACTACCACATATGTGATACCTCCATCTTGGTCTCCTGGAGATACACCATAGACGGCACAGCGACAGAAACCACCTGATAGATTGCGAGACGATATGCAAGCGAGTTGAGACCATGACAGTTCCAAATCTCAGTACAAAACTCCGGGTTCGACATAGGGTTACAAGGTGAACAACTGAAACATAAAAGCGAGAAAAAGGAACTAAGACTATCTAGCGATCAGTGGGCGCAGATCGTCGGAGTGTTGTCCACCAAAGGGAGATCGTCAGGCTGCCATCCGAATAAGCTAATCACCATGTCAATGTGCTCCTATCGAAGGGGACGTGCGAAGAGGTCAAGGTACGCCTCCAAGGCCTCATCCCCAATCATGTCACCCTCGCGCGCGCGCGATCCCAAACCTGGTGATCAGCGTCTTCTGCTGCTCCTTGACGTGCATGGACCCCGGCAACTGACCACGGATGCGGCCACTACGCCTAACTGGTCCCGCCAGGAGAAACTACGATAGAAGTTTCATATCCTATGTTGACGAGGTTGCTTATCAAACTACTCTGATGTATGTCACGTAATACCTTACCACAAATTTTTATGCTTGTGGCTTGGTCAATTTGGCGTGAAAGAAACAAATAGAGTTTTTGATCATGCCTACAAACAGACCCATCTTCTGATCGAGCAGAGTGCTTCAATGGGTAGACATGAGCAGATGTCGCCTTGCTCGTCAGAAGCAGCCCTTAGGATATGGTTTTTTAAAAACAAAACGGGCATATTGCCTCATTTTATTTAAAAAAAAATAGAGAGAATTGACCGGTTAATTAACGGTAAGCCGGCCAAAAAATCGTTACAAAGGCCGGCTGAACTGGCACACAACAACGCTGCAACTCACACCACCCGTGAAGAGACCATCGCGGAAGCACATAGGCGTCATCATCATCACTCCTCCTCGAGCAAGCGAACCCGACTTCGCCATCGACTTCCGTGGGAAGGGCACTCACCGCAGCAGGAGCAAGAAGCCATAAGAACCACCAAACAACCTTCCACACACGGCGATAGCATAGCAACTCCGAATCCGAGGGCACACTATGATGGAGAACTATGCAAAACTGGCGCCATGAAGGATCACCGGGCCAGACTATCCGTCGCTTGTCATCGTCACCACAAAGACCTCATCGGGCTTCTCGCCACATGGACCTCGCCGCAGTAGCTCCGACTTCAAGACCCAAAGAGACGACTACCGCAGCCTTGCCGCGACTCTGCCTTCGCGCATCCTCATAGCCGCAGCCGCCATCGCCGACCACCACAGCGAACCACAACCCTGCCGGCCGAACCATACTCCAAACGAAGCCCTCAAGAAGGAAGGCGCGAGGCCAACATCGTCCGATCTGGAGAAACCCGGATCTAGGGTTTCCCCCGGAGAGTTAGGATGCGGAGATGATAGCAACGACGCCTCCAGCAAGGTGACGGCGCCCACAGACGCCGCCGTCATCGGCCCCATCCTGGCCCGGCTTTCACCGACTTCTCACGCATCCACATCTCAGGTCAGCAAGCCAACCAGACCGCCACCACCACCAAGCGCACACCGCCGAGGAGCACGATCCAGGCCCGTCGGGGGCACAAGATCTGGAGCCTGACTTGTCGAGGATATCCAGGAGCAGCCAGGGTTTGGTCCTCTCTGAGAGTTTCTTTTGATGTTCTGTAACTGTGGTCGACTGTTCGTGTGTAGCTCCTGTTCTTTTTTATTGTACTTTCTTTTTATTTCCTTTCGTCGCTGTACTCTGGTCATATTTGCCGTAAACTTCTGTCTCTCTTATTATACCACATGCAGCTCTCTTGCATGGTACGAAAAAAAAATCTAGTTCATTAGCACCATGCCAGCCAAAGGTGTGGACAGGATCTATCAAGATGGGGTAATTAAAACGTTCTACCTAGTTTAAACTGGAATTTTATAGTTTAACTCAGGGTCACTTACAAAATAAGTATGGCTCAATCAGATTTTACTTGTATCGTGTTATGTAGTTCAAAGTTCGAACATATTAAAAACTAAAAAAATGGCATACCTTATAGACTGTTCCAAATCCACCACTTCCGAGAATAAGTTCTTCAGAGAATTGATTTGTGATATCTTTTTTTTTTTTTTTGAAAGGGAGTTGCGTACAAGATCAAGCAAGAACAGAGCACAACGCACGCACAAACGCAACCGCAGGCCTCGCCACAGACGGCAAACCTGGCACCACCACGCACACCACACACCTAAGGAAGAAGATCAGCCAACCTTGTTGAGAGAGCCGCATGATTTGATTGGTATTGATGTTTGGTGCTGTAACTGGGTCGCCGGTACGTCCATTTCTGTCACTGAAATTTACTACAGAAAAAAAAAAAACAGAGCACATGAGTTGCTCCAGCCCCTTTTGGTCGCTGTTTCACCAAAGTTCAAGATGAATCGTACAGTAAACTACAGGATAAAAAATATGGAGATCAACCAAACACCTAATGCAAGAAAATAGAGACTAAAACAAAACGTGAACTGCCGGAAACAAATTCCAAAATCACATGTACTGAAAGTCTGAAACATCCAATTTTAACCAATTAATCCATTAATTAGCTTCCAGCTATGGTCACCCGAAAACTTCCACTGTGCGGGATGTGTTTTTTCTGCAGTTTATGTAGATGACAGAGATAGAGAGTGTATAGTTCATTATCCTGAAGGACTAAACATGCAGATGAGTCTGATATTTCACGGACTGGGGCATATCCATAACGGCTCTTCATTTCACAAAACTTTGAAAAATATCAGCATGTACATATTGGGGAAATCTACATCCAGATATGAGACCTTCTACACGAAGAAGCGAAATTTAAGAACCAAATTAATTTAGTACTAACCTTCAGAGGGCCAGCATGGGTTGTAAGCTAGCTGATCGATGGTGGAGTTTGTTGATTCTTGATGGGTCAGATGAGAGGAGAGGGAGATCCTTAGCAGATGAGAACAATGGCGAAGCAACAGGCTGAGTTGAACTTTAAGGAGAAGAGGATGCCCCTTGCAGTTAAATATTAGTTGACTACGCAATTAGCAGAGAAAATAATTAAGCATTTAGTTATGATGGCATGCATCTAGTCCTCTATTCCATAAAAATATCCATAGCGATAGTAACATAGCAACCTGTCATTAAGACAAAAAATTCTATTGTGGCAAATAATTAATTAGCAGAGAGGGCTCTGTTAACATAATTTTCTTAGCAAGACAATGTGAGTCAATAGTCTAAGGGCATGTACACACCAAAACTCCTACACGGGCGCTTAAAAAGTCAATTCGCAATCATGGGTAAGTGTCGGGTGCTAGGGGCTTGATTTTCTGTGTGTTTTGCAATGTGAGGTTGCTAGGTGCTTGTTTACGCGTCGGCTGCTAAAAAACGGCTGGGAATTCTAAAGAAACTGCCCGATTCTTTTCTTAGCGCCTCCCCTTAGCACCTCTGTTGTACATGGCCTAATAAATGAAGTTTTTCATGACACCACGTAGTATATGCTAGCCACTACGAAATATTAACTAGCCTAATGTCATATGCATTATATATGAGCAGCTTAATAGTGCGTTTGGGCGGTGTCTTAGATCAAATAGTCCCCATAATAATAGAAACAACACCGAAATTTCAACAACAAATAATTCGTAGCTAGGTGCAATAAAAATAAATCGATAAGAATTTACTTTGTATTGGTGGATGCAATTGATGCCATCCGCTGAGAATATCACCTCCAATCCTTGGCTCGTTTATTATTTTCTGTGCAAGGTATCCAATAATATAAGGAAGGTTCCGGAGATAGTAGAGGGGAGGAGACGGAAGACGGCTACTTGGAGAGAGGAATAAGGAGGAAAGGGAAAGGAGTCATTGATCGAGTCTAGCGGGAAGGAATAATTAATGGAGTTCTGTGCAAGGTCCAATAATATAAGGAAGGTTCCGGAGATAGTAGAGGGGAGGAGACGGAAGACGGCTACTTGGAGAGAGGAATAAGGAGGAAAGGGAAAGGAGCCATTGATCGAGTCTAGCGGGAAGGAATAATTAATGGAGTTCTGTGCAAGGTATCCAATAATATAAGGAAGGTTCCGGAGATAGTAGAGGGGAGGAGACGGGAGACGGCTACTTGGAGAGAGGAATAAGGAGGAAAGGGAAAGGAGCCATTGATCGAGTCTAGCGGGAAGGAATAATTAATGGAGTTCTGTGCAAGGTATCCAATAATATAAGGAAGGTTCCGGAGATAGTAGAGGGGAGGAGACGGAAGATGGCTACTTGGAGAGAGGAATAAGGAGGAAAGGGAAAGGAGCCATTGATCGAGTCTAGCGGGAAGGATAATTAATGGATTTTGTGCAAGGTATCCAATAATATAAGGAAGGTTCCGGAGATAGTAGAGGGGAGGAGACGGAAGATGGCTACTTGGAATAAGGAGGAAAGGGAAAGGAGCCATTGATCGAGTCTAGTGGAAGGAATAATTAATGGAGTTCTGTGCAAGGTATCCAATAATATAAGGAAGGTTCCGGAGATAGTAGAGGGGAGGAGACGGAAGACGGCTACTTGGAGAGAGGAATAAGGAGGAAAGGGAAAGGAGCCATTGATCGAGTCTAGCGGGAAGGAATAATTAATGGAGTTCTGTGCAAGGTATCCAATAATATAAGGAAGGTTCCGGAGATAGTAGAGGGGAGGACACGGAAGACGGCTACTTGGAGAGAGGAATAAGGAGGAAAGGGAAAGGAGTCATTGATCGAGTCTAGCGGGAAGGAATAATTAATGGAGATCTGTGCAAGGTCCAATAATATAAGGAAGGTTCCGGAGATAGTAGAGGGGAGGAGACGGAAGACGGCTACTTGGAGAGAGGAATAAGGAGGAAAGGGAAAGGAGCCATTGATCGAGTCTAGCGGGAAAGAATAATTAATGGAGTCGGCCAGGAACTCACTATATTTAACGTTCGTTGATAGAGTCCAGCGGACGGATGGATACTCTGAATCGTATGTTGCCGCCTGGATCTCGGCAGAGACATAAAGAATTAGCGTTTCCGAAGACAACCGGAGGGGATAGTTTGCTGGAGACGGGCATCGCGATTAGATCGGGAGGTGCTGTGGCGCCGGCCCTATAGGCCTGGCGTTTTGGTTCCCAGACATACCTGCACACGCGAACAGGATATCCATATCGTTAATGTGAGTGTGGAGATATGTGCTTGGCACATTTTGTACGGTGGTAGTACAGCGGATAGGCCGCGAGCACCGTATCAGACTTAATGACATTAAATGAGAAATGGGGATTAATTGCGTTTCAACGTTAGTCGTGCTGTCGGCCCATAAGGCCACGATGTGCCGTTTGTCCACAGGACTAGTTCATGATATGCTATGCACTCTGCTAAAAGGAAATAAAAACAACTTTTGCATTGCTGAGCACTTTTTTTTTGAAATTTAACCACACTATATTAAGCTAGCAAGCCAGCTCATTAGAAACCTTCCAGTCCCCTTAGACACCCTGTTAAGTAAAAGAGTGCGTAAGAAACTTACTGCCTCAACCAATCACAGATACATCGTTTAGAAGTTTGTCCACCACAAAGTCAGGTGGATCATCTATCCAATTACAGCCACTATTAATTGTAAAACTATAGGCAACTAGCTCATGAGCGACACTATTGGCGTCACGCAAACAATGCATAAACTCAACCTTCCCTATCATACTGCTTCATCAGTACTTGGTTTGAGGGAACTGGTCATGTGCGGTTTGGAAGAAAAACCAACTTGAAGCGGTGTCCTACCAATCCGGATAAACAATGGAAAGGGAAAAATCAAACTAATTCAGAAACTAGAACAACTTGATTTTGCTTCTAGGCTCTAGGTCGGTACAGAAACTATACTAATTACAAAGTGAGGTCCGAACGTGTGCCTCCAGCTCAGTACAGGCAAAACATGTTTGCCTCTACATCCAATTAGGAAAACCTACGAATTAGTACCGATGCAAGTTCATGTTGGAGCAAGCTAGATGCGACGAGTTCTTTGTTTTGCTTCGAGGTGCTGATCGGACGAGATGTCCAAGTCATGAACTAGTCATGGATTCATGGTTTATATTTTCCCCGCCACTGTTAGCAGACAATCGAATAGAAAATGGCACATACGGCAGTGCATACGAGAGCAGAGTGTGCTTGAGAGCGAAGTTGAGTTATCCACTTGGGAGTTATTATGCTATTTTAAGTAACGTGTAAAGTCTGAAGTTTAAGACGATTGCTGTTGCGTTTCAACGAACATCTCAACATTTGGTTCTAGTAGCTAGCAATGTAGGGACGAAAATAAAAGAACCCCATATGGACATGAATCTTTTGTTGTAGTGTGCATTCTGGGGCAACAGATCGTGCTGCCATTCTTTTCAATAAAATATTTTTTATCATTTGGTTCAACACAGCCACATGTATCTTTGCGGCTTCGCCTGACAGAGCCCGCTGACTAAGCTACAATCAGTTAATACAAACGCATGGTTGCACATGGAAGCTGGTTTGACGGGACATGATACATGTATTTGCAGGAATATTTTAGAAAAAATTGGATGCACCTGAGTCAATACTTTATGTGCGCCGTTTCAGATTTAGAAATTAAAGATGACAGAACTTTAATTATGCATGATTCAGCACGACCACAATTCAGAGAGAAATCCATGAAACAATTAGTCCATGTCTACGGTGGAAAGAAAAATCTATGAATGGATTTTTTTTTCCGATAAAGGGCATTTTATAACTGAAAGCACCGCGATGGTACAAAGTAGTTTACACCTGGCCTTTCTATAGGTAGGATGGTTCAAAGCATCAAATAAAATGAGAATTACAAAAGCTCATGGTAAGCATGTATGACGTCTATGGAACTCGGGAGCAATCCGAAGATTATGTGGGATAAAAATATCTCTCACCGTATCCTCCACATAAACAAGGTTAGAACTTCACGTATTAATAGAGACAACCATGGACGAATCAAATTTGTGCACCTGTGTAGGAGAAAAATATTATCATTAAAAATCTTAGCATTTCTAAATAGACACAACGACCATACATATTACGGCAAGCGCCTAAGGCCCACCCTAAGAAGAACTTTAAACATTTGCAGCACCACGTGATGGGTAAAAGTTAGAATCTACTTGCATGACTGACCATATATAACGTGCAAACTTGCAATCGAAGAATTAAGTGTTTTATTTGTTCCATCTCAATGACATAGCACACAATTAGTATCCCATGCCGGTTGCGTTCAATAAGATTAATTGGAGATTACTCCTCTCAACATATACCATGACTTTAACTAGACTAATGACTTTCAGGATTGAGAAATGCTCCATGGGGGAATAACCTTCTTTCAGTCATTCAAACGTATATCTATATTTTCAAAAAACTACGAGTTCATGGAATTGAAACAATCTCAACCATTCAATATAATCAGATCCAATGGCTCATAATTTAGGTTTGACCTTGCAAATTAACTCATAAAGTAGCATTTGCAGAGCAGGTGAAGGTCCTGAGTGAGGTGTTTTGGAACCCGAGCTCCATGTAGCTCTTTTTAGGAAAATCAGAATTTGCATCTAAGTTTCCAAAATTCGTGAAACAAATCCCATATGTAAATATTGATATGATCTACAAGTGTGCAAAATTGTAACTCAAAATTCGTTATATTTTAGGGTTATATTATAGTCTGGGCAAAAAATGACAAATTTGTGGATCTGGGTGGTGAATAATACACAGTTTCAAAATTTTGAAATTTTTCCTGATTTATCTTTTTTGTGTAGACTAGAAAAAACATATTTTGGATATAAATTTGCACACTTGTAGATCTCGGCATTATCTACATGTAGAATTTTTGTTTAAATTTGTTTTAAACTAAAAAGTGATTTTGAGTTTTTGAAAAAACGAGCTACATAGAGCACGGGATCCATTTAGACTTTCTGGTCCTAGTACCTGATAACCAACACTTGAAAATATCTTACAAACAAGACAAGCCTAGAAGATAACAAACTCACAGCGCACAGAAAGTTCAGAAGCAATTGGTACAGAATCTAGAGCACGCATGCAAGAACCACAAGGCTGACCGCCGCACATGTTTGTGATCACAAACGCTCGATCGTATATATACACCTTTCAGTTTTAATAACCACGAATTCACCTACGAAATGTCACAAACTGTGAAGACACGCACGAATTCACTACAGCAAGCACAAACGATAAGATGATAAAATGCTGTCAGCTCTCGAAAGGCCACAGTGTATAAAAAGTTCAGAAGTATGATCCTCCGTCTTGAAGATAGGACAACAATCTCATGAGCTGCAACTTCACCGTGGTCAGGCGGGCCGATCAGTAGTATAATTAGTTACGCCTGCATGATTTAACATATATCTGACCTATTACAAAACAATACATATCCTACTATATATAAAAGGGGGCAGAATCGCTGCCCCCTCAGCCCTCCACGTCGCCGGCAATTCCTGGCCGTCCGATCGGCGCGACGGACGGCCAGGATCGAGCCACGTCGCCCCCATTCCCGTGCGCGCACTGTAGCTCCGATTTTAGTCCAATCAGGGTGCGACACGCGTCCCGGTCACCCGCCGGTTGCCCGGCTCCCAGCCGGTCGCCCACCCGGTCACCGCTCCATTTTGCAGAAAAGCCCTCCCACTTTCGGCAATTCGCACGCGTTTCACTTTTCCCTCTGAGGATGGACCTAAACTCAATTTCCGGAAACCTCGGGGTCTTTTCTGCAAAAACGTCCGCGGGCTCTCCTCTCTCTTCCGCCCGCCGCCGCGGCGCACCGCCGCCTCGCGCCTTCCCGGCCAAATCCGCGGGCACGGAGGGCTCCGCTGCGCCGCCCTCCACCTCCTCGCCGAGGGATGCGTGCCGGGGCGCCGCATCCGCGCCGGATTCCTCGCCGCCGCGCTCGTGCCGTCCGCGGCGACGGATTTCGTCGCCGGCGGCCGCTCCGGCGACCAAATGGCCCGCCGCGCCGCCCATACAGCTCGCCGCGACGCCCGCGAGCGGATCCGCGTGGCTCCGGCCTCGCGCGCGTGCCCGCCTGCCCGAGCGCGGCCGCGCCGAGCTCCGCCGTGTGCTCTCCGCCGCTGACGTCAGCCCATGACGTCACTGCGGGGCCCACCTGTCGGTGTTTTCTTCCCCGTAAATGTTTTCTATAAATTCCACAAAATTGTACAAACTTCTAAATTCAATATCTTTTTATCTGTTAATCGGAAAAATATGTTCTATATACCAAAATGCTCAGAAAAGTGAGCTCTACCTATTTGTGTCAAAATGATGCATGTTTAAACAACTTTGAATAATTCTTATGTAAAAGAACTAAATTAACCATTTTGTGTATCCAAATTCAAATACTTCGGGCGACAAACCGCGATGAGCTCTACCTATTTATGTCAAAATGATGCATGTTTAAACAACTTTGAATAATTCTTATGTAAAAGAACTAAATTAACCATTTTGTGTATCCAAATTCAAATACTTCGGGCGACAAACCACGATGATTTTTAGCATTTTTACAAAATGCATACAACGAAAATCAAACAATCCTTCTTCCAAGTTTGGAAATATAATTCAACTATTCACAGACTTCACATCTTCAGTTTTATGAATCACAACAATGCAAACCACGTCAAAAAAATACAGAAAATATATTCCCAAAAAAAAAAAAACTTTCCAAAATATCCGATTTCTTTCTAAGTTCGAACATAGATTTCAAATTTCCACAAGAACTAAGCCATTTTAATTAACTCACTACAATCCTGCAAATCGTACATACAAAATGCAAAAAAAAAAAGAAAATCCTCAAGCGACCATTTCTTCAAATTTAATCCCTAAAAAAACTAAAAAAAAATTCAAATCCACGGGCGCGGCGAAGCCCGCGCTTAGTCCCCTAGTAGTTATATAATACATGGACAAAGACCTCATAAATCGTCCAGAAGCTTCATAACCATATAGTTACAAGATACACGGAACAGAGACTACAGGAAATTGCAAACAGAATACAGACTATAATCAAGCATCACCTCAGATAAAAGTAGGCAAGCAATAGCAAACAGAGCTTGGGCTGCTATGAATTTTGCCCTTATTCTAGTAATTTTAGTTAACATTTATGATTAGGTAATGCGTTTATCACTACACTAACACAGTCAATCAGAAAAATAACATCAAGAGCGTGATGGAATTCTAGCTGAAACATAGTCAAGAAGAAACCAAAATTGCTGACAAGCATGAAACGCAACAAAGTTCAGAAGCGCGACATTCAGAGTCAGATATCATATGTCCCGTCTTGATGGTAGAACAAAATTTGCAGGGGAAGCAGATGGAGCATGGATGCATCTTCGGCCTCTATGTTTCAGCATTCTATTTGATTCCACACAACTCACTGTCGCTGTTACCAACTCACTGTAGTTTCGCCTTAGACTCGGCTGATGGAACCGGTGGAATCCGGAGCTGCCACTGCTGCGCCCAGATCTTCTTCCATAATTCCTCCAAAGATATAATAGGCACGAGGTCGTACTCGTGGAACATGAGCCCTTGGGTCCACTCTTTAGGATGGCAGAAGGTGAGGAGATGATCGATGATGGTGAAGGGGCGCACCGAGGGGCGGATCCTCCTCTTCTCCCCGTCGTGTATTTGGCACTCGGCGGCCAAATCCTCGGACAGACCTGTTGTCAGTGAGTGCATCAGAACAGGGTGGAGGCCTGCGGAGAAGTAGATGGAGTTGCTGCTCAGCGAAGGGAGGTCCATGGCCGAGACGGACACGCATCCGTAGTCGCTGAGGAACAGCGCGCGGTCATGGAGGCTCGTCAGCTTCGCGCAGTTGCTGCTGCTGTTGCTCAAGTCCACCTCGTACAAGGTGAAGCTTGCCTGTTCCCACCAGTTTGTTCCCGGATCCACACGAGGACGATGCGAGACGACAAGCAACATCTGACCACCGGACTCCGCAAGGAAGGTGTGGTATTGCCCGAGGTGGCCGGAGATATTGGGAACCTGAGCAACAGCCACAGGATGATCTAGTGGTGGTCGTGTCGTCGGAGTCCGAGGGTACAGCTGCACGATCTCTAACGAGTCAGCATTGGTGGTACTGGCGTAGAGCCTCCCTTGGAAGACCAAGGCGTTTGATGTGAAAAACCCTCGGTGGAGGATTTCCCACTGGTCGATGCAGGCCTCCGCAGCGACCATCCCCGTCCTGTATGGGAACCAGATGACGACGGCGATGGAGGACGAGGAGGACGCCGCGTTGCATACCGTGGCTTTCATGCCGAGGAAATTGTCCCTGTTCTTGATGGCCTTGGTGTACACGGACGCGAGCGACGGGAAGTCGACGGTGACGCGGGTGAAGGGGTTGAGCACACGGATCTCGCCGTTGGTCTTGTCACTTGTGCAGGAGGACGAGGAGGCCGTCGCTGAAGCCGATGATCTGGCGGTCTCGGATGTCGGGAACGCGGACGCGGAGGCGCCGGGCTGTGCGCGTGTGGAACAGGTCGATCTCGCCGGCGTCATCGGGTCGGACCGCATCTCCTTCGCAGAGCGCGATCCAGCCACGTGGGCGGAGGCGCGGGTCCCGCAGGGCGGGGTCACGCTCGCGCGGCGTGGGCGTGCAGGCGTGCCATCCGGAGCAGACGGTGCGGAAGACGACGTAGTCCACGATGTCGCTGCTGTCCAGGAGGCGATCTGTGACGAGGCAGATCAAGTCCGTTGGGAGGGACGCCCAGCCGCCGATTGCCTGCTCCGGCCAGCCGCGCTTGTGGCCGGCGAGCGCCACGGCCAAGGAGGCACCTTTGCGCTCCTTCCCATCCGGCGGCCCACTTATGGCTTGCTCGATCGTCATGAAACCAACTGAAACATGGATACTGGAATAGAGCACGAACGAACGATTAGCTAGCTGGGCCTATATGGTTAGCTCCGTACTTCTTTCAAACACGACGCTACAACAACTTGGATACGAAATTGGAACCTGACGGAAAGATATCCGGTGGAATTGTTGAAAACTTCTATACATACTTTCAGGATTTTAAAATCATAATTTGATTTTCAAAATACTTTCTCGAACTACCACACTCCAATATGCTATATCTTTACTTCCTTGGATACTCTTTTCTCTAAGATTGTTTCTGTAAAAGGGACTGTTATGTCGCTAAATTAATATGCACCGTCTTTATTGCCAAAATAAAGAGAAAAGTATACATACCCCCACAACTTCTGAGTTTCGGATAGAAAACCCCCACAATTCAAAACTACTCCCTTAAGTTTACAAAACCGGACAGAACATCCCCCGGACGAATTTAAGCGGTTTTAGAAGGTGGTTTTGGTCTACGTGGCACTGGGATGGTAAAAAAAAAGTCAATGGTGCGTGGTCTTGCAGCAATGCCAGTGACAGTGACCAGTGACAAAACCGGACAGAACATCTCTTTTTCGTGCCAGTGACCTCTCTGCAGTTCGTGGCGGCTTCTTGCTGGCAACGAGATCCTCCGACGTAGAGGCAAATACTGCAGAGGGACGTAGTTGCATCTCGTTCGCTGGATGCACATCGAACGGCAGTTGTCGTCGGAGGATCTCGTTGCTATCCGGAACGAGATCCTCTGACGTAGAGAGAAATACTGCAGAGGGACGTAGTTGTTTGTGAGTCGCTAGATGCGCATCGGACGGTAGCAGCTCAAACGCAACGAAGCAGCCAGCGAACGATATGCAGTTTGCTCCCAGGACAGGACAACATCGCGCTCCCAGCTGAGAACTTGCCGCCGTCGCCGCCTGCGTGGCCTCCGCCACAACCGCCTGCGTGGCCTCCATCCCCGCCGTGTCCTCCGACGCCGCGGCCGTGCGCGCCAGCAACGGTATATGTGCATTGATAATTTTCTTCCTTCTATGCGACCACCATGCTCATAGACATTTCCTAAGTCAGTATACATATAACCAGGATAAACCACACCTTCCATGTACATCCCCTATAGCAGCAGTTTTCTGTATATTAGTAGATGGATAAAATTCTTGGCATTTCATCAAACCTGACAACGACATATGCGTTCTTCACCTTTCATCATAGCTCAGTCGAGCTACGGAAAGTCTAGGATCTCCACTCTGATTTTAAACCGCAAGAAACCGTGATGAATGAAAATAGAATATACCCCTGCGAACTCAAACTTGATGAATGAAACAATGTGACGTGCTTAACTCAATGTAATGATGCTACCCTCATAAAAATCAGTTGGGGGAAGGAATGCATCGTAAACGACATATACACTGTTATATGCATGTCAAACATAGGTTCTTCATGCTGGAAAAATAATTCTACACAGAGATACAATATAGTACCCATATTTGGTCGGCAGCTCTATATATGTCTGTCCAGAAACCATGCATGTAACCATAGTTCTAAGTGCAAGATCTTAGTACTTTAATAACAAAAATATGTGCTAACACCCAGCCATATGAGTACCACTAAACAACAATCATGCAAGATTACCAGCCTGATGAGGATAGTATCTTATCAAGGTTTAACGCATAGTTTGCAGCCTTATCTTCCATCAACCTATCATCATCGTCAAAAACAGATGTCGAGCCAATCATTACCAATGCATAGTGCCCACGGTCTGCAAGCAAACGTAATAGAAACACACACACAGAAAAGTTATAAGGGTTTTGCAGAAAACATGGTTTCACAACATGTGAGTCTCACAGGTGGCATTGGACTTGTTTCTTCTGGTTAACACTAAAGGCAGATAGATGATTATTGTTGGCTGTTGAAATCGAATCAGCCTGCATTCTTGTCCAGCCTGCCAAGGGGAATCCTATTTGATCCATGTTCTGCATATTAGATGCTAAACTCATGCAGGAAGACGTGGTTAAGGCCTGACAACGATGGTTTAAAACAAAGAGAATTATTGTGGTGTGGAAAACAAATCAGCAATATTTCTGGGAAGATACAGAGAAATCTTTGTTTTCAATACCTGGAGCCGAAACTGACACAATCTTCTACAGTCCTTAACACGTATATGCTTCAAAACAATGAACTGTCACAATATTATACTACTATAATGTACTGTATTTCACCGTGTATTTCGATGTGAAGAAAATCACTATACCTGTATGACAACAAACAGGGCAAATTAGAAAAGAATTAGTGTAATGTGTGGCAAATAATAAAAGGCTAAGTAATGTGTGGCAAATTATAAAAGTCCAAAGTAATGTGTGGCAAATAATAAAATCTCCCGGACTTGTGGGCGCGGGTCACGTCAGTGGAGACCTCAAGGCAGCAAGGGGAGCTCGTCGCAGGCGGGCGCATGGCGCATCAATGGCGGCGTCGAGCTGGCAGCCATCCACCCATCCTCGGGCCGGAACCCTAGTCGTGCGTGGCTCCAAACGATACAGACAAAGGGAAACCAAATCAGGGGCTCAGGCCGACGGAAAAAACCGGATAGATTTAGTTTCCGCGGGTGCTTCCGATGTGGCAGATCCTAGGCCTTGACCAAGCCCGTGCGGCTCATGTGGAGGAAAATTTGGAGGGTTTGCTGATACAATTATGTGGAAGTAAGACTGAGGTGCCAGTTGAGGAAGTTTTTGACCGTTTGTTGATGCAGTTATGCGGACCAGTTGGTAGTATGTTTCCTTTTTTGTTAGTATTTATGAATCGAACTGCTGCATGCTCCAATATTATGACTTCGAACTGAGATGTTTGCTTTGGTAGCTCACCTGTCCCCTTTCGTTCCATGTATGTCCGTGTTATGCTTGTGCCTTATTTACAACTGTTCATTTTCATGTTCTGCAGTTCGGTCATTTGGAACCGAAGGCCGTAAGAAAGACGGGGTACAGATTCCTGCGAGCGACAAAGTTTACAAGTACATACTCTTCCAACGAAGTGATATCAAGGTACCTGGCACTATGGATAGAGAGCTCTGTCTGTACTCTCAAGCTGTTCCTGTTCTTGTTCTCAAGCATGCTTAAAATTATCCCATTGTATTGCTGGTACCTTGTTTCCACTGAGTTAAACCACATATAGAAGTTACAGATAGGTAGGATTTTGTTTATCCCTGTGTTTGCTCGACGGTGTCGGGCATCACACGTTAATTAATCTCTTGGTTACATGAAGTCAATTCCATGATTGTTGGTCTTGTTGTATGTCACAGTATTGTCCATGCCTTTTCTTTTAAATGTCAAAATCCTAACGTAGCATTTGTAACACCATGTTATATGTTCTAAATTTCGCTGTGGTAGGATTACATATGGCCCAACTAAGATATATTTGAGATTTTAAGGCAATCAAGGAAGCAAATGGTATTATGATGGTTAGATTGAGAGATAGTTTTATCTTGGTAGTGTATTAATTTAGTTGTCAGCATGTTCTCAGTGCACACCTTTGCTTCTAACTTTCCATTTACAGCTATCTATTTGTGTGCAGTTACTGTGATATCTTATGGGGCGCTGACAATTGACTTTGCTTCTGCAGGATTTGCAAGTTAAGTCGTCACCACCACCACCACAACCAGCTCCCCTGCACAATGATCCTGCCATAATCCAGGTACTACTATGATGCAAATACATGGAACTTGTACCTTAAGAACCACTCAGCTTATGCAATTTTATTCTGCAGTCACATTATCCTCCGCCAGCATCCACTTCTTCAAGTTTGCCGTCTGCTGGTGGTCCAGCTTTACCAGACCTCAGCTCGCAGCCAGCTCAATATGGGTTTCAGAGGCCAAGTTTTCAGAGTAATATTCCTCTATATCAACCAGGAAATACCCCGTGGGGATCTTCTGGCCCACCTCTGCTGGAAATGTTTCAGCACTATCGTCCCCCCAATGTACTGGCAGGGACACTATGCACCTCCAGGTAGCCTTCCACAGCATTTGCAGCAACCTCCTTTGCTTCAGTCCACACCTGGATTATCAGCTCCTCAGGCTTTCCAGTATCCAGGACTGAATCCCTCTTTACCATCTGGGCCACAAAAACTTTCAGAACTCCAGCCCCCCTTGTTGCAACCATCAGTTACTGTTCAAGGTCCTTCCACAAGTATCATGCCTGTTACAACGGCACCTTCTGCTAGCTTACTAGCTCCAGAAACATCAAAGCCTCAGCTGCCGAACATGACGCCTTTGTTTACTCCTCCGGTGTCATCTCATGGTGAACCATTGCTACTTGATCCATCGACACGTGCTGTACCTGAAGACAATGAGCCTATATTACCACTGACAAAACAGACACCACAAAAGGTATGCCGTCATTTCCATATCTAATGTCTGCACGCGCTAAGATACATGCATTTATTTAGAGTTATACTGCAAAACTAAAGGATCGATCAGCTTATCCTTATAAATTTTGTTTGATTTGCCAAAAGAAATTGGCAGTGTCCCTTTGCTTGTTATATTCCTTTTCTCCGACTATTCTGTTCTGGAACCATAGAACCTACCATCGTTCTTTACTTTGTATTGCTGCATATGTATAAGCAGGAACTATTGGAGATAAAATCTTATAGATGTTCTTTTCCAGTTCAAAAAGGCACCAACTGTTTGTTACTTGAGTGTAATACAGAATGATGTTTCAATAATTTTTCTGAATACATGTAAGGTTGTGTAAAACAAGTAATGTCATTCGAACTTGTTTTGAGGATAATATTAGTTCCTGTCCAGGGTTACGGTGGTAACTAGTTCACTACTGGACAGTTTAAATTATCAATTATGAAATTAAGTTTTGAATTTGGCTAATTACTTTATGCTTTTGTATTGTCTTGTCAACTGCCAGGAAGCTGAAAATATTTCACAATGCCATTATCTTGCCATACACGTCACCGATTATCTTGTTTGTAAGGCACATTAATGGATGCTTAAATTTGTTTTGCATCTAACCTAGTCTTATGTCAAACTTGCTTTTAACATAACATTTTTTTAAACTAACCAGGCATATTTCCTCATAATAAATTTCTGGATTATCTTGCTTTTTCGCCAGGAACTCGAGCTTCTCCGTAAGAGGTACAGACTGCCAATGAGCATCATCGTCCATGCCATCCCGCCGGATTACTTGTCCGCGTGGGAGGTATCCGACGACAGGATCACTGGATTGGTGGCCAGTATTCAAGACGGAGTTTGGCTGATGGAGCGGTCCAAGTCCTGTACTTTTCGTGAGATACAATTTCGATATGCTGAGTTTGTCTCCTTGCAATGCGTCGAGCAAGTGAACGCATTCATCAGTGGCTGGCCACAGAGTGTGCACATATTGAATCCACATGTCGCCAAGGAAAAGCTGAGGCTTTACACCGTGCTGAGAAGCCATTGCGGCAAGCTCATGGAGGCGGTTGCCAAGGTGCAGGCTGGGGAGAACCTGCAGGGGATGATGGTACTTCGATGCCAGTTGTCACATGATAGTGAGCGGAGCACCTGTATCATAGAATCTTTGCTGCGTATGAAGATAGAAGCATTGGATAGGCTGCTACTGCTGGTATTCGCCCAGGATTCCTCCTCTACCGATACCGATGTCGCGGAGGGTTTGTGGATTCTTCAACACCACAGACCTTGTGATCAGCATGGCGGTCCAACTGATGATGGCGCCATTTCATGGCCTGTCATTGTGGACATCCAGCGCAATATCAGAAAAAAATTGGGCAGCAGACTACCTATAGATGATACAGTAGTGAAAGTCCGTTCCCATTTGCTTGCTGTTTTTGGCCGTTCGCCAGCACAGGCGCCATCCCGTGTCCTGGGAGACCAATGCACCTCGCCGGGTGCGCCGCGCCGAGCTCGAATAGCCAGTAGTTGCGCCCCTGCTCGCGGAGGTCCAAGGCCGGTCCAAAATAATTTTCTTTTGGACCCGAGGCGATTTAAACCAATATAATTATATCAAACTCATATATTACATATAACATAGTTTTATTATACATTACATTCTAGCGTATATCTTCTCAATATGTAGTTAGCACACATCTTATGTGTGCCCTTCTTGTCTTGTACTGGCGTACTGCACATTAATTATACATTTACATTGTGTTGAACTAAATAATTTTATAACCAAAACAAAATCAGTTTGATGTATGGACATAAGGCTAAAAATTCAAAATAATTGTCCGCCTCCTCATTTCTTATAGTTGAGTTAATACTTAGTTGTGTTTAATATTTTCAGACATATATATTTAGTATGCTCTAACAAATCTTATTGCGTTTTGTACAGTATCAACACAGAAGCAAATTTATAGAAAATTCTAGATTATACATTGGACAGTTATCTCGCTCTGTCATACAAGTTGCATTGTGTTCAATAATAATCCGACAACAAGTGTTTTATGTACTTGATATTGCGATGCAAAACTTGAACAAACCAACGATCAACGTTTTTTATTGATTCTACAACATTCGCATCATCCGATTCGATCTTTTAGGCTCATTAAAATGTGCTTGCTATTATCTAGTGTGCACAACTTCTCTTGTAACTTTCTCAGATAGAAATTTATGCATAATTATCACAGCTTCACTACAACCTGTAGAGATCCCATTGGAAAGAGACTAACGTTATAATTAAACTCGTCAATTTCCGACCAGGTTGTGTTTTTTACAGGAAGACCAGGTGCCTTTTTCCTACAACATATACAGTTTGCTATGAAGACTTTCTTCTATGGAACAAATAAACCTTTTATAGACTAATACTTTCTCGGACAAAATAGATCAGAGAGATTGTTTGCTAGTCATGGTGGTACCTACACACCCGGGGATTACGTATATACCCGTTTACCTTGTTTCTCTACTGGAGGAGGGATTTTTGGTGTCCAAAATTGGTTTCAAAATTTGATAGTTTTTGTCGTCATTTAGGGTTGAATTTTAATTGACTTTTCTCATTGACTTTTTAAAATAGTCATAACAGGCGGGATATGACTTAATTTTTTAAATACTTTTGAATGATGCTCTAATGTTGACAACACCATGTCCTCGTGTGTATTATCTTTGCCATTGCGTATACAAGTCTGTCAAACCAAGGGTGTGTAGGTACCATTATGATTACCACTCCATAATAGAGAAATTCAAAATGATTTTGAGAATACTATGCGAGTCCTTGTACTCTTTAATTCCGTGGTGATTTCATGTTTGCCCGACTTATAGGCCAGCTTTAAGCACTTGATATGACCTTGTTGATGCCACCGCCAGGCGGGAACTAGTGTCACTCATCGCAGTAGCCCAAGGTGCCAATCATTCTGTCGTTGAAACACCGAGCACACAACAATACGCTAGTGTGCTACATTATTTGTGCTACACTGTCCTTTGGTTAGTCAGCAGCGTCACCGACATTGAAATGATCATCCTCGTAAGGTGTACCACCCGAAGGCGCAGCGACGACGCTCCTTGATCGATCTGAGCGAGCTCTCTCCGGTTGTGGGATTTGCCCTAGCTGATTTTTGTCTTTACTTTATTTTTCCTTGGACGTATCAAAGTGTACACAAACATGTGTTAATTTGGTTTGGCCCTTACCCCACTCGGGGTCCAGGGCGGTCGCCCCTCTGCCCCGCTCTTTGGGCCGGCCATGCGGAGGTCGTGGTAGAGGACCTGGTACCTCAAACCTCCCATCGGGTCGAGCCCTGTCGCGTAGAAGGGACCATGCGGTTGTTCAGATGCAGGGGAGGGAGATGCGCCCAGCGCCGCGTGAAGGGATTGCAAGCGTAGAGACTCTCGTCAAAGGATAGGAGGAGGATGCCGGCGCTGGATCCGTGGATGAGCAAACCCTGCAGGTGCTAGCCGGGGAAGCGCCAGACCGGGCGGAAGACGCGATCTTGGATGTCGATGGCGTGGAGGTTGACTCGCGGGAGGCCGGGGGAGAAGACGAGCTGCATGCGAGCCTGGGTATGGTGGGTGCTGTGATGGCGGTGGAAGACGTCAGAGCCGGTGATGTCGCGCAAGAGCCTACAGACCGCACGGCAGCGGGCGACGTCCTCGACCGATAAGCAAAAGAGGGTGGGGTACATGATGGAGTACGTTTGCGCCGGAGCAGGGACCACGGCGTTGGGCGCCACGTTGACGGCTTGCAGCGCTCCACCGTTCCCCTCACCGCCCGCCTCCATGTCCAGGGCTCCTGGCCCGTTGTCGTCGCCTCCGCCGTCCGCGAGCGCCTCACCGCCTCCGTTGGCCAGCCCGTGGTCTCCCCCATCGTCCAGCCCTCCGCCGCCTCCGTTGGCCTCCATGGCGGCCGAGCTGAGCTGCGGGCTGCGGCGTGGAGGCCGTTACGCCAGGTTGGCCGACAGAGAAGTGAGGAAAATGGGGGGGGGGGGGGGGGGGGGGATTGGTTTTGGGGGAATTTTGGTAGGCGAGGTCGGGAGGCGGCGGCGGCGTTATATTAGTAGGCTCTCTGGTGATGGGCTCTCCTCGGCCCAATTGCTACAAGTGCGCTGATTTTTTTCTTTGGAAAAGTCAAATTACTTTTCTTGAAATAAAATGGAGAAAAGAACATCTCTAGCCTCAACACCGGAAAAAATTGCGATAACTAGGGATGAACGTATGTCTAGGTTGCAATCAACCCATGCTTGAATGCCCGAATAGATTCAGTAGAAGCTCTGTGGCAACGGTCTTTCTACCAACTGGATTGTCGGAAGGTGATTTTCCGTCATTTGATCAGTTGGCGGGAAGTCCACGTGTCGCCATGCAAGTTAATTTCGATAACTATATCGGGGAGGGATCATATTTGTAAAACAAATCTACCTAATCAAACCTTGTTGAGCTCCAAGGAGTCGCCATGTCCATGGACCCTTAAGTTTTCTCACATGTCGCACGGACCATTCGAGAACCCTGTGTAAAAGAGCAACTGGTTAAGCTAGGTTGGTGAGACCCAAAGCATCTTCAGCGGCACCCCAAATGACCCCAAAGGCCCAATGAATTTGCAATCAAACACATAAATACACTAGTTGTATGCCCGTGCATTGCTACGGGCGTAAAAGGTTTGCACTAGTAGGAAAAAACTTATAGGTGAAATGCTATCAGTGGCGCACTAGCTTGCCCATGTGCCACTGCTATTCTCTCTCCTCGTTTTGGGGATTTTGCAGAACATACCAGTGGCACAGGTAAAAATTTACCAGTGGCGCACAGGAAATTTCGTGCGCCACTGGTAAGTTTCACCAAAACTTGAAAATTTCCGGGGGAGAAGAGAGAATATCAGTGGCGCACGGGCAAGCAGGTGCGCCACTGGTAAAAAATGAGGAGAGAGATTACCTGTGGCGCACCGTGTTGTGGTGCGCCACAGGTAAAACCAGGAGAGAGAATACATGTGGCGCACCACTGCCCCGTGCGCCACAGGTATTTCTGGGATGATATTTTGAATAGTGGGGAGAGAATACCTGTGCATGGTGCGCCACAGGTAAATTGGCACACAGTGAGCTTGTGCGCCACAAATTGGTGCGCCACATATAACATTAAAAAAAGTCAAACACGCAGCCCACCACCGCACCATCTCCTCCCAGATCCAATTTCTCTCTCCTTATCCTCTCCTCCGATCCAGTTTCTCTGTCCACTGACCTATCATCGCTGCCGACCTCACCACCTCCACCTCCCACCTCCTCTCTGCCCCCGCTGCCCCATGCGCCGCCAGACCTAGCCGCACAGTAGGAGGGCGTCGTCTCTGCTCGCCGCAGACCCAGACGAGAAGCTCGAGCCCACCACCAACCGTACCCCATCCCGCACTGCTCCTCTCCTTCTCTCCTCCCCTTCTCCTTCTGCTCCGGCGCGGCGCCGCCGGCCGCCTCCCCATCCCGCCTACGCCACCTCTGCCGGCCGCATCCCCATCCTGCCCGCGCCATCTCCACAGGCCGTCTCCCATCCCGCCCGGTGCGGTGGCGCGCGTCGGCCAGGGCGGGCGGAACAGCAGGCCAGGGCGCGGTGGCGCGCGTCACAGACGGCAGGGCGCACAGAGAGGGCGGCCGGGCGCGGAGAGGACGCTGGACGCGGACAGGGCGGAGCAGCCGCGGCGGCAGCCCGGGTCGACCACAGCGCTGGTCTGACCATGGCGGAGAAGCTCGCGCGCGGGTCGACCTGGTGGCGCGCTGACGACCGCGGGGCCGCCGGCCTCAACTCCGGGCGCCGGAGCAGAGGACCAGAGGAGGCCGGCTCCGGCGAGTCCTTGCCGTCGTCCACCACCGTGTCAGATCCGCCGCCGACCTGGACTAGAAATAGGATTTTTTTTAGACATAGACTGATTAATTAATGTAATAGTGACGCTGTATTTGGAAATAGATAAATAAATAAATAAGAATTTTATTTTTTTAATTCTTAATTACTTATCAGTGGCGCTCAAGCTAGATGGTGCGCCACAAGTACTAGTGCCCACAATTTTCTATGAGTGGCTCACGAAGCAGACTATCTGTGGCGCACAGTCCGGTGCGCCACAGATAACTTGGGTTACCTGTGGCGCACGGGCTCGTGCGCCACATATAGCCATTACCGGTGGCGTGGCGCCACTGATAACCAAAAATGGTGCGCCACTGATAGGTTTTTTTCTACTAGTGTTGTCTCACTATACATGTAACCATAATGCATGTGAGTATTCTAACAATTTGACGGAAAGTCGGCAACACCAGACGCGCTAATCGAGTCGAGGGAAATAGCATGTGTTTCCACGGAGCACAACAAAATTAGCGGCATGGGCATTTGATCCCGAGGAGGCAACCGGTGTCGAGATGAGGCCAAGAGCACCTCGTGAGAAAGGATGGCAAGGCACGACGTGGCAGAAAGGGCAGCGCAACTCATCAATCAGGTCGATGGGAGTAGCTTGTATACGACGCCTCAAGATGAAAATAGTGCTTGTGGGCGTCGTCATCGCCAGCAAAGGTGAGACATTGCCCAACTTTCGCTGAAACCCACCCACACGAGAAGGTATTTTTTGCCAAATCTGGCCCTTATCACGAACTAATGACGGATCTGGCTGTTCCTGGAAACTATTTCCAAATCTAGGTCGGCTCCACGTAACGTGGAGCCGACATGAACAACTTCGGCTCCACATAACGTGGCGCCGACCCGAGGGGCCAGATTTGGAAATAGTTTCCAGGAACGGCCAGATCCGTCATTAGTTCGTGATAAGGGCCAGATTTGGCAAAAAATACCACGAGAAGGCCAACTGCACCTTGCGATGACAAGGAGAGGAAATGGAAGCAGCCTACGGGTAGGCAGGAGAGAGCTGGGGCCAAAACGCACGAAATTTCGGGGAGAGAAATGTAAATGGGGGAGTACCGTGAGCCCCTGCAGTCGCTCCGGCGGCATCGCGGATCTCACACTAAGACCGCATCGCACAACCCAACACCACCGCTACACGCCGATTAAACAAGACAAGCTTTCGACAATTACATTCGGCATGGGGTCATATTTATAAAAGAAATCAACCTAATCAAACCTTGCCGAGCTCCAAGGAGTCACCATGTCCATGGACCCTTAAGTTTTCTCACATGTCGCACGGACCATTCGAGAACCGTGTGTAAAAGAGCAACTGGTTAAACTAGTTTGGTGAGACCCAAAGCATCTTCAACGGCACCCCGGATGACCTCCAAAGCTCCAATGGGGTTCATACGTAAAAATTGATCATAGCGGCATTCCCAAGTGTTCAGTCTGAGACGATTTATGTCTGGCACCACTGAGAGGCCCTCCAATCTAGGGTGACAAGCTTTTTTTTTGTTTGCAAGAAAAGTGGAAATGCACCAAGAGGCGATATGTAGTTTCTACATGCAGGAGAAATGCTTCAGTAGTCTATGTGTGTATGTAGCTCAGTCTACATAACTACTTCCTCCGTTCCAAATTAATTGACTTCCATTTATCCAAATGTGGACGTATCACGCGAGCCGGCGGCCCGGGGGGTCGGCTGTGCTGCGTGGGTGTGTGTTAATACGGCAGAGTTCCACGCTATATAAAGTAAAAACGAGCGACGTCGCTGTTAGCCGGCCGTCAAGCGTCTCCCATTAGAGGCCTCTGAAACGCCTCAGCAGTTGACAAGCTGGGCCGTGCCGGAAATACGTCCTACCGGGTGGCGTTTTGGTCCAAGCGTCAATGATGCTCTTTCCTTCCTATGATTGAATTTTTTAATGGAACGAAGCAATGGCTGAACCTTGTTGCATTATACTCCGTAGATGAAGCGTGAACCTGATGTGGAAATACATCATCCTCCCGATTAATGTAGATACCACAGGCCCAATTTGTGGAAGATTTACAATGGTTCTACCACAGGCCCAATTTGTGGAAGATTTACAATGGTTCTACCACAGGCCCAATTTGTGGAAGATTTACAATGGTTCTCTGTTCAGAATCGTTCAACCTCGAGCTGAAACTTCGCAGTCAGTGGTTTTCGGGCAGTCCTAGAAATTCATGTGTTGCATGTTTTCTAAATAGGATTTTTTTTTCCTTCGTTTACTACCATGAATCTCTGAATATTGTATTCGAGTAGCATTACAAAGCAGAACCAATCTTTTCAGCCCGTTTACAGTGTCCGTGTTATTCGAGATTGCAGAGATTAATTCCGCAACTACAGCGACTAATTCCAGCAAATAACTCCGATTCAACTGATTGAATCTACGCAACGTCTCGGCAGGATTGACGTCGCAGTGGCCAGGCTGCCGTCACAGTCGCGCAGAGGCGAGCCGCCGTTGTACTGTGATATAGTGAGACCAGCGCCGCACTCGCCAGGTCGCCGCCGCGTCGCGCTTCGCTGGGTCCGAGGGGAAGCGCAAGTCAGCCGTCGCCGGCTCACGTGGGGGAGCGTTTGTCGGCCATGTCGAGGGCAGCGCCGCCGGCTCGCGTGAGGAGCATCTCGTGCAAGATCGTGGTTAAGAGTAGGGGGTTATTTGTTAATTAGTGTTCAATGGCTGATTAGAGATCCCATTTTGATCTGTGCCATCCGCGATGCATCTAATGGCCAAGAACGGAAGTTTGCAAGTTTGCACTGAAAGGCAGTTTGCACTGGATACGTCGCCAAAAATCATATGCATATCGTGTTCATGTGTTAGCTCGAGAAGAGCTTTTTTGTGTACAATCTTTTTTCCGCTTCTTTTAGCTTGGAGGCCGAACCGTTTGGATCTTGAAGCCCAACGGAGCATTAAATTCTCCACAAAGCAAAATTGGTAGTATGCAAGGAGTGAGATTTTTTTTTTTTTTTTTTTTTTTGCGAAACACAGTACAACGCAGACGCTCATATACACGCGCACACACTCACCCCTATGAACGCACGCACGCACACCCTACCCCTATGAGCACCTCCGAGAGACCGAGTCGGCGGGTCGAGTCTTGAGATTGACGAAGTCACCACGGGCGCCTCGCTGTCGACGGGAACGTCGCCTCCCACTGAAGAATATTCCGCCTTAAATGAGAAACACCAGCGTCAAACCTGGTGTTTGAACTCTGGTGGGCTGGGGGTACAACCACCCTCCTAACCATCTTGCCACAGGCAAGTTCTCTTGCAAGGAGTGAGATTCGAACACAGGAAATTGGCTCTCACGTGCGGAACTTGTACCCAAGTTGGCTAACCATCAATACTGAAATAACGATGCGGTGAATGTAGCCACATATCACTCAGCGCGAGAATGAGATCAATGGGCTTCCATCATCGACTTTTTTCCTTCTTCATAAAAATATATAAGCACAAATATTAGTCAACCTTGCTCACGCAAATAAATTTTTTTATAGTAATAATGAAAGTGTAGAAAAATATTGAAACTAGGATCTCGTGTATCATCAAACATAATTATTGGAGTAAAATGTTATGGGCTTACTTTCTGTGAAATTTAATCTTTTCGGTGGTTATTCTTTGCTCCATAAAAATGGCAAATATTTTGTCTTGTTTATTTTAAGAGGTGGACTTCTTAAGTTTGAGAACTATTTTAAACATTGCGGGTAATTTCGAGAACCGCAGTGAGCCTGTTTGATTGCCACGTCAGCGTTATACGCTAGCCATTCGTATTTAGCACCGTAAGTGGATATTTGGAGCAACCTCTAGGACTGGATTGGTGCAAATCCCGAGTCCGAGTATTGTTTTGAACACGGCTCGTAGCTTGTAGATGCATTTCACTCGAATTTTTTTATAGAAACCGCCGCAAATTAGAGGACTTGGTACACAAAAGGGCACAAGTAGTGAGTGAAGTTTTGTAACCTAGGCTACATGTAGCCCTTTTTTTGAATAGTTTGAAAACGTGATTTTGAAGTTTCAAAATATTCTGAAACAAATTGTATTCAATGATGTATTCTATCAATATACAAAATTTCAACTCAAAATACATTGTATTATAACCTGTGTAAAAATAAAAAAATGGAGATTTTAAGTAGTGAACAATACATGAATACACAAATCTGAATCTCCACAATTGGTCAGGTTTTTCTTTTTTGTGTGGATCAAAATACAGAGTGTTTCGAATTAAGATTTTGCAAATCGAAAGAATACATCATTATCATTGTCTAGAATTTTCTTTCAGAATTGTTTGAAACTTTAAAATGGCGTTTTTTAAAATTTCTAAAAACAGGCTACGTGTAACCCGGGCTACCCTTGGACTTTTCGCACAAGTAGTCGGGCACGATTAGTCAGACGACGCAAAAGACACAATGAACCGGAGAAAAAAAACCCAGCGAGCCATGATTCAGCCAGAAGCTACCGTTTCGACTGCTCACTAATCACCGTGGATCAAACAAAATCCGTCTGCTGTCGATCGTCGCTGCCACCTCGATCTGAGCAGAACGCCGGTCGTCGTTTTCAACCGTGACAAGTCACCGATCGAACGGAAATCCGGTCCCACCTGGATTTTCTTTAAAAAAAAAACCTCCACTCGAAGTAGAACTTGTACGGATAACTCCTCGTGACAGCACGGCCGCTATATACTCGCCACATACCCACAACAAACAAAAGCAAACAAATCCCGTCTGTCGCTCCACCCCCATCGCGCTGCAAGTCAAAACAAACCGCCAAGTAGCAGTAGTTTCTGGAAGCAGAGAGGCGAAGGCGATGGCGCAGGTGGTGGTGGCGGTTGGCGGCGAGGACGTGCTGGCGGGGGAGCTGGTCCCATCGCTGACCTCGCTGGAGCCGGTCTACGGCGCGGGGTCGCCGCTCGACGAGGCGCGCCTCCGCTTCGACCGCCTCGCCGACCGCTTCGGGGCGCTCTACGCCGGCGCCCGCCCCGCGCTCTTCGCCCGCTCCCCGGGCCGGGTGAACCTCATCGGGGAGCACATCGACTACGAGGGCTACTCCGTGCTGCCCATGGCCATCAGCCAGGACATGATCGTCGCCATCCGGAGGGCCGACGGTGGTGGGCAGGTGCGCGTCGCCAATGTCGACGGCAAGTACCCCACCTGCGTCTACCCGGCCGACCCCGACAAGGTAAATCGGTCCTCTGCTCTGCCCTGCTCCGGTCCTAGATCGATTTCGGCTTATTTCGGATTCCCGGATATTCCCCTCCATGCACCGCGGCGTGATTGAAGGGGACGATCCTTATCTGCCAAAAAGGAGGAGAGTCTTCTTTTCCAGCGGTGCGCCGAATTATTATTTTGTATTTTTGGCCGGAGAGGAGGTAGGCCATGCGAATCTCGTTCCTAACTTAGGATGCGCGGTGGTTGCAGTATCACGCTATAAATTTATACTAGTGAATTAATTATGACAAGAGGCCTGTGATGCCTGGCATGGACCCGTTGGTCCAGTTGGATGCCAGACCGTGAATTCAGTAATTTGTGTTAGTGTTCCCGCGGTGGCGTGTGGATATCCCGCTTGTCCACCTGCTGTTCCCCTGGCTCAGACTCCCAGTTGGAGGGCAGCGAGGTCAACTGCCAATTAGTCCAAGGCTTGTGGGCACCTCCAGAAATCTCGGCAAGGGGATGCTGCAAACGATCACTTTGATGTTATTTTCATTTGTAGTTTACTTTCCAATTTCGGTAAAAACACTAAGCACTGCGAAGGGCGACATAATCGAATTTAGATGGGTGTTTCAAATTGGAACGCAGAACAATTCGAAGTATGCAGTGACTAGATGCCTAATGCAGCAAACACAACAGGAGTGTGTTGATTCTAAACTAGTGCCGATAAAAGAAATTAAGTCTGTAGTGTTTGAGAATCAAATTAAAGTAAGGGCATCTTCCTCTATTTTATTCAGTATCATTTGGGATGGATACTGATAGCACCATCTCCTGGTTTGTAGTGGCCACGGATATGATTCTTTCCATGTTGCTATCTTCGATCATCTGCACTTACATGATTCTTTCTGTTTGAAACCTTTGATTCGGTCGTTGATAGCTAAATATTTTGGCGTGCAGGAAATTGACATAAAAAACCACAAGTGGGGCCACTACTTTATGTGTGGGTAAGTTACCTCCATAGAGTTCATTTGGTCAACTGCTGCCTAGAAAACGTGAACATATCTTATCTGCTTAATCCTCTGTCTGCAGATACAAGGGAGTATACGAGTACGCTAGGTCAAAAGGGATAGATATGGGTGAACCTGTTGCTCTTGATGTTGTTGTAGATGGCACAGTTCCTCAAGGTAGTGTTCGGGGATTTAATTATGGGTTTTATGATTACCATGAATGATATCTGCATAAGTTTTTATGCTTGTGTGTTGTCGCTCTTATTTAGGATCTGGACTTTCAAGCTCAGCGGCATTTGTTTGTTCAGCAACAATTGCTATCATGGGAGTTCTCGGGAAAAATTTCCCAAAGGTATTCTTTACCACAAGTCAAACAGCTCTATTAATGGCATTGCCATCATTCCTGTTCACGTGTGAAAGTGCAAATACTAATTATTAGTTTAACGTGAACTTTGGAGTGATGCAAGCTTTGAATTGAGGCTTTATGCCTAGGGAACTGTCCTTGAAGAATTACCACAATAAACCAAACACTATATAGTGATGACCTGCCAAGTGATGATTTTTCATGTTCTAGAAAATTGATATGTTAATTGCCCCCACAAAATTTGTGAGAAAGCAAGTGCTTCTTTCCTTTTTATCTCAAATAGACAAGTAAGGTCTTCGTTGTAGAAGAAATAGACATGTGACTGAGACTGAGTAGTGATGATGCAACAGATGTGATATGCCCTTCTATACCAGTATGATAACTTGACTAGTACAACTTGGGGAGACAAAATGATAAGAGTTGGCTCCTCAGTTGATGCTGATTGCTGTTAATGACATGTTTTCCAATGGAATCTGAACTAGCAGTCTCCAGAAACACTTCTCCAAATTCTTTTTTATGTGTATTCATAACACAAGGTTCCGGTGATTCTTTCCCATTCCTAACTGTTCCAGTAAAATCATGCAGAAAGAAGTTGCTCAATTCACATGTCAGTCTGAGCGCCATATTGGGACACAGTCGGGGGGTATGGATCAGGTAAATGACGCCATATATGACTGTTTATGGAGTATTCATGGTATTTCCTGATTCTGTTTTGTTTCACACTGTTTAAGTGAACTCAATGTAGTTTCACAAAATATCATTTAGGGAGCTAGCTTTTGGATATGACAGTGTTTTGTACCTGATTTTGTGCAGTCAATATCTTACATTCTTAATGTGGTGTACCTCTGGAATCCTGGTAATAGGTTGCAAGGTTTGGTGTTGTTTATTCCTGGCAGAGTCAGAAGGATTAGTTTTATTTTCCAAGGATCATTTTTGTATATCATGGTTGCATGAAAACAAAACGCGATTCCAAGGATTGTGTTAGTATCTTTGTTAATTCACGAGGAAGAGGATTATGTGTGCATTCATTT